>JARQOD010000003.1:91404287-91674006 GCA_033576555.1 Oophaga sylvatica
TTGGGGAATTTCATTTGAATGTAACGAGATGAATTGTTATCCACATGCATGCTAGTAAATACGTTTTAACGAATGGGCTATGGCAATATAGCCTAAGGGAGTGGGTGAAAGAGCCCAATTTTGAGAATGGCCAGCAAGGGTTGGAGGAGGCTGGATTTTTAACACCAGTGTGCAGTCTGAAGACAAACATACATGTTGTAAAATTACGTTAGGGCGCACTTGGTCTGAATATTACCTAAGGGAGATTTGGTGTAAAAGCCCCAATTTTGGAGTGGAATGGCGCTGAAAGGGTTGGAAGGCGTTTTTAACCCATGGCATTCCTAGACTAACATATGTTAAATAACGTTACAGGCCAATGTTTGAAATTCCAACGTGGAATTGTGGAAAATGCCCCAATTTTGGAATGAATGGCCTAAGGGGTTGGGGGGTGGATTTTTAACACCATGTGCAGTCCTGAATAAAACCTGTTTAAAACCTAGGCTGGTTGAATATTACCTAAGGGTATGGTTGAAATCCTAATTTGGAATGATGATAAAGGTGGCGAGTTGGAATTTACACCAGTGTATGGTTAGACAAATTGTTATTACCGTTGGGCTGGATAAACCAAGTGTTTAAATCTTTTGAAATGCTAAGGGGATGATACAACTTTGAATGCCCAATGGATGAAGTGAAGGTGGAATTTTTAACTGGTCATCCTAAACTACAATGTTGTTAAATTACTTGGGCTATGGTTGAATCACGGAATTGGTGGATGACAATGGATGTAATAATTTACGGAGTAATACACGATATGGGCCATGCTAATTACAACGGAATTGGTGAGAAAGCCAATTTTGAATGAATGGCAGCTGAAGGGGTAAATGTTTTAAACACCATTGGTTGACTAACATACTGTTAAATTAGTAGGGCCATGTTGAATAATTACAAGGGTGAGGGGAAATGCCCCAATTTTGGAGATGGAATGGCCAGCTGAAGGGTTGAGGAGGCTGGATTTTTAACACCATGTGTGCATGTCCTGAAGACTAACATACATGTTGTTAAATTACCGTTAGGCGGCCTGATGGTTCTGAATATTACCTAACGGAGATATTGGTGTGAGAAATGCCCCAATTTTGGAGATGGAATGGCCAGCTGAAGGGGTTGGAGGAGGCTGGAATTTTTAACACCATGTGTGCATGTCCTGAAGACTAACATACATGTTGTTAAATTACCGTTAGGCGGCCTGATGGTTCTGAATATTACCTAACGGGAGATATTGGTGTGAAAATGCCCCAATTTTGGAGATGGAATGGCCAGCTGAAGGGTTGGAGGAGGCTGGATTTTTTAACACCATGTGTGCATGTCCTGAAGACTAACATACATGTTGTTAAATTACCGTTAGGCGGCCTGATGGTTCTGAATATTACCTAAGGGAGATATTGGTGTGAGAAATGCCCCAATTTTGGAGATGAATGGCCAGCTGAAGGGTTGGAGGAGGCTGGATTTTTAACACCATGTGTGCATGTCCTGAAGACTAACATACATGTTGTTAAATTACCGTTAGGCGGCCTGATGGTTCTGAATATTACCTAACGGGAGATATTGGTGTGAGAAATGCCCCAATTTTGGAGATGAATGGCCAGCTGAAGGGGTTGGAGGAGGCTGGATTTTTAACACCATGTGCATGTCCTGAAGACTAACATACATGTTGTTAAATTACCGTTAGGCGGCCTGATGGTTCTGAATATTACCTAACGGGAGATATTGGTGTGAGAAATGCCCCAATTTTGGAGATGGAATGGCCAGCTGAAGGGGTTGGAGAGGCTGGATTTTTTAACACCATGTGTGCATGTCCTGAAGACTAACATACATGTTGTTAAATTACCGTTAGGGCGCTGATGGTTCTGAATATTACCTAACGGGAGATATTGGTGTGAAAATGCCCCAATTTTGGAGATGGAATGGCCAGCTGAAGGGTTGGAGGAGGCTGGATTTTTTAACACCATGTGTGCATGTCCTGAAGACTAACATACATGTTGTTAAATTACCGTTAGGCGCCTGATGGTTCGAATATTACCTAACGGGAGATATTGGTGTGAGAAAATGCCCCAATTTTGGAGATGGAATGGCCAGCTGAAGGGTTGGAGGAGGCTGGATTTTTAACACCATGTGTGCATGTCCTGAAGACTAACATACATGTTGTTAAATTACCGTTAGGCGCCTGATGGTTCTAAATATTACCTAACGGGAGATATTGGTGTGAAAATGCCCCAATTTTGGAGATGGAATGGCCAGCTGAAGGGTTGGAGGAGGCTGGATTTTTAACACCATGTGTGCATGTCCTGAAGACTAACATACATGTTGTTAAATACCGTTAGGCGGCCTGATGGTTCTGAATATTACCTAACGGAGATATTGGTGTGAAAATGCCCCAATTTTGGAGATGGAATGGCCAGCTGAAGGGTTGGAGGAGGCTGGATTTTTTAACACCAGTGTGCATGTCCTGAAGACTAACATACATGTTGTTAAATTACCGTTAGGGGCCTGATGGTTCTGAATATTACCTAACGGGAGATATTGGTGTGAAAATGCCCCAATTTTGGAGATGGAATGGCCAGCTGAAGGGGTTGGAGGAGGCTGGATTTTTTAACACCATGTGTGCATGTCCTGAAGACTAACATACATGTTGTTAAATTACCGTTAGGCGGCCTGATGGTTCTGAATATTACCTAACGGAGATATTGGTGTGAGAAAATGCCCCAATTTTGGAGATGGAATGGCCAGCTGAAGGGGTTGGAGGAGGCTGGATTTTTAACACCATGTGTGCATGTCCTGAAGACTAACATACATGTTGTTAAATTACCGTTAGGCGGCCTGATGGTTCTGAATATTACCTAACGGGAGATATTGTGTGAAAATGCCCCAATTTTGGAGATGGAATGGCCAGCTGAAGGGGTTGGAGGAGGCTGGATTTTTAACACCATGTGTGCATGTCCTGAAGACTACAACATACATTTGTTAAATTACCGTTAGGCGGCCTGATGGTTCTGAATATACCTAACGGAGATATTGGTGTGAAAAATGCCCCAATTTTGGAGATGGAATGGCCAGCTGAAGGGTTGGAGGAGGCTGGAATTTTTAACACCAGTGTGCATGTCCTGAAGACTAACATACATGTTGTTAAATTACCGTTAGGCGGCCTGATGGTTCTGAATATTACCTAACGGGAGATATTGGTGTGAGAAATGCCCCAATTTTGGAGATGGAATGGCCAGCTGAAGGGTGGGGAGGCTGGATTTTTAACACCATGTGTGCATGTCCTGAAGACTAACATACATGTTGTTAAAATTACCGTTAGGTCGGCCTGATGGTTCTAATATTACCTAACGGGAGATATTGGTGTGAGAAATGCCCCAATTTTGGAGATGGAATGGCCAGCTGAAGGGGTTGGAGGAGGCTGGAATTTTTAACACCATGTGTGCATGTCCTGAAGACTAACATACATGTTGTTAAATTACCGTTAGGCGGCCTGATGGTTCTGAATATTACCTAACGGGAGATATTGGTGTAGAAATGCCCCAATTTTGGAGATGGAATGGCCAGCTGAAGGGTTGGAGGAGGCTGGATTTTTTAACACCATGTGTGCATGTCCTGAAGACTAACATACATGTTGTTAAATTACCGTTAGGCGGCCTGATGGTTCTGAATATTACCTAACGGAGATATTGGTGTGAGAAATGCCCCAATTTTGGAGATGGAATGGCCAGCTGAAGGGTTGGAGGAGGCTGGATTTTTAACACCATGTGTGCATGTCCTGAAGACTAACATACATGTTGTTAAATTACCGTTAGGGCGGCCTGATGGTTCAGAATATTACCTAACGGGAGATATTGGTGTGAAAAATGCCCCAATTTTGGAGATGGAATGGCCAGCTGAAGGGGTTGGAGGAGGCTGGATTTTTTAACAACCATGTGTGCATGTCCTGAAGACTAACATACATGTTGTTAAATTACCGTTAGGCGGCCTGATGGTTCAGAATATTACCTAACGGGAGATATTGTGTGAGAAATGCCCCAATTTTGGAGATGGAATGGCCAGCTGAAGGGGTTGGAGGAGGCTGGATTTTTAACACCATGTGTGCAGTCCTGAAGACTAACATACATGTTGTTAAATTACCGTTAGCGGCCTGATGGTTCAGAATATTACCTAACGGGAGATATTGGTGTGAGAAATGCCCCAATTTTGGAGATGGAATGGCCAGCTGAAGGGTTGGAGGAGGCTGGATTTTTAACACCATGTGTGCATGTCCTGAAGACTAACATACATGTTGTTAAATTACCGTTAGGCGGCCTGATGGTTCTGAATATTACCTAACGGGAGATATTGGTGTGAGAAAATGCCCCAATTTTGGAGATGGAATGGCCAGCTGAAGGGGTTGGAGGAGCTGGATTTTTTAACACCATGTGTGCATGTCCTGAAGACTAACATACATGTTGTTAAATTACCGTTAGGGGCCTGATGGTTCTGAATATTACCTAACGGAGATATTGGTGTGAAAATGCCCCAATTTTGGAGATGGAATGGCCAGCTGAAGGGGTTGGAGGAGGCTGGATTTTTAACACCATGTGTGCATGTCCTGAAGACTAACATACATGTTGTTAAATTACCGTTAGGCGGCCTGATGGTTCTGAAATATACCTAACGGAGATATTGGTGTGAGAAATGCCCCAATTTTGGAGATGGAATGGCCAGCTGAAGGGGTTGGAGGAGGCTGGATTTTTTAACACCATGTGTGCATGTCCTGAAGACTAACATACATGTTGTTAAATTACCGTTAGGCGGCCTGATGTTCGAATATTACCTAACGGGAGATATTGGTGTGAAAAATGCCCCAATTTTGGAGATGGAATGGCCAGCTGAAGGGTTGGAGGAGGCTGGATTTTTAACACCATGTGCATGTCCTGAAGACTAACATACATGTTGTTAAATTACCGTTAGGCGCCTGATGGTTCAGAATATTACCTAACGGGAGATATTGGTGTGAGAAATGCCCCAATTTTGGAGATGGAATGGCCAGCTGAAGGGTTGGAGAGGCTGGAATTTTTAACACCAGTGTGCATGTCCTGAAGACTAACATACATGTTGTTAAATTACCGTTAGGGCGGCCTGATGGTTCGAATATTACCTAACGGGAGATATTGGTGTGAAAATGCCCCAATTTTGGAGATGGAATGGCCAGCTGAAGGGGTTGGAGGAGGCTGGATTTTTAACACCATGTGGCATGTCCTGAAGACTAACATACATGTTGTTAAATTACCGTTAGGCGGCCTGATGGTTCAGAATATTACCTAACGGGAGATATTGGTGTGAAAATGCCCCAATTTTGGAGATGAATGGCCAGCTGAAGGGTTGGAGGAGGCTGGAATTTTTAACAACAGTGTGCATTCCTGAAGACTAACATACATGTTGTTAAATTACCGTTAGGCGGCCTGAATGGTTAGAATTACCTAAATGGGAGATATGGTGTGAAAATGCCCCAAGTTTGGAGATGGAATGCCACTGAAGGGTTGAGGAGCTGGAATTTTTAAACCGTGTGCATGTCCTGAAGATAACATACTGTTGTAAATACCGTAGGGCCTGATGGTTTGAATATACCTAAGAAATGTGTGAAAAGCCCCAATTGGAGAGGAATGCCACGAAGGGTTGGAGGAGCGTTTTAACACCATGTGGCATGTCCTGAAGACTAACATACTTTGTAAATTACCTAGGCTGAGGTCTATATACCTAAGGGAGATTTGTGTGAAAAGCCCCAATTTTGGAGATGGAATGCACAAGGGTTGGAGGCGGATTTAACCAGTCATCTGAAACACATTTAAATCCTAGGGCCAGTATATACAAGAGAATGTGTAAAATCCATTGATAGGCACAGTGAACGATTTTACCAGCTCAACACAACATTTAAATTGTTAGCGCATGTAATACAAATATGGTGAATCCATTGGATGACCCGAAGGTGAGAGCGATTTTACACGTGCATCGACAACAACTTAATTCCTAGCTAGTCAAACCAAGGGATGTAAAGCCATTGAGAATGCCTAGTGCGATTACACAGTCACTAAATAACATGTTAATCGTGGCCAGTCGAATATCTAGAGATAGTGAAAGCCATTGAATGAACATGAAGGGGGCGATTTACACGCATCAATACACATTAATACGTAGCGAGTCATACTACGATGGAAACCAATTGGTGATGCACGAGGAGGTTTAGTGTCCGAAACAACTGTGTTAATTACCGAGCCTGAGGTTCGAATATACCTAATGAGATATTGGTAAAATGCCCCAATTTTGAGATGAATGGCCAGCTGAAGTTGAGAGCTATTTTTACACCAGTTGCATTCCTGAAACTAACTACATTTTTAAATTACCGTTAGGCGCCAAGGTTCGAATATACCTAACGGGATATTGGTGTGAGAAATGCCCCAATTTTGGAGATGGAATGGCCAGCTGAAGGGGTTGAGAGGCGGATTTTTAACACCAGTGTGCAGTCCTGAAGACTAACATACATTTGTTAAATACCGTAGGGCCTGAGGTTCTGAATATTACCTAACGGGAGATATTGTGTGAAAATGCCCCAATTTTGGAGATGGAATGGCCAGCTGAAGGGTTGAGGAGCTGGATTTTTAACACCATGTGTGCATGTCCTGAAGACTAACATACATGTTGTTAAATTACCGTTAGGCGGCCTATGTTCGAATATTACCTAACGGGAGATATTGGTGGAAAAATGCCCCAATTTGGAGATGGAATGGCCAGCTGAAGGGGTTGGAGGAGCTGATTTTTAACACCAGTGTGCATGTCCTGAAGACTAACATACATGTTGTTAAATACCGTTAGGCGCCTGATGGTTCGAATTACTAACGGAATTTGTAAAATGCCCAATTTGGAATGGAATGGCAGCTGAAGGTTGGAGAGGCTGATTTTTAACACCAGTGTGCATGTCTGAAAGACTAACATCATGTTGTTAAATACCGTTAGGGGGGCCTGATGGTCTGAATATTACCAACGGGAGATTGGTGAAAAATGCCCCAATTTTGGAGATGGAATGCCGCTAAGGGTTGAGAGGCTGGAATTTTAACACCATGGCATGTCCTGAAGACTAACATACATGTTGTTAAATTACCGTTAGCGCCTGATGTTCTGAATATACCTAACGGGAGATATTGGGTGAAAATGCCCCAATTTTGGAGATGGAATGGCCAGCTGAAGGTTGAGGAGCTGGATTTTACACCATTGTGCATGTCCTGAAACTAACATACATGTTGTAAAATACCGTTAGCGGCCTGATGGTCTGATATTACCTAACGAGATATTGGTGTGAAAAATGCCCCAATTTTGAGATGGAATGGCCAGCTGAAGGGTTGGGAGGCTGGAATTTTTAACACCCATGTGTGCATGTCCTGAAGACTAACATACATGTTGTTAAATTACCGTTAGGGCCTGATGTTCGAAATATACCTAACGGAGAATTGTGTGAAAATGCCCAATTTTGGAGATGGAATGGCCACTGAAGGGTTGGAGAGCTGAATTTTTAACACCATGTGCATGTCCTGAAGACTAACATACATGTTGTAAATACCGTTAGGCGGCCTATGTTCGAATATTACCTAACGGAGATATTGGTGTGAAAACCCCAATTTTGAGATGAATGGCCACTGAAGGGTTGAGGAGGCTGGATTTTTAACACCATGGCATGTCCTGAAGACTAACATACATGTTGTTAAATTACCGTTAGGCGGCTGATGTTCTGAAATTACCTAACGGAATATGGTGTGAAAATGCCCAATTGGAGATGAATAGAAGGTGAGACTGATTTAAACCATGTTGCATGTCCTAACTAACTCAGTTAAATACCTAGGCCTATGGTTCAATACCAACGATATGGGAATGCCCCATTGGATAATGCCAGAAGGTGAGGCGATTTTACACCATGTGCATGCCTAAACAACTACATGTTAATACGAGCGCCAGTCGTATACCAAGAATTTGTAAATCCCCAATTTTGAATAAGGCACAAGGTGAGAGCGATTTTAACAGTTCAGCTAAACAAACATTTAATACCTAGCGCCTATGTATTCAACGGAATTGGTGAAAATCCATGAGATGGAGCCACGAAGGTAGAGGATTTAAACATGGCATCTACAAACATTGTTAAATTACGTTAGCGCCTATGTGAATAGGCTGCCTCATGGTTCAGAATATTACCTAATGGGAGATATTGGTGTGAAAAATGCCCCAATTTTGGAGATGGAATGGCCAGCTGAAGGGGTTGGAGGGGGCTGGAATTTTTAACACCATGTGTGCATGTCCTGAAGACTAACATACATGTTGTTAAATTACCGTTAGGCGGCCTGATGGTTCTGAATATTACCTAATGGGAGATATTGGTCTGAAAAATGCCCCAATTTTGGAGATGGAATGGCCAGCTGAAGGGGTTGGAGGAGGCTGTAATTTTTAGCACCACGTGTGCATGTCCTGAAGACTAACATACATGTTGTTAAATTACCGTTAGGCGGCCTAATGGTTCTGAATATTACCTAACGGGAGATATTGGTGTGAGAAATGCCCCAATTTTGGAGATGGAATGGCCAGCTGAAGGGGTTGGAGGAGGCTGGATTTTTTAACACCACGTGTGCATGTCCTGAAGGCTAACATACATGTTGTTAAATTACCGTTAGGCGGCCTAATGGTTCTGAATATTACCTAACGGGAGATATTGGTGTGAAAAATGCCCCAATTTTGGAGATGGAATGGCCAGCTGACGGGGTTGGAGGAGCCTGGATTTTTTAACACCATGTGTGCATGTCCTGAAGGCTAACATACATGTTGTTAAATTACCGTTAGGTGGCCTGATGGTTCAGAATATTTACGTGCTTGTCAATCTGTCAGATGGCAAATTTCTTCCTTTGAAATCTATGCTGTGGCCTAATAACTACATACAATGTGGCACAGAATGGAACCTTTTGGTGGAAAGAAGATAAATGGTGTCCATTGATAAGATATATGAAAAATGGATCGACCAATGGCAAAAAAATAATAGTGGCGCAACACAGAAAAGTTTTATTGTGGTGTGACATATTTAGTAGGTTCTGGACAATAACATTTTGTCCTTAACGCTTAAAGAATGATCCTTCCTTCCGCAAAATCAAGTTTTAGAAAGATGAATTTAACTTCCCTAAAGCTGAAATACTTTGATCAGACAATGAAATAATGTCTCATCAATAGATGAAAAGGACGATGGCACATTCTGCAACTATTGGACTTCAGAGAGACACATTTGGGAATTTCTCAACACCATCTATGTGTTCAACTAGCCTTTAAAAAGTGGCCATGTTCTCAGCAAGATCAAGTTCTCCACAGGTGCCTTCATCTTCTTTACGGATTTTTTTATGTAGCCGTTATACTTACCCAAATGTTGTATTTTCTGCTCCATCAGGCACTATCATGTTAATTAGCTTACATAACGGGAGATATTGGTGTGAGAAATGCCCCAATTTTGGAGATGGAATGGCCAGCTGAAGGGGTTGGAGGAGGCTGGATTTTTTAACACCATGTGTGCATGTCCTGAAGACTAACATACATGTTGTTAAATTACCGTTAGGTGGCCTGATGGTTCAGAATATTTACGTGCTTGTCAATCTGTGAGATGGCAAATTTCTTCCTTTAAATTTATGCTGTGGCCTAATAACTACATACAATGTGACACAGAATGGAACCGTTTGGTGGAAAGAAGATAAATGGTGTCCATTGATAAGATATATGAAAAATGGATCGACCAATGGCAAAAAATAATAGTGGCGCAACACAGAAAAGTTGGACTGTGGTGTGACATATTTAGTAGGTTCTGGACAATAACATTTTGTCCTTACCGCATAAAGAATGATCCTTCCTTCCGCAAGATCAAGTTTTAGAAAGATGAATTTAACATCCCTAAGGCTGTGGTTCCACGATCCGGAACCACAGCGCTTTGGACGGTGCGGAAAGTCCGCTCCGCTCAAAGCCCTGCCCCCTAGTGAACGCGCGGTCAATCTGGATGTGTTCATGGAACACATCCGGAACACATGCGGAACGACCGCAGGGCTACCTACAGCTCTGTATTATTTCCCTTGTGGCGACGCAGCGTCGCCGCAAGGGAATAGGACATGCTGCGGTCTAAAAAGACGCGCCGCATGTCCTTTAATGCAGGTCTGCCGCCTGCGTGTTTTTAAGCATAGTGGTGTTAAGGGTCTGCGGAACGCACCAAATATATAAAGTAGAGAGGTGCGTTCGCAGCCCGGGGTCCACCGTGCAAGCGGAGCCTGCTGCTAGTAGAAATGTCGCGAGAAGCAAACTCTGTTATCCCGCAGAGTCGCCAACATAAACGCCGTAATGCGCTGTGGCAATAAGTGCGAACTCTGTTACTCCACAAGCCGCTAGAAGGAGAGCCGCAGCGCTATATGGCGATGTGTGCGCACTCACTAGACACAACTGAGTGGCAAAGAAAACACGCTAGGGCGCTGTCTAGCGTTGAAAGCGAACCCTGTTACGTCACAGGGCCGCTGAGTAAAAGTACTGTGTCCTGTCAGGCTCTCAGGTACACAGTTAAGTGCTACGCGTTCATAAAGCGTGATCATGTGCTAATGTCCTCGCGGGAGTCACCCGCAATCTATGGCGTCTGAACGCCAGACCCTGAATACGGCAATCAAAACTCCTCACCGGTTATGCCGGTAATCTAGGGCATCTAGGACACCGACCCTGACCAGCTACCATACCAAACTCCTCACCGATTAAGTCGGTATTCTAGTGGCTTATTTCAGCCGAGTCCCTATCCACACATACACATGACCACACTGGCGCATAGCATACAATGATGATATTAGCGCATGGCGGCCCAGCCATGCTACCCTTTTATAGCAACAGCTACAGGACCTTCCAGGAACAAGGACCAATGAGAAGCTGTTACAAACAAACGTAGCTACATGACCTTCCTGGCGGACCAATAGGAGCCGCTGCAGCACCTGAACATGTGACCCCTTATCTCAAATGAGAGATCTCACTCTGGGCATGCTCAGATGGGAAAACGCAGGACTTTGTCTCAAAGACGACTGCTCCAGCACTGGCTATAATAGCAGATCCAGGAAAGGCAGCAGCAAGTCACTGCACAGTAGAGGAGTGGGCAAGACGCCTGGACCAACGTCACTGCTGAGCAGGCTCCACTGCGGCCGGAGATGAATGGGAGGCCGCAGCGGACGGGTTCGAGACTCCCCTTGTGCAGCAGCGGGAAATCGAACCCTAACAAGTGGAGACGGGATTTCTTGAAATCCCCTCCACTATACTGTAACATCTGGATGCTGCGTGTTTGACGCTGCGCCAGCGCACAGTGTCAAACACGCAGCAATTACTGAAGAATTCCGGATCGTGGAAACACACCCTAAAGCTGAAGTACTTTGATCAGACAATGAAAGAATGTCTCATCAATAGATGAAAAGGACGATGGCACAATCTGTAACTATTGGACTTCAGAGAGACACATTTGAGAATTTCTCAACACCACCTATGTGTGCAACTAGCGCTTAAAAAGTGGCCATGTCCTCAGCAAGATCAAGTTCTCCACAGGTGCCTTCATCTTCTTTATGGATTTATCTATGTAGCCGTTATACTTACCCAAATGTTGTATTTTCTGCTCCATCAGGCACTATCATGTTAATTAGCTTACATAACGGGAGATATTGGTGTGAGAAATGCCCCAATTTTGGAGATGGAATGGCCAGCTGAAGGGTTGGAGGAGGCTGGATTTTTTAACACCATGTGTGCATTTCCTGAAGACTAACATACATGTTGTTAAATTACCGTTAGGTGGCCTGATGGTTCAGAATATTTACGTGCTTGTCAATCTGTGAGATGGCAAATTTCTTCCTTTGAAATTTATGCTGTGGCCTAATAACTACATACAATGTGGCACAGAATGGAACCTTTTGGTGGAAAGAAGATAAATGGTGTCCATTGATAAGATATATGAAAAATGGATCGACCAATGGCAAAAAATAATAGTGGCGAAACACAGAAAAGTTGGACTGTGGTGTGACATATTTAGTAGGTTCTGGACAATAACATTTTGTCCTTAATGCATAAAGAATGATCCTTCCTTCCGCAAGATCAAGTTTTAGAAAGATGAATTTAACATCCCTAAGACTGTGGTTCCACGATCCGGAACCACAGCGCTTTGGACGGTGCGGAAAGTCCGCTCCGCCCAAAGCCCTGCCCCCTAGTGAACGCGCGGTCAATCTGGATGTGTTCATGGAACACATCCGGAACACATGCGGAATGACCGCAGGGCTACCTACAGCTTTGTATTATTTCCCTTGCGGCGACGCAGTGTCGCCGCAAGGGAATAGGACATGCTGCGGTCTAAAAAGACGCGCCGCATGTCCGTTAATGCAGGTCTGCCACCTGCGTGTTTTTAACCATAGTGGAGATGGGATTTCTTGAAATCCCCTCCACTATGCTGTAACATCTGGATGCTGCGTGTTTGACGCTGTGCCAGCGCACAGTGTCAAACACGCAGCAATTACTGAAGAATTCCGGATCGTGGAAACACACCCTAAAGCTGAAGTACTTTGATCAGACAATGAAAGAATGTCTCATCAATAGATGAAAAGGACGATGGCACAATCTGCAACTATTGGTCTTCAGAGAGACACATTTGGGAATTTCTCAACACCACCTATGTGTGCAACTAGCACTTAAAAAGTGGCCATGTCCTCAGCAAGATCAAGTTCTCCACAGGTGCCTTCATCTTCTTTATGGATTTATCTATGTAGCCGTTATACTTACCCAAATGTTGTATTTTCTGCTCCATCAGGCACTATCATGTTAATTAGCTTACATAACGGGAGATATTGGTGTGAGAAATTCCCCAATTTTGGAGATGGAATGGCCAGCTGAAGGGGTTGGAGGAGGCTGGATTTTTTAACACCATGTGTGCATTTCCTGAAGACTAACATACATGTTGTTAAATTACCGTTAGGTGGCCTGATGGTTCAGAATATTTACGTGCTTGTCAATCTGTGAGATGGCAAATTTCTTCCTTTGAAATTTATGCTGTAGCCTAATAACTACATACAATGTTGCACAGAATGGAACCTTTTGGTGGGAAGAAGATAAATGGTGTCCATTGATAAGATATATGAAAAATGGATTGACCAATGGCAAAAAATAATAGTGGTGCAACACAGAAAAGTTGGACTGTGGTGTGACATATTTAGTAGGTTCTGGACAATAACATTTTGTCCTTACCGCTTAAAGAATGATCCTTCCTCCCGCAAGATCAAGTTTTAGAAAGATGAATTTAACTTCCCTAAAGCTGAAGTACTTTGATCAGACAATGAAAGAATGTCTCATCAATAGATGAAAAGGACGATGGCACAATCTGCAACTATTGGACTTCAGAGAGACACATTTGGGAATTTCTCAACACAACCTATGTGTGCAACTAGCCCTTAAAAGTGACCATGTCCTCAGCAAGATCAAGTTCTCCACAGGTGCCTTCATCTTCTTTATGGATGTATCTATGTAGCCGTTATACTTACCCAAATGTTGTATTTTCTGCTCCATCAGGCACTATCATATTAATTAGCTTACATAACGGGAGATATTGGTGTGAGAAATGCCCCAATTTTGGAGATGGAATGGCCAGCTGAAGGGTTGGAGGAGGCTGGAATTTTTAACACCATGTGTGTTGTGAATATGCTGGAGGCGGCTTCTGAGCTGGGGCTCCCTCCGGTGGTTGCTGAGGGTAATGAACTGATTAATGAATGACCTTCAGCTGGTGCTGAATGGTAGGATATAAGTGGCCTGAGTTCCCAGCAGCCTTGCCGGTTATCAATTTTTCCTTCTGGTCTTGCTTGAAGCACTGCTAGTTTCCTGCTCTCCCTCAGATAAGTGTTTTCTGTTTTTTTTTCCTCTGTTTGATTTTCTCTGCTGGTTTGCTGCTTGCAGTGGACTGCAGCCTGTCCCCTTTTGGGGGTCTGGCGCTGCAATTTTGCTCCGTTTGTGGGTTTTGCCAATTTTTATCGTAAATTTAATGGTAATTTCTCTGGTATTGTTAAACCATTGACTGATTTGACCAAAAAGAGTTCCGATGTGATGAATTGGCCTACTGAGGCAGTTTCTGCGTTTCAGGAACTTAAGCAGAGATTCATTTCTGCTCCTGTTCTACGGCAGCCTGATGTTTCTCTGCCGTTTCAGGTGGAGGTTGATGCCTCTGAAATTGGGGCAGGTGCTGTTTTGTCCCAAAGGGATCCAGAGACCTCTAAGAGTAACCCTTGTGCCTTTTTCTCTCAAAAATTTTCTCCAACTGAACGTAATTATGACGTGGGTAATCGGGAGTTATTGGCCATGAAGTGGGCCTTTGAAGAGTGGAGACATTGGCTGGAAGGAGCCAAACATCAGGTGGTGGTCCTCACGGACCAGAAGAACCTGGTTTATCTCAAATCAGCCAAGCGACTTAATCCTAGACAGGCCAGGTGGGCCTTGTTTTTCACACTTTTTAATTTTGTGGTTTCTTTTCTTCCTGGCACTAAGAATGTCAAGGCGGATGCCGTCTCGAGGAGTTTCTTTGCAGATTCTCCTGAGTTATCTGATCCTGCTGTTATTTTGAAAGAGGGTGTGGTTCTTTCCGCCATTTCACCCAATTTGAGACTGCTCTGGAAGGGTGTCAGGACTTGCTCTCGTTCCAAGCCTTGCTCTCGTTCTAGTGGTTTGTTAATGCCATTACCTGTACCCAAGAGGCCATGGACCCATATTTCTATGGACTTTATTTCTGACCTTCCTGTCTCTCAGAGAATGACCGTTATCTGGGTAATCTGTGATAGGTTTTCCAAGATGATACATCTTGTGCCATTACCTAAGTTGCCTTCCTCCTCCGAATTGGTGCCTTTGTTCTTTCAGCATGTGGTTCGGTTACATGGCATTCCGGAGAACATTGTGTCTGACAGAGGAGTCCAGTTTGTTTCTAGATTTTGGAGGACATTTTGTTCTAAACTTGGTGTTCAGTTGTCTTCTTCCTCTGCATTTCACCCTGAGACCAATGGACAAACCGAGAGAACAAACCAGACCTTGGAGACTTATTTGAGATGCTTTGTGTCTGCTGATCAAGATGACTGGGTCTCTTTTTTGCCTTTGGCTGAGTTTGCTCTTAATAATAGAGCTAGCTCTGCCACCTTGATGTCTCCATTTTTCTGCAATTCCGGGTTTCACCCTCGATTTTCTTCAGGACAGGCGAAGGCTTCTGTCTGTCCGGGGGTTGACTCTATTGTGCAGCGTATGCAGCAGATTTGGGACCAGGTGGTGGAGAGGTTGTCTCTCTCTCAGGAGAAGGCCCAGCGGTTTGCCAACCGGCATAGGACTGATGGTCCTCGTTTTAAATTGGGGGACTTGGTTTGGTTGTCCTCAAGGAATATCCCTATGAAGGTTGCATCTCCAAACTTTAAGCCAAGGTTCATTGGACCTTATAAGATCATGGAAATTCTTAATCCTGTTTCCTTCCGTTTGCTTCTTCCAGGGACATTTAATATCCATAGCATGTTCCACAAGTCCTTATTGAAGAGGTTTGTCGAACCAGTGGTTCCTATGGCTGCGCCTCCCGACCCTGTTTTGGTTGAGGGCAATTTGGAGTATGTGGTTCAGAAGATATTGGATTCTCGTTTTGCTAGACGGAAACTCCAGTATTTGGTTAAGTGGAGAGGTTATGGTCAGGAGGACAATTCTTGGGTGTTTACTTCGGACATTCATGCTGGGAGACTTATCCGTGCCTATCATCGAGCCCATCCTGATCGGCCAGGTTGCGCAGGTGAGGGTTCGGTGACCCCTCCTCAAGGGGGGGTACTGTTGTGATTATGCTGGAGGCGGCTTCTGAGCTGGGGCTCCCTCCGGTGGTTGCTGAGGGTAATGAACTGATTAATGAATGGCCTTCAGCTGGCGCTGAATGGTAGGATATAAATGGCCTGAGTTCCCAGCAGCCTTGCCGGTTATCAGTTGTTCCTTCTGGTCTTGCTTGTAGCACTGCTAGTTTCCTGCTCTCCCTCAGATAAGTGTTTGCTTTTTTTTTTTCCTCTATTTGATTTTCTCTGCTGGTTTGCTGCTTGCAGTGGATTGTAGCCTGTGCCCTTTTGGGGGTGTGGCGCTGCAATTGTGCTCCGTTTGTGTCTGCACTTTTGCTTTGCTCCTTTGTTACTTTCTATTTGCTGAATAGCGTTTTGTTACACCAGAGATCTGATTTAGGTGGATGAGATCGTGTGATCTCAGGTTTTTTGGCAATCAGAAGTGTTGGTATTTTTGTTAGGGTTTTTGTTGGATTGCAGTCAGAATTCTTTCCTGTACTTTTCTGTCTAGACAGATTGGGCCCCAGCGTTTGCTCATTCTATTTTCTGTCTGTGTCCGTGCTTTCTTCTTGTCTAACCGCCATTACATGTTTGGGGGCTTCCTATTTTCTTTGGGGATCTGCTCCGGGGCAGATACCTTTCATCTTTCTGCCTTTAGGGGTAGTTATCTCTCAGACTGTGATGAGGCTTCTAGGATCACCGTAGGAACGCTCCACGGCTACTTCTAGTTGTGTGGTTAGTTCAGGTTACTGCAATCCAATAGGTTCCAGCCTCTCTGGTGTATTACCGCTTTGCTATTTTTTGCTATTTCTCCTCAGTTACCAAAACATAACACATGTGTGCATGTATATTTACGCGCTTGTCAATCTGTGAGATGGCAAATTTCTTCCTTTGAAATTTATGCTGTAGCCTAATAACTACATACAATGTGGCACAGAATGGAACCTTTTGGTGGGAAGAAGATAAATTCTGTCCATTGATATGATATATGAAAAATGGATCGACCAATGGCAAAAAATAACAGTGGCGCAACATAGAAAAGTTGGACTGTGGTGTGACATATTTAGTAGGTTCTGGACAATAACATTTTGTCCTTACCGCTTAAAGAATGATCCTTCCTTCCGCAAGATCAAGTTTTAGAAAGATGAATTTAACTTCCTTAAAGCTGAAGTACTTTGATCAGACAATGAAAGAATGTCTCATCAATAGATGAAAAGGACGATGGCACAATCTGCAACTATTGGACTTCCGAGAGACATATTTGGGAATTTCTCAACACCACCTATGTGTGCAACTAGCCCTTAAAAAGTGGCCATGTTCTCAGCAAGATCAATTTCTTCACAGGTGCCTTCATGTTCTTTATGGATTTATCTATGTAGCTGTTATACTTACCCAAATGTTGTATTTTCTGCTCCATCAGGCGCTATCATGTTTATTAGCTTACATAACGGGAGATATTGATGTGACAAATGCCCCAATTTTGGAGATGGAATGGCCAGCTGAAGGGGTTGGAGGAGGCTGGATTTTTTAACACCATATGTGCATGTCTTGAAGACTAACATACATGTTGTTAAATTACTGTTAGAAACGTATAAAGCACTGCACTCTCAAATAGGAATTCCATGCAAAATAGTTATAAATTTATTTATACAACCAACAAAGTGAGGAGCACAACAATCAGAGCGACCTAAACAGCATTGACGTTTCGACTCTCCCGAGTCTTATTCATAAGTCGCTATGTAAAGAAAAAAGATAACAAGAATAAAAAACAAAATATGGCTGTAATCCAATGTTCGGTACATTAAAAAAATAGAATAAAACAAAACAAAAAAATGACCAAATGGCATAATAATATGTGCACACACCATGAAGACATACAAGCACCAACCGTGTGCCGAAAGTAATGAAGGTGCACAATTGAGTAGTGATAAGAACCCACCCAAGGTAAGTATATTGAATGAAGATAATCAGAGAATAGGTCACAGACAAGGACGATTTTACCTGGAAATAATGGTTCAGAGGAAGTACTAGAAAAATAATAGATTTCTAGATCCAACAAAAAGATAATTAGGAAGAAGATTAGATTAAATAAACGCTGCAGAAGTTCAACACTGGTAGGAGTTATATATACTGGCAAAATACCTGTAGCACTTGTGATGGCAAAGAAAAAACTCAGAACAGGGTGCCCCCAGTGAAATACGACCTAAGGCATGGAGATGTGAGGGGAATGAAAAAAGGGTTATAAGTCCCATATAGGAATGTGTGCAGAATTGGAAAAATATGTGTCCTATAGATAAAAGTACCTGAATGGTTGTAGGTTAACCAATGAAATCTAAAGGTGTTCAGCCAGGTAGATGCTGAATCTGAGTAAGATAAATGTGTATATGAGAACACAGAAGGTAATAAAATAACAATAACTGTGCCAATAGTCTAAATAAACAGGCTTCAGATATCGGTATAAAAAATATATAATGAGCATAACACCTGATTAGTAATAATGTATGGTTCATTTTATGTATTGTTGGTCTTGCCCTTGTTGCCATATATATGTGTGTTAGAATTACTCTACACTTCAGACAAAACGGTCCAGATAAACCGTTTCAGATACTGGCTCCTTAGGACAGAATAGGTAACGAGGAAAGGTAGAATATAGAATATATTCTATCTAACCCAAAAAAGCCTCCTAAGGTAGGAATAGTCAGGAAAAATGGGCAACAAACAGACTAAGACCACAAATGATGAACAAGATGTCTATACAATCGTGAAAGAAAGGTGTGGTGTAGAAGCAACTAAGAATTTAGGGAAAGTTTGCAAAACTTTTCAGGTAGCAAGTCATGAAAGGTTTAACAGGAAGATATGGGAGGACATTCAGGTTAGAAAAGCGGGAGTAATAAGGGATAAAGGATGGCAAGAGCAGGTTGACTCTATGGTCAAATTATCCAAACTAGCAGAAACAGACCATTGGTCTTTTAATAAAGACAATGGGTTATGGAGAACTCCAGTCAGACAGGGTCCCATTGTACAAACTGAGAACAGTAAACAAATGAACCCATTGGCACC
The DNA here is from genome assembly GCA_033576555.1 of Oophaga sylvatica. Lineage (NCBI taxonomy): Eukaryota > Metazoa > Chordata > Amphibia > Anura > Dendrobatidae > Oophaga > Oophaga sylvatica. The sequence continues at coordinate 91,423,247 of JARQOD010000003.1, forward strand.
ACCATATCAGCCCAGGTCAGAACCCACACTGTATCCTGATCTTCGGGGTCCGGGTGGATGGACATGTACAAACTGTGCAAAAATCCAAAAAAAAAAAGGCTGCACTCAAGCATACTAAAGCATGACAACATAGAATACATGAAATTTTGAATAGCAATATGGCTTTGGAATATAAGGAAAAATTTGAGACGCTTAGTATAAACATTTGGCCAAACATTTTAAAGCTCAACAACCATCGTCAAGGTGGTCTCAATTCTGTTGAGTCCCTAACCTAATGTGAACATACCTCTATTAGGCTGATATCTGAATTTCTGGGTGAATATGCACCTCTGTCAGTAATGCCTGCATTTATGGGTAAAGTAGGGAGCTGGTGTAATTAAAATCACCACCTGGTGGGAGCGGAGTGCTCGGTCAGCAAGCTAACATTCAAAAGACAAAAACCTGACTGGCACTTCCAGACTAATGTGAACTAGGTGCAAACCAAAGGGAGCTACCCTCATGTAAAACATCCAAAAAAAAAAAGGCTGCACTCAAGCATACTAAAGCATGACAACATAGAATACATGAAATTTTGAATAGCAATATGGCTTTGGAATATAAGGAAAAATTTGAGACGCTTAGTATAAACATTTGGCCAAACATTTTAAAGCTCAACAACCATCGTCAAGGTGGTCTCAATTCTGTTGAGTCCCTAACCTAATGTGAACATACCTCTATTAGGCTGATATCTGAATTTCTGGGTGAAATATGCACCTCTGTCAGTAATGCCTGCATTTATGGGTAAAGTAGGGAGCTGGTGTAATTAAAATCACCACCTGGTGGGAGCGGAGTGCTCGGTCAGCAAGCTAACATTCAAAAGACAAAAACCTGACTGGCACTTCCAGACTAATGTGAACTAGGTGCAAACCAAAGGGAGCTACCCTCATGTAAAACATCCAAAAAAAAGGCTGCACTCAAGCATACTAAAGCATGACAACATAGAATACATGAAATTTTGAATAGCAATATGGCTTTGGAATATAAGGAAAAATTTGAGACGCTTAGTATAAACATTTGGCCAAACATTTTAAAGCTCAACAACCATCGTCAAGGTGGTCTCAATTCTGTTGAGTCCCTAACCTAATGTGAACATACCTCTATTAGGCTGATATCTGAATTTCTGGGTGAATATGCACCTCTGTCAGTAATGCCTGCATTTATGGGTAAAGTAGGGAGCTGGTGTAATTAAAATCACCACCTGGTGGGAGCGGAGTGCTCGGTCAGCAAGCTAACATTCAAAAGACAAAAACCTGACTGGCACTTCCAGACTAATGTGAACTAGGTGCAAACCAAAGGGAGCTACCCTCATGTAAAACATCCAAAAAAAAGGCTGCACTCAAGCATACTAAAGCATGACAACATAAATACATGAATTTTGAATAGCAATATGGCTTTGGAATATAAGGAAAAATTGAGAGTCTTAGTTAAACATTTTGGCCAAATGTTTAAGTAACAACATCGTCAAGGTGTCACAATTTTGTATAGTCCTAAACCTAATTGACATACTTCAAATTCAGTATATCTAATTTGTATGACATTAGCACTCTTAGTGACAGCCTTTTTATGGTGTTTAAAGAGGGTAGCCTTGGTTAATTAACCATCACATTGTCTGGATGCAGTGCATGTTGCTTGTAATTTAAAGACATTGCTGACTGAGCACTCGCTCCACCAGTGTGAATCTTAGTTGCACCAGCTCCCTCATGTAACATCCAAAAAGCTGCACATAATAGACTGTGAGTCATATTCACCCAGAAATTCAGATATCAGCCTAATAAGGTATGTTCACATTAGGTTAGGGACTCAACAGAATTGAGACCACCTTGACGATGGTTGTTGAGCTTTAAAATGTTTGGCCAAATGTTTATACTAAGCGTCTCAAATTTTTCCTTATATTCCAAAGCCATATTGCTATTCAAAATTTCATGTATTCTATGTTGTCATGCTTTAGTATGCTTGAGTGCAGCCTTTTTTTGGATGTTTTACATGAGGGTAGCTCCCTTTGGTTTGCACCTAGTTCACATTAGTCTGGAAGTGCCAGTCAGGTTTTTGTCTTTTGAATGTTAGCTTGCTGACCGAGCACTCCGCTCCCACCAGGTGGTGATTTTAATTACACCAGCTCCCTACTTTACCCATAAATGCAGGCATTACTGACAGAGGTGCATATTCACCCAGAAATTCAGATATCAGCCTAATAGAGGTATGTTCACATTAGGTTAGGGACTCAACAGAATTGAGACCACCTTGACGATGGTTGTTGAGCTTTAAAATGTTTGGCCAAATGTTTATACTAAGCGTCTCAAATTTTTCCTTATATTCCAAAGCCATATTGCTATTCAAAATTTCATGTATTCTATGTTGTCATGCTTTAGTATGCTTGAGTGCAGCCTTTTTTTTGGATGTTTTACATGAGGGTAGCTCCCTTTGGTTTGCACCTAGTTCACATTAGTCTGGAAGTGCCAGTCAGGTTTTTGTCTTTTGAATGTTAGCTTGCTGACCGAGCACTCCGCTCCCACCAGGTGGTGATTTTAATTACACCAGCTCCCTACTTTACCCATAAATGCAGGCATTACTGACAGAGGTGCATATTCACCCAGAAATTCAGATATCAGCCTAATAGAGGTATGTTCACATTAGGTTAGGGACTCAACAGAATTGAGACCACCTTGACGATGGTTGTTGAGCTTTAAAATGTTTGGCCAAATGTTTATACTAAGCGTCTCAAATTTTTCCTTATATTCCAAAGCCATATTGCTATTCAAAATTTCATGTATTCTATGTTGTCATGCTTTAGTATGCTTGAGTGCAGCCTTTTTTTTGGATGTTTTACATGAGGGTAGCTCCCTTTGGTTTGCACCTAGTTCACATTAGTCTGGAAGTGCCAGTCAGGTTTTTGTCTTTTGAATGTTAGCTTGCTGACCGAGCACTCCGCTCCCACCAGGTGGTGATTTTAATTACACCAGCTCCCTACTTTACCCATAAATGCAGGCATTACTGACAGAGGTGCATATTCACCCAGAAATTCAGATATCAGCCTAATAGAGGTATGTTCACATTAGGTTAGGGACTCAACAGAATTGAGACCACCTTGACGATGGTTGTTGAGCTTTAAAATGTTTGGCCAAATGTTTATACTAAGCGTCTCAAATTTTTCCTTATATTCCAAAGCCATATTGCTATTCAAAATTTCATGTATTCTATGTTGTCATGCTTTAGTATGCTTGAGTGCAGCCTTTTTTTTGGATGTTTTACATGAGGGTAGCTCCCTTTGGTTTGCACCTAGTTCACATTAGTCTGGAAGTGCCAGTCAGGTTTTTGTCTTTTGAATGTTAGCTTGCTGACCGAGCACTCCGCTCCCACCAGGTGGTGATTTTAATTACACCAGCTCCCTACTTTACCCATAAATGCAGGCATTACTGACAGAGGTGCATATTCACCCAGAAATTCAGATATCAGCCTAATAGAGGTATGTTCACATTAGGTTAGGGACTCAACAGAATTGAGACCACCTTGACGATGGTTGTTGAGCTTTAAAATGTTTGGCCAAATGTTTATACTAAGCGTCTCAAATTTTTCCTTATATTCCAAAGCCATATTGCTATTCAAAATTTCATGTATTCTATGTTGTCATGCTTTAGTATGCTTGAGTGCAGCCTTTTTTTTGGATGTTTTACATGAGGGTAGCTCCCTTTGGTTTGCACCTAGTTCACATTAGTCTGGAAGTGCCAGTCAGGTTTTTGTCTTTTGAATGTACAAACTGTGGACTCCAGAATCCAGACTGGAGAGACACATGTGCAGGATGTGGAGCACCACAACCACATGATATGTTGGCACCAGTGCGTATCCTCAGTCGACCATACAGAGAAGAAGATGGTGGCAATCCACCGCGTAGAGTAACTAGATACCATCAGACTAGACAATATTTTCCATGGACCCCCGCTGAGGGAATGTCCCTACTTCAGAATGCACCAGATCCGATACAATGCCCACTAAGATTTGCTACGTACATACAACAGATAATACACACCCATAATGGAACATGGTCAGATGGAACAGAATTATGTAGAATGAAAATGACACCAGGGTTGTATCAGGAATTGATGACAGTTATAGAACCTCATAGACCTCAACCAGTAGATGGTGAGGATCCAAATACCGCACTGTCAGGACAGAATTTTGTGCAGAGACTACTAGAGTTTATGAGAACCAAGCAAAGAATGAGAGGGACTTCAGGAACTGTTTCCCAAAAGTCAGGACAGCCAGTAGATGAATACTACCTAGCGGTAGAGAACAGTTACAGAGATGAGGGAATGGATCTTACTAATGAAGGAGTCATTCGACTGATGACTAAAACTTTTATAGAGAATCTCAACCCAAAACTTAGGGAAAAGTTCAAGGCTGCAACTCCTGATTGGAGAACACTAGATGATCCCCAGATAGTCAGACAAAAACTATTAGGGATAGAAATGGATATGCGTGAGGCAGCATCCAAACCCGTCAGAGTGGCGGCAAATAACAGTCTGGTTAATAAGAACAACAGATCAAATCAAACTTATGACAAAGGGAATTTGGATAAGAAAACTAATCCATGTCACTACTGTAAGAAACCAGGACATTGGATTAGAGAATGCAGGAAAAAAGCCAGGGATATAGAAAATGGTATTTATGTCCCAAGACAATCACAAGAAAAGACAGTACAGGCTTCTGCTCCTGCAGCTAGCGAGTGACTAGACGTAATGCAAACCACTTTGACTGGAAGGCGCCCAATAATTCAAGTAAAAGTAGCAGGAAAGCAATGTCTTTTTTTAATAGATACCGGAGCAACTTCCTCCGTCCTCAATGAAGACGCCCTACCAAATGCTGATTGTTTATCAGATGATGTAACTTATACCGAAGGGTATGATGGAGGAATCAGGCCACTCCCATATAGTATTCCCCTTGAAACAAAGATAGGATCTAAAATATTTTTATCAAAATTCCTTTTTGTTAAAGGGGCACCTACTTGTCTTCTAGGTATGGATTTACTAAAACAGACAGGAATGAATATCCAATTTTTGGAAGATGGTAGAGTCCAAATTTTGGTGCCTGATGACCAAGAGTCTCTAGAAAACATTGTAAAAGTCCAAGCCTTAGAGGATGAGAAAGATCCTGCCCCTACCCAAATTATTTTGGATCTTTCTGAGGTACCAGAAAAATTATGGGCACAACATGACACCGATGTAGGACTAATGCCAATAGCTCCTGTAAAAGTCACTCCTGTTCCAGGTGTGACACTACCCCAATTGAGACAGTATCCTATTAGTGCCCAACAAGAACACGCCATAGGAGAACAGATAAAAGATTATCTAGAAACTGGAGTACTGATAGAAGTAAAGTCACCAGCTAATACACCGTTGTACCCCGTAAAAAAGAAATCTATTGAGGGGTCAGCTGCTAAGTACCGGATGGTACATGATTTAAGAGAGATAAATAAAATTTTGGAACCTATTACTCCTGTTGTGCCAAATCCACACACGTTGCTATCACAGATTCCAGCAACAGCACGAGTATTTTCTGTCATAGACTTATCAAATGCATTCTTTTCAGTACCATTACACCCAGACTGTTACAAGCTGTTTGCATTTACATTCAAGAATAGACAATTAGCATGGACAAGATTACCACAGGGTATGATACATTCACCTACCTTGTACTCAGAAGCTATGAGATCAGTTCTACAAAATTTTAAACCTACGGATGAGGTTGTAATTCTCCAATATGTTGATGACCTATTGTTATGTGCCCCTGATCAAGAGTCCGCAGACAGCAACACAATAAGGTTGTTAATATTTCTAGCAGACATGGGCTGTAAAGTTAACAAGAGAAAAATACAACTTTGTATGACTACGATAGTATTTCTAGGACACTGCATTTCACAAGGTATTCGGCACCTCACCGCCGACAGACTAAAAATCATTAGAGATCTTGTTCCTCCCAAGAACTACAAAACATTAAGAGCATTTTTGGGAATAGTATCACACTGCAGACAATGGGTTATACATGCTAGTCAGCTTATGCAACCTCTATATGATTGTTTAAAAATCGAACCTTTCCAGTTAACTGAATCAGCGCTCATAGCCTTTCAAGACCTCAAGAAAGGTCTCATGTCAGCCCCGGCCTTGGGAATCCCAGACTACGCCAAACCATTCCAATTAATGGCTGCAGAAATATCTAATCATGCTACAGGGGTACTAACACAGAAACATGAAAATAAACAAAGACCTGTCGCATACTACTCTGCTCAATTAGATAATGTCACCAAAGCTGCACCGTCATGTGTCAAGGTAGTAGCAGCTGTTTCTCTTTTGGTAGAAAAAGCCTCAGACATAGTACTAGACCATGCCTTAATAGTACAAACTACACATGATGTACATGGCATACTGAATCAGGTATTGCCAAAACACATTTCAATGGCTAGACATCTTAGATTACAATGCTCCTTACTAATGCCACCAAACCTCACTTTTCGCCGTATATTGTCTCTAAATTTAGCCACTCTGTTACCATTAGAGACAAAGGGGGGGGTGGAAGGAGACTATGAAGATAAAAAATTTTTACAATTTCATGAACAAAATAATGGAATACATGATTGTTTACAGTGTATAGAACAAGAAACACAAGGGTTACCTAATGTACAGGACATCCCTCTTGACAATCCAGACTTACAAATGTATATAGATGGTAGCAGGTATGCAGATGAAGCTGGTAACTTTCACACAGGTTATGCTGTTGTATCAGACCATGATGTTATTGAAGCTGAACCAATGCAAGCCAGCTGTTCAGCCCAGGAAGCTGAACTATTAGCTCTAATACGAGCATTACAATTAGCAAAAGAAAAAACCGCTAATATTTTTACTGATTCTAGATATGCATATGGCATTGTACATGATTTTGGATGCATATGGAGAGCTAGAGGTTACATGACAGCTTCAGGTCAACCAGTAAAACATGGACAAATGATTAAACAAATTCTAGAATCAGCTGCCTTAACTAAACAAGTAGCAGTAATGAAAGTACCTGCACATGTAAGACTCGACACAGAGATAGCTAGGGGTAATGACCGAGCCGACAAGGCTGCTAAGCGAGCTGCAGTAAAACCTCTGACAACTGACCACACTATTAGTGCAGTATCAGAATTTGACTTAATTACACGGCTCAAAGAAGCCCACCAGCAGGTGAGTAGAGAAGAAAAAGAAGAGTGGCAGAAACAGGGGGCAGAAGAAAAAGAAGGACTATGGAGAAAAGGAGATGAGCTTTGTCTCCCCCGAGCGTGGTACCCTGTTGTGGTCAGTGAAGCCCACGGACCTACACATGTGTCTGCAAACGGTATGATACAGAGGGTCAGACAGAAGTGGTTAGCCCCAGGGTTCGGCCAGGTAGCTCGAGCAAAATGTGGTTCTTGTGAAATCTGTTTAGCCTACAATCCAGGACAGACTATTAAGACCCCCCAGAAGCACCATGTAAGACCACTATATCCGTTCCAGAGACTTCAGATCGATTATATCCAGATGCCTAAGCATGGACACTATGAGTATGTACTGGTATGTGTGGACATGTTTTCGGGGTGGCCGGAGGCTTATCCAGTTCATAGAGCCACGGCTAAAATCACTGCAGTAAAAATAGCACATGAACTGGTACCCCGTTATGGTATCCCAGAAGTGATCGAGTCAGATAGAGGTACACATTTCACTGGAGAGATCTTTCAGAATGTAATGAAAATGTTGTGTATAAAGAGTGAACTACACACCCCTTACCACCCACAGAGTTCTGGTAAGGTTGAGAGAATGAACGGGACACTCAAATTGAAAATACAGAAAGCTATGGCAGAGACACAGAAACCATGGACTGAGTGTCTTCCAATAGCGTTGTATTCAGTCAGAAACACCCCCCAGGGAAAGAGCAAACTCACCCCCCATGAAATATTGTTTGGTAGAGTTGCCAATACAGGATTGTATTTCCCACAGACTTTAATGCTAGAAACTGAGAGTTTAACAGCATATGTACAGAACTTATGTAAACATGTGTCTAAAACACACTCTTTAGTGTTCTCTTCTATTCCAGATCCAGATTCCGTTGAAGGGACACACAAGCTACAACCAGGGGACGAAGTGTATGTAAAAAGACATAACAGAAGGACACTAGAACCCAGATTCGAGGGTCCTTATCAGGTGTTACTAACCACGCCTACTGCATTAAAATTAGAAGGAAAGGCTGCATGGGTGCATGCTAGCCACTGTAAGATACCAAAATGAGAATTCTTTATCAAATCATTGCGTTGATAGCGATATTGGTAAGCTACACTGTTGCTTGGACACCTGGGACATCCATCCCCAAGGAAAAAGAACTGGAAGAAGGGAGACCTACTCTTCCCTTTGGAAATGGAAAAGCCATACACAAAATAGGACCCCTGCACCTAAATACCCCATATGTTGGATGTATTAAAAATATTACTACTCTAAACTGGAAAGGAAGCACTTATTTCTTTTTACCTGAAATAAACAATGAAATAAGTGAAGGAATGAACTTTGTAAAAATGTTGCCTAACATACCTGTTAGTTTAGACTGTACCAAGCTAAGAGAATTGATTAATAGATCAGAGGAAGTGCATGCTCATATTACTGAGTTTAAACATTCTTTGAACAAACTCCTGGTAAATGCATATATAGACTCAGAAAAATTGATTAATTTAGGGTCTGCAATTCAAAGTGAAACTGAACATCATTGGTATGATATATTTAGTGGATGGTCCCCTACTGCCACACACTTTATTCAAGTTTTTTGTTATCCCCTTGTTATATTAGTATTACTTATATTTGTGTTAACTATGCTAAATATATTCGTGTACCGACGGGTAGCAAGGAAGATGAAAAAACTTCAGGAGAAAATTCACTATCAACATATATAAGGAAGAATCAAAGGGGGGACTGAGAGGATGGTAGGAGTTATACTTCACCCAAAATTACGATGTAAGACACAGATGAAGTTATTCTTCCCTTATCTGGACATTTGGACTGACGCCCAGAAACTAGATTGTAACTTGTTTTTAGCTGTCTCAGCAACCTTCTATTACTATGAATTATCACTTTTCTAATTATGAAACTTTCTTATCAACATTCCACTGTTATGAATCACTTTGCTGCTTATGGAACAAAGGAATTTTACTGCGCCTGTGCGACAATATCTTATGATTTGTTAGTATAAATAAAGGGATAGCATCCATAGAGCGGGCGCGCTCAGGGGCTTCCCAGTACCTGATTATACACTACGTGTCTGTGTATTTCTTGTTACGGGGATACTCCGACTCCAACAAGGACCCTCCATGGCTGAATGATCCTAACACACATAACACCAAAGGAATGATATTCTATATACCACTTGACTAAACAAGCATGTAAATACAGGGGTGATCTTGTACTGAAGCGCTGATGGTGAAAATCTAGCCGGCATAATAGCGCTAAATAGTTGCCTGCAAACGAAAAGGAATTACCTGTGTAGATGATGTGAAAGCGACGCTCCCGCGCCTTGCTTGGTGGTGGCGTGTTGTAGGACTGAAGAGGCCGGGGATATAAGCCTGCAGCCACCGTCGGACCGGATGTGCGTCATCCGAACCGGAAGTGCCATAGCCGATACTGAAAGTGCTACTGCGGTCGCGCAGTGGACGTAAGGGATGTGTGTTGCGCATGAGCAGTGTATGGACAGGGCAGTGATATTAGAACCAGTGTAAATGAATAGTCAGAAGGAGGGGATATAAGTAAAAGAAACAGCAGGATATATAGGAGGATATATAGGAAGAAGTGTGCCTAAAAGAACGATAGAAAAGTGGGAAAGGTTGTTAAAAAGAAGAAGAATGGGGATGAAAATGATAAAAACAATGGAGTGAAGGAAGTGTAATAGAGAGAGATTAAAGGAAAAAATAAAGGAAAAATAATATAAATAACAATGAATGGCTAAAGAAGCTGTTAGTGAGGGCTGACATTGGCAGTTCCCACCCCACCTCAACACAGAAACTATTACGTACCCGACGTAAAGGCACATTCCCGTGTCTTGGTTGCGCTGCCTGCTCCAATGTAATTAAGTCCGATAGCATATTACACCCACGAACGGGGAAGTCTTACCCTATTAATGGCTGTTTTACTTGCAACTCAAATTTTGTCATCTATGTCATCAAATGCCCGTGTGGCCTCCTCTATGTGGGGGAGACCACACAGCACATTAGAGACAGAATAGCCAGTCATAAATCCACAATATGCTGTGGAAAAAAATGGCTACCACTGCCAGATCACTTTACTGCCTTGAAACATACGGTCGCACAGCTAAAATTTCAAGTCTTAGAGCACGTTCCACGCCCACGACGGGGGGGAGTAATCATATAAAAATACTCAAAAGCAGAGAGACCTATTGGATATACACCCTGGACACGCTATCACCATGAGGCTTAAACCGTGAGATTGATTGGTCTGTTTAATTTCCTGTGCGATATGTAGTATCTACGTTTTGATTAACGATGTTTCCAATTTTTTTAGACCCGCTGATTCTAGTCAACACTGGTGAGTTCTCACATTGAATATTATAAATTAAAATATTTCTTTTAGAATGATTTTGTTGTATGGCATTTCCACCCAATGATAGGGCCCCATGCTTTCTCTCTATTCCCCTTCTTTATCCATTCATTGTTATTTTTATTATTTTTCCTTTATATTTTCCTTTAATCTCTCTCTATTACACTTCCTTCACTCCATTGTTTTTATCATTTTCATCCCCATTCTTCTTCTTTTTAACAACCTTTCCCACTCTTCTATCGTTCTTTTAGGCACACTTCTTCCTATATATCCTCCTATATATCCTGCTGTTTCTTTTACTTATATCCCCTCCTTCTGACTATTCATTTACACTGGTTCTAATATCACTGCCCTGTCCATACACTGCTCATGCGCAACACACATCCCTTACGTCCACTGCGCAACCGCAGTAGCACTTTCAGTATCGGCTATGACACTTCCGGTTCGGATGACGCACATCCGGTCCGGCGGTGGCTGCAGGCTTTTATCCCCGGCCTCTTCAGTCCTACAACACGCCACCACCAAGCAAGGCGCGGGAGCGTCGCTTTCACATCATCTACACAGGTAATTCCTTTTCGTTTGCAGGCAACTATTTAGCGCTATTATGCCGGCTAGATTTTCACCATCAGCGCTTCAGTACAAGATCACCCCTGTATTTACATGCTTGTTTAGCCAAGTGGTATATAGAATATCATTCCTTTTGTGTTATGTGCATTATTACTAATCAGGTGTTATGCTCATTATATATTTTTTATACCGATATCTGAAGCCTGTTTATTTAGACTATTGGCACAGTTATTGTCATTTTATTACCTTCTGTGTTCTCATATACACATTTATCTTACTCAGATTCAGCATCTACCTGGCTGAACACCTTTAGATTTCATTGGTTAACCTACAACCATTCAGGTACTTTTATCTATAGGACACATATTTTCCAATTCTGCACACATTCCTATATGGGACATTTAACCCTTTTTTCATTCCCCTCACATTTCCATACCTTAGGTCGTATTTCTAAGGGGGCACCCTGTTCTGAGTTTTTTCTTTGCCATCACAAGTGCTACAGGTATTTTGCCAGTATATATAACTCCTACCAGTGTTGAACTTCTGCAGCGTTTATTTAATCTAATCTTCTTCCTCTCTAATTATCTTTTTGTTGGATCTAGAAATCTATTATTTTTCTAGTACTTCCTCTGAACCATTATTTCCAGGTAAAATCGTCCTTGTCTGTGACCTATTCTCTGATTATCTTCATTCAATATACTTACCTTGGGTGGGTTCTTATCACCACTCAATTGTGCACCTTCATTACTTTCGGCACACGGTTGGTGCTTGTATGTCTTCATGGTGTGTGCACATATTATTATGCCATTTGGTCATTTTTTTGTTTTGTTTTATTTTATTTTATTTTTTTTAATGTACCGAACATTGGATTACAGCCATATTTTGTTATTTATTCTTGTTATCTTTTTTCTTTACATAGCGACTTATGAATAAGACTCGGGAGAGTCGAAACGTCAATGCTGTTTATGTCGCTCTGATTGTTGTGCTCCTCACTTTGTTGGTTGTAGAAATAAATTTATACTATTTTGCATGGAATTCCCATTTGAGAGTGCAGTGCTTTATACGTTTCTAGGTTTTTGGATTTATTCCATGACACTAGCACCTCGTTATCTCCTTTTATCTGAGTGCACACCATTATTCTTCTACTGTTAAATTACTGTTAGGCGGCCTGATGGTTCAGAATATTTACGTGCTTGTCAATCTGTGAGATGGCAAATTTCTTCCATTGAAATTTGTAAATTGTAAACTCTGGACACTACTTATTTGCACTTTCATTCAAGAATGATCTTTTCTTCAGCAAGATCAAGTTTTTTAAAAATGAATTTAAGTTAAAGCTGGAGTACCGTTTTGATACAATGGAAGTATATATCATTAATGGATAAAAAGGACGACAGCATAATCTGCATCTAATGGACTTCGGAGAAACACACCTTGGAATTTCACAACGCCTATCTACATAAATGTTAAATTTGGCCATCCCTTCAGCAAGATCAATTTCTCCAGAAGTGCCTTAATTAAATTTTTTGTTTTGTCCATATACCTATTATACCTACCGAAACATTGGATTTTCTGCCCCATTAGCCACTGTCTTGTTAATTAACCTACATGATATTAAATATTAGGGTGAAAAATTACCCAATTTTGGAGATGGAATTGCCAGCTGAAAGGGTTGGATTTTTTAACACCATGTGTGCATATCCTGAAGACTAACTTACATCTTGTTAAATTACTGTTAAGCGGCCTGATAATTCAGAATATTTCCATGTTTGTCAATCAGTGAGATGGCAAATTTAATCAATTTGTATTCATGTTGTGGCCTATTACCTTCATACAATATGAGAAAGAATGGTACCTTTTGGTGGAAAGAAGATAAATGGTTTCCATTGATAAGATATAGGAAAAGGCACCCACCAATGAAAGAAAATAATAGTGGCGCAATATAGAAAAGTTGGACTGTGGTGTAATATATTTAGTATGTTCTGGACAAAACCATTTTGCCCATACCTCTTAAAGAATGATCCTTCTTCCGCAAGATCAAGTTTTAGAAATGAAAGAATGTCGCATCATTTGAAAAAAAGGATGATGGCATAATCTGCAACTATTGGACTTCGGAGAGACAGACTTGGGAATTTCTCAACACCACCTGTTCTATCCAGCCATATAATTGCTGTCTAGAAAGTCTAGTCATTTTTTTATGTCTCCAATTGTTATAGACATTGCAATTTTTGAGTGTATTGGTCTTTCATACTTTTTATGTTGTAAGGTAACAGCGCCACCTGCTGGCTGTTTGATGCATAGATTCTAGTTTAATTTGTAATGTCTTGTGGGAAGTTCCAAGAGCATTGTGGGATTGTTCCTGTTGCATCATGGTCTTGTTTATCACACTGTGAAGGGGAACAGCAGCCATTATTCTCCATGTGTCTTAGGAGAAACTACATCACTCGTGTTCTTCATGTTTCTTAAACAGCCTGCTCTAAGCATAGTCGGTAAGCACTATCTAGGTGTTATAATCCTGTGTTTATCAGTACGTTTGTTGTACTAAGTAGGTAATCAGTTTGTGTATTCTGTATATTGTAAACTATTTGTGTTTCATGCTCTGTGCAGTTATATATTCTGAAATGCTCTTATTATTGCATTCTATAGTTTTACCCTTTCCTGTCACATCTGCAATCAATAAAAGAAGGTTACAATTTTACAGCCTCTTTTTCTTAAAGAAGACAGGGGGTTTAGCTACATGTCTCATCGCACACCCTGCTAACGTGTATGAGGACAGAATAGTAAAACGACTGCTGAGAACAAGCTCAGAAGATCAGACATACAGAGCCCCCATTATCCAAGCATACGGTTATTGCATGCAGATATTGCAGCAACCTCTTAATGGTCGGACCGAATAATCGGACCATACAGAGCCCGCCATTATCCACGCAGAGCAGACAAAGGGATATCACAGTGCTTGCCCAACTGTCGAATCATGTCTCAAGGGCGAGCATCCTCTTTCAAGACGATATCACGAGTTGGTTCCTCCAAGACATCCTCCGTCAGCAATGCCGCCGCTATTGCCCGCGCAAAGGCTTAAGCGGCAAAAGCAAGAAGCACCTTTGCTGAGCAGGAGATAGAATTGAAACTGCAACAAGCATGCCTGGATGCAGAAAAGGCACGCCAACAAGCATGCTTGGATGCAGAAAAGGCACGCCAGGACGCAGAGAAAGCGCGCCTTGAAGCAACATTACAGAAAATTGCTATTGAAAAAGAAACAGCAGCTGCCATAGCAGAAGCAGAAGCCCTAGAAACTGCCGTATATTCCGACGGTGAACACAGCAGACACAGCAGTGTGCTAGGTCTACAACGAGTTACTCACGATCCATTGCAGCGTACTGCAGAGTACGTCCATCGACATTCCAAACCAAATGACGATCCAGACCCACAGGCGAAGACAGAGCATTTTGTCAACAAGCAAAGCCAACCAGATAATTCGGACCCCCAGAAAGCCAACTATCAGTGTTCCTACCGAAAGCAAGGAGATACACATTGGGATGATACTGACTACAATAATCTTTCTCCAGAGCAGAAGGTCCGAAATCTGTCCCGGTTTTAAAGAGAATCCCTTCGCTTCAGAAAGGTACTACAGCAGTTGGACGAAACCAGAGACACCTAACAGGTACGATCGAACAGCACACATGTACTCTGACAACACTCCATCAGCTGGCATCAGTGCCAATCAAGCCACAATGGACTTGATCACTAAGGGACGCGCTGAAAACTACAGGGCTTGGCGAGCCTCCTTCAAAAATACCATAAGAGACATAGGTCTATCATGTAGTGAAGAAGTGGATCTCTTGGTAAAATGGCTAGGAAGTGAGTCCGCCGAACATGCAAAGAGAATCAGAGACATTGATAAAAATTATCCAGATGTCGGCCTCAAAAGAATTTGGAATAGACTTGATGAATGCTATGGCTCAGTAGAGGTTATAGAAAATGCCTTGTTTAAAAGAATAGAGGATTTTCCTAGAATAGCAAACAACGATTATTCAAAGCTCAGAGAATTAACTGACTTGTTAATGGAGTTGTGTGTAGCAAAAGCAGAAGGAGATCTTGTGGGGTTGACATATCTCGACACTGCTAGAGGTGTGAACCCCATAGTTCAGAAACTCCCATATAACCTGCAAGACAAATGGGTTACATATGGATCTAGGTATAAACAGACTTACAATGTACCGTTTCCTCCATTCGATGTGTTTGTAGATTTTGTCTCAGAACAAGCAAAAATTAGAAAATGACCCTAGCTTTGATTTCATGCCGTCATGTGCCAATAACTCTGTTAGCAAACCTCGTAGAACAACTGTAGAGGTCCACAAAACTAACATTTCTCCCACAGGTCCAGTTCGCAAAGAGTTTAGCTCCAGTCAAGGAGAAGACAAATCCAAGGATCCAAGCAGGCAGTGTCCCTTACACAAGAAGCCACATTCCTTACTTAAGTGCAGAGCTTTCAGAGAAAAGTCATTGGAGGAAAGGAAGGCCTTCCTTAAGGAGAATCGCATCTGCTACAAATGCTGCTCTTCAACATCCCACTTTTCCAGGGACTGTGAGGTTAGTGCAAGGTGTACCGAATGTGACAGCACCGAACATAACTCAGTTCTACACCCTGGATCACCATCAGATACTTTGCCCCAAGAGCATAGCGGGGAGCTGAATGACTCAAATACTGACGCTCCAGCCATTACTTCTAAGTGTACAGAAGTTTGTGGAAATCTCATGGGAGGCAAGTCTTGCTCTAAAATTTCCCTAGTGAGAGTCTACCCAGCAGACGAAAAGGACAAAGCCATCAAAGTATACGCGATTTTAGATGATCAGAGTAATAGGTCACTAGCCAAGTCTGCCTTCTTTGATAGCTTTAACGTCAGAGGACCCAGCGCCCCCTACTCTTTAAAAACCTGTGCCGGTATAATAGAGACAGCTGGTAGGAGAGCAACAGGATACGTAGTCAAGTCTATAGATGGCCAAATGTGTCTTCCCTTACCAACCATATTGGAATGTAACCAGATTCCTGACAACAGGTCAGAGATACCTACGCCTGAAGTGGCATTGTACCATCCTCATCTGAAGCGTATAGAATGCCTGATTCCTAACGTTGACCCAGAGGCTCAAATAATCTTGTTCTTAGGGAGAGATATTCTACAAGTTCACAAGGTTAGACAACAGATCAATGGCTCACACAATGCTCCATATGCTCAGAGACTCGACCTTGGGTGGGTCATTGTAGGAAAGGTCTGTTTAGGAAGTACACACAAACCGACAGTAGTTAACAACTTGTTTACCAGGACTCTCGAGAATGGACGTCTATCTCTCCTTCAACCATGTGAAAATCACTACTTCATAAAGGAGCTGCTACACAGTACTTCAGCACCAAGTATCTTAGCGAGTAGTGCCAATGATCATTGCATTCAGAATTGGGACCAAGATCACCTTGGGTGTACAGTCTTCCACAAGACCAAAGAAGATAATCGTATAGCAATGTCATTTGAAGATAAACTGTTCCTAGAGATGATGGAGCAAGGAATGGTGCAGGACAAAACGAAGAACTGGATTGCACCTCTACCCTTCAAGCCTCAAAGACAACGCTTGCCTAACAACAGAGAACAAGTTTACAAATGATTTGTCTCCCTCAGGCACAGCTTCCATAATAAACCAGAGATGAAAGGTAATTTCTTTACCTTCATGGAGGAAATATTTAAAAACGGTCATGCAGAGTTAGCACCTACACTTCAAGACGCTGAAGAACGTTGGTACCTGCCTCTGTTTGGAGTGTATCACCCGAAAAAGCCAGGTCAAATCAGAGTAGTATTTGATTCGAGTGCTAAGTATGAAGGTGTTTCATTGAATGATGTCTTGTTGTCAGGCCCGGATCTGAACAACAAACTTTTAGGAGTGCTTATCCGTTTTCGTAGAGACTCCATTGCATTCACATCCAACAGATGTTCCACTGCTTCTTTGTTAAAGAGGAACATAGAAATTTCTTGAGCTTCTTGTGGTTCAAGGATAACGATCCTTCCAAAGAGATTACGGAGTATCGTATGAAGGTACATATTTTTGGTAATAGTCCTTCTCCTGCAGTAGCCATCTATGGGCTGAGACGCGCGGCTCAAGAGGTTGAAGCAGAGTACGGAACGGATGCGAGACTGTTTATAGAGAATGATTTCTATGTGGATGACTGTTTGAAATCAATGCCAACAAATGAGACCGCGATTAGTCTTCTGAAAAGAGCCAAGGACATGCTCGCTGTATCTAACCTGAGGTTGCACAAGATCGCTTCTAACAGCAAGGAAGTGATGGAAGCCTTCCCTCCTGAGGATCATTCAAGTGACTTGAAGAATTTAGATCTAGGCATAGACTCCCTACCGATGCAGCGGAGCCTCGGCCTACTATTGGACATAAAAGCTGATACCTTCACCTTCCAGGTTAGCAAAGAAGATAAACCCTTTACTCTCAGAGGAGTACTGTCTACCATAAGCAGTTTGTATGACCCACTGGGGTTTGTAGCTCCTGTAGTCATCGAGGGCAAGGCTATGTTAAGAGAGTTCACCACAGAGGTGACGAACTGGGATACTCCTCTTCCCACAAAAGAGAAAACCAAGTGGATGAGCTGGAGAAATTCCCTCACAGCCTTGTCAAGTCTTCATATAACACGTTCGTATGTGTCTGTACCGAGTACCAAGATAGAGACACAAACCCTTTGTGTGTTCTCCGATGCTTCAATCAAAGCGATTGCTGCGGTAGCCTATTTGAGGACGATAGACACAAGTCAACAATGCCATGTAGGGTTTGTCATGAGCAGATCAAAACTAACACCGCTCCGTGAACACACTGTACCACGCCTGGAACTTTGTGCCGCCATGTTAGCAGTCGAGTTGGCAGAACTCATTGCTATGGAAATTAATCTAGAAATTAAAGACTTTGAGTTCTACACTGACAGCAGGATAGTACTTGGGTACATCCATAACGATGTGAGACGCTTCTATGTCTATGTTAGCAACAGAGTGCTCAGAATTCTAAGGTTTACCTCACCTGAACAATGGAAATATCTGCCTACACATCTCAACCCTGCGGACCAGGCTACCAGATTTGTTGCTGCCAATCGCCTCAAAGACACGATTTGGTTTACAGGCCCTGAGTTTTTGTGTAGGTCATTGCCCAACATGACAGAAACGTCCTTGTTTGAACTAGTAGATCCACATGCTGACGTTGAAATTCGCCCTCAAGTGTCTGCGTTACATACTGAAACTTTGAAGCGCCACCTGGGATCTCAGCGATTCAGTAGGTTCTCTACTTGGAATTCACTTGTTCGTGCCATCGCCTGCCTGACCCACATAGCTCAGCCTTACAAGGACCGTTACAGGAGTCGATGGAGACAAGTGCAGAGTCTCTCCAATGCTTTTTGGGACAAGTGGAAAAAACAATACCTGCCTACCCTGCAGCAGAGGAAAAAGTGGCAAACCAGCAAGCCTAACCTCCAGCCTGGCAATGTAGTACTAATGAAAGACTGTCAGTCTCGGAGAAATGAATGGCCATTAGGTCTCATTACTCAGACATTCCCAAGTAAGGATGGAATCGTACGAAGGTGGAAGTAAAAATAGGGAAACAAAGCGAGACCAAATTGTTCCTCAGGCCAGTAGGGGAACTCGTTCTGCTGTTCTCGTCCAATAAACATAATAGTGACGTCGGCTGACGTCAAGTGGGGAGTGTTCTGTCCAGCCATATAATTGCTGTCTAGAAAGTCTAGTCATTTTTTTATGTCTCCAATTGTTATAGACATTGCAATTTTTGAGTGTATTGGTCTTTCATACATTCTATGTTGTAAGGTAATAGCGCCACCTGCTGGCTGTTTGATGCATAGATTCTAGTTTAATTTGTAATGTCTTGTGGGAAGTTCCAAGAGCATTGTGGGATTGTTCCTGTTGCATCATGGTCTTGTTTATCACACTGTGAAGGGAACAGCAGCCATTATTCCCCATGTGTCACTACATCACTCGTGTTCTTCATGTTTCTTAAACAGCCTGCTCTAAGCATAGTCGGTAAGCACTATCTAGGTGTTATAATCCTGTGTTTATCAGTACGTTTGTTGTACTAAGTAGGTAATAATCAGTTTGTGTATTCTGTATATTGTAAACTATTTGTGTTTCATGCTCTGTGCAGTTATATATTCTGAAATGCTCTTATTATTGCATTCTATAGTTTTACCCTTTCCTGTCACATCTGCAATCAATAAAAGAAGGTTACAATTTTACAGCCTCTTTTTCCTAAAGAAGACAGGGGGTTTGGCTACATGTCTCCGCACACCCTGCTAACGTGTATGAGGACAGAATACCACCTATGTGCACAACTAGCCCTTAAAAAGTGGCCATGTCCTCAGCAAAATCAAACTCTCCACAGTTGCCTTCAACTTCTTTATGGATTTATCTATGTAGCTATTACATTTACTCAAACTTTGTTTTTTCTGCACCATCAGGCGCTATCATGTTAATTAGCCTAGAAAACGGGAAATATTGGTGTGGAAAATGCAACAATTTTGGAGATGGAATGGCCAGCTGATGAGGTTGAAGGAGGCTGCATTTTTTAACACCATGTTTGCATGTCCTGTAGACTAACATACATGTTGTTAAATTACTGTTAGGTGGCCTGATGATTCAGAATGTTTACATGTTTGTCAATCTGTGAGATGGCAAATTTAATCAATTTATATTCATGTTGTTGCCTAATAACTACATACAATTTGGGATAGAAAGGAATTTTTGGTGGAAAGAAAATAAATGGTGCCCATTGATGAGATATAAGAAAAAGGCACCTACCAATGGAGTAAAAAAATATTGGCGCAATACGCAAAAGTTGGATTGAGATGTGACATATTTAGTGATGTCTGGACACTAATTATTTGCACAATCATTAAAAAATGTTCTTTCTTGAGCAAGATTATTGTTTTTAAAAATCAATTTAAGTTAAAGCGGGAGTACAGTGATTAGACAATGTGTTAGGCATGGGGATTATCCTGCTGTGCTGGATAGATCCCAAGCATTACCTGGTACTGTGGTCTCCCATTCAGGTCCGGCCGCTATGGTTGCTGCTCAGCACAGACGTCAGTCCCAGGATCACAGAACCGGATCCGGCGAAAAACCGGATGCATCTCATCCGGTTTTTCATACTAGTTGCCTGATGCGGCGCTGCGGCAAAATGCCGGGGGCGCCGTCAGGCGCAAAACGGATGTGTGAAAGAGGCCTAAGAAAACTCAGGCGGTAGACAAATACACACACGTGCAGACAGAGTGTATAGTGTCCACCCACACAAAAATGATACTAGCGTGTGCGCCGCTGAGAGCCTTTTATACGCTAGGCTCCACCCCAAATACTCATGCCCAGACAGTCGAGGCATTGCCCACAGGCCAATCTGGAGCTGCCACATCACGGACATGATCAGTAAGGTGATTTCTGGACTTAGACTCCAGAGCGCAAAGCTGCAACTGTATGACACTGGTTCCCAAAGACTTGACTGGAGTGCCAGCAGTAACCAAATGTATACAACGAGCCTGAGCTCAGGCTCGTTGTATACATTTGGTTACTGCTGGCACTCCAGTCTGGTTCTTTGGGAACCAGTGTCATACAGTTGCAGCCTTGCGCTCTGGAGTCTAAGTCCAGAAATCACCTTACTGATCATGTCCGTGATGTGGCAGCTCCAGATTGGCCTGTGGCAATGCCTCGACCGTCTGGGCATGAGTATTTGGGGTGGAGCCTAGCGTATAAAAGGCTCTCAGCGGTGCACACGCTAGTATCATTTTGTGTGGGTGGACACTATACACTCTGTCTGCACGTGTGTGTATTTGTCTACCGTCTGAGTTTTCTTAGGCCTCTTTCACACATCCGTTTTGCGCCTGACGGCACCCCCGGCATTTTGCCGCAGCGCCGCATCAGGCAACTAGTATGAAAAACCGGATGAGATGCATCCGGTTTTTCGCCGGATCCGGTTCTGTGCTCCTTAAAAAAAACGGATCCGTCTCATCCGGTGTATCCGGTTTTGCATCCGTTTTCGACGGAATGCGCCGTATCCGGTTTTTAAGAACGCCCTTTTTTGGGGTTCCAAACATGATTGGCTACTGTAATCCTATATATACACTGTTCCTACAGCCCATCTTTGACAGGTTGTATAGGAGCAAGGTGCAGGTTGCAGAGAAGAGCAAGTGATTGGCGAACATGGATGTCATTATCGGCAATATCTTCAAGAATCTTGTTGATTTTACTGCAGAGGCGAATCGCTTGAGGTTTATAGTTATGGAGGAGCGAAAGATTGAGCAGCGCATTATGCGTCAGCGCCAGCGAAGATGACGCCGTATGTGGATCCACCCCATCACGGCACAGAGATTAACTCGTGGTGTGTATTCTACACTGAACATGGAGCTGCGAGAAAATCCAGAGAAATTTTTTGCCTATCTGCGGATGAAGAAAGAAAACTTTGACGATTTGCTGGAGCGTGTTGGAGACCAAATAAAAAAATCGGACACCTATTGTCGGTTCTCAATTTCTCTGGCGGAGCGTCTCATGGTCACTATAAGGTAAGCTATATGTATTGGATCTGTTTGCTTGAGCACACTTGTAATTTTATAATTTTTTTAACATCACAGGACAACTAGGGAACCATATCAGTAGGCCAAAAAATTGTTATAAAACAGTGTTTTTCATTGATGTTATTATTTTTGGTATCTCCAATAGTTATAGCTGAGTTCTGGTATGTAATGCTGTGTTTCTGAAATAATTTGTATTTTCTATTTTGTTTTCAGATTTCTGGCAACTGGCGAAACTCTGTCATCGCTCCATTTTCAATACCGCCTGGGAATATCAACACTATCCGGATTAATAAAGTACACTTGTCGTGCTCTGTGGGACTGTTTGGTTGGAGAATTTCTTCCAGAGCCAACTACAGACCGGTGGCTTCAAATAGCGGACCAGTTTCTATGTATCTGCCAGTTCCCCAATTGCCTGGGCGCTGTTGATGGCAAACACATCCGCATTCAAAAGCCTTCAGGAACCGGATCAGAATTCTTCAACTATAAAAAATATTTTTCGGTTGTCCTGATGGCTATTGCAGATGCGTAGTACAAGTTTATTGCGGTGGACATTGGGTCTTATGGACGGTCAAATGACTCGCAAGTGTTTAAACTTTCAGCTATGGGCCGTAAACTGTACGGAAACACTTTTCAGTTTCCACCCCCTAGGCCACTGCCTCAAACCTCAGGCCCACCGATGCCATTCGTTTGTGTAGGTGATGAGGCATTCCAGCTGTCCGAACACCTCTTGAAGCTGTATGCCAGCAGAGGATTAACACATACAAAGAGAATTTTCAACTACCGCCTCACAAGAGCCAGACGGATGGTGGAGTGTGCCTTTGGGATTATGACAGCTAAATGGCGTGTCCTTTTGACTGCAATTAACTTGAAGACCGAGACTGTGGATGATGTTGTTAAAGCGTGCGTGGTCCTACATAATTTTGTCCTAACCAAGGAACCTATTACTATGGAGGACCACAATCAAGAAACAACTTTGCATGACTACAGCAACATTACCACTCGCAGTACAGTCGCGGTTTCAAGAATGAGGGACCATTTTGCCCAATACTTTGTGTCACCAGAAGGTAGTGTTGACTGGCAGGATGACAGAGTGTGATAAATGTATTTGTTGTTTTAAAAATTTCTGTACCCACAATAAACCTTTAAAAGTTTACTTGTCTACCTTCTTGTGTGTTTTCTACTGTCTGTAACCTTTTTGCCATAGTTGTGTCCCTGGCTGTTTTTTTTTTTTAACAAAAGTATTTCACCTTTTGTCCAAAAAAGTGTACATTGTAGGGCAGGGTTCCCCAACTCCAGTCCTCAAGGCACACCAACAGGTCATGTTTTCAGGATTTCCATTGTATTGCTCAGGTGATAATTGCCTCACCTGTGCAATACAAAGTAAATTCTGAAAACCTGATCTGTTGGTGGGCCTAGAGGACTGGAGTTGGGCAACCCTCTTGTAGGGTATAACCTACAAGTACACAATTTTGGGAAAAAGGTAATATACTTTGCATACTACACAACCCGGGACACAACTTTGGCAAAAAGGTTAAATTTATGAACCTTTTAGCCAAAGTTAGGTGTTTTTTAATAATTGTGTTTGTGTTACCAAATAGCTTTACCTGTATACAAAATTTAAAACTTAACATCCTATAAATATAAGACAGACAACAATGTTAAACCAATTTATTGAAATTTTTTTTTAATATAATTGTTATAAAAGTAGGCCTTGTGGCCCATTTTTCACATTTAAATCACCTTTATTTTTTATTAAACTTTATTATTTTTGTCAACTTTATTTTTTGAAAAAAATTTTTTATTTTTGTCAACTTTATTTTTTTAAATTAATTTAGGAAATAAAATTATTAACATATTAACTACAGGTCAGTGTAATGTGGGGTGGAATACTGCTGGAGGGGCTGCGGGACACTTCGACCGTGGGAGTGTGGAGGGACGACCGGGATGGTGGTGTGGAAGGAAGGCAGAACAGGTGGGTGGTGGTGGAGTGGAGGGTTGGGCAGGAGGAGCAGGTGACATGGTAGGGAATTGGAAGGGGGAAGGAGTTCGGTATGAGGTAGGAGTGTGGTACGGGGTAGGTGACTGGTAGTGGGTAGGTTGATGGTATTGGGGAGGTGACTGCAATTGGGGAGGTTGTTGAACCTGGGGAGGTGGCTGGTATTGAATAGGAGGGGGAGGAGGGACGGCGGGTGGAGGGGGAAGATGTACGGCGTCTGTAGGGGGGGGGAGGTGGAGGAACGACTGGGGTGGATGGAGGAGGATGGGAGAGAACCTGCACTAAAGCAGTGTGGCACGTGTGCATCACATACATCTGCTGGTCAACAGATAGCGGATCTATGCGCTCCGCAACCGACCTAAAAAAGCTGTGGTTCGGTGATGCTCTTGCTTCTGACTGCACAGTTTGCAGAAGTGTCTTTACCTCACCAACTACGGAGGTTATCTGATGAATGCCTGAGGCAAGTTGTTCAGATAATACCTTAAGACAGTTCTGGAAAGATGCATTCATATGCAAGAACTCAGGCACATAGTTCCTTTCCTGACCCCTCTGACGCTGCCGCCCAGTACCCGCAGCTGTACTAGAGGTGGCAGGGTCAGAAATGTGGGGTAAAGGGAATGCTATATCCTCACCAGCAGATTCATGTAATGCAGACGGCCACGATGCTCCAGCGCTGATGGAGGGGACTGCGGGATCAAATGTGTGGGAAGGTGCAGATGTAGAGGGGCGGTCGAAGTGTCCCTCGGTGTCAGTCTCCTGAGGGATCGCTCTAGAAGGCGGCAACTCTGCGGACGCCCGAGTGCTGGTCACCGTGCTGTGGAAGAAAGAAAAAACATAAAATTAATATACAGATGTGGAATGGTCCTGGCTGCAAAAAAACATTGGATAGATGTTAACATTTGATGTTAATATTTACCTTCTGGTGACCATTGTTTCACGCAGGAACGCCAGGGCTCGTGCATATTTGTATTTGCTCTGGCGTCCTGAAGAACCACTCGGGGCCCGCATCTCCTTGTTGAACTGCTTCTTAAAGCGATCCCTCACAGACCGCCACCGCTTCACAATTCTCTCCCCTGAAACGAGAAAGCACACATTGGTTAGTATACAACATCAGTGTTTCCCAAACTTCATTCCTCGTGTCCCCCAGAGGTCATGTTATCAGTATTTCCATAGTGTTTCACAAAAGGAAATCATGAAAACATGAAGCGTGGGTGACACGAGGACTGAAGTTTTGGAAACACAGCTTTACAGTCAGCAACATGAACTATACTTACGGTGTTTAGTCTGGGACCTAACATAGAGGTCCTCCCAGCGCTCCACCATTGCCGCTGCCACTTCCTCCCAGAGCCGTCGGGTTCCCCATGTTCCACAGCGGCTCCCTTTCTCGGACCAGATCAATCATGAGATCAACGTCCAGCCCCTCCAGCGTGTCCGAGTCGGGAGCACGCTGTGAAGCCTGTGAAATTAAAATAGACAAAAAAAAATTACCATACATATTATCTGAAAATGTAAAAAGTATTCATGTTAAACTGGAAAAAATTAAGAAAAAAATTTATAGATAGCACATGTTTTGTAAAAAAAAAAATATATATATGAAATGTTACCAAAAAAGGTAAATAGTTAAAACATTTTCAAAAAGAAAAATTACATTTTAAAAAAGCACCCGAAACAATAAAAAAATTTGAGTAAAAAAAATAAAATGAATTCCAAAAAAAAAAAGTTACACTTTGAGAACCGCCGACAGTCTCACGATGACGACTCTGGGAGGCGCTGGGAGGAACCCTTTGTAGGCTCCCAGATCCGGGAGACTAAAATGAAAAAAAAATTAGGATATTGGCATGTGTTGGCCGCTGTGTCAAGTATGTACTAAATGGTTTTCTATGTGTTGTGTGTAGTGTGATGTTGTGTTTCTGCGATTGATGCAGGATACTTACGAATTGTGAGCCCACTCCGGGTATCTCTCCACCCCGTCCTTCTTCCTCTGGGAGCTCCTCGTCATCTTGCGATTCCTGTTATTAAAAAAAAGACAATCAATCCATATATCCCACAGATGGATTGTGGAGAGAAAAAAAAATTAGATATTTTTACCGCCAATTGCTGACGATGGGTAGGAGGATGTGTCTTGCTCTGGCTCAAGTGGCTGGGAGGGAGGAGATGGAGACGCCGCCGCTTCTTCTGCCATAGCCACAATTGCGGCAGCTGCAGCAGTTGTTTGACGGTCTCTGCTGTGGAAGAAAGACACAAAAAGGGCCAGTGAATATATTTCGATATTCCTTGTCCCTGGCTGAAAGAGAAAAACAAACATGTTATTTTTTAGGTAAATAGGGGATGTAATATTTACTTTCTGCTAGCTGTACTCTGTGCCCGTCTCTCCTCTCGGCTTGCTGCTGCTGCCGCCTCCGCCGCTGCCTGTCTTTGCCGTCTTCTGCTGTTGAGTAAAAAGGGACACTGAATATACTATTCCTTGTCCATGGCTGAAAGAAAAACAAACATGTAATTTAGAGCAAAATGGGGGATGTCACAGTTACTTTCTGCTGGCTATCCTCCGAGCTTGGATGTCATCTCTCCCCTCTCTTCAACTGTTGCTGCAGCCGCCGCTGCCTCTCGTTGACGTCTTCTGCTGTTGAGTAAGGACACAAAAAGGGACAGTGAATATATGTTTATTCCTTGTCCCTGGTTGAAAGAGAAAAACAAACATGTAATTTTTAGGGAAATGGGGGATGTCATATTTACTTTCTGCTGGCTGCCCTCCTAGCATCCAGGATGTCCTGTGCGCGTTCTGCTGCAGCTTCAGCTGCTGCCGCCTCCTCCCTTTCAAATCTTCTGCTGTGGAATAAACAGACAAAAAGAAACTGTGTTTATATGTATTGATTGTTCCTGTTTTAAAATATAAGATTCAAACATGGACAGGATTGAGCTTTATGTTGTACGGAATACAACATCCCGTCATTAATTGGACCCATAAACAGTACCAGGGGGAACCACCCTATCACTGCAAAAAATGCACACTTGATACAGTACCAGGGGAAACCACCCCATCCAAAAAAAAAATGTAAAAAAAAAACCATTATGATAGAAAAACATGCACATTTCAGATAGTAGCATGAGGAGCAACCCCATCACAGGCAAAAAAAAAAAAAAAATTAAATCAACATTATGATAGAAAAACATGCACATTTCAGATAGTAGCAGGAGAAGCAACCCCATCACAGGCAAAACATTTTTTAAAAAATAAAACACTAGATCAACATTATGATAGAAAAACATGCACATTTCAGATAGTCGCAGGAAGACCAACCACATCACAGCAAAAAAAAAACTTTAAAAAAAATACAGTAGATCAACATTATGATAGAAAAACATGCACATTTCGGATAGTAGCATGAGGAGCAACCCATCACAGGCAAAAAAAATTAAAAAAAAAAAAATTAAATCAACATTATGATAGAAAAACATGCACATTTCAGATAGTAGCAGGAGAAGCAACCCATCACAGGCCAAAAAATTTAAAAAAATAAAACAATAGATCAACATTATGATAGAAAAACATGCACATTTCAGATAGTAGCAGGAGAAGCAACCCCATCACAGGCAAAACATTTTTTTTAAAAAAAAAATATTTAAATCAACATTATGATAGAAAAACATGCACATTTCAGATAGTAGCACGAGGAGCAACCCCATCACAGGCAAAAAAAAAATAAAAAATTAAATCAACATTATGATAGAAAAACATGCACATTTCAGAAGGAGTGTGATGTGGCCATCACAAAAACAACGAAATCGGGCTATTAGAAAAATGACATAATCTTTATTGAAACATATATATACATGTCAAAAGTGCAGGTAAGAGGTAAAAAACAATGCCGGACAGAAGAGTCACAAGGACAGATGCAAATCTGGTACAGAAAGGGAGTCGCGCTGGCCCAGGCAATAATATGATGCAAAGCTATATAATGGAATCACAAAGTGGTGTCAATATGATGCATAGTACTCACACCCGCCTACCAAGGGTTAACCTGTGTGAAATATACTGGTACTAGCAAAAAGGTTGTCGAAATACATACAATTGTATGTCCCTTCAGTGAGGCAATGGAGAGGGTATATGAATGAATTACCAAACTACATGCTTAAAGCGGACTAGTGTCATAAGGATCATATTACCTCTCTCTAATGGTGCCGGGTGTGAGCCTGGGTCTGCACGTCTGCCCCGACGCGCGTTTCGGCAAGATTGCCTTCGTCAGGGGGCGTGTTTAGACGTCAAAAACCGGGAGGCTTAAGTATCCGTGAACCGGAAGTTCAATATCGCGACCCGGAAGTGACGCCTCCGTTGCTGTAACGACCGACAATGCCAAACCATGCCAACGTCATGAGGAGGGAGACCCATGTGGCCATGGTAACCATCCACATAAAGACGCCGGACACAGCATAGCATCCGCCGAGCAGCAAGAAGGCGTGCAGGGTCGCGGTACGAAACCGCCGTGATGGCTGGATGATAGAATGCATATATTGATGGAAGGACACATTACTTCACGGGCATCTATATTAATGCAGATCTATAAAATATCACACAATATTAATTATTTCTGACTGCATCAAAAGAACATAATAGAAATACACAATAAAAACCGATCAAAGGTTCCCCAATACTTGATAGGTGTAATAGATGGTCATGCAAAAATAATATTGAAAAACAAAAAACCTGATGTATAAAGTATAAATGAAAAAACAAAAAATCAAAAGGAAACAAAAATGAATATAAATATAAAGATACCCAAGAAAAAACTGAATAAATGAGAAATGTAGATAATAAAAAAGAAAAAGAAAGAAAAATGACAGAAAAATGACAATAATGACAATGATATAAAAAACATGAAATATATATACAAAAATGACAATATTCAAAAATTGTGAATAAGAATAAAATAAATTGATGTCCAATTGGGGTGAAACGAAGTGGCTATCACACGAACAGGAACGCCTCAGTTGTTCAAAAAAAGCGTAAATACCTGAATGATATAAAAAACAAATGTTAAAACCGGTTAAAAGAAACTTGTACCAGACAGTACAATTGCCCCTGCGGATCAACAAAACCCAGGGTTACCGTGATCACAAGAAGGACACAAAACTCAAGTTCTCGTTCAATCCTGATGGATGGACCGTGTTCAACCTCCATATCCATCTTGTTTCAAGTTGACTTAAACGTTGCGTAATCTTACCGCCGCGTATTCCCAAATCCAGGCAATCAATGCCTCTGACTTTGAAGCCTTTACTATCACAGTTGTGATGGATCTTAAAGTGTTTCGGTATGGTCTTGAGTACCGACACGTCATCCTCATTCATTGCTGACTCTATGCCAAGCACATGCTCCCTGATCCGAACCTTCAGTTGGCGGGTGGTAAGGCCAACATAGATCAGGGAGCATGGGCACGTGGCATAGTAGATGACAGCCTTAGTATTACAATTGATATTTTTATGGATTTTAAATGATCTCTTACCTGAGGAGTCAGAAAAAGAATCTGTACGAATCATATTGGTGCATGCCACACAGTGACCGCAGGGGAAGGAACCCCTGCGTTCACTGGAAGCATTCAAAAATGTATGACGCGGAGACTCTACATAGTGACTTTGGGTCAAATGATCTCTTAAGTTTTTAGACCTACGGTATGTTATAAGGGGCTTCCCTGAAATCAACTTCTTAAGGATGGAATCCGTTTGTAAAATAGGCCATGCCTTAGAAATCACCTTCCTAATTCTATTGGATTGAGAATGAAAGGTTGTGATGAACCTAATCGGTTCTGGCTTCTTATCAATCTCGGTTGTTTTATAAAGCAATGAATTTCTCACACTATATTTGGCCCTATTGTAGGCTTTTTTTATACATCTGTGGCTGTAGCCTCTTTCTAGGAAACGTTCCTTCAAAACATGCACATTTCAGATAGTAGCAGGAGAAGCAACCCCATCACAAGCCAAAAAATTTAAAAAAATAAAACAATAGATCAACATTATGATAGAAAAACATGCACATTTCAGATAGTAGCAGGAGAAGCAACCCCATCACAGGCAAAAAAATTTTTTTAAAAAAAAAATATTTAAATCAACATTATGATAGAAAAACATGCACATTTCAGATAGTAGCAGGAGAAGCAACCCCATCACAGCAAAAAAAAAGTTTAAAAAAAATACAGTAGATCAACATTATGATAGAAAAACATGCACATTTCATATTGTCGCAGGAGGACCAACCCCATCACAGCCAAAAAAAACAGTACCAGTAGATCCACATTATCAATGAAACACATTCACTACAGTAGCAGGGGATACACAATATCACTTCCAAAACATGCATATTTGAAACACTACCAGGTGGACCCACCCCATCAACGGAAATATATTAACATTTCATACAGTCCCAGGGGAACCAACCCCATCACAGCAAAAACATGAATTTGAAAATGTACCAGGGTGCAAAAAAAATGCAGTAGCTGAAACAGCATTGGTGACATATGCGTTGAAAATTTGGGGTGGGGGGGATGTCATATTTACCGTCTGTTGTCCTGGCGCTCCATTGCCTGGCTGCGGATCCTGGTGCTGGCTGCGGAACTGGTGCTAGGGTGCGGATCCTGGTGCTGGCTGCGGAACTGGTGCTGGCTGCGGATCCTGGTGCTGGCTGCGGATCCTGGTGCTGGCTGCGGAAATGGTGCTGGCTGCGGAAATGGTCCTCTTGCTCTCTTGTGGTAATGGTCCTCTTGATCTCTTGTGCATGGTATGTCTGATGTCCCACTGCATGCTTTTTTATATGTTTGCTGTGGGCTGGTATCTCAATTAAAAAACTGGATCCGGCCACCGGCTCCGGCTATTGCCGGATCCGCCGCATTGCGGCGTTCATAGACTTTCATTGTAACAAAAGCCGGAAGCGCCGCAGGGACATGCCGTGACATGCAACGTTTTTGCCGGACGGCGACCAGACACTGGATCCGGCAAAAACCGGACGCGCCGCAGGGACATGCGGCGCCATCCGGCACTAATGTTAGTCTATAGAAAAAAAAAACGCATCCGGCATTACATTTCGCCGGATGCGGTTGGACAAAAAATGCCGGAGCGCGCCATCAGGCGCAAAACGGATGTGTGAAAGAGGCCTTATGGTTTATTCCGCTTGTCTTAGCATCTGTCTCGTTCATGTGTGCGGTTAGCACAGTTCAGTTACAGAGCCAGCCCAACCTATGTGCTGTACTACTCTGTGAAGTCAACAGGGTTTTGTATCTAGCGTCATATGAGTTATTTCTCTTGACTCAGCATCTGTTTCATTCTAGTGTGCCCTTTTGCACTACCTATTTGTGAAGCTATTAAGAAAAAGTAGAAAAATATTATTAAAAACCAAAATCCAATAAAATTGATAATATTAAATAATATTAATCTTCCTAAAAGGGGAATGGCAGACCATTCAGTATTAGATCCAAGAAAAAGTCATATCCATGGATAACAATAGTATCAAATTAAAAATTCCTAAAATACATATAAAACAACATAAATGTACGGACGCAAAAATAATAATTTTATATAAAAAAACCTTTATTAAATCATGGTTTTAACACAGTACATAAGAAACAGTACATAAGAAATTGTATATGTGGTCTTAACGAATATATATAGTCAATAGATAATTAATTAATGAGATACAGTATTGAAGTCAGTATTCATGAAGAGCTATACACAAAAACACAAACTAGCGCAAAAAGATCTTTTGAAAACATATATCAAAATTAGCAAAAAATATGTATAATTAATCTCAAAAAAACTATATTCACACACAGTATGTAATAAAGTGCGATTAGTGCAAATAATGAGTCAAAAGAAAATTTTTGGTAAGAATGCTCCGATTTCACAATAGTATAATCTCCTGCATAGCCAAAAATACAGAATTATGTGCAATAACCAAAATCGCAGAATTATGTGCAATGAACAATAAAGTGCGATTAGTGCATAAAGTGTGCCAAATAAATGTGCAAATGATGCCCAAATTCACAATAGTATAATCTCCTGCATACTCTAAATCACAGAATGTGAAATAACAATAAATTAACTTCATGAATTAAATTAACCCCCCAGAATATGTGCAATGTGATGGAATAAAGTGCACACTTTTTTAAAACTGAACCACTATACGTTTCCTTAATAGTGGCTATACAACAGTGCTATACCATGCAAAATTAGATCACAGATGAATAATTAGATCACAAAATATGTGCAATATGCTGAAGTAAAGTGCAATTAGTGCAAAAAATAACTCACTATTACAAAACTAAACCACTATGCGTTTTCTTAATAATGGCTATACAACGGTGCTAATCAATTGCAAAATTGGCTCACAGCTGGATAATTAAATCACAGAACGTGCACAAAAGATAAAGTGCAATCAGTGCAAAAAATAGCTCACTATTGCTATTATATTATATAGAAATGCTAATTAATTACCAAATTAGCTCACAGCTGCAAAGCTGAATTCCACCGCTTAAAATGCTTATTGCTGCTCCCTAGGGAGGGTATTTATCCCAGACCATATATCAATAATATTGCCACTTAAAAATAAATCCTTAGACCAAGTTTATTACCTTAATATAGGAGGTCAGGTAAAATGGTGTGCAAACGCGCCCCTTGGCGGACGAGCAGCGACTCCAGCGTTACATCCAACTTCTGGAGAGCAAGTTGTCCTCTCTTGAGCAGGCAGCTTCAGCTGTTAATTTTGCTGCAGTGGCAGATCAGGCAGCTAGCAAAGCAGCCTCTTTGGCTTCTGGTACGGTACCTGTTCCACCTGTACTACTTTTTTCGCTGCCCGATAAATTTTCCGGGGACAGCAAGGCCTACAGAGGTTTCGTGAATCAGTGCTCAATTCACCTGGAGTTACTGGCTGCATGATTCCCAACTGAGCAAACCAAGGTGGGATTTGTGATTTCCCTTTTGTCAGGCAGAGCGTTGGAGTGGGCTACGCCATTATGGGAGCAAGAGTACCAACTGATTCTTAATGCCTCTCGTTTTTTGGGTGCCCTGAAAGAGATATTTTTGGGGCCACAAGTAACACATGATACCACACTCCAACTTCTGGCATTAACTCAGGGTTCATCCATGGTTAGTCAATTCGCATTCAATTTGTACTCTGGCTTCTGAGTTGGAGTGGCCTTGGATCGCCCACCAGGGCAGTGGGATACTCAGTACCGGGCCGGTGTATTAACGAGATGTGTCACAGCGGTGGTGACCCGGTCCGTGGCCCTGGGCATCCAAATAAAGGGGTATATTTACAAGGGATAATAGAGTTTGTAGTAAAGTGTTCGTGACGCCACCTGTGGTTTCTGGTCAGAGGTGACCAGCGCTGCAGTGCAGATCCTCTGGGACAGATGGTGATGCAGCAACGCTTGGGAACGCTGGAGCTTCATTAAAGAGCCCAACCTGTTAGCAGAGATCTTCATGAACCGGGGGGATGTTGAATCGCATCTGCTAGAAGGGCACCCGGATAGGGACCTATACCCAGGGAACCGCGTAGACTACACCCG
Source organism: Oophaga sylvatica (assembly GCA_033576555.1). Taxonomy (NCBI): domain Eukaryota; kingdom Metazoa; phylum Chordata; class Amphibia; order Anura; family Dendrobatidae; genus Oophaga; species Oophaga sylvatica. The sequence goes on from JARQOD010000003.1 coordinate 91,456,598, forward strand.
ACACTGGGGTGTTAAGGGCTGGTACGCCCTAAATGTGCAAAAACGCAGGCCCACCACCGCCGATCAGAAAGCTACCGACAGGATACCTGGTACCTGTATTACCTGGTACTGTGGTCTCCCATTCATGTCCAGCTGCTGCAGTTGCTGCTCAGCACAGACGTAGATCCCAGCGTCTTGCTCAGGCTTGTGGTATACATTTGGTTACTGCTGGCTCTCCAGCCAAGTAATTGGGAATCAGTGTTATACAGATGCAGCCTTGCACTCTGGAGTCTAAGTCCAGAGATCATCTTACTGAGCATGTCTGTGATGTGGCAGGTCCAGATTGGCCCGTGGCTATAGAATTACATGCAGCTGCATGCCCCGGTCCGAGTGCCGGCGGCAGTGCTGGGTGTTCATGCGAGAGACTCGCACGAAAATCGTGCAAGTTTCTCGCATGTGTGACCCCGGCCTAAGGTGAACGCTCGCTGTTTCATTCCGTCATTGTTCACACTAGCAGCAGTTATACATTTCTGCACGGGGGACCCCAGGTTGCGATTGCACTATATTATTATATTTTATTTAGTGCAATCCGCCAACCCTAACACAATGGGAGGAGGAGCCCGGCATCGGAGTGACATCAACAGCAGGTAAAGACACCGACCCTGCCCAGGGAGTCGAAACACTCTTAATAGGCCCACTGCCCGCACCTACACCCCGTGAACCCGGCCGGCCTCGCGTGTCCCTGGAATGGGAGCGGGCATCCGGCCTGGAGGACCGGTTTGGGGCCATACTCCAGCCCACTCATGTAGCGGAGGGGGTCTACGCTGAACATGTGGTGTATCGCTGGACCCACCAGGGGACGGACTTCATGGGGTTCCCGGGGAAACTAATGAAAGGGAGCAGCCTAGAGGTCCTGAGCTGGGGGAAATACAGCCAGCAACTTACCCACCGATGGGAGCTGGAAGAACGGGAACATCAGGCCCTGCATAGAGCTCAAGATGAGCAGGACCTGGAGGCCAAGAGGCAGGCCCGCAAAGCCCAGAGGACAGACCAGGGGCCCCTGGAACAGGGCACAGTGCTGGATTTCCGGCTGAAGGAACGCTGGAGCTTCATTAAAGAGCCCAACCTGTTAGCAGAGATCTTCATGAACCGGGGGGATGTTGAATCGCATCTGCTAGAAGGGCACCCGGATAGGGACCTATACCCAGGGAACCGCGTAGACTACACCCGACACTGGGGTGTTAAGGGCTGGTACGCCCTAAATGTGCAAAAACGCAGGCCCACCACCGCCGATCAGAAAGCTACCGACAGGATGCCTAAAGCAACATCTGCACCACCCCAAGCCAGAGCCACAATCTCTTCAACAACTACAAACCCTGCTTCAGCTTTTATTGCCCAGCCAAGGCTCATCCCCGTACACAGACACCAGAGGCAGGACATGATCTGACGGTACATGCCACCACCAAACAATTTATTCGTAGCACCAGGCGTGGCTACAGTGCATGACTTCTCCCAGGTGTAGGAACAGCCAGCACTAGGTGCTGCCTTGAAGAGAGTGTAAAGAGGAAAGATGGAAGAAATTGACTGTATATAGTTAAAAGTTACAAGTTAACCCAATGAGGTTTTGCAAAAAGTTTAAAGAACTAAGAGATCATGGACCATGTGTGATCCAAACTTTTATTTGTAAATAGTTAGCACTTCTTAATGTGCTCCTTCTTAGCTTTACTTAAAGCCTGTAGGGTGCGTCTGACACCCTATACCTTTGCACAACTGACCTCAGAACAAAAACCCGTTTGGCGTGGTCGAAGTAGTGGTCCAAAGCGGAGACCAGCCATGCCTTGTAGCCCGCCCAAGGCCTACGTTGGGGGTTTGAGATGGGTCCCCCATACTGCACTAAAAGAAAAGAAGAATACCTCAATTTTGTCAACCTGTTGAACTTGAAGGAGAAAGTTTTACTGCACGTAATTTGAAAATATTTTATAGAACTTGAAGTTGATTCCATTAAAGTGAATGGTTCTAAAGAAATGTTTTGATAGCACCTTGAAGTAAAAAGTTTACCCATATTAAATTCTGATAAATGCCAAAGAATGTTTTATTTAAAAGTAATATCAGAATTTGTCATATTTAAGTTTTCCTACCTGTTATTTATGCAGCATTTAAGAAAAAGTGCCTCCCATAAAGGGAAGTTGTGTTTTAATCATTTTTCTACCTGTTAGAATGCATTCTCAAAAATGTTGTATGTTTCCCTGTAAAACCTGTGTTTTACTCTGTTTCAGCCCGCGGACATGCTGTGTTTAACAGGGGTTTATGTGACGCCCTGAGGGTTCAGTCGCCACAGAAGTATTGCACCTCATCCAGAGGTGTGGTACCCCACTCTCAGGTAAGGAGGGAACACCACCCAGAACTCGTAACACCTGCACCCAACACAGACTCTAGCAGCCGGGCATCCTGGACGTACCCTACGGGAGGATGGTCTCATCCCAGGCTGGGTAGGAAAGAGTATTGTGAGGTGGGTGGAGAAAGCAGGAGGGGAGTGAAGCTAAGAGAGTGGGAAAGAGACTGTAGAGTCAAATGAGGGAGGGGAGCTTAAAGAGTAAGGAGCTCGTCCCCAGACAGAAAGTTAGACTTAAGCAAGCAGCAGAACAAAGCTTCCGGAAGGATAGAAGGAGTCCTAGGGGCACGGATAGTGAGTAGTCCATCCGTGGGGCCCGATCCAATAGTGGAGGGACCAAGTCACAGTAGGGACACCGGCCACTAGCCTAGTGGAGAACTTCAAGACTCAGCAAGTCGGAGGCAGTGGCATCTTTAGATGCCTCAGCTACAAGCCACAGTTATCTTCTCCGTAAAGGTAGCCATAAGGGAGCAAGGAGACGCAGAGAGGACGTCATCCGACAAGGTCCGCGGCTACTGGCTTGGGACACTGAGGTTTTAGACAGGAAGGAAAGGTGGAAAGTCAGCACAGTGAGACGACATAGAAAGGAACATATTGAAGGGAGTCCTGGAAAGGTGTATCCTGAACTACCTGGGAGTTTTCTGGACTCCTCACATGGAGGACACGGCACCAAGCGGGCATCTGTCTACACCAGAGTCGTGAGTAATGCTTTGGAAACTACACCCAGCTGTGTCCTCTAATCTTTCCTGCGCCACCCATCCAACACTGCTACATCCACCAGCATTACCATTTCTCCAACCTACATCTGCTCTGGGATTAAGCTCCACCTGTGGGGTGCTTTACAAACTCTGTTGCATCACCAACTGTCCCAAAGGACTGCATCTGTAGTGTTGGCTAGCATCTTTATTGCCGAGTACCACAGGTGGCTTCACAAACACTTTATTACAAACTCTATTATCCCTTGTAAATATCCCCTTTTATTGGATGCCCAGGGCCACGGAATGGTTCACTGCCGCTGTGACACTTCCCCTTTAAGAACTGGCCCGGTACCGAGTATCCCCACTGCCCTGGCGGGCGAAACACACACGTAGTGTTTTTGATGCATTTTTCAACTTTACCATTGCTTTCAACCAAGACAAATCCATTCACTGTGAAATGTCATTTTAACATTTTACAACTAGTGATGGGCGAGCACTAAAATGCTCGAGTGCTCGTTGCTCGGGTCAAGCAAATTGGAATGCTTGGGTACTCGGACAGTACAACGAGCCCAATATAAGTCTATGGGAGAACCGAGCATTTTTACCCCGATCCCTCCGGGGGTCCTTTCAAAGTCTAAATACGTCTGAAAATGATGGAAACACTGCTCAAATGACACGGGGACATCATGGGGATCGCCCTTGGAAGCATTCCTGACTCCTAGTTCACAGCTTTAAACAATGTTGTCAGAGTTTCATGCCATTTTTACCGATGCACCAAAAAACATACCAAAACGAAACCAAAACGGATTTTGCTGGGAATATGTTAAGGTACATCCTTTCCAGGTTAATGACTTGTATATAAGGCAAAATAATTAACACCAGACCAAAAGGTTCCTCTCCCACTTGAGCTATATTCAGACGCAGCGTTTTTGAAGCGTTTTTCAACTTTAACATTGCTTTCAGCCAAAACAAATGCATTCACTGGGAAATGTCATTGTAATTGAGCCACCCTCCCAGAGCAGTGGGGTACATGGATCTGAGCCTATTGTCTTCTATGGGGGATGTCACGGCAGCACAGCTCGGTACGTGGCCCTGGGCGCTCACCATAAAAGGGGGATATTTACAGGGGAATAAATGTTCGTGTAGTTAGTCGTGATGCCACCTGTAGTATCTGGTCAGGGGGACCAGCGCTGCTGTGCAGATCCTCTGGAAGAGATGGTGTTGTGCAGCTATAGGTGTTAGGCCTCCTACAGGTGAGGCTGTATCCTTCCAGGGCAGGTAGATGTGTAGGGATGCAGGACTGAGGGAAACCCGGCAGGGTAGGGACAAGAAGGTGGACACACACACAAGTCTCTTTGGTACCTTTACTGAAGATGTTGCAGGTACAACCCGGAGCACAATAGGGTGAAGGTTGCACATCCAGATTCTCCCACTAAGTAGGTTTAAGGCCTCCTTGTTCCTTGCCTCTCTGCAATGAAGTCCTGGCCTGCATGTAGCTGGGCCTAATTTAGTCTCTGTCCTGCACCTGGCTGACCTTGTCGTTGGACCTTTTCTTGAAGTACACAGTCCCTGCTTGCAGAGTCCTGCTTGCCGAACTCCGTCCTCCTGGCCCGGTTACATATCAGCTCTGTGGTGCTCCTGGGACCTGTAGTCCTCCAGGAACTCCGGTTGTCTCCTACTGGGTTGTGGAGATCCCCGTATGCTCGGACCCGGCGTCCGGTATATACTTGCTGGGTTAAGTGTTGTGAATATGCTGGAGGCGGCTTCTGAGCTGGGGCTCCCTCCGGTGGTTGCTGAGGGTAATGAACTGATTAATGAATGGCCTTCAGCTGGTGCTGAATGGTAGGATATAAGTGGCCTGAGTTCCCAGCAGCCTTGCCGGTTATCAATTGTTCCTTCTGGTCTTGCTTGAAGCACTGCTAGTTTCCTGCTCTCCCTCAGATAAGTGTTTGCTGTTTTTTTTTTCCTCTGTTTGATTTTCTCTGCTGGTTTGCTGCTTGCAATGGACTGCAGCCTGTCCCCTTTTGGGGGTCTGGCACTGCAATTGTGCTCCGTTTGTGTCTGCACTTTTGCTTTGCTCCTTTGTTACTTTTTATTTGCTGAATAGCGTTTTGTTACACTAGATATCTGATTTAGGTGGATGAGATCGTGTGATCTCAGGTTTTTTGGCAATCAGAAGTGTTGGTATTTTTGTTAGGGTTTTTGTTGGATTGCAGTCAGAATTCTTTCCTGTACTTTTCTGTCTAGTCAGATTGGGCCCCAGCGTTTGCTCATTCTATTTTCTGTCTGTGTCCGTGCTTTCTTCTTGTCTAACTGCCATTACATGTTTGGGGGCTTCCTATTTTCTTTGGGGATCTGCTCCGGGGCAGATAGCTTTCATCTTTTGCCTTTAAGGGTAGTTATCTCTCAGGCTGTGACGAGGCGCGTAGGATCACCGTAGGAACGCTCCATGGCTACTTCTAGTTGTGTGGTTAGTTCAGGTTACTGCAATCCAATAGGTTCCAGCCTCTCTGGTGTATTACCGCTTTTGCTATTTTTTGCTATTTCTCCTCAGTTACCGAAACATAACAGTTAAGCTGATTAGGCTCCTCTGCCCCTTTACTACTCTCCTCTTGCCTTTGGCCTACTCGGGCCCTCACAGGATTATACACACTGGCAGTTGGCGGGCTGCCTCTTCTGCCGCTCTCAGAGCGTCGGCATGCTCCTATCTCTCTAACTGAGTTATTGAGTCTCTCACTGCAAACTCCACTCTGCCCTGCAGACTCGACTCTGACTGCTCTGTCTGCAGACTACTCACTACTCACTTGCCTCAGCTAGACTGCTCTCTGAGTTCTGCTCTGCTCTGACTGAACTTCCTACCTTCACCCTCCTTTTATAGTCCTATTAGAGCTCCCTCTGGTGGTCTTAGGGGACGGGTGAAGGTGTGTGTATGTATAGTGAGACCTCTAGTGGTTGATTCCTTTTGTGCACCCTTCTGGGATATGTGAATCCGAGCGCAGCTGGGCTCCACATAATATTTACCAACTCAAGCTGGCCATGTGATGTGTGACACATAAGCAGACATATCTGGTTTCATTTATGAAGGAGGGACTCTTAAAGTCACAGAGCCTATTTTTACAGGGGCATCAGGCAGCATTAATCTGCTTAAAGGCCCATTATTAAACAGTGGGTCTCCTAAACTGTTATAGCCTATGCAGTGAGTGGATGGGCTGCCAAGAATTACGCCTCACCCCAATACCCCTTTCACGAGATGTCCAGGATGGCTTCCATAAAAAATGTTGCATTGAATGCAAGGCCTGCCCTGCTACCAATTGATATGCACCCCAATAATCCTTTGAACCCAGGTACTAGAAGGGCCCAGGAAAATCCACTTCACATTATTCATTTTGTACTCCCATTCTGTTTTCTTATGCATTGACTGCAAGGCCTGCCCTGCTACCAAGTCATATGCACCCCAATAACTCCAATCCCCCTTGGAAGAAACAGGAAGGAGGGCCTCTTATCAAAAAATAACCTATTAAAGGAGCGGGTCTCCCAGACCTGGAATGTCCATACGCTGGCAAACATTTCCCCTGTGGTGTACACCTCAACCTTTTTCAGAACAAGTCTTTTAAGCACAGCCTAACCAACCACCCTTGTAAATAATGTGACACTGGCTGTAGCTGCATGGAACACTTAAACCATTTTGATCTAGTGGCGGTGGATGATCAGATGTGGAGGAAGGCCTGATTAAAAAATAGGCCCAATTTCTAGGAGCGTGTCTCCTAGACTTGGAATGCCCATACACTTAGCAAAGTTTCAAACATTTTCCCCTGTGGGGTACACCTCAACCGTTTTCAGAACAAGTATTTTACGCACAGCATAACCACCCACCCTTGTTAATAATGCGACACTGGCTGTAGCTGCACGGAACACGTAAACCCTTTTGATCTAGTGGCGGTGGATGATCAGACATGGAGGAAGGCCTGATTAAAAAATAGGCCCAATTTCCATACACTTAGTAGAAATTATTTGGGGGGGGGCGTTTATACCGTTCCGCATGTGGTAAAATTGATAAAGCAGTTTTATTCTTCAGGTCAGTACAATGACAGCGATGCCTCATTTATATTTTTTTTATGTTTTGGCGCTTTTATACAATAAAAACATTTATATAAAAGATAATTATTTTTGCATCGCTTTATTCTGAGAGCTATAACTTTTTTATTTTTCCGTTGATGAAGCTGTATTGCGGCTTGTTTTTTTGCGGGACAACATGACGTTTCCAACGGTACCATGCTTATTTATATCCATCTTTTTGATCGTGTGTTATTCCACATTTTGTTCAGCGGTATGATGATAAAGCATTGTTTTTTTTGTGCCTCCCCATTATCTTCATTGCCTCCCCATTATCATCATCATTGCCTCCCCATTATCATCATCATTACCTCCCCATTATCATCATTGCCTCCCCATCATCATCGCCTCCCCATTATCATCATCATTGCCTCCCCATTATCATCATCATTGTCTCCCCATCATCATCATCATTGTCTCCCCATCATCATCATTGCCTACCCTCATCATCATCTCATTGCCTCCCCATCATCATCATCATCGCCTCCCCATCAAATCATTGCCTCCTCACCACCATCACTGCCTCCCCCCACCACCATCACACATACAGCACCACACACAGACAGCATCGCAGCACTCTCTCACATACACACACAAAGCACCGCACTACATACACACACACCACATCTCACCTGTCCGGCGTCCGCACCGCAGGCAGTCCCGCGCTTACTCTCTGCCACAGCCGGCCGCTGAATGATGATGTCATCCAGCGGCGCTGCTGTGAGAGGAAGCGCGGGCGCCCTGCAGGCACCCCCTGAAGCCCGGAGCTGCGGAGGCACGGGGAGAGGTAAGTATAGTGCCGGCTGCCGGGGCCCTGAGCAAGCGGGGGGGCCCAGTGGCGGTGCTGGCACCGCTCTCATCCGCTAACGGGCCCAACGGCGAGTGGGCCCCCCCGCCTGCTCAGGGCCCCGGCACTTGCCCGGGTACGCCGGGTGCTGATGCCGGCCCTGCTGTAAACAAATGTGTATAACATGGGGGCACCTGGTCAGGGGCTGCATGAGTGGTTTTACACTGCTGCTTCACTAGAATGTACAAACACTATTTGAAGTCCTGTCATTTTTTGCCGACAGAGCGGGACTCGCATGCCACTTACGCAGTGCCAGTGATATATCAGAAGTGCCGTAAGAGCGAGTGATGATGGAGGCGATCTTCTGACAATAAGTGGTGTAAGGAGAGCGATCTGCCCTAGGGGCTGTGTGATGGTTAACGCAGGAAGAAGCCAGCCATCATAATCACAAGGAATTCACAATTATAAAGCTTGGACTACTGTCCTTGTTATTCCACTGCCACTGCCCAATGTGTGGGCATAGACATAGTTTCTTCAAAACATTTGCCTTAGGGGCTGTATCATGGTTGACGCAGGATGGAGGCCTCAAGAGCCAGATAATTATGAAAGTAGACTACTAGGACGGTAGTTCCAGTGCCCAATGTGCAGGCATAGACATAGTGTCTTCAAAACATTAGCCCTAGGGGCTGTATCATGGTTGACGCAGGAAGGAGGCCTAAAGAGACAGACAATTATGAAAGTAGACTACTAGCTCAGTAGTTGCAGTGCCCAGTGTCCAGGCATAGTCATAGTGTCTCCAAAAATTAGCCCAAGGGGCATGATACCATGGTTGATGAAGGAAGAAGGGTCTTATCACAAGTGCCTCTGATGGGAAATATTAATGAACGGAACATTGTTTTTAGCTTATTGACCATGAGGTACATGTGGCAGAAGCAGGAGTTGAAAACGTGTAAGAAGAAGAAAAGGGGTTTGTATGGGAAGGGATGGACGTGATCACCAGTTGCATCAAATAACGTTTTGGGTGACTTTAGGTTGGGATACTGTCATCTGGAGGGCTTAAATACTGTTGTGAATCCAGTCCTTGTTAAATTTTATCAGAGTCAGCCTGTCAGCATTCTCTGTAGTCATCCGTGTGTGGGTATCTGTGATGATTGCCCCAGCGGCACTGAAAACACGCTTTGACATCACACTAGCAGCAGGACAGGCCAGCACCTCCAAGGCATATACTGAGAGGTCTGGCTAACCATGCAGCTTGGATACCCAGTAAATAAACGGAACAGAAGCATCATGAAGGACGCTGGTATGGTCACTTAGATAGTCGTTGACGATCTTGTTCAACTTCTCCCTCCTTGACATTGTTACTGGTCCAGCTAGTCCTTGCTGATGAGCTGGTTTATTGAAGATGGCCCAGTTTGTGGACATTTTACCACCACCTCTTTTGAACCTGCTTGACGTGTCTCTTGCCATTAATGCATGCTGTTGCACAGAGCTGGTACCTCTGCTAGCAGCGGTGTCTGAGGGTGCTGTTGCCATCAAATGATCGACAATGGCTCTCTTGAAGGATTCAATTGTGAAACCCCTTTGTGACTGCAACAGTACCGAAGGAATTTTGTCCTTGTACCGTGTGTCTAGAAAGGTGGCCAACCAGTATAGGTTGCTATTGAAAATGTGGATTACGCGAGGGTCTTGGCACAGACAGTCAGATATGAAGTGTGCCATGTGTGCCAAACTGCAAAGAGGCAAATTTTCTGTGACCCCAGAAGGAGGAACAGTACCCATCCTCTCCTCACACTGACTCTCCTCCACCTCCTCCTCTCCAGCCCACCCATGCTGGACAGACATGAAGCTGGGGTTGGGAGTCCCCTCTGTAGCATGAGGTGTCCCCTCGGTACCACTGAAAAAGAAGTCCTCTCCCTCCTTGTCTTCGTCATGATCTTCATCCCCCAATCTTGCCTGATGATATTGGCTGGGCTGGGTGGGATCACCCATTGTGAAATCTTGCTCCATACCCAGCTGCTGGGCACTCAAAGATTCCATTTTTAGATTATGCAGCGATTTTTTCAGCAGACATAGCATAGGAATGGTTAGACTGATAGCCTGATCACCGCTCACAAGCTTGGTGCAGTACTCAAAGTTATCAAGCACCTCACAAATATCAGCGATCCACACCCACTCGACAGTTGTTATGTGTCTTGGCTGAGTCTCAGTGTGACGGGCATGTTTAAGCTGGTATTCAGCAAGTGCCCTCTGCTGCTCACTTATCCTTGCCAACATATGATATGTTGAGTTCCACCATGTTGGCAGGTCGCAAATGAGTCAGTGGTTTGGCAAATTAAATTGCTTTTGAAGCGCTGTAAGACCAGCACCAGTGGTTGAGGAATGGTGGAAATAGGCGCAAATACGGCGCACCTTCTCAAGTAGGTACGGCAAGTCAGGGTATGTTTTTATAAATTTCTGCACCACTAGGTTCAGCACGTGAGCCATGAATGGCACATGTACCAGCTTCCCGACCTTTAAAGCCGCCACCAGGTTATGCCCATTATCGCAGACAACCAGACCGGGAGTTGCAGTAGGGAGAGCCACTGATCGGTCTGTTGTTTTATTCCTTGCCACAGCTCTGCTGCAGTGTGTGGTGTTTCATCTAAGCAGATCAGCTTCAGCAGAGTGTGTTGCCGCTTTGCCGATGCGCTGCTGCACAGCTCCCAACTTGGGAGTGATGTGGAGGGTAATTCAGCATAGAATGACGAGGCAGAGAAGGAGGAGGAAGAGGGGAGACAGGACATATATGATGTGGCGGAAACCCTGATTGCAGTTTGGCCCACTATTCGTGGCGTGGGTAGTATATGTGATGGTCCAGTTTCAGACTTTATCCCACCCTCCACCAGGTTGAGCAAGTGTGCCATGACAGAGATGTATCGTCCCTGGCCACAAGTACTTATCCACGTATCTGTTGTAAGGTGGACCTTTCCGGTTATGGCATTGGTGAGAGCACGCTTTAGATTGTATAAGACGTGCTGGTGTAACGCGGGGATGGCACGCAGGGAAAAATAGTGCCAGCTGGGAACCGAGTATCGTGGGGCAGTCACAGCCAACAGATCACGGAAAGACTGTGTCCCCACAAGCCTAAACGGCAACATCTCCATGTCTAGCAAGTTGGCAATGTGCATGTTCAGTATTTGTGCTTGTGGGTGCGTGGCTTGGTATTTATGCCTCCTTTAATACATCTGGGGCACGGACAACTGGACGCCTGGCTGGGTCAAACAAGTGGATGGGCTTGTTGTGTCCTGTGTCTGTGCAACCGCAGCTTGTGAGCAAGAGATATGATGATCACCTGCTTCCTGCCCCGCAGATTGGGAAGTACGGATCACAGGCGACATTGCAATGGTTTGACCCGCAGACACTGATTTGGTACCCTGTTGTTCTGCCCACCGACTAGGGTGCTTGGCTGCCATGTGTTTCTGTATACTGGTGGTGCTTTGGTTGCCTTTGCCCTGGCCTCTGCTCAGCTTTGTATGGCAGATGCTACAGATGACAACATTTGGTTCAGAAGGACTATCTGAAAAATTTTTCCAGACAGTGGCTGAACGCACCCTTGCCTTGACTTGGGGCACAAGGGATTGCTCTTGGCAACAGTTGACTCACTTCGCACTCTGCTCAAACCAGTAGCCCTTGGTGTCTTTGTTGGTGCTACGTATCCATCTTCTTCCTCTGTGCTGCTGTGCTGGCTATGCGTGCTTACGGTCCAGGTTGGATCGGTGGTCTCATCATCGACCACCTCGTCGTCCATATCATCCTCCTTCCGTGTTGATATTGTCGACTGGCCAGATGGCAACTGTGTGTCATCACCATCAGTCTCCACCTTTTCACCCGGTATATCATGTGGATGAAAGTGGCTTTCTTCTGGCCGTGGGGTTTCAAATATTTGGCCATCATCAACATATTTGGCCATCATCAATATTTGGCCAACATCAACCTCCTCACGTTCCTCTTCAGTGTCGCGCGGTGAGAGGCCAGAGGCAGCGAAAGGAAATGGACCAAACAGATCCTCGGAGTGGCCAGGGTTGGGGTCAAATGTTTCCTGTGACTCCTGATGGGTGATAAACTAGGAACAGGTTGAGAAGAGGATGACCCAGCGTTCTCTCTATGGACAGGAGATTGTTTTTCATGGATGATTGGGTGCTTCTAGAAAATTTCGTTGAGGCCTTATCAGCCAGACTGGGGAGACCTGTGTGTCCTAAACAGTGCCTTCACCCCCCCTCTCCCCACCAATCCCATAAAGAATACACAATCAGGCCTGGATGGGTTGAACAGGTCGGTCACAGTTTATTAAATTACCAAAGCAGAGAAAGGCAATTACATTTCGTAACGGGGGCTCATGGCAGAGTTCCTTGTCCGCGATCGACAGGAGATTATGCCTACGAGCGGTCACGAACCTTTGCCCTCCTCTACTAATCCGCTGTGACTTAGTTTTGCTAATACAGAAAACTTTTTTTTTTTTTTTTTTTTACTTGTACATATTACACGTATATACATATCTCCGAAGTACATAAAATGACAGTTCTCTTTATTGAATTATGTAAGGGAGGGAGGGTGGGACAACAAAAGCTTCCAGTGACTGCTGGAGGGGAAAGGAAGTTGATGACCAAAACACCTAAATTTAACCCCTGTAGGAGTGGTCCCAGGTACCTTCCCCTCCGAGGTCACTGGACAGCTGGACATCCCCAATTAGCACATCACCACTGGGAGTGGTGTGGTAGGGAGGGGTGAATTGGGCACGGACAGTATCACCTAGCATCCACCTTATAGGCTCTCCAGTCAGAGGCCCTTTCCTTATTCAGTACAGGGCCTACCAGACTGGGGAGACCTGTGTGTCCTAAACAGTGCCTTCACCCCCCCTCTCCCCACCAATCCCATAAAGAATACACAATCAGGCCTGGATGGCTTGAACAGGTCGGTCACAGTTTATTAAATTACCAAAGCAGAGAAAGGCAATTACATTTCGTAACGGGGGCTCATGGCAGAGTTCCTTGTCCGCGATCGACAGGAGATTATGCCTACGAGCTGTCACGAACCTTTGCCCTCCTCTACTAATCCGCCACGGAGGATCCGGTGTATGACCTACACAGGACTCCGACCCCCACCCATCACCATTAGGGCCTGTTCAACCCCATCCTGCAGGCCGGACAAAAATATATCTAGGCCAATGTCCGTCAGGTGAACGCCATCCGGTCTGAGTAATGCCGTGTTGTCTCCTTCCAACTGATAATGACGCACCACAATACCACATTTTTTCCGTACAAATTTCGCCATCCGAGCATTAAACTTTTTTCTTATCCGCTCAATGGCTTTTTGGTCTCTCGCCCCCCACCATACGGCTCGAGGAGTTATTTGTGACCACACCAATACCATATCCTCAAACAAACATGTAAAACGCTCGATGTCCGTTGTCATCCAATTGTACAGTTCCGTGATCTTACTTTTGCCAAGATCATTACCGCCAACATGTAACACGATTATCACCGGGCGTGTCGCCCTCCTGGAGATGTAAACCAACTCTTGAAACACCTGCCGCCATCGAAGGCCTCTTATCCCTCTCCAGTTGACTTCCAAACCCGGGAAGCCTAGACTTTCTCCACCTGGCCGCCGTTCGGCCCTTTTTTTCCGCCCAATAGACATATGAATGTCCTACAACCCAAACTTCAACTCCTGAAAGAGACAAAATGTGTTACTTGAGCAGATCAGGTCTTATGTATCTAGCGAAGCACACGGATTTCCATCGTCCCATCCTCTGCACCTCGGCCTCTGATACCCCGGCCCTAGCTGCCTCGGTAGCTGCCCCTATTCGAAAGGAATGCGTCCCGTATTCTTTTGGATCAGCACCGATTCTTTTTAAACATGATGTGAAAATAGCCTGAAATTGATACCTGGTAAGAGGGGACTCATCTATGTGAGATAGAAAAAATCTGCCTTTGTGTCTTATTGATACATAACTTTTGACTATGGTAAGGGGGCATACTGGGCCATCTGTTGATTTAACCAGCACCCATGTGCCCCTCCCAGTTGGATCACACTTGGATTTTCGCACTCGGATGCGCAGGGCGTCACTACATACAACTATGTCCTCGGTAATTAAACCGCCTTCCAATGCGTTTTTTGAACGAGGTAATAACTCACTGATACACAGTGCACCGAAAAAAAGCGATTGCGAAAGCTGCTGAGATGAGGGTCGCCTCGTATTGTGATCTGCAGACCGATGGGGATATTGAGATAATGTTGTGTAATACCGTAAGTGAAATGGGGCGCCGACATTCTAGACTTGGTTGAAGCCTTTTCCATCCTTTAATGGCTTGTCTGATAAAAAAGAGTTTTGTTACGTCGGCCCACCCCATTAGTTGAAAAAAGAAGGCTAATCCCGATAATTTCATTTGTGCCGATGTGCCCGACGCCCCCGCATTTCTCAGCCGAACCAAAAATTCTGCAGTCACTACCCCTCTATCGCGATCACACTTATCTACTGGCCTATCCTGAACTAAGGAGCACCATTCCTCCCAAGCCTTACCATAAACCTGCCAGGTAGCCGGTGACACAGAGGCGCGGATTAAGGGCATTAATGATTGGCCACTATGTCCCATAGGGAGAGCGGACACTGAATACCGTCGGTTGCGCGCTGGGAAGCTGGATTCTGAAAGCCTGCCAATCGGAAGATAAAATGGGTTAATCAGATTGTCATCAACCTCCGCTACCACTGTGGCACGACACCAGATATTGTTTTTTAAGCATAGCAGAGCTAAATGACGTAACAGAGCGAGTATAGGCAAGGATGACGTTGACATGTGGTTCAAGCTCTTAGCGGTTATAATGTTTCTAGTATGAAACCGTATATTGGCATTTATTAGCAGGTTGGCCCAAATCTCAATGGCTGCTACAATTGTGAAAATTTCCCACAGAGCTGGATCTTGTCCCCAGCTCGACGCAGCCCAAAGCTCTGGCCAATTACTTCTGCACCACTGCTCTTTGTAGACCACTGCGAAACCGTGTTCTTTGTTCCACCCAACTGAGAGCCCAATGTCTGTATTTGACGTTTCGTTAAACATGACACATGTATGACCATTGTATGATTCAGGAATGTTTTCCAAACTGTCAAGTCAGCTTTTAACGAGCGAGTTAATCTGATTCTATGGCCGGGCTGAGAAACGCCCTTTGTTGCCAACGATAATCGGCGAGAGAAGGCTCTGCCGACTGGCATTACGCGGCTGGCGAATGTCAGTAGGCCCAGTAGGGCCTGCATCTGCTGAAGGGTGACTTTTTTAACTGTTGCCCCCCGATCCGAGCCATCGAACTGATGTCCTTTTATGCACATAGCGCGCATGCATGAATGTGTCGTTTTGTATTTTTTCTGAAGCTGAAACCGATGTAAAATCAACTCGCAAATTGGTGTCTATTTCAATGCCCCTAAAAAGAGGAATAAATTACGTTTTACAAACCGGTCCGATTGTGTCTATTTTCAGGGTGAATAGCGGGACACCGAAATGACGCGATATAAGTTTAAATTTTGTCAGCAGGAAAGAACAGAGTTTGGAATTTCTTGACCGACGAACAAAAAATCGTCGAGGTAATGAAGCAATGAATTACTGCCTGTTTCATGGCGGACAACCCAATCCAGAAACGTACTGAATAACTCAAAATAATGACACGAGATTGAACACCCCATCGGCAGGCACATATCGAAATAATAGTGTTGGTCTACTTTGCATCCTAATAGGTGGTAACATTCGGGATGGACGGGTAAAAGGCGAAATGCCGATTCTATATCCGATTTAGCTAGCAGAGCGCCGGGCCCTGCAGCGCGGACTAAATCTACAGCTTTGTCAAAAGACGCGTATGTGACAGAGGCTTCTCGGGGGATCGTGTCATTAACAGATTGGCCCTTTGGGTGAGAAAGGTGATGGATTAAACGATATTTGCCGGGTTCTTTTTTCGGAATAATGCCTAGAGGCGAAATTTTAATGTTTTTGAAGGGCAGGGACTGAAATGGACCCGCCATTCTACCAAGCTCGACTTCCTTTATTATTTTTTGGTTTAAGATTTCGGGGAATTCTCGCGCCGATTTTAGGTTATTTGCGACTGCCGATGTTTTGTTAGGTTTGTAGGGATAAAGAAACCGTCTGTAAAGCCGGAGAGTAGTAGCTGCGCCGCTTCCTTATTGGGGTAAAGATTTAACCAGGGGCCCATCGCGGCTACGCTCACCGGGGTTTTGCCTTGTGGGCGCTCTGTTCTTTTGACGAGTACACCTTGCGGCTGGGTGTTCTCCCCCGCAGGCTGAGCAGTCGTGTCTAAACTTACAAAGTGTTTGGAAGCGGCAGTTCCCCTCGTTAAATAGCCAGCAGGCCCCGGGTTTTCTAACGACCACCGAGTGTTGACCTGCGGAGTAATTAGTGGTCGCAGATGAAAAGGGGGACTTTTTTTGGTCTAGCATCAATCGTAACCACACCTCTGTCGCTTTTACCCCCCATCCTAGATCGGGCTGTAGGGCCAGCCGCTTGCGGAAGTCTTCATCGTATTGTCGCCAAGTGAATCCGCCATGCGACTTATATGTGTTATATATCATATCCTGATATATGAATAATTCGGAGCATCGTTCCGGATGCTTCTGGCCCATAACACAGCCCAATACTGCAAACGCCTGTAGCCAATTGTTCATGGTTCTCGCTATTTTCGGTTTGTTTCTATCATATATCCCACCTCCCGTTCTCCTTTCTATATCCACGTTCTGTTGATCGATGGACAATAGTGACCATATGTCAACGTAATCATTACTCCAAATTTTTACTTTAATCTCCTGGTCTAAATGTGCACCTAGCGGGCTGATCCCGCAGTAAAAACCTTCTTTGTGCAAACTTGCTGACTGAAGTGTAGTGTTGCTTTCCGCTGTTCCGCTTGTTGCGGTAAGCGTTGCCTCAGCTCGTTGATCGCTGAGGATAGCTCTTTTTCTTTTAAAATCAAATCATTTAACGTAATATAGTCCTTGTTATTAGAACACTCACCGCTCGGGGTGATGACCGATGCGGGTGGAACCCTGGCTCCCGCTGGCGCAGGAGGGGTGACAACCAGCGCTGGAGTTACTCCGGCTCCTGCTTGGGTGAAAGATGGGTTAACATGTTGAATGGACGGCCCGGGGGAAGGAGAAGCGTCTTCCGGCTGAAAGCCATATTTGAGGCATGTAATGTAATATCCTGCGCAAGAACCGGAGTGAAGCCCGATGATGGGGGAACTCCGGTTCCGGGTTGCGCAAGAGCAGGAGTGTATACCAGTATTGGCGTAACTCCTGCTCCGTGTTGGTTGGTGGTCTGCTGGTTGTTCAGGCTGGAAGCCCTGGGGGATGGGTGTCCCAGGCTGATAGCCACCGAAGGAGCACGTGATGGTTGACGTGCGCTGCGTGACCGATGGCGCCGATTTTGCCGCAGCGACGTCTCAGATTTTCCCGACGTCGAGGGCGATTGTGATGCGCGACATCTTCGCTGATTAGTTTGGGAACTACGCGGGCGACTCTTATAGGGGTGGTGAAAATGATCACGGGAATCTTCGGAGGAGGATTGGGAAGACGTATAGCGTGTAGACAAACGTCTGTTGCGGCTATGGGTGGCCCTCGGGGCTTGCGAATACGCAGCCAGAGGCAGGGGGGGTTACTGGCCATAGCGGGTAGTGGTGTGCTGTTAGTCAGGGGAGGGTAAATTGAGTTATAGGTATACGGGGTGGCGGGGGTTAATACGGGATCTTTAGTCATGGGAGGGTTAATAGTGTTATAGTTATATGGGGTGGAGGGGGTTAATAAGGGATCTTTATTAGGTATTAGGGCAGGGGGGGCTGCTATATATGTAATGTCAGTGTTTGGTGCTATTACTGTATTACTGTACCCCTGCTGAACGCTCTGATCGGTCATATCAGTCCGAGCAGAGCGTTCTACAGTGGGATTATGTGCTGTAGAACCGATCTCCAGGCTCCCCCCAGCAGGCATTACAGCTGCGCCTGACTGGGAATGTGTGGGGACCGGTCCCTGGATGCTGCTGCGATCTCCTACGTTTCCCTGATAGTCCTGGCATTGTTGTGGCCGAGACCGGAAGTGACGCTGAGAAGGGGGCGGAGTCTGAACAGGAAGTTCCTGTGCCTGGGCCCTGCGTGTCTCGGCGCGCTGCCTGCTCCCACGAGCAGGCCTAGAAGAACCCTCCCCCACCTGCAGCCTCTCAGGATGCCGAGTGCCTCTACCCGACCGCCGGGCTGTCCGCATCAGCGGCACAACGCCCCCAGGGTCGGCAGCATTAGGGGCCTGTAAAGGAACGCCAAGCTGGGGTGCCGGCGATGCTCCCTGGGTTCGGGGTAACGCATCGCCCCCAGCAGCTGCAGCCGGCTCTTGTGGAAGAACGGCCGACACCAAGAGTGTAACTGGAGCCCGGGTTAACGGTAAGACACCAGAGGGGCCCGGAGGGGGGCAGGGGTTAAACTGCTGAGCAGGCGGCGCGGGGACCTCTGAGTGATTAGGGGGACCCTGGACCGCTGGGCCCAAAGGGGGGACATGAGGCAGGCTGGATTCACCCACAGGCCCCGCTGGGATTAGGGGGTGAGGAGACGGCGCAGGGAGATGAGCACGGAGGGTGCTAATCATAGCTAGAATCCAGGGCTCACCTTCCTGCGCCGCTCTCCTATGCAGGGCCTCACTCCAATCGTCTGCCATGGCTACCACAACAAAAGCTTCCAGTGACTGCCGGAGGGGAAAGGAAGTTGATGACCAAAACACCTAAATTTAACCCCTGTAGGAGTGGTCCCAGGTACCTTCCCCTCCGAGGTCACTGGACAGCTGGACATCCCCAATTAGTACATCACCACTGGGAGTGGTGTGGTAGGGAGGGGTGAATTGGGCACGGACAGTATCACCTAGCATCCACCTTATAGGCTCTCCAGTCAGAGGCCCTTTCCTTATTCAGTACAGGGCCTACCATCCAAGACAGTATCTGCTCTTGTTCTTCTGGCTTCAAGACCCATTTACGTTCCAGACTGGGAAATTTCGCCAGGAACCTAGATGCATCAAACTTTTTCGGTCTCCCAGACTCTGTGTCTTGTTGGGAACCAATGACAACCCCACGTCCACGTCCATGTCCCTTTCCCTTCACAACAGCCTTTTTAGGAATTTTGGATTTTTCTGCCATAGTTGCAGATGTTCAGATGCAGATATTGGGGAACAAGGAGCAGTTAGTGCTTTGGGGAAGGTAGCACTACAGCCTAGTACTGCTTTGTGTTTTACAAACAGCACCGCAACGGCACAAAAAAATTGCCCTGAGGTTTAAGGCGAGATTACACACCCCAGTCACCACACAAGACAGCGGTGCTGCCCAAAAAAAATTGCCATGACGTTTAAGGCAAGATTATGCACCCCAGCCACCACACAAGGCAGCGGTGCTGCGACTAAAAAATTGCCCTGAGGTTTAAGGCGAGATTACGCATCCCAGTCACCACACAAGACAGTGGTGCTGCCACAAAAAAATTGCCGTGACGTTTAAGGCAAGATTACGCACCCCAGTCACCACACAAGACAGCGGTGCTGCCCCAAAAAAATTGCCATGATGTTTAAGGCAAGATTATGCACCCCAGCCACCACACAAGGCAGCGGTGCTGCGACTAAAAAATTGCCCTGAGGTTTAAGGCGAGATTACGCATCCCAGTCACCACACAAGACAGTGGTGCTGCCACAAAAAAATTGCCGTGATGTTTAAGGTGAGATTACGCACCTCAGTCACCACACAAGACAGCGGTGCTGCCCAAAAAAAATTGCCATGACGTTTAAGGCAAGATTATGCACCCCAGCCACCACACAAGGCAGCGGTGCTGCGACTAAAAAATTGCCCTGAGGTTTAAGGCGAGATTACGCATCCTAGTCACCACACAAGACAGTGGTGCTGCCACAAAAAAATTGCCCTGACGTTTAAGGCGAGATTACGCACCCCAGTCACCACACAAGACAGTGGTGCTGCCACTAAAAATTTGCCCTGAGGTTTAAGGCGAGATTACGCACCCCAGTCACCACACAAGACAAGCGGTGCTGCCACAAAAAAATTGCCCTGAGGTTTAAGGTGAGATTACGCACCCCAGTCACCACACAAGACAGTGGTGCTGCCACAAAAAAATTGCCCTAACGTTTAAGGCGAGATTACGTATCCCAGCCACCATACAAGGCACCGGTGCTGCCACTAAAAAATTGCCCAGAGGTTTAAGGCGAGATTACGCACCCCAGTCACCACACAAGACAGCGGTGCTGCCACAAAAAATTTGCCTTGAAGTTTAAGGTGAGATTATGCACCCCAGTCACCACACAAGACAGCGATGCGGCCACAAAAAAAATTGCCCTGATGTTTTAGGCGAGATTACGTACCCCAGTCACCACACAAGACAGCGGTGCTGGCTGCGTGTCAGTTGTGCAGTACCGTGCGTCCTATTCGCTGTGAACACAGCACCGCAACAGCACAAAATAATTTCCCTGCAGGGGTAAATGTGACCCCAAAAATAGCTGGGAAAACTGTCACTATTCAGTCCCTGACCTTATACTTTCTGCTCTGAAAAGAGCTTTTGGGTTTTACAGAGAATTTCTGGACGATTTGCACAAACAGAACTCTCCCTAGCAGCTGCTCACACTCTCCCTACACTAGCTGTGTTCTGCATGCAATGTGCAGAAAATGGCGGCGACAGGAATAATATTGAGCCTATGAGTCTTAGGCTATGAATCATGTATGACGCTGGGCGGCCAGCCAATCATAGTAATGCCACAACCAAGAAGGCTGCAGCATTACTGTGATTGGCAAATGTTGGGTGGAAGATCCGAATATTGCGAGGCGAGTAGTGAAGTACTCGCTATGTTTCGAGTACCGCGAGTACTTCATTACTCGCCGAGTACCGAATACTCGCGATTATACTCGCTCATCCCTATTTGCACAGCACTGTGTCAGATCAGCAATCTGACTTGCAGTGAAGGAGGCTTGCTGCTGCCTGCTCTCAGCAGGCACTGACAAGCAACCTCACTGCAGGACCCGGAAGGACTCCGCGGTCATCTTGGAGCCGAGGGTTTCTATGGAGACACTTAGAACAATGTGATAACATCCGTTCTGAGGGAAGCATGCAGGGAGCTCCCTCCCTGCTGATGCTACTCCTGATGCCTCTGCCGGCACCGCAACACTGTGATCTTATTTGATCGCAGTGTTCCGGGAGTTAAAGTGCTAGGGTGGTTCCTTGACCGCTCTTGGCACTTAGTGTCGGTTGTCAGCTGTGAGAATCAGCTGACACCCGGCCGCGATCAGCCACGCTCCCCCCGTGAGTGCGGCTGATCGGTGATAATGTACTATCCCATCCTTGGGAATTTAGTCCCAGGGCACATGGACGGGATAGTATGTCATATGGCAGAAAGGGGTTAATGTCCTGGTGGAGGGAAGGAGGTTGTCACTCAGGATTTCATTCTGTATTGGGGCTGTTGGAGATCATCATACTGTGTAGGGTGGCTGTGTTGGACCATTATACTGTTTGGGGGACTGTAGTGGGACCATCATACTATGTGGGGGATGTGGTGAACAATCATACTGTGTGGGGTGACTGTGGTGGACATTAAACTGTTTGGAGTGGCTGTGGGGAACATTATACTATGTGGAGGTCTTCGGTGGCCATTACACTCTGTGGGGAGCTGTAGTGACCATCATACTGTATCGGGTGGTTATGGGAGACATTATAATGTATGGGGGTCTTAGGGGCTTCAGTTGGGGCAAAATAACTGTGCAAGTGTCGCAATGGCAAAATGAAAAAAAAAATCCAGCTCCACGACAAAGTGAAATGACTAAGGGTGCTGCGACACCAGAAACGCATTGATAACGCATTTTTTTGCTGCTATCTATGCTGATACTTTTATCCTCTATGCTTGATATATCAAGTGAATAAAGATCTACTTTTTCACTTTGTCGTGGAACTGGATTTTTTTCTTCATTTTGCCATGTTATACATCTGACACAGCGGTTCCGTGCTCCGATCCCTGGGATGTTATACTTGTTCTATTTCTCGTTTATGCCTCTGACACGATTGTAAGGTAAAGGGTATGCCACACTAAACAATATCGCTAACGGGATCGCTAAAAAACGTCACTATTTAGCGATCCTGTTAGCGATGTTGTTCAGTGCGGCAGCTTCCAGCGACGAGCTTCCTGCTGTGATCTCGCTCGTCGCTGGAATCGTTCCGGACCCTATTTTCTCGTCGGCGCTCCTGCTGGGTAAGTATCTAATCGCTGTGTGGCACCTTTTCTTAGCGATTTAGCGGTACTTTTGTACCGCTAAAGTCGTTAAGAAGATCGCTAACGGCGATAGCGTCGTTAACTATATCGCTAAATGCGGCAGCATTTAGCGATATAGAAACAATCCCGCTAGCGATCGCATTAGTATGCGTCGTTATTGTGATCGCTAGCGGGATTGTTTAGTGTGGCAGTACCTTTACTTTCTTGTGTGCAGGTTCTGTCAGCCACCATTACATGAATGCTTCCTGTCTCCTGCTCTTACCAACGAGTCCCTCCTTTCTATCCTCTGAATACATCCAGGTAGTGAGACCCCTAGAGGCAGCTCAGCATATAACATATTGCTACATCCTTTGTCTTTTAACTGAAGAAATAACTAAGCTAATATAACTAACATACATGTGAACATTTCAATATTCAAGATATTGGTAACATAAACATAACTGGCAAGCATCATGCTATTAAGATACTTTAAAATACTTGGTTGTATATATAGTCCTTGAGGTGTGCTGGCTTTGTGATCATTCTGCCCGATCTAGTAACATACGATGCGTTACTGCCACTATTCGGTGGTTCTCTCGATTTGGGCGTTACCGCATCTGGTATTGCCTGTCTCCGACCAGAATCTCCACTCTGAACCTGGGCCATCCCTGTAGCCTCTCTGCTTAGACTTGCTGTTTCCTCATCTTGGATATGAGGATACTGTTCATATGACCATGTATCAGATCCTTCTTGCGTTTTCCTCAGATGTCTCCGATTTCTCCTTAGTTTTCTTCCCTCCTCTGTCACAATCTCGTAGGATCTAGGACCTAGTTTCTGGAGCACCTTTGCTTTTCTCCATTGTTTGTCATATTTGCTCGGCTGCATCCTGATGTTGTCATTTTGTCTCAGTTCTGGTAGATCTTTTGCCGACTGATTATAATAGAACGCTTGTCTATCCTGATTTTTCTTTAGTTTTGACCTCATTCCCCTCACCAGATTTGGCTTCAGAAGACGACTAGCTGTTGGTATGAGTGTCCTTGTCCGTTTACTCAGAAGCCTCTGTGCTGGGCTGCTGTCTAGACCTTGGGAAGGTGTGTTTCTGTGGTCCAGTATAGATAGATATACATCTGTCCCTGCCTGTTTCGCTCTCTTAATCAACTTCTTTGCTGTTTTCACCGCTGATTCCGCTTTGCCATTGCTTTGAGGATATCCAGGAGATGATGTATTGTGTTCAAATTCCCATAACTTGCTGAACTCCTTGAACTCTTCTGACCTAAATTGAGCGGCATTATCAGTAAAAACAATCTCTGGAATCCCATATCTGGCAAAATGAGCCTTGAGTTTTTTAATAACTGTTCTTGCTCTTGTATCCTTCAAATGGTCCACTTCCCAAAAGTTAGAAAAATAGTCCACAGTTACCAGGTATTCTCTTTCCTCCAATGTGAACAAATCTATTCCTATTTTTGACCATGGTCTATTTGGAACGGCATGCGGTTGCAATGGCTCTTTCGGTTGATTATCCCCGCCGGACGCACATATCTCACATTGTGCTATGTAACTTTTTATGTGATCATTCATACCCGTCCAATAAACTGATTCTCTTGCTCGCCGCAAACATCCTTCAATGCCCAAGTGGGACGAGTGTAATTTCTGTAGTATGTCTCTTCTCAGAGTCTCCGGTATCACTGCCCTTTCTCCCTTTATAATGATTCCTTGGTGTACTGACAGTTCATCTCGTACATGGAAGAATGGAGCAACTTCCTTTGGAGCATGCTGCTTATATTTTGGCCAGCCCTGCAGGATCACAGTTTTTAATATCTGTAGTGTTTTATCTTTTTCTGTGAAGGTCTGTATTTGTTTCAGTTTATCTTTAGATACTGCAAGATAATCACACATATTGATGTTGTCCATTTCTTGTCCTTTATCCTCTGAGTTGGGTAAGTACGCTCTGCTTAGAGTATCTGCAATCAACAAGTCTTTTCCTGGACAATATCCAATTTCATAATCATATTTTTGAAGTCGCAGAAGCATGCGCTGCAGTCTCTTTGGTGCATTTAGTAGTGTTTTTTTTGTAATGCTCTCCAACGGTTTGTGATCTGACTGTACTGTTACCTGTCGACCGTATGTGTACTGATGAAACCTTTCCATTCCAAACACCACAGCTAGTAACTCCTTTTCGATTTGGGCATATCCCTGCTCTGTCGGTGTTAGCGCTTTGCTTGCAATTGTGATTGGTTGCCGCTCTTGCATTAATGTGGCACCTAGGCCTTTTTCTGACGCATCACATTGGACTACCACCTCTAACTGTGGATCAAAATATTTTAAGGTTGCTGTGTCTGCAATGGCTGTCTTTACTGATTGGAAAGCCGTCTCCTGTGCTTCTGATCATTGGTGTCTACTGTAAGATCCACATACAGTGTAAACTCCTCCTTCCAATGTCTCCAGGTCTGCGATAGATTTGAGGACATGATGTCTAGTCTCTGAGGAGGTTTTAATGCGGTCTCCATAATGCTGTACTGTGGGCACTGTACTTACAGTTGATCTTTGTACCAAGCTGCCTGGATTGTCTGTCCACTTGTTCTTTATAGGTTCAGCCCTGCTGCCACCATGTTCTGTTTCTCGTTTATGCCTCTGACACGATTGTGGTAACGGGTTACTTTTATTGTGTGCACGTTCTCTCAGCCACATTACATGAATGCTTCCTGTCTCGTGCTCTTACCAACGAGTCCCTCCTTTCTATCCTCTGAATACATCCAGGTAGTGAGACCCCTAGAGGCAGCTCAGCATATAACATATTGCTACAATACTGGTGAGCTGGACTTTATTTTATTTCTATATTCAAGTGTCGCAATACATATCCTTCATCATTTTTTAAAGATGCACTCCTCAAATGAAAGCTTTTATTCTATTAATATTTTGAAGTCATCATACTGTCCTCACCCTGCCAGGGACTTTTGCAGAGACTGATGTCTCATACAGGGAAAATAGATATCCTGTTTCTTTCTTTTAAATTCTTTAGACTTTCTGTTTCTACATAGAGCTTAGGATTCAGCTAGTCAGTTTTTAATCACATCATGACATGATGTCATAGACTTATTAAAAAAACTGTAGAATTAGCTGGATAGAAGGTCAACATGAGCAATTGAAAGTACACAGAGCTATATAATATGATGCCTGCAATATATTAAGAGGGCACAAATTTTCATGAGAGTGCTGCTTTAAAAAGTTGGGAGGGAAGCCTTTCTATGACTGTGTAACTTTTGCTATGGGGTGCCTGTTATTTATATGTACTGAGTGTTATTTAACATAAGGAAGCAAAATAGGGGGGCATTATTATAGGGGTAAGAAAAGTAGGCATTTTATTTATTAATTATTATTATTTTTAAAGCACGGGAGGTGTTTTTATTATTATAAAGTGGTACAGGGTCATTATTATAAGGATTCAAGTGGGAGTATTATTAAAGGAGGCACAGGGGAATTATTTTAAGGCAGCACAAAAGGACATTATTACTGTATGGTGCTGTGCAGCTATATGGAGGTACAGCGGAGCATTAGTATTATAAGGGAGCACAGGGGGATGTTATTTCTATCTGATGCTGTATAACTGTAAGGAGGCACAGCATTATTACTAAGAGGAAGTACAAAGGGAACATCATTACTGTGTAGGGACACAGAGGGGGCACTGTTAGTGTGAACACAATACGAGGGTACTCTTACTATATGGGAAAATGAAGGTTCATTAGTACTGTCTAGAGCACTGTTAATAGCACTTTATGGTTTGTGTAGAGGTGGTAGAATGCAAGGAGGATCCTGGAAAAGCAGTAAGTCAAGGATGTATATGTGTTACATTTTACATTTTATGAATTATACAGTCATGGCCAAAAGTTTTGAGAATGACACAAATATTAATTTTTACAAAGTCTACTGCTTCACTTTTTCTAATGGCAATTTGCATATACTCCAGAATGTTATAAAGAGTGATCAGATTAACAGCAATTACTTGCAAAGTCAATATTTGGCTAGAAAATGAACTTTATCCCCCAAAACACATTTCAACATCATTGCAGCCCTGCCTTAAAAGGACCAGCTAACCTCTTTTCATTGATTGCTCCATTAACACAGGTGTGGCTGTTGATGAGCACATGGCTGGAGATCAATCTGTCATGATTAAGTAAGAATGACACCACTGGACACTTTAAAAGGAGGCTGGTGCTTGGCATCATTGTTTCTCTTCTGTTAACCATGGTTATCTCTAAAGAAACACGTGCAGTCATCATTGCAATGCACAAAAATGGCCTAACAGGGAAGAGTATCGCAGCTAGAAAGATTGCACCTCAGTCAACAATCTATCGCATCATCAAGAACTTCAGGGTAGTAATATTGAAGGCAATCTTCCTCGTTTCTTTGAGTCCGAGGCTACAGGGGTCCCATTGCCAGATTATATTCATCATAAGAAATGTAGCAGGCAGGGAGGAGGGCCCTGACACATTTCTTGCACAGGGGCCCCAAGCGGTCAGTGTCCACCCCTGCATGAACGCCAAGGAGATCTCCAAACAAGTCAGGGACAAAGTTGTTGAGAAGTACAAGTCATGGCTGTGTTAAAAAAAATCCCAAACTCTGATCCCCTGGAGCACCATCAAATCCATTATCATCAAAGGGAAAGAACATGGTACCACAACAAACCTGCCAACACAGGGCCACACACAAAAACTCTCAGCCCGGGCAAGGAGGGTATTAATCAGAGAGGCAGCACAGAGACCAAATGTAACATCTGATCATGGCAGCTGATGGAGAGACGTGATAGACCCATCCATCAACAACCTCCAGTTAAAAACATTGCACATGGGAAAATGTGCTTTATGATTTCCATTCATGATAAGTCAAGAAACCCAGGCATTGACAAAAAGCAACATGTCCGGGTCTCTTGTCACACAGTCTGCGTGTAGCTGTACCATAGCGTGATGTCTTTTACCTTGTCACATAATGATTATTTTTATCTGGAGTTAATAGCGCAGCAGCCAGGAAATTGGTCTTTTTATAATGCAAATAGAAATCCTCTGCTCTGATGGAGCCACCATTATTCTGGTTTTGGAACATGACAGTGCTTCACTTATAAAGCTTTTATTACAGTGTGTATTTACAGCCATTTTACTACTGTGATTATTATTCCAGTCATACAGGTATGTGTATAGGAAAGTGGAGAACATATATGTATTTCATACGTCTGCTCGTACAGGGGATTGAGGATTACAGGGCGGATACAGGTGATGGATGTTTATCTACAGTAAATCTTTGCTATTATAAGGGTCTGCAGAAGATACACAGACATGACTAGGATTATAGTGTGAGGGATCCGAGATGGAGAATACATGACTAGATTTCACTGCTTAAAGGGAATTTCAATCCCCAAACTATTTATATATCCTTGTAGCTCTTTCAAAGACAAGTCCAGCAATACCATTCCATCGCCAGTCTGTTCCTCCATTACAGAGAAATGAGCCTTTTAATTAATATGCAGATTAGGCTGAAGATCCATGGTAGATCTGAAGCCTCCGTCACTCCAGCTCTATTCTCTGCCCAGTGCTGCTTCTTTGTGATTGACTAACAGCCGTAATGATGTATGGCAAAAGGAGCATGTATGGCAAAGGAGCCGGCAGTCATGCAGGAGGAGGTGGCACTGGGCCAAGGAATAGAGTTGGAGTGACAGAGACTTCAAATCTACCAAATCGCTCTTTACCTTCATTTGCATATCAAATGTTGATCTCTCAGTAAGGTAGGAACAGACAGCCCATGTAATGGTATCCCTAGACTTATGTTTAACCCCTTCCTGACATGCTGTGTTCCCACAAAGAGAAGCATATCTATACGGATATCCAAAAACATATTATTGCAAATTAAAGGGACCTTCACCATGAAAAGGACTCCAACATTGCACCAAAGTATATGGATGTGTGATACTAATCAAAAACAAAATTGGATATAAAATATCCAAACACATCACTCAAAGAGGAATATATATAAAAGTAACAAATTTTATTGAAATATAATATAAGGATTTCATAAACAAAATTGACAGAAAAAATATATAAAAGGAACGAACACCATATATGAGGAAAGGAATACAACTCAAGTATAAAACACCAAATGGGATAGAGGAAAAATTATGTGAGACTATGGGATATAGTGATATAAGATCAAGCACCAATAACTAAAGAAATGCTACATATGGCAAATAAAGAAAGAATCCAAAAACATATATGTAAAGTGTATAGACATAAAAATGTCAGCAAACAATAATACACATAAATGGATTTTGCCAAACAAGGTCAAATGACATAAAGTGCCTGTCCCTGGCAAAAAGTAAATTGGTGCAAATATGATGATCAACACGTACCATAATAAGTCTCTCCTGCTATCTCCAAAGTCCCGACGCACGTTTCGCGTATTGCTTTTTCAAGGGAAGGTGTGCCTGTCATGTCTATCCCAATTTCCTAGTTTTTTATAGGGCAACTACCTACATGTGGGCCAATGATGTATCGTACACTGCACCGCCGCCCCCGAGTCTCAGGTGTATCGGCGTCCGGCACTCAAGTTCAGCGTGCAGGGGGAAGTCCCCTCTGACGTCATTTCCGCACACCGAACACAGTAGAGGCCTTAGATCGAACCCATGAGACCCGAGTGCGGCGCATGTGCGCGCCGCCATTTTGTTGTAGTCCACACAAGGGGGGAATCCCCACAGCGCATGCGCACCACAGTACTAGCGATCTAAATACATAAGTATGATAATAGCCTGACGCTCTATATAACGGACCTTCATTGTTCTATATATGGATATACCCCACTATCAGACCCACAACATCAGACCAATGATCATATATCAATTAATTTTAAAAACAAAAACAAAATAATAAACATAATAATAGAATTACCTATCATAATAGAAGTAGCTTAAATTCTTGAAATCTTAATGTCTTCAATTGTAGAGTCATCCATAGATCATTTGATATATCTTAGTCCGTTTCCGGCGCCCACTTGGATCTCAATAACACGTAAGTATATACCCATCTTGAACCAGGTTAGTACTGAGAGAAGTATTTACTAAAGTACAAGAATAATAATAAAATTAATATACAGATCAGATAAAAACAAGACGAAACACAAAAAAATAAAAATAAGACATTCACAAAAACGGAGCAAAACTGAGTTTTTCATTTAAACCCGTTGGTGACATGGTACCCAATTCAAAGATCCACTTCGTCTCGGTTTGTGCCAAAATTTGTTTTAAATTGCCACCCCTTATCCCTCCATGGATCCTGTCAATACCTTTAAACTTAAGGCCACAGGGGTCACAATTGTGGCATAAATAGAAATGCCTGGGTAAGGTTTTAAGCTGTGAAGGATCCTCCACCTCTCTCGCCGCAAGAATATCCCTCACATGTTCCCTGACTCTTACACGTAGTTCTCTTGATGTGAGGCCAATATAAATTTTGGAACATGGACATTGTGCAAAATAAATCACAAATGAGGTGGTACACGATATATAGTGAGTAATAGTATAGTCGCGGGTACCATCGGCATTCGTAAATGTCTTCGCCCTAATGATGTTATTATGATTACATGACGCACAATTACCACAAGGGTAACACCCCCATCTCTGTTTTTTAGCGCCAAACAAGCTTTTTGAGGAATCACATAGTGACTTCTCACTAAATGGTCTTTTAAATTTTTACTTCTTCTGGCGGTGATTAACGGTCTATCCAAAATTTCCTTTTTTAACACAGGATCCGTTAATAAAACAGACCAGTGTTTTGCCAGAGTCTGATGAATGGTGTTCCATTGGCAGTTATAAGTTGTAATAAATCTGGTCTGTACCTCGGCCTTATCCTTGGTCTTATCAGAACCACAAAGTAGTTTTTGTCTTGGAGTATATTTAGCTCGGTGGTACCCGCGTTTAACGTTCCTCATACTGTAACCTCTTTCCAAAAAGCGGTTCCTTAAATCTTTAGCCTGTCCCTCAAATCGATCTATAGTTGAACATGTGCGTTTGGCCCTCAAGAATTGGCCAATTGGGATAGCCTTAATAGTGGAATGAGCATGTCCTGATGTCGAATGGAGAAGTGAGTTGACAGAGGTCTCCTTGCGATACAGATCAGTCTGGACGAACCCCGAGTCGTCCACCACAAGAGAGATATCCAAAAAGTCAATTTTGTTCATATGACATTTATATGTCAATTTGATATTATATCTGTTGTCGTTTAATTCCATCATAAATCTATCAAGCTCCTGGACCGGTCCCTGCCAAATGATCAAAAGGTTGTCAATGTAACGAAACCAGCACTGCACATGGTCGGCGGCGCATGCCCCCTCCCCACGGAAGACCTCCCTCTCCCAAAATCCAAGGAAGAGGTTTGCGTAGGTGGGCGCACACGCCGCCCCCATGGCAGTGCCACGCCTCTGCAGATAGAACCGGTCCCTGAAGGTGAAAAAATTATGGTATAGGACGAACTGTAGTAATTCCAATAACAAGGCAACAAGGGGTTCGTCCATACTGCTCATCTCAAGGAAATATCTTACTGCACATAGCCCATGATCGTGATCAATACAAGTGTATAGAGACTCGACATCTGCGGGGACAATGAGCATATCAAGCTCCAAGCAAAGACCATCAACCCTCACCAAGACGTCCGCAGAGTCCCTGACATAGGAGGGCAAAGTCTCAACCAGTGGTTTCAAATAATGGTCAATAAATTTACATATTGGGTCACATAGCCCTCCTATGCCAGAGACTATGGGACGCCCCGGGGGTCAACAGGATCTTTGTGAATCTTGGGGAGGAGGTAAAAGGTAGGAACCCTAGGAGTCTTGGTCAATAATCCGTCCAAAACCTTTTTGGGAATAATCCCCTTTTCCCAAGCCTGGGTCAAAATGACATCAAGCTGATGGGAAAAAGTAGTCATAGGATTATATGAGAGGAGTGTGTAATGATCTTTGTTCCTAAGTTGTTTAAAGGTCTCCTTTTCGTATTTATCAATTGGCCAGATCACGACATTTCCCCCCTTGTCCGCAGATTTAATTACAACATCATCCAGTGATTTGAGTTCTTTTAACCCCTTCCCGACCTTTGACACAGCGTATGCGTCATGAAAGTCGGTGCCATTCCGACCTATGACGCATACCCTGTGTCATGAAAGGATCGCGTTCCTGCGGGCCGGGAGACCGGGGTCACTCAAAGGTCACCCGACCCGCAGTTACAGGACCCTTTGTGCTTCACCACAGGGGGATTGGCTTAACCCCCCCGTGGCCACGATCGCTCTGATTGGCTGTTAAAAGTGAAACAGCCAATCAGAGCAATCTGTAATATTTCACCAATTTAATTGGTGAAATATTACAATCCAGCCATGGCCGATGCTGCAATAGCATCTGCCATGGCTGGACACCGAGACCTGACCCCCCCACACGTAGTCACGGCGGCGATCGGCCGCCGCCACCGAAAGATGGCAGCGATCGGTCACCGCCGTCACTAACAGCTCCCCTCCCCCTTTGCTCCAGTGCCCCCACCTTCCGATCCCCCCCCCTAACCTTCCGACCACCCTACTCACCTCTCCCGATCCACTGATGTCCCTGGATCGGTCCCGGCGTCCGCCCGGGCCTCTTCATGGGCGCCGCCATCTTGGAAAATGGCGGGCGCATGCGCAGTGCGCCCGCCGGCCGTCGCATGCGCAGTGCGCCCCCCAGTGTCCAAAAATTTATTTTGATCACTGTGATAAACTGTCACAGTGATCAAAATAAAAAAAAGTAAATGAACCCCCCCTTTATCATAGGTAGGGACAAATAAAAAAAATAAAGAATTTTTTTTTTTTTTTTTTCCTATTAGGCCCTGTGCACACGTTGCGGATTTTGCTGCGGATCCGCGACGTATTTTGCTGCGGATCCGCGGCGGATTTCGCTGCTGATCCGTGGCGGATCAGCAGCGAAATCAGCCGCGGATGCGCAGCGATATCCGCCGCAGATCAGCAGCGAAATCCGCCGCGGATCCGCAGCAAAATACGCCGCGGATCCGCAGCAAAATCCACAAATCCACAACGTGTGGCGGATTTCGCGGCGGATTTCGCTGCAGATCTGCGGCGGATTTCGCTGCTGATCCGCGGCTGATTTAGCTGCTGATCCGCGGCTGATTTCGCTGCTGATCCGCGGCGGATTTCGCTGCTGATTCGCTGCGGATCCGCGGCTGATTTTGCTGCTGATCCGCGACTGATTTTGCTGCTGATTCGCTGCGGATACGCAGCGGATTTCGCTGCTGATCCGCGGCTGATTTGCTGCTGATCCGCAGCTGATTTCGCTACTGATCCGCGGCTGATTTCGCTGCTGATCCGCGGCTGATTTGCTGCTGATCCGCGGCTGATTTCGCTGCTGATCCGCGGCGGATTTCGCTGCTGATCCGCGGCGGATTTCGCTGCGGATTCGCGGCGGATTTCGCTGCTGATCCGCGGCGGATTTCGCTGCTGATCCGCGGCGGATTTCGCTGCTGATCGCGGCGGATTTCGCTGCTGATTCGCGGCGGATTTCGCTGCTGATTCGCGGCGGATTTCGCTGCTGATCCGCGGCTGATTTCACTGCTGATCCGCTGCTGATTTCGCTGCTGATCCGCGCGGATTTCGCTGCTGATTCGCTGCGGATCCGTGGCTGATTTTGCTGCTGATCCGCGCGGATTTCGCTGCTGATCCGCGACTGATTTTGCTGCTGATTCGCTGCGGATCCGCAGCGGATTTCGCTGCTGATCCGCGGCTGATTTCGCTACTGATCCGCGCTGATTTTGCTGCTGATCCGCGGCTGATTTCGCTGCTGATCCGCGGCTGATTTCGCTGCTGATCCGCGGCGGATTTCGCTGCTGATTCGCTGCAGATCCGCGGTGATTTGCTGCGGATCCGCGGCTGATTATCTGCTGATTCATCTGCGATCGCGTTATGCTATACTGTTACCAGCCGGTCACCGCTACGTGTTGAACGGCTGGTAAAACGCAATATGAACCCAGCCTTAGGGTTAGAACTAGGGTTAGGGTTAGCATTAGGGCTAAGGTTAGAATTACGGTTAGGGTTGGAATTTGGGTTAGGGTTGGAATTAGGGGTTTGGGTTGGAATTAGGGTTAGGGTTGGAATTAGGGTTAGGGTTGGAATTAGGGTTAGGCTTATAGTTAGGTTATGGTTAGAGTTGGGATTAGGGTTAGGGTGTGTTTGGGGTTAGGGTTATGATTAGGGTTTGTATTAGGGGTTAGGTGTGTGTAGGGGTTTAGGGTTGGGTTAGGTGTGTGTGGGGTTAGGGTTGGAGTTAGAATTGAGGGGTTTCCACTATTTAGGCACATCAGGGGGTCTCCATACGCGACATGGCGCCACCATTGATTCCTGCAAATTTTGCGTTCAAAAAGTCAAACAGTGCTCCCTTTATTCCAAGCCCCGACGTATGCCCAAACAGTGGTTTATCCCCACATATGGGGTATCAGCGTACTCGGAAATGACAACAACTTTGGGGTTCAATTTCTCCTGTAACATTGGAAAAAAATTGGGGCTAAAATGATTTTGTGGAAAAAATGTTTTTATTTTCGCGGCTTGCGTTATAAACTTCTGTGAAGACTTGGAGTTCAAAGTGCTTATCACATCTTAGGAATTCCTGGGGGTCTGTTTCCAAATGGGGTCACTTGTGGGGAGCTCATGTTTAGGCACACAGGACTCGCAAATGCGTACATGAACGCAAGACATTCCACAAGTGGCATTCAAAACGTCATATTCCATCCGAGCCCCGACGTTGCCCAAACAGTGGTTTATCCCACATATGGGTATCAGCTACTCAGGAAAATTGCACAACAACTTTTGGGTCTAATTTCTCTGTTACCCATTGGGAAAATAAAAAATTGGGGACTAAAGAATCTTTTGTGGAAAAAAATATGATTTTTTATTTTCAGCCGCGTATAAACTTCTGTGAAGACTTGGGGGTTCAAAGTGCTCACACACATCTAGATAAGTTCCTTGGGGTCTAGTTTCCAAAATGGGGTCACTTGTGGGGAGTTTCTACTGTTTAGGCACATCAGGGACTCTGCAAACGTAACAGAGCCCGCAGACCATTCCATCAAGTGGCATTTCAAAAGGTCACTACTCCCTTCCGAGCCCTGACGTGTGCCCAAACAGTGGTTTCTCCCACATATGGGGTATCTAGCGTACTCAGGAAAATTGACAACAACTTTTGGGGTCCAATTTCTCCTGTTACCCTTGTGAAAATAAAAAACATGGGCTAAAAAAGATTTTTGTGAGAAAAAAAATGATTTTTTTATTTTACGCGTTATAAACTTCTGTGAAGCACCTGGGGTTCAAAGTGCTCACTATGCATCTAGATAAGTTCCTTAGGGGTCTAGTTTCCAAAATGGGGTCACTTGTGGGGAGTCTCAATGTTTAGGCACACAGGGACTCTCCAAAGCGACATGGCAACCGCAACAATTCCAGCATATTTTCCATTCAAAAGTCAAATGGCGCTCCTTCCCTTCTGAGCCCTGCAGTGCGCCCAAACAGTGGTTTATGACCACATATGAGGTATCTGTGTACTCAGGAGAAATTGCCCAACAAATTTTAGGATCCAATTTATACTGTAGCCCATGTGAAAATGAAAAAACTGAGGCTAAAAAAATTTTTGTGAAAAAAAAGTACTTTCTTTTTTTACGATAATTTGTGAAGCACCTGGGGGTTCAAAGTGCTCACTATGCATCTAGATAAGTTCCTTAGGGGTCTAGTTTCCAAAATGGGGTCACTTGTGGGGAGCTCCAATGTTTAGGCACACAGGACTCTCCAAATGCGACATGGCAACCGCTAAATATTCCAGCATATTTTCCATTCAAAAAGTCAAATGGCGCTCCTTCCCTTCGAGCCCTGCCGTGCGCCCAAACAGTGGTTTATGACCACATATGAGGTATCTGTGTACTCAGGAGAAATTGCCCAACAAATTTTAGGATCCAATTTATACTGTTGCCATGTGAAAATGAAAATAACTGAGGCTAAAGAAAATTTTTGTGAAAAAAAGTACTTTCTTTTATTTACGGATCAATTTGTGAAGCACCTGGGGTTCAAGTGCTCACTATGCATCTAGATAAGTTCCTTAGGGGGTCTAGTTTCCAAAATGGGGTCACTTGTGGGGGAGCTCCAATGTTTAGGCACACAGGGACTCTCCAAATGCGACAGCAACCGCTAAATATTCCAGCATATTTTCCATTCAAAAAGTCAAATGGCGCTCCTTCCCTTCGAGCCCTGCCGTGCGCCCAAACAGTGGTTTATGACCACATATGAGGTATCTGTGTACTCAGGAGAAATTGCCCAACAAATTTTAGGATCCAATTTATACTGTTGCCCATGTGAAAATGAAAATAACTGAGGCTAAAAGAAAATTTTTGTGAAAAAAAAGTACTTTCTTTTATTTACGGATCAATTTGTGAAGCACCTGTGAGTTCAAAGTGCTCACTATGCATCTAGATAAGTTCCTTAGGGGGTCTAGTTTCCAAAATGGGGTCACTTGTGGCGGAGTCCAATGTTTAGGCACACAGGGACTCTCCAAATGCGACATGGCAACCGCTAAATATTCCAGCATATTTTCATTCAAAAAGTCAAATGGCGCTCCTTCCCTTCTGAGCCCTGCCGTGCGCCCAAACAGTGGTTTATGACCACATATGAGGTATCTGTGTACTCAGGAGAAATTGCCCAACAAATTTTAGGATCCAATTTATACTGTTGCCCATGTGAAAATGAAACAACTGAGGCTAAAAGAAAATTTTGTGAAAAAAAAGTACTTTCTTTTTTTTACGGATCAATTTGTGAAGCACCTGGGGGTTCAAAGTGCTCACTATGCATCTAGATAGTTCCTTAGGGGGTCTAGTTTCCAAAATGGGGTCACTTGTGGGGGAGCTCCAATGTTTAGGCACACAGGGACTCTCCAAATGCGACATGGCAACCGCTAAATATTCCAGCATATTTTCCATTCAAAAAGTCAAATGGCGCTCCTTCCCTTCTGAGTCCTGCCGTGCGCCCAAACAGTTGTTTATGACCACATATGAGGTATCTGTGTACTCAGGAGAAATTCCCAACAAATTTTAGGATCCAATTTATACTGTTGCCCATGTGAAAATGAAAATAACTGAGGCTAAAAGAAAATTTTTGTGAAAAAAAAGTACTTTCTTTTATTTATGGATCAATTTGTGAAGCACCTGGGAGTTCAAAGTGCTCAATATGCATCTAGATAAGTTCCTTAGGGGGTCTAGTTTCCAAAATGGGGTCACTTGTGGGGGAGCTCCAATGTTTAGGCACACAGGGACTCTCCAAATGCGACATGGCAACCGCTAAATATTCCAGCATATTTTCCATTCAAAAAGTCAAATGGCGCTCCTTCCCTTCTGAGCCCTGCCGTGCGCCCAAACAGTGGTTTATGACCACATATGAGGTATCTGTGTACTCAGGAGAAATTGGCCAACAAATTTTAGGATCCAATTTATACTGTTGCCCATGTGAAAATGAAAATAACTGAGGCTAAAAGAAAATTTTTGTGAAAAAAAAGTACTTTCTTTTTTTTACAGATCAATTTGTAAAGCACCTGGGGGTTCAAAGTGCTCACTATGCATCTAGATAAGTTCCTTAGGGGTCTAGTTTCCAAAATGGGGTCACTTGTGGGGGAGCTCCAATGTTTAGGCACACAGGAACTCTCCAAATGCGACATGGCAACCGCTAAATATTCCAGAATATTTTCCATTCAAAAAGTCAAATGGCGCTCCTTCCCTTCTGAGCCCTGCCGTGCGCCCATACAGTGGTTTATGACCACATGTGAGGTATCTGTGTACTCATGAGAAATTGCCCAACAAATTTTAGGATCCATTTTATCCTGATGCCCATGTAAAAATGAAAAAATTGATGCTAAAAGAAAATTTTTGTTGGAAAAATTAAAATGTCAATTTTTTCCTTCCACGTTGCTTTAGTTCCTGTGAAGCACCTGAAGGGTTAATAATCTTCTTGAATGTAGTTTTGAGTAGCTTGAGGGGTGCAGTTTTTATAAAGGTGTCACTTTTGGGTATTTTCTGCCATATAGACCCCTCAAAGTGACTTCAAATGTGAGGTGGTCCCTAAAAAAAATGGTTTTGCAAATTTTGCTGTAAAAATGAGAAATCGCTGGTCAACTTTTAACCCTTATAACTTCCTAACAAAAAAAAATGTTGTTCCCAAAATTGTGCTGATGTAAAGTAGACATGTGGGAAATGTTATTTATTAACTATTTTGTGCCACATAACTCTCTGGTTTAACAGAATAAAATTAAAAATTTGAAAATTACAAAATTTTCAGAATTTTCGCCAAATTTCCATTTTTTCACAAATAAACGCAAAAATTATCGACCTAAATTTACCACTAACATGAAGCCCAATATGTCACGAAAAAACAATCTCAGAATCGCTAGGATCCGTTGAAGCGTTCCTGAGTTATTACCTCATAAAGGGACACTGGTCAGAATTGCAAAAAATGGCAAGGTCTTTAAGGTCAAAATAGGCTGGGTCTTGAAGGGGTTAAGGCACGTCTTTGTTCAAAATTGAGGTTGTCCCTCCTTATATTGGTGGATATTCTTCTAAAGTCCTCAGTAACAAGACGTGCAAAAATATCAACCTGTGGGCACAGGGACAAGGGGGGAAAAGTCGTTGATCTGGGCAAGATAGAATTTGGAAATTTGATCACCCCCTCATTCTCCTGCTCCTCAAGGAGTCCCTCCAATACCTCCAAAGCCTCCTGCTCAGTGCCACCGCAGACGCCAGAGTCTCCCTTGGATCGGCATTGCAGTCTCTTAAGGACAAGCTTACGGCAAAAGAGGTGAAGGTCCTTCACAGCTGTAAAAAAATGAAAGTTGTTAGTTGGGGAAAATGATAAACCCAACCCCAGGACCTCACATTGTGCCTGTGACAAAACATGTCTAGATAGATTAATTACCTCCAAGCTATTATTCCCACTGCGTGTTTTCTTGGAAAACTGTTGTGGAGGAGTAATTTTCCTTTTATGAAATTTCTTGTTCCTTCCAAGACCTCTAGCATTTTGTGTCTTCCCAGGGCCCTCAGTATTGGAATCACTAGTACTAGGGTGAGACTCATCCACTGATGTAAATGATGACATAGATCCAGATCTCAATCGATTTGATATACCGATTTTATTAGTCCTCCTCCATCTATATGCAGTTTTATTCTGGAAATCAAGACCTTTATTGAAGGCTTCCAGGGCAGTTACAGATAGATCTTTAGAGAGATCCCCCTGAATCACTTCAATCTCCCTTTCAACATCCTTTAATTTAGCATCATCCAACTGTATCAAGATTTGTATAAACCCCTTTGAGCATTCAGAGGCTATCATTTCCCATTTATCTTTCAACGTGTCATCGTGGACTATAAAAGATGGAAAAATTTGTACACGTAGACCACGTGGGATTAAATTCTTAGCTCTATATCGTTCAAGAAAGGCTCGGTTCCACCACAACTTTGTACGTTTGTGGAGGAGATCTTTGAGACGGGCAGTTTGCTCCAAGGAATCTCTGCCATTTAAAATCACACTTGAGTCGTCCTTAAATACCTCATTAAGTTTACTAAGCCACGCCTGATCGCGGGCTCGGTAATCCATATGTTTTGGATCAGAAGCTGTGAACAACACAGAAACAATTATAGCTATACGGATATCCAAAAACATATTATTGCAAATTAAAGGGACCTTCACCATGAAAAGGACTCCAACATTGCACCAAAGTATATGGATGTGTGATACTAATCAAAAACAAAATTGGATATAAAATATCAAACACATCACTCAAAGAGGAATATATATAAAAGTAACAAATTTTATTGAAATATAATATAAGGATTTCATAAACAAAATTGACAGAAAAAATATATAAAAGGAACGAACACCATATATGAGGAAAGGAATACAACTCAAGTATAAAACACCAAATGGGATAGAGGAAAAATTATGTGAGACTATGGGATATAGTGATATAAGATCAAGCACCAATAACTAAAGAAATGCTACATATGGCAAATAAAGAAAGAATCCAAAACATATATGTAAAGTGTATAGACATAAAAATGTCAGCAAACAATAATACACATAAACGGATTTTGCCAAACAAGGTCAAATGACATAAAGTGCCTGTGCCTGTGCAAAAAGTAAATTGGTGCAAATATGATGATCAACACGTACCCATAATAAGTCTCTCCTGCTATCTCCAAAGTCCCGACGCACGTTTCGCGTATTGCTTTTTCAAGGGAAGGTGTGCCTGTCATGTCTATCCCAATATCCTAGTTTTTTATAGGGCAACTACCTACATGTGGGCCAATGATGTATCGCACACTGCACCGCCGCCCCCGAGTCTCAGGTGTATCGGCGTCCGGCACTCAAGTTCAGCGTGCAGGGGGGAAGTCCCCTCTGACGTCATTTCCGCACACCGAACACAGTAGAGGCCTTAGATCGAACCCATGAGACCCGAGTGCGGCGCATGTGCGCGCCGCCATTTTGTTGTAGTCCACACAATGTGGGAAATCCCCACAGCGCATGCGCACCACAGTACTAGCGATCTAAATACATAAGTATGATAATAGCCTGACGCTCTATATAACGGACCTTCATTGTTCTATAAATGGATATACCCCACTATCAGACCCACAACATCAGACCAATGATCATATATCAATTAATTTTAAAAACAAAAACAAAATAATAAACATAATAATAGAATTACATATCATAATAGAAGTAGCTTAAATTCTTGAAATCTTAATGTCTTCAATTGTAGAGTCATCCATAGATCATTTGATATATCTTAGTCCGTTTCCGGCGCCCACTTGGATCTCAATAACACGTAAGTATATACCCATCTTGAACCAGGATAGTACTGAGAGAAGTATTTACTAAAGTACAAGAATAATAATAAAATTAATATACAGATCAGATAAAAACAAGACGAAACACAAAAAAATAAAAATAACAAGACATTCACAAAAACGGAGCAAAACTGAGTTTTTCATTTAAACCCGTTGGTGACATGGTACCCAATTCAAAGATCCACTTCGTCTCGGTTTGTGCCAAAATTTGTTTTAAATTGCCACCCCTTATCCCTCCATGGATCCTATCAATACCTTTAACCTTAAGCTTAATCACCGCCAGAAGAAGTAAAAATTTAAAAGACCATTTAGTGAGAAGTCACTATGTGATTCCTCAAAAAAGCTTGTTTGGCGCTAAAAAACAGAGATGGGGGTGTTACCCTTGTGGTAATTGTGCGGCATGTAATCATAATAACATCATTAGGGCGAAGACATTTACGAATGCCGATGGTACCGCGGACTATACTATTACTCACTATATATCGTGTACCACCTCATTTGTGATTTATTTTGCACAATGTCCATGTTCCAAAATTTATATTGGCCTCACATCAAGAGAACTACGTGTAAGAGTCAGGGAACATGTGAGGGATATTCTTGCGGCGAGAGAGGTGGAGGATCCTTCACAGCTTAAAACCTTACCCAGGCATTTCTATTTATGCCACAATTGTGACCCCTGTGGCCTTAAGGTTAAAGGTATTGACAGGATCCATGGAGGGATAAGGGGTGGCAATTTAAAACAAATTTTGGCACAAACCGAGACGAAGTGGATCTTTGAATTGGGTACCATGTCACCAACGGGTTTAAATGAAAAACTCAGTTTTGCTCCGTTTTTGTGAATGTCTTGTTATTTTTATTTTTTTGTGTTTCGTCTTGTTTTTATCTGATCTGTATATTAATTTTATTATTATTCTTGTACTTTAGTAAATACTTCTCTCAGTACTATCCTGGTTCAAGATGGGTATATACTTATGTGTTATTGAGATCCAAGTGGGCGCCGGAAACGGACTAAGATATATCAAATGATCTATGGATGACTCTACAATTGAAGACATTAAGATTTCAAGAATTTAAGCTACTTCTATTATGATATGTAATTCTATTATTATGTTTATTATTTTGTTTTTGTTTTTAAAATTAATTGATATATGATCATTGGTCTGATGTTGTGGGTCTGATAGTGGGGTATATCCATTTATAGAACAATGAAGGTCCGTTATATAGAGCGTCAGGCTATTATCATACTTATGTATTTAGATCGCTAGTACTGTGGTGCGCATGCGCTGTGGGGATTCCCACCTTGTGTGGACTACAACAAAATGGCGGCGCGCACATGCGCCGCACTCGGGTCTCATGGGTTCGATCTAAGGCCTCTACTGTGTTCGGTGTGCGGAAATGACGTCAGAGGGGACTTCCCCCTGCACGCTGAACTTGAGTGCCGGACGCCGATACACCTGAGACTCGGGGCGGCGGTGCAGTGTGCGATACATCATTGGCCCACATGTAGGTAGTTGCCCTATAAAAAACTAGGATATTGGGATAGACATGACAGGCACACCTTCCCTTGAAAAAGCAATACGCGAAACGTGCGTCGGGACTTTGGAGATAGCAGGAGAGACTTATTATGGGTACGTGTTGATCATCATATTTGCACCAATTTACTTTTTGCACAGGCACAGGCACTTTATGTCATTTGACCTTGTTTGGCAAAATCCGTTTATGTGTATTATTGTTTGCTGACATTTTTATGTCTATACACTTTACATATATGTTTTGGGATTCTTTCTTTATTTGCCATATGTAGCATTTCTTTAGTTATTGGTGCTTGATCTTATATCACTATATCCCATAGTCTCACATAATTTTTCCTCTATCCCATTTGGTGTTTTATACTTGAGTTGTATTCCTTTCCTCATATATGGTGTTCGTTCCTTTTATATATTTTTTCTGTCAATTTTGTTTATGAAATCCTTATATTATATTTCTATAAAATTTGTTACTTTTATATATATTCCTCTTTGAGTGATGTGTTTGGATATTTTATATCCAATTTTTTTTTTTTTTTTAAAGAGAAGCATATGTATGGTGCCATGGCAATCAGGTGCGGGTGTCAGCTCTATGTGCTAGCACTGATCGTGGGCGCTTAACATCGCTGATGCTGCTGTCAATAGTGACAGCGATATGAAGGAGCGCCGCACAGTGAGTGCTCCCTAGGTGCTTCTAATCAGCACAACGTGATGCGATCGCAAGATGGCCACGGAGTCCTGCAGAGTCCTGCAGGGAAGGTGGCTTGAGAGGGCCTGCTAAGAGCAGGCACTGACATGCTTCCTTCCCTGCCTGTCAGATGCTGATCTGATGCTCTGCAGTACAGAAGCATTGCAGAGTATCAGATCAGCGATCTGTTACAACACTGGTATCAAGGTAAAAAAGTAGAAAAGGTATCACAAAGTGTAAAAATATTTAAAAAATCCTCATATAAATAACAAAAAAATAAAAAATATTCCAATAAATACATTTATTTATGTAAAAGAAAAAAGTACACATATTTGGCATTGCAGCGTCAGGAACGACCCAACCTATAAAACTGTCCCACTAGTTAAACCATTCAGTAGACACCGTAAAAAAATAAAGAAAAAATGAGTCAAAAAACGATACTTTATCATCATACCGCCTGATAAAAAACGATCAAAAAGGCGAATGTAAATAAACATGGTACCGCTGAAAATGTCATCTTGTCTCACAAAAAACAAGCCACTATAAAGCACCGTCAGCATAAAAATAAAAAAGTTACAGCTCTCAGAATAAAGTGACGCAAAATAATTATTCTGTAAAATAGTTTTTAGTTTGTAAAACATAAAAAAGTATATAAATGTGGTATCACTGTAATCATACTGGCCCAAAGAATGAAGCTGGCTTATTAATTTTACCACACATGGAACGGTATATAAAAAAATTCCTGAATTGCTGTTTTTATTTTTTCTACCTCCTAAAAATCAAAATAGAAAACAATCAAAAAATGTCATGTGCCCAAAAATGATACCAATAAAAACATCAACTAGTCCAGCAAAAAACAAGCCATCACATGACTCTGTCGGACGAAATATAGAAAAATTATAGCTGGCTAAATATTGCGCTGCTATGTTTTGCAATAAAAAGTGTCTTAGTGTGTGACAGCTACCAAACATAAAAACTTGATGTAAATCTTGTATTGCTGTAATCGCACCGACCCAAAGAATAAAGTCACCTAATTACTCGTACTGCACGAGGAAAGGCGCAAAAAATAAATAAAACCAATTATTCACCTGCCGTTCATTTTTTCATTCTGCCTCCCAAAGATTGCAGTGAGGCTTGGTGTACATTTATCCTGCGCTCTGCGCTGAGCACTTATACAGGGGTTTCCATGTAATTTTCTGAAATATACTATTCAGACGGAGCCCCTCGTGGCAGATTCCCTATAATGAGACAGATGGAAGCACTGTGAACACCCTAGGACCTGTGATACGGTGTTGTCCGTTATTTTAGGTGAGCATTAAAGCATTTTGTGCACCA
Source organism: Oophaga sylvatica (assembly GCA_033576555.1). Classification (NCBI taxonomy): domain Eukaryota; kingdom Metazoa; phylum Chordata; class Amphibia; order Anura; family Dendrobatidae; genus Oophaga; species Oophaga sylvatica. The sequence goes on from JARQOD010000003.1 coordinate 91,500,335, forward strand.
CTGAAAAGGACAGCACTGAACAGAGGCCAGAAAGAGTCCAGAGTAACTGCTGCCTCATTATAGTGAATGGATCATTTGGGAGTTTCATCTGTCACGTCACTTGGAGATTTAGATGGAAACCCCAAAGTTAGTGCTCAGTGTTGAGCGCCAGATGAATGTGATCCTACATGTTATGTAAAATGGTCTCAATAAAAGCTTCAACTCAATCCACAAAAAAAAGCAAGTCCCCACTGAAGCCCGTCATCAGGAAATTTAGGGGGCTTCCACGTTACTGGTAGTACAAAGTCTCTGTAAAAAATAAATGGTCCTCGTCCCCCAAAAGAAATTCAGCAAATTCTGCACTCCTCAAAATCCAAATGCCCCCTCCCTTCTGAGCCCAGTGTGTCTAAACTACATTTAGTAAGGAATTAGTGGTAAGACAACCTGATGGAGCGCCAGCCTGGTGAGTCAGGGAGTGCCGATTACAAAACAGTCCGATGCTGCTCAGGCCGGTGCCTCAGAAGAGGATGTGATCAATAGTGCAGGATATCCCGGTCACAGGGGAGCGAGCGCAAAGGACATGAAGAGGGAGGAAAGATTAGAAGATTTCTTTAGTTTATTAAGTTCCACAATGCCACCTGATGAAGACAGAAGTTACCTGTCAAAACCTGTTGTGGAACTTAATAAACTAAAGAAATCTTCTAATCGTTCCTCCCTCTTCATGTCCTTTGACCTCCCCTGTGACCGGGATATCCTGCACTATTAAACTACATTTAGTACCCACATGTTTGGCATTTCTGTAGTGATGAGAGCCCACCCAATTTACGGGTGCTTGTCTATAGAAGCACGGGCTTGGGCATAATGTACTGGTTACTGCAACGTACTGGGCACTATAACGCACTGGTCACTACAATGGCAGTTTGCAATTTTCACTCAGCAACATCCACTACTGCTTGTTTCTGGAAAACACCCATGGAGTGAAAATCGTAAATTCCCAAGGGGGTATAATTATAATTTCTGCTTTTCTCTAGCACTTAGGGGCTCTGTATATGGAGTCTACAAACTATTCTAGGACAATCTGTGCTCCAGGAGGCAAATAGTGCTCCGTTCCTCCCGAGTCTCGCCGTGTTGCTAAGCAGTACTGTACAGCCACATATAGAGTTTTTCTACATTCAGCAGAAATTGTGAGACAAATTTTGGTGCCATTTTACCCATTTCCCAGTATGAAAATGTAAAATTTGGGGCTAACACAATCTTTTTTTTGAATTGGATAAATTTTTACTGAATTTTTCAACATACAACAAAAGACAAAACCCAGCCAAACCCTCTCACCCCCTCCTTGTTCCAGGCCACATAGCAATTAGAAAGTATCGCATTATGTTAAACAACATATTTAAGCTGAATATGGCAATCTGTACACTCATGTGCAAATAAACATTATGAAAGATAAGTCTCAAAACTCCAAGTTCTTTTGTTTTCACCTAAAACAGGAAGGACATTATGGAAACAGATTTTATATGCAACACTCCAAAGACCTTAATCAGACATATCTCGCTCAACACAAGTAATAATATTACCCAGCACTCCAAGTAAGGACACAATATCCAAGCCTTGGTGAACTTTCCAGTCCTCCCATGTTTTACAGAATTTAGGACAGAATTTATGCAGGGCTGTCCTCTTTAGATATACTCTTTCTTCCAGACGTAGCATTAGATTCATTTTTTCCATAAATTCCCTAAACGTAGGTGGCGCTCTGTCCAACCTAACATACAATCTTAGTGGTTAAAATGTAAATTATTTTTTCTTCACTGCCCAGTGACCTGTGGTGTCAATATGATCACTGCACCCCTAGATGAATTCATTGAGAGGTGTGGTTTGTAAATCTGAGTCACTTATGGGGTTTCTGCTGTTCTGGCACCTCAGAGGTTCTTCCAGTGGGTCATGGCACCATCAAACTAGTGCAGCAAAATCTGCAATGTAATATGATGTGCCTTCACTTCAGAGCTTTGTACTTTGCCTCAAAAGTAGTTTTTGATCATATATCTATTCTACACGGCCCCATTTTACACGGCCCCAATTGGACAGACCATCAGCAGATTTGGCTTTCAGTGCCATCTTTATGCTGATCACACACAACTATACAAGTCATCCCCCGACCTTACCCCCGCTGTACTACAGAATGCCACCGACTGTCCGCAGTCTCCAACATCATGTACGCTCTCTATATGAAACTCAACCTCTCCAAAACTGAACTTCTTCTGCTCCCGCCGTCTACTAACCTCCCTAAATTTGACATTTCCCTCTCCGTGGGCGGCACCATAATAACACCCCGGCAGCAGGCTCACTGTCTGGGTGTTATGTTTGATACCAATCTCTCCTTCGCCTCCCATGTACAATCTCTTGCCCGCTCTTGCCGCCTACACCTAAAGAACAGCTCTAGAATCCGCCCTTTTCTCACCATGGAAACAAAAAAAACCCTCACTGTTGCCCTGATCCACTCCCGCCTGGACTACTGCAACGCTCTATTACTTGGCCTCCCTATTACTTGACTATCCCCTCTCCAGTCCATCCTTAATACAGCAGCCAGGGTCATCCATCTGGCTAATCGGTACTCGGACGCGTCCACTCTTCGCCAGTCCGTACACTGGCTGCCCATTCATTGTAGGATCCAATTCAAAGTACTTGTTCTCACCCACAAAGCTCTTCACAGTGCAGCACCCCCTACATCTCCTCCCTCATTTCTATCTATTGGCCTAACCGACTGCTGCGCTCTGCAGACGACTTTCGACTAACCTCTGCACTAATCCGTACCTCCCACTCCCGACTCCAAGACTTCTCCCGCGTTGCGCCAATGCTCTACCTCAAGAAATTAGGACTATCCACAATTTGCATGGTTTCAGGCACTCCCTCAAAACACATTTGTTCAGAGCGGCCTATCACATTCACTAATCAAAGTCATTCTATGTGTAAGTGTGTATGTGTAGCCCATTCACTAAAGGGTATGCCACACTAAACAGCGTCGCTAACGAGATCGCTAAAATACGTCACTATTTAGCGATCTCGTTCGTGACGCTAACGTGTGTGGCATGTAGCAACGACGTGGCCCCTGCTGTGATCTCGCTGATCGTTCACTAGAGTTCTGGACCGTATTTTGATCGTTGGCGTCCCGCTGGTGAGCCTATATCGCTGTGTCTGGCACCTTTTGTGAGCGATGTGCGCTGTTTTTTACATCGCAATGACCGTTAAAGTCGTTAATGAGATCGCTAACCGCTTTTGAGTCGTTAACGAGATCACTAAGTGTGGCAGCTACTAGAGACATTAAAACGATCACAAAAACGATCTCATTAGCTTGCGTCGTTATTGAGATCGCTAACGAGATCACTAAGTGTGGCAGTACCTTAACTCCATCCATCCCTCACTCCCTCAAGATGGCTGGACCATCATTGTAAATGCACCATTGTATATACACACCTGTACTTTGTATCTTCCCCCACCTCATTGTAGATTGTAAGCTTTCACGAGCGGGGGCGGCTTATTTTGCTTTAATTATTGTATTGTTAACGTTGCTACTTATGACTTGTGTTTTGAAACTGTTAAACTGTAAAGCGCTGCAGAGTATGTTGGCGCTATATAAAAAAAGATTATTATTATTACATATGGGGTATCGGAAAACTCGCACGGAGAAATTGCACAACAAATTTAGGGGTCTATTTTCTCCTGTTACCCTTGTGAAAATATAAAATTTAGGCCTAAAAAACATATACTTTTTTTTTATTTTCACAGCTCAACGTTATAAGCTTCTGTGAACCACCTGGGGTTTCAAAGTGCTAACGACACACCTAGATAAGTTTCCTGAGGGGTCTGTTTTCTAAAATGGTGTCCCTTGGGGGGGTTTCACTGTTTAGGCACATCAGGGGCTCTCCAAACGTGACATGGTGTCTGCTAATTATTCCAGCAAATTTTACATTCAAAAAATCAAATGGCACTCCTTCCCTACCGAGCCCTGCCGTGTACCCAAAAAGTGTTTTCCTCCACATATGGGGTATCTGCATGCTCAGGAGAAATTGCACAACAAATTATAGGGTGCAATTTCTTCTGTTACTCTTATGAAAATGCAAAATTTTGAGCTTAAATACAATTTTGTGGGAAAAATGTGACTTTTTATATTTTCACCGCTCAAAAAGTCAAATGGCGCTCCTTCCCTTCCAAGCCCTGCTGTGCACCCAAAAAGTGGTTTTCATACAGGGTATCAGCATGCTCAATAGAAATTGCACAACAAATTGTATGGTCCATTTTCTCATGTTACCCTTGTGAAAGCAAAAAAATTGGGTCTAAAAGAACATTTTTGTGAAAAAAAGTTAAATGTTTATTTTTTCCATCCACATTCCATTAATTCCTGTGAAGCATCTGAAGTGTTAATAAACTTCTTGAATGTGTTTTTGAGCACCTTGAGGGGTACAGTTTTTAGAATGGTGTCACTTTTGGGTATTTTCTGTCATATAAGCCCCTCAAAGTCACTTCAAATGTGATGTGGTCCCTAAAAAAAGGGTTTTGTAAATTTTGTTGGAAAAAATGATAAATCAACTTTTAACCCTTATAACTTCCTAAAAAAAATTGTTTCAAAAATTGTGCTGATGTAAAGTAGACATGTGGGAAACGTTATTTATTAACTATTTTGTGTGATATGACTCTCTGACATAAGGGCATAAAATTAAAAGTTTGAAAATTGCAAAAGTTTCAACATTTTACCCAAATTTCCGATGTTTTTTTTTCACAATAAAAGTAAATCAAATCAAGGAAATGTTACCACTGTCATGAAGTACAATATATAATGAAAAGACATTCTCAGAATCAGTGAGATCCATTGAAGCATTCCAGATTTACATGACCTCATAAATTGACAGTGGTCAGAATTGAAAAGAATTGACCTGGTCAGGAATGTGAAAACAGGCTTGGGGTGAAGGGGTTAAAAGAGCTACATGTAGATATAATTACGGTAGCTTGGGGGAGGGTGAAATCCTGCTGACTTTCCCTTTAAATGAACTGTAATACAAACATGATTAATCTGGGCTTCCTATTAGTAAAAGGGTTTCCTATTCCTATTCACAGGAGAGGGGATAGCTTGCTGATTACTGTGGGTCTGCTCTCTGCAACCACCAATTTTGAAAGGAGTAGAGGAGCACATGATAAACCTTTGATCCATTTATTGTCTATGGGACTGTGGAAGAAAGCCAAGTACAGTAATTGGTTATTTCCTGCAGTCCCATTGACATTGCATGCACACCTCCGAACCATGAAATGGGTTGTCTAAAATGAAAAGTCTGCAGGTGCTCTGTGTGACTGCAGACTTTTGAATCCTGCCAGTGCACATACTCTGCGCTGTGAGGAGTTGACAGTTTCCGAGTTTCTGAGCCGGCAGCGCTCACTGGACTGCACTTGTATAGAGCAAGTCCGCAGCCACTAGACGGCTTCTGCCTGGGAGTCGCATATCGCAGAAATCACCATCGTTCCCCTTTAAAGATGGGCTCTACAGAGGGGTTCAAGTATACAGTTCTTGGGATTCTAGCGGTTAGACCCACAGTAGTCAGTAAGTAATCCCTTGTCCTATGAATAGGTGACAACTTGTGATTTTGGAAAAGCCATTTAGCTGACGTAATACTTCTACCACCTGAAGGATTGTTACATTTGTCAGAATTAAGAACATTCTTTCTAAGTTTATAAGAAGATATATTATATTATCCTGCTTAATGTCACACTATCACCTAAGGAGAAAAATAACTGTGATTTTATGCTTAAGTTACAATGCTGGATTTTTCTTGATTCTCTTTGATATAATTGCATCCAATTTACAAAATTCTCTGTGAAGTACTCAGCTCTCGTTTGATGCTTTTGTAGCAAACCTCTAAAACTGAAGCCAGATTCCAGCTACTGATTTTCTGTACCTAACAATTGATTGTCCAGTGCTTTTTAACAAGCCATCAGCTTTTACAGTATACCATAGCCTAGGTATTAGTCCTGTAGAAATTTTTAACCTGTGCTTCTTGCCCATTAACACAGGACTAAGTCTACTGGATGTAAACTAGAGCAATCCCATTTAAAATGTAATCTTTGTTTTAATTTTTTCATAAATCAGTATTATGTGAGAAAATAAGAAACTTTATAACATATCTTATTAGATTTTTTCAGCACCTCGACTGATCTTTACATTTTTAAAATTCTTAGGCTAGTTTCACCCTAGCGTTTCACCACCCTGCGGACGGCAGCCGCTAAACTCCACCCCCGGCCGCACCTCCTCCCGGCCGCTCCGCCTATGGGCTCATGACGCTGCATGTGACCTGCATAACCTGTCTTTAGCATTAGGTACGCAGGCCGTGCGCAGGTATGCGTTTGCCGGCGCATGCGTCCTTTTGACGGTGCGCCGAGTGCACCAAAATGCAACGGTGCGTTGGGCGCAGGTCGGTCAAATGACACATGCGCCGGCAAACGCATACGTGCGCACGGCCTGCGTACCTAATGCTAAAGAGTACGCAGGTCGCATGCAGCGTCATGCACCCATAGGCGGAGCGGCCGGAAGAAGGCGCGGCCGGGGGCGGAGCTTAGCGGCGGCCGTGTGCAGGTCGGTGAAACGCTAGTGTGAACCTAGCCTAAATTTGCTGGTAAAATATGTCTTCAGTCAATACAGATTTTCCCATTACTGAGATAGGAGATGACAATTGGTGATCATAAAGTTCTATGGAGAACTTGCAGCAGAATATCTGTCTCTACCTTTAGCTCCTCCCTCATCCATAGAATCTTAAAAGCACCAACTGCGGTCTCCTATCTCAGTAATGGGAAAGTCCGTCTTCACTGAACACAGATTTCATTAATGATCTAAGAATGAAAGATGCGACCAGGAGGAGAAAAAAGCAGATTTCACTGATAATATATACCACAAGTTGCTCATTTTGATGTGCACTATTGCTTTATGAAATAAAAATTAAAACGACGGTCACTCTTTAATGTCTGCAGCAGCAATATTGAAATATAATCTACATTTTGGCTCACTTAGCTGGATGTATGAGATAATGAGAACATTCACGGCCACTACATGTAAAGTTTCTTGGTTTCAGCGGCACCTGGAGCACTATCCTGTCATTGGTTCCCTGAATGAGATTTCTTAGTTATTACAGTAGTCCTTGAATGTGGCAATGGCTAAAGGGTATGCCACACTGAACAATATCGCTAACGGGATCGCTAAAAAACGTCACTATTTAGCGATCCCGTTAGCGATGTTGTTCAGTGCGGCATCTGCCAGCGACGAGCTTCCTGCTGTGATCTCGCTCGTCGCTGGAATCGTTCCGGACCCTATTTTCTCGTCGGCGCTCCCGCTGGGTAAGTATCTAATCGCTGTGTGGCACCTTTTCTTAGCGATTTAGCGGTACTTTTGTACCGCTAAAGTCGTTAAGAAGATCGCTAACGGCGATAGCGTCGTTAACTATATCGCTAAATGTGGCCGCACTTAGCGATATAGAAACAATCCCGCTAGCGATCGCATTAGTATGCGTCGTTATCGTGATCGCTAGCGGGATTGTTTAGTGTGGCAGTACCTTAACAGTCAGTCACCTTGATGGCCCCCGCTGCTCTATTCAGCGTTAATCCAATAAGCCAATGTTATTGCTACAACTTATTACTGCACAGTCATTAGAACAGTATACAGGGATCTGTGTGCATTACATGGGAGCTGTGCGGAGGCCGCAGACAATCTACCCTATGGGATACAGGTATTAACTACTGCTGAACACATTCTATTAATCTACTGCCTCGGGCAGCGGAAAAACAGGACAGAATTAAATGTTGTAGCTCTCATTTGTCACTGACATACTGATAATAGTACAGATTACAAGATGAACATAGGAATGGTTTATTCGTTCACTTTTCAGTATGAAAAAAATAATATTATGTACAGAACAGTAGATACAGGTTCAGATCTAGAGTTTATTCTTTATATTGAGCATCTTATACATTTGAATATGCATAAAGAATGAATGTTAGCACACCAATCACTCAGCATCAAGGTGTATCCCTTAAGAGGAATCTGTCTGTTGGTTGAACCTCCCTAAATCATCTAAGATTAATAAATTGATATCTTCATATCTGTGATTCAATGAGTTATTGCAGAGAAATCCGAGTTTTTATTAATATGTGAATGGGCAGGACATCGATTCTCCCGTAGGTCCTGCCTCCACATCTCATTTCCATATTTCGCGCCTCCTCTGTATATGAATCGATCCTCCCTCAGGTTGTTTGACGTCAGTCTCCTTAATTGTGGAAATCTCTGGAGGGGTGCATGTGCAGATCACTGTTCTTGTGTTTGCGCAGTGAATTACCACTTCATGGGCACTTGCCTTAAGTTCCTTCTGTGCCAAGTCATGCGTGGTTCCCAGCAGAAGAACAGTGAGTTGGTTTTTCCCTGTGCAAGCTCTCTCCAAAGGCAAGCGCAGATGGCCATAGATTATTTAATCCAAGAGAATTGGAAGGATTATGCATATGACATTCTGATCAGACTCTGATCAAAGTGTGAGCATAGTGTGATCTGATTCTCTCGCAAGAGGAGAAGATGAAGAAAAACTTTTCTCCATCTTAATTTTTCTGTGAGGCCGCAGAAATTAGACTGCACTCAGATGTCCGCCTCCACCCCTCGAACTTTCCACAGTCCCACCCCCACTCTTGGAAACGCTCCACTTCTGCACCACATCCTTAACAATCACATATTATTAACAGTTCCCATTAAACACCATATCACATACATAGCCATCAGCTTTTTTATGGCCAAAAGATTTTTTAAGCCGCCACAACAACAAGGTAGACTCTTTTGGAGGGGCCCTACTCTAAGCTATTAAACATTTCTTAAAATACCCAATACTCTTTTTAGGTATATTTTTAATTATTTTTCTTTAGGGGAATGAGTCAAATACATTTTTTAAAATTGCCCTTAATACCACATACAAGGGATAAATACCACCACACCATCACCAGACCACATTCTACCATAACATAGCGACCAAATAATACCACATAAAAGGGACAAATACCATCACACCATGACCAGACCACATATTACCATCACATAGCGACTGAATAATATCACATACAAGAAACAAATACCACCACACCATGACCAGATCACGTATTACCACCACAGAGTGACTGACTTATATCACATACAGGGAACAAATACCGCCACACCATGACGAGATCATATATTACCATCACAAAGTAATTGAATAATACTACACACAAGGAACAAATACTGCCAGACCACATATTACAACCACATAGTGACCGGATACTACAATACTAATAATTAGGAGCTCTTTATAAGGATACCGGATGTTTCATGGAGCCTGTTTTGCCCTTGTCCAAGATGGAGTCTGGTACTTTGCCCTGTCCTGGAACTTCCTGTCTGTCCTGCTATTTAAGTTCAGGTCAGGAGATCCTCCTTGCCTGAGTATTTTGTTGCTGTTTGCTTCTGAACTTCCTCCTGGCTTGCCTCTGGAGTTCCTGCTGCTGCTCGTTACTCGGTGCTCTGCCTCACCACTTCCAGCTGCCTTCAGTCTTCTAAGCTGCTTCCGGATCCTGGCTGGGGTTACCTACTGTCCAGACTTCTGAGACTGTTTCTGTTGCAGGCTGCTGTGCAGGACTTGAGCGGGACTTCTCAGCCCAAAAGGCACATTTAAGGACCTTCTCCCTGTTATGCTCCACCCATGTATTTCTGGACTTCCATGAAAAGTGTCATCTCTTCTATCTGCATAGTTCTGAACTACACATATAAGTGCCCGTCACACTCTTGCTTCTTATTACTTATGGACTTCGACATATAAGTGCCGGTTGCACTCTTGCTGCATACTACTACTGGACATCCATGTATAAGTGCGGGTCGCACTCTTGCTGCAAATTACTGCTGGACTTGTTTGTATTAGCGGTTGCACCCCGCTACTAAGTTTGCTGGACATTTCTGTTTTGTGCTGTGCACTTCTTTACAATTGCAGGAAAGTCTCTGTTAATTTATGTTCTACTTCTTGCTTTGTTAAACACACTTATTTGTCTCAACTTTGGTCTCAAGGTACTGCCACACTAAGCTATCCCGCTAGCGATCTCGTTAGCGTCGCATACTAATGAGATCGCTAGCGGGATTGTTTCTATATCGCTAAGTGCGGCCACATTTAGCGATATAGTTAACGACGCTATCGCCGTTAGCGATCTTCTTAACGACTTTAGCGGTACAAAAGTACCGCTAAATCGCTAAGAAAAGGTGCCACACTAGCGATATATACTTACCCAGCGGGAGCACCGACGAGAAAATAGGGTCCGGAACGATTCCAGCGACGAGCGAGATCACAGCAGGAAGCTCGTCGCTGGAAGCTGCCGCACACAACAACATCGCTAACGGGATCGCTAAATAGTGACGTTTTTTAGCGATCCCGTTAGCGATATTGTTTAGTGTGGCATACCCTTCAGACTCACTTTATCCCACGCAATCAAATTCCACATAATGGTTACAGGATACTCAGGCCATTAAGGAATCTGCTGGGATAATGACGGCTGAGACAAAGTTGGATCAGGTATTTTCCATGATTAACTCTTTACAAAGGGATGTGGAGGCTTTACAAAACAAGGTTAACTGGGAGGCCCATTTCGGGCAGGCGCTTCAGGACTTAATCAAATAACAATATGTGTACCTTCACCTCCGAGGCAGCTACCACCAACTAGCCCTCCCAAGTTACCGCAGTTTAGATTTAATGGCGACCGCTACAAATTTTGTGGGTTTATTAATGCATTTTGTATTTTGATGTGCATGCTGCCTACTTCCATACAGATCGATCCAAAGATTTATGTATAATCTGTTACTTACCTCATGAGCACTCGCTTGGGCAAATCTGCTAATCGAGACTCGTGACCCTCGTCTGAATAACTTGGATGATTTTATAGCTGCAAAGTTATGATGTTTGATGATCGTAATCGTCGCACTACAGCTGAAACTTATCATTGCATCTGGTTAAGCGTTCTGTTTTTGAATACTCTACTGAATTTAGACAGCTGGCGATGGATACGGTTTGGGACTGTTGTGCTCAATTACCCATTTTTAAGAGGGGACTTTCTAGTGTGATTAAGGACGAGTTAGCCCATACAGATGCTCCACAAGAGTTAGAGGTGTTCATACAGCATTGCGTGCGCATTGACATACGTATTACAGAACGTAGACAGCAGAGATTTTCAGCCTCCAATCGTGTCACTTTCCCTCCCCTTCCTCCTAAAGAACCTGCAGGCAAATACTCTTGGGAAGTTGAACCAGTTCCCATGCAAATGGATGCTTTACAGCGGCATGAGAGTAACTAGCGCAGGGAGCATAGTTTTCGTAAGAGCTTGTGTTTTTACTGCGGTCAGTCTGATAATTTCCTTATTAACTGTCCTAAGTGGCCGCGCAAGGTACTCGCCGCTGTGGGGAAGTATGAAGATCAGGATGCTGAATCTGTTGTTTCTGAGTCCAGTTTTTCTGTGAATGCTGTCTTTCATTCCCTTTCAATGACTACCTTTCCTAAGATATGGAAGGATAGAGATATACATTTCTAGAATCCACCATAGCTGCACAGAATCCCTTGTCCTGACAACAAGATCTTAATGGGGACTGGTGGATCAGGAGACGGTACCTCTGGAGATTTGCATAGAACCCAATCATCAGGAAGTGCTTTCCTTTATGTTAATTTCTTCGCCACATTTTCCTTTAATTCTAGGAAACCCCTGGCTGCAGGCACAGAACCCAATCATCAACTGGGAGACCAAGGAGATCACTTTTCCACCAAAAGACACACCAGTAACAAGTCAGGCAAGATCTCAGGATATGGAATATACCACTAATTTTCTATGTTACCATCCATTTATAATGAATTTTCTGATATCTGTGATAAGAAAATAGAAGGTCAGCTTCCTCCTCAAAGACCCTATGATTGTCCTATTGAACTGCTTCCGGGGGCAGTTATTCCATTTAAGAATGTCTACCCACTAGCAGCTCCGGAGCTGCAGGCCTTAAAGGAGTACATTGACGAGAATCTGGCTAAGAGTTTCATTTGCCTCATCACTGGCAGGAGCACCCATCTTTTTCGTAAAAAAGAAGGATGGAAATCTTAGACCCTGTATTGACTATCAGGAGCTCAACAGGGTAACCATTCGGAACCGTTACCCTTTGCCATTAATTCCTGAACGGTTGGAAAGACTACAATACGCTAAGATCTTCTCTAAGTTGGATCTTCAAGAAGTTTATAACCTAGTTTGGATCCGCTCTGGGGATGAATGGAAGATTGCATTTAGATGCGAGTACCTTGTGATGCCTTTTGGTCTGCAACGCTCTTGCAACCTTTCAACACTTAGCTAATTTTTAGAGATCTGCTAGATCATTTTGTCAATCTATCTGGACGATATTTTGATTTTGTCTGATTCATTGCAGGAACATCAAGAACATGTTAAGACTGTTTTAAGACACTTGAAAGAGAGTCATCTCTACAGCAAGCCTGAGAAATGTGAGTTCCATCGCACAGAGATTCAATTTCTGAGTTATGTCATCTCGCCACATGAGCTTAACATGGAGGCAAGTAAGATCCAGGCTATTCTTGATTTGCCCGCACCTAAAAATGTCAAGGAGGTACAACGTTTTATCGGCTTTGCTAATTTTTATAAATGGTTTTTATTCGAAGCACATGACAGCACCCAACGAGAGAGGGGATCCGCCCTTCAGGAACAGGAAACCTACAGATACATAAGGGCGGCACCTCTCCCACGCATCAGTTGGTTTCCTGTTCCTGGAGGACGGGAATCCTACACATGAAGATCTTCCTCGTTTTCCCAGGCCGGCCGGTCGACCCAGGTAGCGAGTAGTCTCCTACCTCGACCTGGTGCGGGGACCCCTGGAGCGCCATGGTGGGCCCGGGCAGGGCTCCACGGCAGTGTGCGGAGCAGCAGGAAGCGGTGTCCGGAGGATCTCGTCTTCTGGCCAGCGTAGCAGGTAAGTATAGCCATCCCCTCCTGGATACTCGTTCCCATCCCTGGGCAGCTGAACGTGCGGTGCTGCCGAGCCATCTGTGCGACATGAAACTGGCGCAGGGGTGAGCGTCGGGGGATCTCCGGGCCTGGTTCGGCGCCTCTGCGTCTCCCCTGGCGCATCCCTGCGATCTTCCGGTGGGGCGGAGGTGACGCGCGGCGGGGGGGCGTGGCCTGAGACGCCGGACCGGAAGTCAGGTGCTGGCCGGCGTTTCCTCTCCTCTGCGCCGCTGGAATTCGCAGCCGACTCCGATACACGGAGCGGTTAGGTCAGGGGGCGCTGGGGGCACGAGCGCTGCAGTAAGGGGGGGAGGCGGGTTAGACCAGGGAGGGAGGGGCGAATCGCTGGCATCTGACGCTGCTGTACCGGATATCCAGGGATAAAAGGGGCCTGCCCAGCTGCACAGACGCTTCTGATCCAGCATGGAGGGGTCAGAAGCTCCCTCAGACCAGCAGAGCCTGCATGTTGAGCAGGAGACTCGCTCTAGGCCGCAGCCAGTGAAAACCAAAGGACATGGATCCGTCCGTAGAGGTTCCTCCAGAGCGGTGGAGGCATCGTCATCACCTGGTCCTCCCCATGATCCGGTGCCTATTACTGCTGGGGGTAAGAGGATCTTCGTGAAAGTATACCCGATGATGCAGTTTATTCCTCCCTTGTGTTTCCTTTTATCAGGGAAAAAAGTGTGCAGGAAAAACGAAGCATAGGGAATGTGCCCTCTGCGGTCAGCCCCTGCCTGACGCCTATCCTAAAAGGTTGTGTCAACCTTATGTTCAGCAGACGGTAGGGGACAGAGATATAGGGGTGGTCGTTAGTCCTTGTTTGAAACAGGGCAATGCCTTACAAATCTTCCCCGCACTCCCTACAGGTAGCTGAAGAAACTCCGGACTTTACTTCAAACCTGAGGGATATGATTAGAACAGAGATGAAAGCCATTTCTCGAGGAGAATCATCTAGGTCAAAAAGGGGTTCAAGGGTCTCGGACTCAGATTCCCCAGCCAGGCCTAACAGAGGCGAAGATTCGCTGAGGTCCACTTCATCGTCTCCTTCGCACTCATCTTCCTCGTCGGAAGAGGAGTCTACCAGATTTTGTTTTCCCCTAGATCAGATGGATAGACTGGTCAGGGCAATTAGATCCACCATGGGGATTGAAGACTCGAGGCCTGAGCGGTCTGTCCAGGACTTTATGTTCAGGGGATTAGACCCGAAAAAACGTAGGTCTTTTCCCTTAAATAATTCAATTCAAAATTTGATTAATAAGGAATGGAAAAAGCCAGAAAAAAGGGGTTCAGTTGCTCCGACATTCAAGCGCAGATACCCCTTTGAAGATCCAGCGGTAGATAAATGGGACAAAGCCCCAAAACTAGATGCTGCGGTAGCTAAGGCCTCCAAGAAATCCTCTATACCCTTTGAGGATATGGGAAGCCTAAAAGATCCGCTGGACAAAAAAGCTGACTCTTTTCTAAAAGGTACTTGGGAGATGTCAGCGGGAGCTTTGAGACCAGCAGTTGCTGCCACTTGTACGGCTAGATCCGTAATGGTCTGGTTAGATCAGCTAAAGTCGCAGATGGAAGAAGGTGCCTCCCGAGAGTCCATGATAAAATCCCTCCCAATTATTCAGAATGCAGCAGCTTTTTGGCAGATTCTTCCGCCGACTCTGTAAGGATGGCTGCCAGGGCTGCGGGACTGTCAAATGCAGCACGTAGGGCACTATGGCTCAAATGTTGGCCGGGTGACATTCAGGCCAGATCACGTCTCTGTTCTATCCCTTGTGAGGGCGAATACTTGTTTGGCCCTGTCCTAGACGAACTCTTGGAGAAGGCAGGGGATGATAAGAAAAAAATTCCCCAGTATTCCAAATCCCTCATATAGACGTCCCTTCGGCAGAAAAAGATTCAATCGCAGAAGGTCGTCCAGAGAGCGAGGCACATGGGACGATAGAAAGAGGAAAGGTACGGGATACATGTTCAGAGGCCCGTCTCGAGATCCCAAGAAGACTTCCAAATGACTAGCGGCTCCGGTGGGAGGTAGATTGTCGGCCTTCTACCCAGCCTGGTCCAGAATATCCAGCAGCAGTTGGATTTTGAACCTAGTGACTTCAGGACTCATGTTAGAATTTTCTGAGTTACCCCGAGATACCTTTAAGGTTACTCCCATCCGGTCTTCTTCAGCAGAACAGGCTGTGCTGGAGGCAGAAATTGTGGATTTATGCCATAAAGGGGTTCTAGTGCAGGTACCGGCAATGGAAAGGGGTAGAGGCTTTACTCCCCTCTATTTTTAGTCCAGAAGCCGGATGGCTCCTTCAGGACGATAATTAATTTAAAAGCCTTGAACAAATTCCTGATAATACGGCCGTTTAAAATGGAAACAGTCAATTCCACAATAAAATTATTGTTTAAAAACTGTTTCATGGTGGTATTGGACTTAAAAGACGCCTATTACCATGTCCCCATCCATGTAACCCATCAGCGTTTTCTTAGAGTGGCAGTATGGTTAAAAAGCTCACTGCAACATTTTCAATATAAGGCTCTACCATTCGGTCTTGCAGTTGCCCCTCGGGTATTTACAAAAGTCGTAGCAGAAGTGATGGCCCACCTACGAGAATCTCATATCTTGATAGTTCCCTACCTCGATGACTTCCTGATTATAGGCAAAACAGCGGACCATTGTCAGGAACAGTTAAATAAAGCAATATCTGTTCTAGAACAGTTGGGGTGGCTACTAAATATTGCAAAGTCTCGATTGCAGCCGATCCAAGTACAACAATTTTTGGGCCTAACCTTAGATTCCCAAAAACAAGAATGCCGACTTCCACCCGACAAACTAATACGCCTGCACTATCAGATCCTAAATGCCTCCAATAACCCCACCATGTCTCTTAGGAAAGCTATGTCCTTGTTGGGCTCTCTTTCCTCCTGCATCCCTGCGGTGCAATGGGCACGGTTTCATACCAGGACTTTACAGGCTGAGGTCTTGCGTTACGATAAAAGCCTAGGAAACCGCCTGGAGAGCCGACTAACTTTATCCCAGGCCACAATTAAGTCCTTAGAATGGTGGCTGGATAATCGTAACCTATCCAAAGGGGTGCCCTGGGAGTATAACATAACCAGAGTGGTCACCACTGATGCTAGTCCCACTGGTTGGGGGGCTCATATGTCTGATTCTGTAGTGCAGGCCTTATGGCAGCATCATCAGATAGACATGTCCTCTAACATGAAAGAGCTTACGGCAGTAGAATTGGCAGTAAAAAGACTCCTCATTTATCTACAGGGTCATCACGTACGGATTTTGTCCGACAATCAGGTTGCGGTAGCCTATATCAACCACCAGGGAGGCACTCGATCTGGTCCTCTCATGCAAGTGTCAGAACGCCTGTTCCATCTGGCAGAAAGACATTTTCTATCCTTAACAGCATTGCATATAAGAGGAGAGGAAAACACCACCGCAGACTTTTTAAGCCGCCACCTTCTAAGACAAGGGGAATGGTCACTAAAGAGCGTCATCTTCAACATGATCATGCGCAAATGGGGCAACCAAACGTAGACCTTTTTGCCACCAGAAGGAATCGGAAAGTAGAACAGTTCTGCTCCCTAAACCCCAGAGAAAATCCGCTGGCAGTAGATGCCTTTCTAATACAATGGGATTTTTCTCTGGCTTATGCCTTTCCCCCCTTGTCTCTGATTCCTCTGGTAGTCAGAAAGATCAGAAAGGACAAAGCAAATGTGATCTTAGTAGCACCCTTTTGGCCCAAGAGAGCGTGGTTCTCGAGCCTCAGGACCATGTCAGTAACCGACCCATGGATTCTACCGGACATTCCAGATCTCCTGTCCCAGGGTCCAGTGTACCATCCTCAGGTGGCTGGCCTGCATCTGACGGCGTGGAATTTGAGCGGTCGCTATTGTTAGATAGGGGGTTTTCTCATGAATTGATTAATACCCTTCTTAAGAGTAGAAAGGAAGTAACAACTAAGATCTATGCCAGGACCTGGAGGAAATTCTTACAGGTCTCAGGAGTTACGGCTATAGAATCAGTCCCAATATCTCAGATGCTACAAAAAGGGTTAGATATGGGTCTTTTCACCAGTACCCTCAAAGTACAGGTTTCTGCCCTGGGAGCCCTTTTTCACTGTGACATAGCTAGAAACTATTGGGTCAGTAGATTTATCAAAGCGGCAGCGAGATCAAGACCTATAGTCAAGAATATGTTTATGCCTTGGGATTTAACCCCTTAGTGACAGAGCCATTTTGCAGCTTAATGACCGGGCCAATTTTTACAATTCTGACCACTGTCACTTTATGAGGTTATAACTCTGGAACGCTTTAACGAATCCCGCTGATTCTGAGATTGTTTTTTCGTGACATATTGTACTTCACGTTACTGGTAAAATTTCTTTGATATGACTTCTGTTTATTTATGAAAAAAACGGAAATATGGCGAAAATTTTGAAAATTTCACAATTTTCAAACTTTAAATTTTTATGCCCTTAAATCAGAGAGATATGTCACACAAATTTCTTAATAAATAACATTGCCCACATGTCTACTTTACATCAGCACAATTTTGGGACCAAAATTTTTTTTTTTTACAAAGTTATAAGGGTTAAAAGTTGACCAGCGATTTCTCATTTTTACAACACCATTTTGTTTTTAGGGACCACATCACATTTGAAGTCACTTTGAGGGGTCTATATGATAAAGAATACCCAAAAGTGACACCATTCTAAAAACTGCACCCCTCAAGGTGCTCAAAACCACATTCAAAAAGTTTATTAACCCTTTACGTGCTTCACAGGAACTGAAGCAATGTGGAAGGAAAAAATTAACATTTAACTTTTTTTGCAAAAACTTTACTTCGGAACCTATTTTTTTTTATTTTCACAAGTGTTAAAAGAAAAAATGAACCACAAAATTTGTTGTGCAATTTCTCCTGAATAAGCCGATACCCCATATGTGGGGGTAAACCACTTTTTGGGCGCACGGCAGAGGTCGCAAGGGAAGGAGCGACATTTGACTTTTTCAACGCAGAATTGGCTGGACGCCATGTCGCGTTTGTAGAGGCCCTGATGTGTCTAAACAGTGGAAACCCATCACAAGTGACCCCATTTTGGAAACTAGACCCCCTAAGGAACTTATCTAGATGTGTGGTGAGCACTTTGAACCTCCAAGTGCTTCACAGAAGTTAATAACATAGAACAGTGAAAATAAAAAATCATATTTTTTCCACAAAAACAATCTTTTCACCCCAATTTTTATTTTTCCAAGGGTAACAAGACCCCAAAAGTTTTTGTGCAATTTGTCCTGAGCATGCTGATACCCCATATGTGGGGGTAAACCACTGTTTGGGTGCATGGCAGAGCTTGGAAGGGAAGGAGCGCTGTTTGACTTTTTCAGCGCAGAATTGGCTGGACGTCATGTCGTGTTTGTAGAGGCCCTGATGTGTCTAAACAGTGGAAACCCCCCACAAGTGACCCCATTTTGGAAATTAGACCCCCTAAGGAACTTATCTAGATCTGTGGTGAGCACTTTGAACCTCCAAGTGCTTCACAGAAGTTTATAACATAGAGCCGTGAAAATAAAAAATCATATTTTTTCCACAAAAACGATCTGTTCACCCCAATTTTTATTTTTCCAAGGGTAACAAGACCCCAAAAGTTTTTGTGCAATTTGTCCTGAGCATGCTGATACCCCATATGTGGGGGTAAACCACTGTTTGGGTGCATGGCAGAGCTTGGAAGGGAAGGAGCGCCGTTTGACTTTTTCAACTCAGAATTGGCTGGACGCCATGTCGCGTTTGTAGAGGCCCTAATGTGTCTAAACAGTGGAAACCCCCCACAAGTGACACCATTTTGGAAACTAGAACCCCTAAGGAACTTATATAGATGTGTGGTGAGCACTTTGAACCCCCAAGTGCTTCACAGAAGTTTATAACTCCCGGGCATGAAAATAAAAAGTCAATTTTTTTCCACAAACCTGATCGTTTAGTCCCCAATTTTTTATTTTTCCAAGGGTAACAGGGGAAATTAGACCACAAAAGTTGTTGTCCAATTTGTCCTGAGTATGCTGATACCCCATATGTGGGGTGGGACCACTGTTTGGGCGCACGGCAGGGCTTGGAAGGGAAGGAGCGCCGTTTGACTTTTTCAAACCAAAATTGGCTGGAATTGAAATTGGACGCCATGTCGCGTTTGGAGAGCCCCTGATACGCCTAAACAGTCAAAACCCCCCACAAATCACACCATTTTGGAAACTAGACCCCTTAAGGAACTTATCTAGATGTGTGGTGAGCACTTTGAACCCCCAGGTGCTTCACAGAAATTAATAAACGTAGAGCCGTGAAAATAAAAAATCATTTTTTTCCTCAAAAATTATTCTTTAGCCCGCTATTTTTTTTATTTTCCCAAGGGTAACAGGAGAAATTGGACCCAAAAAGTTGTTGTGCAATTTTTCCTGTGTACGCTGATACCCCATATGTGGGGTGAAACCACTGTTTGGGCGCATGGGAGTGCTTGGAAGGGAAGGAGCGCTATTTTGTAATGCAGACTTTGATGGAATGTTCTGCAGGCGTCATGTTGTGTTTGCAGAGCCCTTGATGTACCTAAACAGTAGAAACCCCCTGCAAGTGACACCATTTGGAAACTAGACCCCCCAAGGAGCTTATCTAGATGTGTGGTGAGCACTTTGAACCCCCAAGTGCTTCACAGAAATTTATAAACGCAGAGCCGTGAAAATGAAAAATAATTTTTTTTTCTCAAAAATGATTTTTTAGCCAGCTATTTTTTATTTTCCCAAGGATAACTGGAGAAATTAGAACCCCAAAATTGGTGTGCAATTTGTCCTGAGTACGCTGATACCCCATATGTTGGGGTAAACCACTGTTTAGGCGCACGGCAGGGCTCGGAAGGGAGGGAGCGCCATTTGACTTTTTGAAAGCCACGTCGTGTTTGGAGACCCCCTGATGGGTCTAAACAGTGGAAACCCCCCACAAGTGACCCCATTTTGGAAACTAGACCCCTTAAGGAGCTTATCTAGATGTGTGGTGAGCACTTTGAACCCCCAAATGCTTCACAGAAATTTATAAACGCAGAGCCGTGAAAATGAAAAATCATTTTTTTTCTCAAAAATGATTTTTTTTAGCCAGCTATTTTTTATTTTCCCAAGGGTAACCGAGAAATTAGAACCCCAAAATTGGTGTGCAATTTGTCCTGAGTATGCTGATACCCCATATGTTGGGGTAAACCACTGTTTGGGCGCACGGCAGGGCTCGGAAGGGAGGGAGCGCCATTTGACTTTTTGAACGCCACGTCGTGTTTGGAGACCCCCTGATGTGCCTAAATAGTGGAAATCCCTTAATTCTAGCTCCAACCCTAATCCCAACACACCCCTAACCCTAATCCCAACCGTAATCGTAACATAAATCCCAACCCTAATTCCAACCCTAATTGTAACCCTAACCTTAATTATAACCCTAACTCTAATTGTAACCCTAACCCTAATTGTAACCCTAACCCTAATTATAACCCTAACCCTAAGGCTGGGTTCATTTTGCGTTTTACCAGCCCGTTCAACACATAGCGTTGACGGGCTGGTAACGGTATAGCATAACGTGATCGCGTTATGCTATACCCGCTAGCGCAGAGGAATCAGCAGATGATTCATCTACGCTAGCGGTGACGGAGCCCAGACGCTGCAGCCCGCGTCCGAGGCTCCGTCACTGAATGATGGCACGTCGCAAACACATGCCGCTTTACGGCATGCATCGCGATGCACCCTCAAATGGGGGTGAATGGCAGCGTTAACGGACTGCGTTACACCGCGTTATACCGCGGTGTAGCTCAGTCCGTCTAACGGACTGCCATAACGCAGTATGAACCCAGCTTAACCCTAACGCTAATTATAACCCTAACCCTAATGCTAACCCTAACCCTAATGCTAACCCTAATTATAACCCTAACCCTAATTATAACCCTAACCCTAATTATAACCCTAACCCTAACAGAAAAATGAAAATAAATATAATTTCTATTTTTTATTATATGTCCCTAACTAAAGGGGTGATAAATGGGGGGTTATGTACTGTTTTTTTTATTTTGATCACTGTGATAGTTTATCACAG
Source organism: Oophaga sylvatica (assembly GCA_033576555.1). NCBI lineage: Eukaryota > Metazoa > Chordata > Amphibia > Anura > Dendrobatidae > Oophaga > Oophaga sylvatica. The sequence continues at coordinate 91,521,495 of JARQOD010000003.1, forward strand.
TGATCAAAATGCACTTTCTGGAGAATGAATGAAACTTTTTTTGAATCTGCCGCCAAGCAGATCGGCGGGCGCACTGCGCATGCGCCCGCCATTTTTTTTTTGCAGGAAGAAGACGCCGGGATCCTGGGGCCTGCGGGAGGACGGAGGACACCGGTAAGTATACGGGGGGCGATCGGGGGACCGGGGGACCCTCATTTTCTCCCCTCTGATGTGCGATCACATCAGAGGGGAGAGAAATCATTTTTTTTATTTTTTTTTTTGCGATCGCGGCTATGCTTGCATAGCCGCGATCGCAACACCGGGATCGGTGAATACCGACCCGGATCATGTTCTCTGGGGTCTCGGCTACCCCCGGTAGCCGAGACCCCAGAGAATATTTGCCCATCCCCCACCAGCACAGCGGCACATAGCGGCGGGCGCACTGAGCATGCGCCCGCCATTTTCTTAACAGCGCCGGCACCGGGGGACAACGGAGGGCCCGGGGGCCACATGGACTGGATCGGGGGCTACATGGGGGTCCTGGGGACCCTTTTTCTCTGTCCCCTGATGTCCGATGACCTCAGGGGACAGAGAAATTAAATGGCACATCAGATTTTTTTTTTTGTTGCGGTCGCCGTTATAGGGTTAATAACGGCGATCGCAACATCGGTGTCGGTAAAAACCGACCCGATTCATGTTCTCTGGGGTCTCGGCTACCCCCGGTAGCCGAGACCCCGGAGAAAATGCGCCTCTGGGGGGCGCTATTCACTTTTTCCACAGCGCCGTTAATTAACGGCGCTGTGGTTTAAGTACCCTTAATGACCGCCGTTAAAAGGCGTATCGGCGGTCGTTAAGGGGTTAAGCTTAGTACTCACAGCCATGACGGAGGCTCCATTTGAACCCATCTCAGTCGCCTCGATTAAAACCCTCTCTATCAAGGTAGCTTTCTTGGTGGCTCTAACATCAGCACGAAGGGTGAGTGACATCCAGGCACTCTCTAGACTTTCTCCGTATACACAAATTCAGGACGATAGGGTGATACTTAGGACTGATCCGGCATACCTACCTAAGGTGGCATCCACCTTCCATAGATCTCAGGAGATAATCCTACCATCATTCTTGCCTAATCCTAGTAACCAAAAAGAAGAGAAACTCCATACCTTAGATGTGAGGAGATGTCTCTTAGAGTATCTAGCTATTCCTGATCCCTTTAAAAAAGATAATGCCTTATTTGTTTCTTTCCAAGGCCCCAGGAAGGGCCTTAGAGTATCAAGGGCCACACTAGCTAGATGGATCAGGGAGGCTATTGCATTAGCATACACCTCAAAAGGCAGGCCGGCACCAGAAAAACTGAGGGCACATTCCACTCGAGCCATGGCAACCTCGTGGGCGGAAAGGTCGGAAGTCTCCATCGACCAGATATGTAAGGCCGCCACTTGGTCCTCTCCAAGCACTTTCTTCAATCATAATGTAAGGTTCTGTGTATCTGTTTCTGAAACTCAGTTTGTTCGTCGGCCATTTTGCTTTCTGTTTTGCTGCAGCTATCTTGCCCTCAGTCAAAATGGAGTTTTCCAGCTTGCATGTTCCCGCCCTGATTCTCTCCATTTGCTTCTTAAACAGCCACAGCTGAGCAATCAGTGCTTCAGAATCTAGCCTGCAGTGAACCTGTGTTCTGACTCCTGAAGCCTTGGACCTTGTACTCCAGCCATTCCTACTGAGGAACTCTGAAGCACTTGTGGACTCTGAACTCTGCTCTTGAGAGCCTCACGTTTGCATGGACTTGCGGTAACAGAGAAGAAGATCTGAATCTGTTGTGGAGAGTTATTGCTGAGCTTAGATTACTCTGGCCTGCTGTGTCTCCTGCTTCTGTGTTTGCAACCTGTGTGTTTATTTTTGCCAATTTGTATGAAGCAATACAAGACTTTCTTTATCAACCTGTGTCTCAAGTATTTTCATCGCACCCAAGCACAAGACGCTATATGAACTGTACCACATACATTGCAAGATTCTGAAGCCAAATGTTAGTGTCTGCTGGGTCTGGAAAGGCTTGTCTGCTGTACTGTGGATATCGGATGTCCGGTTGTACTTTCTGTGATGACAGTGGTTGTGACTTCTCACAACCATTCCAGGTGAGCAATTCCCTTAAGTTTTTTTTTCTGCAGTGTTATCACAGGTAAACACTATTGTTTTTTTTTTTTTCTCTTCTCTTTTTGTCTGCTGAAACTCTGGATATCAGATGTCTGGTTGAAAGCTTTCTGTGATGATAGTGGTTGTGACTTCTCACAACCATTCCAGGTGAGCAGTTCCCTTAAAGTTTTTTCTTTCTTCAGTGTTGCCACAGGTGAACACTATTGTTTTTTTTTTCTCTCCTCTTCTTCCAGTATCCTGTCTTAAAAGATCTGGAAAATGGAGGCCCGCATAAAGGAACTTTGCGGAGTGACTGATAATATCCTTGCAGATTTGCAGAATATAAAGACCCGTTTTACAAATCTTCAGGACCTAAATAATCACAATTTGCAAGTGGTTGGACAGACTACCCAGGATTTGCGAGCCAGGATTGAGGTTCTGGAGGGGCGAGTCCAGGCTCCTGCCGTGGCCCCGAGTTCTGGGATTCCCAAGTTGCCCCCTTTTCGTTTTGGTGGTGAACGTGAAAAATTCAGGGGATTTGTTAATCAATGCAATCTTTTTTTTTCTGCACATGTTTCACAATTTCCTACTGAACGATCTAAGGTGCTTACTATAATTATGTTGCTTACCAACAAGGCTTTGATATGGGCAAACCCTCTGATTGAGACTGAGGATGATTGTTTGAATCACCTTGATGATTTTATTTCAGCCATGGGGCAGGTGTTTGATGACCCCAATCGAGGTGCAACAGCTGAAGCAGCCATGTTAGCTTTGCGCCAAGGTAAGCACTCGGTAGCTGAATATGCCTTGGATTTCAGGAGATGGGCCCTTGATACCACCTGGGACAATTCCGACAAAAAATCTATTTTTCGAAAGGGGTTATCCCCACTGATTAAGGATGAACTTGCTCGTGCCGACCCTCCCACTGCGTTAGGTGACTTTATTAACTACTGCATCCGTATTGATACTCGTTTAACTGAACGCAGGCAAGAGAGATGGTTCGAAAGCAATCGTACTAACCTTTTCCTACCTTCCTCTCCAGCTAAGGAACCTTTGAATAGGATTACACGGGAACCTGAACCTGAACCCATGCAGGTAGACTCTTTACTACGACGGGTTAGTGATGCACGCAAGGAACATCGTTTTAAGGAGAATCTATGTTTTTATTGTGGTAAGTCAGGGCACTTTATTATTAACTGTCCCAGCCGTTCTCGCAAGACTACTGCAGCACTCATTCATTGTGAGTGTTGCGAGAGGGGATCTGTCAGGTCCGAGCCTCAGGCTCCAGAGAGAGCTGCAGCAACAGATCTTGATTTCTCGGACTTAAACTCCGTTACCTCTGAGGACGTTGACTGTGTAAATGCTGCCATCTTTCAAGTTTCCTCAGCGGTGTCCCAGCTGAGTTGTAAGAAAAACAATTCTCACTGTTTTCTTTCCATCAAACTCTGGGTTGACTCAGCCTGGGTGTCTAGCTCTGCTATGATCGACTCAGGTGCAAGTGGAAATTTTATGGATGTCTCCTTTGCTCTAAAACAGGGAATACGTTCAGTGAAGAAGGCTACTCCAGTACAGATGGAAACTGTGGATGGCTCCCTGCTGACCTCTGGACCAGTGGATCAGGAAACAGAGCCTTTAAAGGTTCTTATGGGTAAAGATCATCAAGAGAAACTGTCCTTTATGCTTATCTCTTCTCCTCACTTTCCCATTATTCTAGGGCTACCATGGCTGCAGGCTCAGAATCCTACCATTAACTGGGAGACCAAGGAATTACACTTTCCAGAGAAACAGATGAGTCCAAAAATTTCAGCCTGCTCTGTTCCTAAAGGAACCATGTCAGTCCCTGAACTACCAGCTGTATACCAGGACTATGTGGATTTATGTGACAAGAAGAACGCTGACCAGCTTCCTCCTCACCGTCCATATGATTGTCCAATTGAATTATTGCCTGGAGCAGAGATACCTTTTGGTAAGATCTACCCCCTGGCGGGGCCCGAGCTGAAGGCTTTAAAAGAGTACATAGACGAAAATCTAGCCAAGGGCTTCATACGCCCTCTTCATCTCCTGCAGGGGCACCCATATTCTTTGTAAAGAAGAAAGATGGATCCCTGAGACCATGCGTAGACTATAGGGAACTCAATAAGGTTACTATTAGAAACCGTTATCCATTGCCTTTAATCCCTGAGTTATTGGAGAGAGTGCGACATGCCAAAATTTTTTCTAAACTAGATCTTCGTGGGGCCTATAACTTAGTCCGTATTAGACCTGGGGATGAATGGAAGACTGCATTCAGGTCACGCTATGGACACTTTGAATATCTGGTTATGCCTTTTGGTCTGAGTACCGCCCCAGCCACTTTCCAACACTTGGTGAATGACATCTTCAGGGATCTCCTAGATACATTCGTGGTAATTTATTTGGATGATATTTTAATTTTTTCTAACTCCACAGAGGAACATCATGGACATGTGAGAATGGTCTTGGAACGTCTAAGACAAAATCATCTTTACATCAAGCTTGAAAAGTGTGAATTCCATAAGACCGAAATTCAATTTCTGGGGTATGTACTGTCTACACAAGGAATTAGTATGGATGGAAGTAAAACCCAAGCCATCAATGATTGGCCAAGTCCTAGAAATGTGAAGGAGGTACAGCGCTTCATCGGGTTTGCAAACTTCTATAGACGTTTCATTAGAAATTTCTCTGAGGTAGTGTCACCTATCACCCAACTTACCCGGAAAGAGTCTAAGTTCTCCTGGACTCCCCAAGCCCAGGAAGCATTTTCCCGTCTAAAAGATAAATTTACCACTGCACCTATCCTAGTACATCCCAACCCAGAGCTTGCCTTCATAATAGAGGTGGATGCTTCAGACTGTGCCGTGGGAGCTATACTCTCTCAGAGAACAGGTGAGAAGAATGTCTTGCATCCCTGTGCCTTCTTTTCCCAGCAGTTGTCTTCGGCTGAGAAGAACTACGATGTGGGCAATAGAGAGTTGTTGGCCATTATTGCCGCCTTCAAAGAATGGAGACACCTTCTTCAAGGACCTGCACAGCAAATAGTCGTTCTGACAGACCATCGTAATCTTGAGTTTATCAGGTCGGCTAAGTGCCTGACTCCTCGCCAGGCTCGCTGGAATCTTTTCTTAAACCAATTTAATTTTATTATTTCTTATAGACCAGGATCGCGCAATGGAAAGGCTGATGCACTCTCTAGGATTTACTCAGCAGAGACACGTCCAATTACTCCTCCTAAGACTATTCTTCCTGACTCTAGATTCCTAGGAGTGATTCATCATCAAGACCTAATTAAAGACATCAAGGAAGCATACCATGCGGATTCTTTTTTGGCTCAACCCCCAAGGGACGTAAGTCTTGTCTTTAAGAATGGTGTGTGGATTCTGGGACAACGTCTGTATATACCTGAAACAGTCAGATTGAGAGTATTGCAACTCATTCACGATTCCAAAATAGCCGGGCATAGAGGAATTCTAAAGACACAGGAATTTCTTTCTCGTTTCTTTTGGTGGCCCACTTGTAGGAAGGATGTTTTGGACTATGTCACTTCGTGTGAGGTTTGTGCAAGATGCAAAACACCTCGCTCTTCACCAACTGGTCTGTTACAGCCTCTTCCTACCCCGTCCCGCCCGTGGGGATCCATTTCTATGGACTTCATTGTGGAATTACCAACCTCTCAAGGGAAGAACACTATGCTAGTGGTGGTTGACCGTTTAACAAAGGCAGCTCATTTTATCCCTTGTGTCGGCTTACCCACTGCAAAACAGACATCAGATTTGATGATTAAAGATGTGTTTCGTTTACATGGAGTACCGGATGAGGTTATTTCGGATCGAGGGGTGCAATTCACTTCTAGGTTTTGGCAAAATTTCTGTGCAGCATTGGACATTAAAGTAAACCTTTCTTCTGCTTTTCATCCCCAGACTAATGGACAAACCGAACGAACCAATCAAACCCTGGAGCAGTATCTCCGCTGCTTTATCTGCCACCTACAGGATGATTGGGTGGATCTACTTCCATTGGCTGAGTTCTCTTACAACAACTCTCAGAGTGCCTCCACTAAACAGTCTCCTTTTTACTCTAATCTAGGTTATCATCCTAACATTCTACCACGATTTCCCATAGAGACGCCTTTGCCAGCAGTGGCTGAAAGAGTCACGACTTTACAGAAGAATATGGATCTTCTAAAGGAGAATCTGGAATCGGCTCAGGAAAGGTACAAGAAGGCAGCAGATAAATTTCGTAAACCTGCACCAGCTTTTAAGGTAGGAAACCTGGTCTGGCTGTCAACCAGAAATCTTAAGTTAAGGATTCCATCGTCTAAGTTGGGACATAAGTACATTGGACCCTATAAAATCAGTAAGATTATAAGTGCCGTTGCTTGTCGTCTTCAATTGCCCAGAACTATGAGAATCCACCCTGTCTTTCATGTATCCCTACTAAAGGCTGCGACACCCAATACGTTTCCTGGACGTTCTTCTCCTTGCCCTGACCCAGTGCTAGTCGATGGTCAGGAAGAATTTGTGGTGGAAAGGATTTTAGATTCCAGGTTGTATAGAAATCAGTTACAATATCTGATTAAATGGCAGGGCTACCCAGTGGAGGACAACTCATGGGAGCCAGTCAATAACGTTAATGCTCCTCGCTTGCTCCGTCAGTTTCATCAGAGGTACCCACACAAGCCTGGTCTGAGGTCATCCGGAGGTTGTCCCTAAGGGGGGAGTAATGTAAGGTTCTGTGTATCTGTTTCTGAAACTCAGTTTGTTCGTCGGCCATTTTGCTTTCTGTTTTGCTGCAGCTATCTTGCCCTCAGTCAAAATGGAGTTTTCCAGCTTGCATGTTCCCGCCCTGATTCTCTCCATTTGCTTCTTAAACAGCCACAGCTGAGCAATCAGTGCTTCAGAATCTAGCCTGCAGTGAACCTGTGTTCTGACTCCTGAAGCCTTGGACCTTGTACTCCAGCCATTCCTACTGAGGAACTCTGAAGCACTTGTGGACTCTGAACTCTGCTCTTGAGAGCCTCACGTTTGCATGGACTTGCGGTAACAGAGAAGAAGATCTGAATCTGTTGTGGAGAGTTATTGCTGAGCTTAGATTACTCTGGCCTGCTGTGTCTCCTGCTTCTGTGTTTGCAACCTGTGTGTTTATTTTTGCCAATTTGTATGAAGCAATACAAGACTTTCTTTATCAACCTGTGTCTCAAGTATTTTCATCGCACCCAAGCACAAGACGCTATATGAACTGTACCACATACATTACACATTATAGATTAGACTTGGGTGCTTCCTCTGATCTCTCTTTTGGGGTAAGGGTGCTGCAGGCTGTAGTCCCTCCCTGAGTAGTTATTACTCTCTGTAATTCTCTCGTTGGGTGCTGTCATGTGCTTCGAATAAAGTCTAAGTTACCGTTAACGGTATTTTTCGAAGACCATGACAGCACCCCTTGTATTCCCTCCCTTTATCTTTCTTTGCGCACTTCTTCCTCTTATAAGTTTCACATAAAATGAAATACTGATACGCAATAATGTTGTATAGAGCTTGTGATTGTCATTAACCTTGGTGGTTCTCTTGTGCTCTGTAAACCAACTGATGCGTGGGAGAGGTGCCGCCCTTATGTATCTGTAGGTTTCCTGTTCCTGAAGGGCGGATCCCCTCTCTCGTTGGGTGCTGTCATGGTCTTCGAAAAATACCGTTAACGGTAAGTAACTTAGACTATTCATAATTTCTCTGAGATTGTTCAACCTATTCAAACTAACCAAGAAGGAAAATACTTTCTTGTGGTCTACACAGGTTCAAGAGGCTTTTGTCTTAAGTCCCGTTTTTTACTTCTTGCTTTGTTAAATACACTTATTTGTCTCAGCTTTGGTCTCAGACTCGTTTTATCCTACGCAATCAGATTCCATAGTACCCTCATAAATCTGAATAATAGTGTCAGTGCAGTGTCGGACTGGAACACCTTGGGCCCACCAGAGAAAATCATTCTTGGGGCCCACTATGTAGCTACATAGAAATAAATACAAGACCACCAATTGTGCAGTAAAACACACTAATATCAGGGTATAATATAAGGTAGTACATGTCTTAATTATGTAGCAGGAGTTGGGGTAGCCTCCCTCATAGATTATAAAGCAGCCCCCTCATAGGGGATAATGCTGCCCCCCTCATAGAGGATAATGCTGCCCCCCTCATAGGGTTTAATGCTATATATATATATATATATAGATAGATAGATAATAGATAGATACCATATATACTCGAGTATAAGCCGACCCCCCTAATTTTGCCACAAAAAACTGGGAAAACTTATCGACTCGAGTATAAGCCTAGGGTGGAAAATGAGATTATGCCCCATATGCTGCCCCATGTATTATGCCCCACAAGATGCTCCATAGATTGTGCCCCATATGCTGCCCATGAATTATGCCCCATAGATGCTCCATAGATTGTGCCCCCATAGATGCTCCATAGATTATGCCCCCATAGATTATGCCCCCATAGATGCTCCATAGATTATGTCCCCATAGATGCTTCTTAGATTATGCCCCCATAGAAGCTCCTTAGATTATGCCCCCATAGAAGCTCCATAGATTGTGCCCCATAGATGCTCCATAGATTATGCCTCCATAGAAGCTCCATAGATTGTGCCCCCATAGATTATGCCCCTATAGATGCTCCATAGATTATGCCCCCATAAATGCTCTTTAGATTATGCCCCCATAGATTATGCCCCCATAGAAGCTCCTTAGATTATGCCCCCATAGAAGCTCCATAGATTGTGCCCCCATAGATGCTCCTTAGTTTATGCCCCCATAGAAGCTCCATAGATTGTGCCCCCCATAGATGCTCCTTAGATTATGCCCCCATAGATGCTCCATAGATTATGCCCCCATAGATTATGCCCCCATAGATGCTCCACAGATTATGCCCCATAAATGCTCCAGATTATGCCCCCATAGATTATGCCCCCATAGATGCTCCACAGATTATGCCCCCATAGATTATGCCCTCATAGATGCTCCAGATTATGCCCCCATAGATTATGCCCCCATAGATGCTCCATAGATTATGCCCCATAGATGCTCCATAGATTATGCCCCCATAGATGCTCCACAGATTATGCCCCCATAGATTATGCCCCCATAAATGCTCCAGATTATGCCCCCATAGATTATACCCCATAGATGCTCCACAGATTATGCCCCCATAGATTATGCCCCCATAAATGCTCCAGATTATGCCCCCATAGATTATGCCCCCACAGATGCTCCACAGATTATGCCCCCATAGATTATGCCCCCATAGATGCTCCACAGACTGTGCCCCCATAGATGCTGCATTGAATAGGCCCCTTTATGCTGCCGCAGCTGCTGCAAAAAAAAGACATACCTCTCGTCGCTGGGGGCCAGGTGCTGGTGTCCTGAGCAGGCGGGGGCACCGGCGCGCTATGGGGGACAGGTGCCGGTGTCACCGCTGGCTCAGGGCCCAGGCACCTGAGAGATTTACCTGTCACCCGCTCCAACCGCTGAGTGCCGCTGTCTTCGGTCCTCTGGCAGTGAATGCTCAGGCAGAGGGAGCGGCGCACACTAATGACGTCATCGCGCCCTCTGCCTGAACATCGCAGCAAGAGAGGACGCGAGGACACAGCGGCGCTCAGCGGTTGGAGCGGGTGACAGGTAAGTAATGATATAAACCGCTTCCCACACCCATGTGGGCGTGGGAAGCAGTGAATATTCATTTCTCTTTAGCAGCGGGGACAGGGGCTCCTGCCTCCTGTCACCCGCTGCTGCTCCGCTGGCACGGGGCCCCCATGGCAGCTGCGTGGTGTGCCGATATAAGCGACACACCACCGGCTGGGGGCCCCTGGAGCAGCGGGGGCCCTAGGCAACTGGCCCCTGTATGCCAGCAGGTGCCAGGGCCACCCAGATGCCAGGGCCCACCGGAGAATCCGATGGGCCAGTCCGACCCTGTGTCATTGTACAGGTAATACAGTGATCACCGGTGACTTTATACACAGGACCTCTGCATATAGTGTCAGTGTACAGACAATACAGTGATCACCGGTGACATTATACACAGGAGCTCTGTATATAGTGTCAGTGTACAGGTAATACAGTGACCACCAGTGACATTGTAAATAGGAGCGCTGTATATAGTGTCAGTGTGTAAGCAGGTGCTGAGATGCCGTGTGCAGGGTTTGCAGAGCAAATGCAGTATAAGAATATGGTTTCATTTAAGGGTAAATATGCAAATGATCTCCTCGCAGGGAGGTGATAAACAGTAAACAAGAATTAAGAGAAGAACAAGAATTAACAGTCTGAGGTTTCAACAACACTTATCGTGGCTTCCCCTGGTCCTTCTTAGTCCACAGTCTGATAAGGATTGTGCTGGTGATGGCTGGTGTAGATTCCTCTGATGGGGTCCAATACTAATGATTAGAGTTGAGCGAAACAGGTCGGACAGATTCAAAAGTCGCCGATTTTCACCAAAGTCGGGTTTCGTTGGCCGAAACCCGACTATAGCGTGCAGTCGGCCATGCGGTCGTCGACCCCAGCACCCAAGTCGGTTTTCCCATAATGCTTGCAAGCGCCATTTTTTCAGCCAATGAGCAAGGACGTACACTGTGGGCAACGAATTGACAAGGGCAGCGTCCACCACCATCTTAGAGAAGGGCATTGCAGTGATTGGCTTGCTTTGGGGGGCGTCATAGAGTCTATAAAAGCCCTGAGTGTCGACCTCCATTTTACTTCTGTCGATATTAGCAGTAGGGAGAGGTTGCTGACACTGTTTATCAGTAGGGAGAGAGTTAGGGCTGGAAAGAGAAGTTCTTCTGTGCTTGTGCTGATAGCAATTGTGCTGTACAGTTAGTGTGCAGTGAAAAGGGGAGGATTTTCTTGTGTGTAACAGCGCTGGTTATTAGGCTGCCTGATAGCTGTATTGCTGTGTGTACACTGCTGTGCAGACTGCTTTTTATACAGCACTAATATTTTTATTCTTTATTTTCTGCACACCGACCGTTCATTTTTTCCCACACCGTATAGAGCTGTACGCTCCTCACACACTACCGTGTACTGGCTGGTATCACGGACAAATACATGCTGACTATCTGTGTGTGACAAGGGAGGACTTTCTTGTGTGCAACAGCGCTGGTTATTAGGCTGCCTGATAGCTGTATTGCTGTGTGTACACTGCTGTGCAGACTGCTTTTTATACAGCACTAATATTTTTATTCTTTATTTTCTGCACACCGACCGTTCATTTTTTCCCACACCGTATACAGCTGTCCGCTTCTGATACAGTACAGTACATCTGCTCTTAGTATTACGGTCAAATCCATACTGAGTGAGCGTCTGTGTGTGACTCCGGAAATATATACGGAAATTTAAATTTTCCCCTACGCCATATACAGCTGTACGCTCCTCATACAGTACCATATATCTGCTGGTAATTTTGGTACATTTTCCCAAACATGAGGAAGTATGGTGGAAGAGGCCGCGGACGTGGGCGGGAGGGGCTAGCAGGGAATGATGGTGGTGGTGGTGGTGCATCTGCTGGTAGTGCCAAAAGCCCAATAGCACCTAAGGCAGGAGGTGTTGAGCCTGCGTCATTGTCTGGCTCCAGAAGGCCTGGAAGGCTCCCTTTTCTGGGAGTAGGTAAACCGCTTTTAAAGCCGGAGCATTAGGAACAGGTTTTGGCTTACATTTCCGAAACAGCCTCCAGCTCTATCGCCTGCTCTTCTGAAGTTTCAAAAAATGCAAGCACTGAGTCAGTGCAGGCTCCTGGTCAGGAACAACACCTTTCCTTGTGTCCTTCACCCCCACCAAAAATGAAGGATGTGGCAGGCCACACTTCAGATTACTCCACGGAGCTCTTTTCACATACCATGCCTGGGTTATCAAGTCAAATCCTGAATTCGCCAGTCCAAGATGAATATGACATGGAGTGCACTGATGCACAGCCACTGCTATATGATTCTGCTGGTACATTCACCCAGAGCACTGCATTGCCCTCGCAGTCTACTGAGCCAGAATCTGACCCTGATGAAACTCAGGTGCCCCTTCCCGCATACTCTACCACCTTACATGGTGACACAGAGGAAGGTGCAGATGAAATTGAAGAGGAGGTGATGGATGACCAAGTTGTTGACCTGGATTGGCATCCATTGGGGGAAGAGTGTGCCGCTGGCAATAGCTCAGAAGAGGAGGACGATCCGCGGCAGGCATCGACATCGCAGCTGCGGTTAACTGGCAGGCCCATAGCAGTCCAAAAACGTGTTAGAAAAACAAAAAGTTGCAGGACAGCTTGGCCAGACGGTCAAATTAGCACAGCGTGCAAGCCCTGAAAATTTATCCCATAGTAGGAACAGTGCAGTGTGGCACTTTTTTGACCAAAATCCTATTGATGAGGCAAAGGTTATCTGTAAGAAGTGCGGAAGGACCATTAGCTGAGGGAAAAATCTCTGAAAATTGAATACCAGTTGCATGCTTACACATTTAAACACCATGCACTTGCAAGCGTGGACGCACTACAAAACCACACTGGCTTTGAACGCCTACAAATCTCACACCCAAACTGATCTCATTAGAGATGATGCCCTTCCGTTTTGTTGAAAGTGCAGCATTCCGAGCGCTCATGGCCTACGCTGTCCCACGCTATGACCTACCCAGTCGGCACTTCTTTTCTAGAAAAGCCATCCCAGCCCTCTACCTGCATGTGAAAGATCGCATTGTCCATGCACTCAAACAATCAGTGAGTGGAAAGCTGCACCTCACAACAGATGCATGGGCCAGTAGGCATGGCCAGTGCCGTTACGTGTCCATCACTGCGCACTGGGTTAATGTGGTGGATGCAGGGTCCACAGGGGACAGCCGCGGTGGGACAGTGCTGCCTAGCCCATGGTATAGGCAACAGTTGGCTGTAGGCGTTCGACCCTCCTCCTCCAGAAGCAAAAGGTCGTCGGCAGAGCGCAGTCGCACGAGCACTCCATCCGCAGCTACCAGTGTTGCACACGAGGTGTCCCACTATCGATCAGCTATTGGTAAGCGTCAGCAGGCTGTTTTAAAGATGATGTCTTTGGGCGACAACAGACATACCGCGGAGGTACTGGCCGACTACTTGCAGCGAGAAACTGAGTCATGGCTGGGCAGTCTACATCTTGAGCCAGGCAAGGTAGTCAGTGATAACGGCCGTAATTTTGTGGCGGCCATAGCCCTGGCAAAACTTAAACACATACCTTGCCTGGCTCACACCTTGAACCTGGTGGTGCAGTGCTTCATAAATAATTTTCCGGAGTTACCAGCCCTGCTCCATAAGGTGCAAAGACTGTGCTCCCACATCCATCGCTCGCCTCTAGACTCCAGTCGTATGCAGAGGCTGCAGCGATCGCTCCACCTCCTAAGCACCGCCTAATCATAGATGTTGCAACAAGGTGGAACTCCACCATGCACATGGTTGAGAGGCTGTGTGAACAGAGGCAGGCTGTAATGCATTTGTGGGAGGATCCACAGTCAGGCAGTTTGAGGGCGGACATGGAGTTGTCAGGTGTGCAGTGGTCAAAGCTGAAAGACCTCTGTAAAGTCCTTCAGTGTTTTGAGGAATGCACACGGCTGGTAAGCGCAGACGATGCCATCATAAGCATGAGCATCCTACTTATGCGTCTGCTCATGCAAACTTTGACGCACATTAAGGATCAGGCGTGTGCAGCGGAGGAGGAGGGAAGCCTTCATGACAGTCAGGCATTGTCTGCTCAGAGAACTGTCCTGGACGAGGTGGAGGAAAAAGAGGAAGAGGAGGAGGATGAGGGGGATGATTATTTTGGGGAGGATGATGCTTCTCCGGGCATGGGAAAATGTTGGCTTGACAAGGTCAGGTACAGGGTTTGTGCGTGAATGGAGGGATGTGGATTTGGCAGAAAGTGCTCCTCCACCCACCACTGGCAGTGCATCATTGACACCTGTAACATTGGCCCACATGTGTGATTATGTCTTGCGGATCCTAAAAAGGGACCCCCACATTGCCAAAATTATGAAGGATGATGAGTACTGGTTGGCAATCATCCTCGATCCACGCTATAAAGGCAAATTACAGAACATCATGCCACAGGAGAACCTAGAGCTAATATTGGCGAACAAACAACTCTGGTAAACCTTTTGCTAGAGCCATTCCCAGCACAGCAGTGGTGCAGGTTCTACCACGAGCCGTACTTGGCCAAATCGAAGAGATGCTCATGGTGCACACAGCCGAAGCTGCGTTGGAGACAGGGGTTTCATGACCATGTTGTGGATTGATTTCTCGTACTGCTCACACGACTAATAATACTGAATCGATTGCAACAGACAGGAGACAACAGTTGTCAACTATGGTTCAAAATTACCTCTCCTCCCCTATCGATGTTCTCCCTCACAGTTCATTCCCCTTTGACTAATGGACCTGTAAACTGGACACCTGGCCTGAATTGGCACAATATGCCTTACAGGAGCTCGCTTGCCCTGCTGGTAGTGTGCTATCAGAAAGAGTCTTCAGTGCTGCTGGATCAATCCTGACAGAAAGAAGGACCCGGCTGTCGACCCAAAATGTAGGTGATCTCACCTTCATTAAAATGAACCATGCCCTGAGCAGGTGGGGGGCCCACTCGCCGTCAGAGACACCGGCATACTATGAGGGGCCCTGTGCCAGTTCCCGGCTCCCACAAGTGTGCCCCCACTGCTAGCTCAGGGCCCCAGCACTTGCAATACTTACCTCTCCCTGCTCCACCGCTGTGACATCCACGTTTCCTGACAGTGACATTCAGGTCAGAGAGCGCGATGACGTCATGTCTGTGCGCCCTCTGCCTGAACAGTTACAGTGCAGAGACCTGGAAGATGACGACGCTGAGGAGTCCAGAGTAGAGCAGTGCCCAGCGAGGAGAGGTATTTCATTTTTTTTAATGGTTGGAGCAATATATGAGGAGCATTATACACTGGAGAATTATATATGGGGCCCATCATACACTTGAGCATCATAGATAGGGCCCATCATACACTGGAGCATCATCCATGGGGCACATCATATACTGGAGCATCATATGGAGCCCATTATATATGGCGCATCATATGGGGCACATTATATATGGAGCATCACATGGAGCCCATTATATATGGAGCATTATATATGGGGACCATTATATTTGGAGCATTATATGGGGTTCATCATACACTGGAGCATCATATATGGGGCCCATCATATACTAGAGCATCATATGGGGTTCATGATTTATGGGGCATCACATAGGGTATGGAGCACATATGGGGCCTATTCTGTATGGAGCAGTATATGGAGCCCATTCTGTATGGAGCAATATATGGGGCTCATTATTCTGTATAGAGCAATATATGGGGCTCATTATTCTGTATGGCGCACTATGTGGTGCCCATAATACTGTATGGAGGAATATACTTTCAATTTTTTGAGCTATTGTAGAATTTAAAATAGATGTCACTCATGTAATGTAAGAAGTGAAGTATTTGGCATTGTACTATACCTATATTTCTCTGCTGTATCGGAGCATCATGAATTGTGGTATTTGTTAAAGAGGCCCACTCAGACTCTTTGGCCCGGGGCCCACGAAAACCTGGAGCGAGCACTGCCCCCCCACAACTTTAGCCAAATAACCCCCAGTTTTCAATGCGTTACTATTAGGGATGAGTGACTTTCCCTTTTTTTGGGGCGAGTCGGGTTTCACGAAACCCGACTTTCACAAAAGTCGGATCGAGTGAAATCGGTCGACTAGCGTGAAAAGTCAGGTTTCAGCTGAAACACGAAACCCAATGCAAGTCAATTGGGAAGCAATGTCGGCAGGGAGGGAGGACAGTAAACACACCTGCAGTGCCCATTTTCAGAGCCGGCGGGCAGCTCATCCAAAGAGGGGTGTGTTGTGAATGTGTTAGAAATGAATTCTGAGCAGAATCTCTCTCTAGTGGTTACAAACAGTACTGAACCATTCAATGGAGATTGGCAATCAGGAGTTACAGACTGGTCTTATATAAGGGAGGTTCCCTCCCATCATGGTTGCCGGTGATCAATTGTTCTTGTCTCAACTGTGGTTCCTGGTTCACTTGGAAGCTTGCTGAGTCTTGCCTCTTCTCCTGCTCTCAGATAAGATATTTTCTGTTTTTATTTTTGTGCTTGCTTTTTGCATTGTTCCCTGCACTTCTGTGGAGGTCAGCCAGGTCCCCTCCGGGGGCTTGTGCTTCTCTCAGTTTATCTGAGCCACTGTTATTTGTTCATTTGCCTTTTCCAGTTTTTTCAGTGGCTGCGGCTTAGTTTTGTTACACCAGAGAACTAATTTAGGTGGTAGAGGTCGTGTGATCTCAGGTGTTTTTGCAATTAGTAGAGTTGGTATTTTTTGGGTTTTTTTGGATTGCAGTAGGTGTCCTTCCTATCCTTTTTCATTATGGGCAGATTGGGCCCCAATGTTTGCTCTTACTATTTTCTGTCTGTGTCTGTGTTTCCTCTTGTCTAACCGCCATTACATGTTTGGGGGCTTCCTATGTTCTTTGGGGATCTGCTCCGGGGCAGATGGCTTTCCTCTTTCTGTCTTTAGGTGTAGTTGACCTCTCGGGCTGTGACGAGGCGTCTAGGACCAACGTGGGAACGCTCCACGGCTGCCTTTGGTTGTGGTGGTTAGTCAGGGTACTGCAATCCAGTAGATTCCAACCTCTCCGGTGTATTGCCGTTTTTGCCTGCTCTCCTCAGCTACCAAATCATAACAGTATCACTGGCCAAAACTGAAAATTATATGGTACTCAACAGAAGGGAAAAATAGTAAAAGGGAAAAGAAAAAGGGAAGTTGTCAGAAATTTTATTTTTTTGTTTGTTGCATTATTTCCCTCTTTTTCTCTGGGTGCTGAGGAGGAAATTATTATTTTTTTTTCTCTCAATGGAGTTTGCACAGTTGTCTGGCCGTGTGGATCAGCTTGCCACTGAAGTTCAGAGTATTGCTACCTATCTTGCAGGGTTGCCGGTTGTGGAACCTAGGATCCCCATGCCAGATTTATTTTTGGGGGATCGAGCTAAATTTCTGAATTTCAAAAATAACTGTAAGTTGTTTTTTGCCTTAAAACCTAAGTCCTCAGGGAACGCAGCACAGCAGGTTCAAATTGACATCTCTCTCCTGCGCGGCGATCCTCAGGATTGGGCTTTTTCCCTGACACCTGAGGATCCTGTTTTGAGTAATGTTGATGCATTTTTTCTGGCTCTGGGGTTATTGTACGATGAACCTAATGTCACTGATCAAGCTGAAAAAACCTTGTTGGCATTAAATCAGAGGCTTGAGGACGCTGAGTTGTACTGTCAGAAATTCCGAAAGTGGGCAGTCCTGACCAAATGGAATGACGATGCTTTGGCAGCCCTTTTTCGGAAGGGTCTGTCAGAGAATGTAAAAGATGTTATGGTGGGTTTCCCTGCTCCCTCTGGTCTCAATGATTCTATGTCATAAGCGATTCAAATTGACAGACGTTTGCGTGAGCGTAGAGGTATGCGTGGAATAGTGTTGCCTTGTGAACCAGCTTCTGAACCCATGCAGTGTGATAGAGTGGCTTCTGGGGCACAGCGTCATGAGTTTCGAAAACGCAATGGGTTATGTTTCTACTGTGGTGACGCCTCTCATGCTATTTCAGTCTGCCCAAAGCGGGGAAGACGTTTTGCACGCTCAGTTGTCTTGGGTAGTGTTCAGACTAAATTTCTGTTGACTGTTACCCTGATTTGTTCCCTGTCCACATTTTCTGCTCAGGCTTTTGTTGATTCGGGAGCAGCTATTAACCTGATGGATTTTGATTTTGCTAAACGTTGTGGGTTTCCCTTGATACCCCTACGGAAGTCTATTCCCCTACTGGGGATTGATTCTACCCTTTGGCTGAGAATAAACCCCAGTTCTCTACTCAGGTGATAATGAGGGTTGAACCTGATCATCAGGAGAGTTGCAAATTTTTGGTGCTGTATAATCTGCATGACATTATTGTACTAGGTTTCCCTTGGTTACAGTCTCATAATCCTGTTTTGGATTGGAAATCTGTGTCTAACCAGTTGGGGCTGCCAATGTGTTAATGCCAACACTCCTGTTTTTTCTGCCTCTTCCCAGGCTCAGGATGTTCCTGACTTTTTGACTGATTTTTCTGATGTGTTTAGCGAAAGTAAATCTGCATCCTTGCCCCCCCATAGGAGCTATGACTGCGCTATTGAATTTGTGCCTGGTAGTAAATTCCCTAAAGGTCGCCTTTTTAACTTGTCTGTACCTGAACATGACGCTATGCGGTCTTATATCAAGGAGTCATTGGAGAAGGGTCATATCAGACCATCCTCTTCACCCTTGGATGCCGGTTTTTTTCTTTGTGGCCAAAAAGGATGGTTCATTAAGGCCGTGTATTGATTATCGTCTCTTGAACAATATCACTGTGAAATATCAATATCCGTTACCCTTGATTCCTGACCTGTTTTCCAGGGTGAAAAGTGCTACTTGGTTTACCAAGCTTGACCTCAGGGGGGCGTATAACCTTATTCGCATTAAGCACGGGGATGAATGGAAGACGGCGTTTAATACCCAAGAGGGGCATTTTGAGTACCTAGTGATGCCCTTTGGGCTCACTAATGCTCCTTCCGTCTTCCAGTCCTTCATGAATGACATTTTCAGGGATTTTGTGGATAAATTTCTGATTGTTTATTTGGATGATATCTTGATTTTTTCCAATGACTGAGACTCTCATGTGAAACATGTTCGGACTGTGTTCCAGATTTTGAGAGAGAATGCTCTGTATGTGAAGGGATCAAAGTGTCTTTTTGGCGTACAGAGGATCTCATTACTGGGATTCATTTTGTCCCCATCTGTTATTGAAATGGACCCGGTCAAGGTTCAGGCCATCTGTAATTGGGTCCAACCTACTTCATTAAAGGCTCTTCAGAGATTCTTGGGTTTTGCCAATTTTTATCGTAAATTTATTGGTAATTTCTCTGTTATTGTTAAACCATTGACTGATTTGACCAAAAAGGGTTCTGATGTGGTGAATTGGCCTCCTGAGGCAGTCTCTGCGTTTCAGGAACTTAAGCAGAGATTCACTTCTGCTCCTGTTCTACGGAAGCCTGATGTTTCTCTGCCATTTCAGGTGAAGGTTGATGCCTCTGAAATTGGGGCAGGTGCCGTTTTGTCCCAAAGAGATCCAGAGACCTCTAAAAGTAACCCTTGTGCCATTTTCTCTCGAAAATTTTCTCCAACTGAACGTAATCATGATGTGGGTAATCGGGAGTTATTGGCCATGAAGTGGGCTTTTGAAGAGTGGAGACATTGGCTGGAGGGAGCCAAACATCAGGTGGTGGTCCTCACGGACCATAAGAATCTGGTTTATCTGGAATCAGCCAAGCGACTTAATCCTAGACAGGCCAGGTGGGCCTTGTTTTTCACACGTTTTAATTTTGTGGTTTCCTTTCTTCCTGGAACTAAGAATGTTAAGGCGGATGCCCTCTCAAGGAGTTTCCTTGCGGACTCTCCTGAGTTATCTGATCCTGCTGTTATTTTGAAAGAGGGTGTAGTTCTTTCCGCCATCTCGCCCAATTTGAGACTGGCTCTGGAAGGGTGTCAGGAGGATAAACCCGAGCGCTGCCCTATTGGGAAATTGTTTGTCCCAGACCGGTGGAAAAAGAGTGTGATGTCTGAGATTCATTGTTCCGCGTTGGTCGGTCATCCTGGAATTTTTGGTACCAGAGACTTGGTTAGTCGGTCCTTTTGGTGGCCTACTTTGTCTCGTGACGTCAGGGAGTTTGTGCAGTCCTGCGGGACTTGCTCTCGCTCCAAGCCTTGCTCTCGCTCTAGTGGTTTGTTGATGCCATTGCCTGTGCCCAAGAGACCATGGACCCATATCTCTATGGATTTCATTTCCGACCTCCCTGTTTCTCAGAGAATAACCGTTATCTGGGTGATTTGTGATAGGTTTTCCAAAATGATACATCTTGTGCCATTACCTAAGTTGCCTTCCTCCTCCGAATTGGTGCCTTTGTTCCTTCGGTTACACGGCATTCCTGAGAACATTGTGTCTGACAGAGGAGTCCAGTTTGTTTCCAGATTTTGGAGGACTTTTTGTTCTAAACTTGGTGTTCAATTGTCTTTCTCCTCGGCTTTTCATCCTCAGACCAATGGACAAACTGAGAGAACAAACCAGACATTGGAGACTTATCTGAGATGCTTTGTGTCTGCTGATCAAGATGACTGGGTTTCTTTTTTGCCTTTGGCTGAGTTTGCTCTTAATAATAGGGCTAGCTCTGCCACTTTGATGTCTCCATTTTTCTGCAATTTTGGGTTTCACCCTCGATTTTCTTCGGGACAGACGGAGGCTTCTGTCTGTCCAGGTGTTGACTCTGTTGTGGAGCGTATACAGCAGATTTGGGACCAGGTAGTGGAGAGGTTGTCCCTCTCTCAGGAGAGGGCCCAGCGGTTTGCCAACCGGCATAGGACTGATGGTCCTCGGTTTGAAGTGGGGGACTTGGTCTGGTTGTCCTCAAGAAATATCCCTATGAGAGTTGCATCTCCTAAGTTTAAGCCTAGGTTCATTGGACCTTATAAGATCATGGAGATTCTTAATCCTGTTTCCTTTCATTTACTTCTTCCAGGGACATTTAAGATCCATAACGTGTTCCACAAGTCCTTGTTGAAGAGGTTTGTCGAGCCAGTGGTTCCTATGGCTGCGCCTCCTGACCCTGCTTTGGTTGAGGGCAATCTGGAGTATGTGGTTGAGAAAATATTGGATTCTCGTTTTTCTAGACGGAAACTCCAGTATTTGGTTAAGTGGAGAGGTTATGGTCAGGAGGACAATTCTTGGGTGTTTGCTTCGGACATCCATGTTAGGAGACTGATCCGTGCGTATCACAGAGCTCATCCTGACCGACCTGGTTGCCCAAATGAGGGTTCGGTGACCCCTCCTCAAGGGGGGAGTACTGTTGTGAATGTGTTAGAAATGAATTCTGAGCAGAAGCTCCCTCTTGTGGTTACAAACAGTACTGAACCATTCAATGAAGATTGGCAATCAGGAGTTACAGACTGGTCTTATATAAGGGAGGTTCCCTCCCATCATGGTTGCCGGTGATCAATTGTTCTTGTCTCAACTGTGGTTCCTGGTTCACTTGGAAGCTTGCTGAGTCTTGCCTCTTCTCCTGCTCTCAGATAAGATATTTTCTGTTTTTATTTTTGTGCTTGCTTTTTGCATTGTTCACTTCTGTGGAGGTCAGCCTGGTCCCCTCCGGGGGCTTGTGCTCCTCTCAGTTTATCTGAGCCACTCTTATTTGTTCATCTGCCTTTTCCAGTTTTTTCAGTGGCTGCGGCTTAGTTTTGTTACACCAGAGAACTAATTTAGGTGGTAGAGGTCTGTGATCTCAGGTGTTTTTGCAATTAGTAGAGTTGGTATTTTTTTGGGTTTTTTGGATTGCAGTAGGTGTCCTTCCTATCCTTTTTCTTTCTGAGCAGATTGGGCCCCAACGTTTGCTCTTACTTTTTCTGTCTGTGTCTGTGTTTCCTCTTGTCTAACCGCCATTACATGTTTGGGGGCTTCCCATGTTCTTTGGGGATCTGCTCCGGGACAGATGGCTTTCCTCTTTCTGTCTTTAGGTGTAGTTGACCTCTCGGGCTGTGACGAGGCGTCTAGGACCAACGTGGGAACGCTCCACGGCTGCCTTTGGTTGTGGTGGTTAGTCAGGGTACTGCAATCCAGTAGATTCCAACCTCTCTGGTGTATTGCCGTTTTTGCCTGCTCTCCTCAGCTACCAAATCATAACAGGGGTGCCTGTGCATCTTTGAACGGCGCGGGATTCAAATTCTCCGCCAAAGCCGAGCCGACACCGCTCATTGGCTGAGCCGCCCACCGGCTCAGCGAATGAGCGTCGAGGGATTCAAATCCCTGCCATTGGCTGAGCGGTGCCGCCCGGCTTTGTGTGTTTGTGTGTATGCAGGCATCGTCCGATGGGACTAAAAGTCCCATCCGGCTATGCCTGCTACACTGTCAGTGAGTGTGTGTGCGCACGCGCGGCTGTGTGTGTATATGCAGGCATAGTCCGATGGGACTACAAGTCCCAACCGGCTATGCCTGCTACACTGTCAGTGAGTGACACATTTGCCAATGATGGGACAGTAGTAGTCTCATCATCGGCTAATGTGTTAAATGTAAAAAAAAACATACATTACATGCACAACATACAGAACATATAACACAGAACATACACATAACATACAACACATAACATACATATAACACATAACATACAGTACATACATATTATATACAACACATAACATACAGAACATACATATAACACATAACATACAGAACATACTTATAACATACAACACATAGCATACAGAACATAATATAAATACAACAATAACATACATATGACATACAAACACAACATACATAAACATACATACACATAAACATACAATAACATACATATAACACATAACATACAGTACATACATATTATATACAACACATAACATACAGAACATACATATAACACATAACATACAGAACATACTTATAACATACAACACATAGCATACAGAACATAATATAACATACAACACATAACATACATATGACATACAACACACAACATACATATAACATACAACACATAACATACATATAACATACATATAACACATAACATACAGAACATACATATAACACATAACATACATATAACATATAGAACATACATATAACACATAACATACAGTACATACACCCATACAACACATAACATACATATAACATACATATAGCACAACACATAACATACAGAACATGCATATAACATAAAACACATAACATTCAGAACATACATATAACACATAACTTATAACATACAGAACATACATATAACATACAACACATAACATACAGAACATACATATAACACATAACATACAGAACATACATATAACACATAACATACAGAACATACTTATAACATACAACACATAGCATACAGAACATACATATAACATACAACACATAACATACATATAACATACATATAACACATAACATACAGAACATACATATAACACATAACATACATATAACATATAGAACATACATATAACACATAACATACAGTACATACACCCATACAACACATAACATACATATAACATACATATAGCACAACACATAACATACAGAACATGATAAACATAGCATACATAAACTATAAAAACACATAACATTCAGAACATACATATAACACATAAACTTATAACATACAGAACATACATATAACATACAACACATAACATACAGAACATACATATAACATACAAACATAACATACATATAACATACAACAATAACATACAGAACATACATATAACATACAACATATAACATACATATAACACATAACATACAGAACATACATAAACACATAGAAACATAACATACATATAACACACAACACATAACATATAGAACATACATATAACATACAACACATAACATACAGAACATACATATAACATAACATACAGACATACATACTACAACATAACATACATAACACTAACATACTACTATAACATACAGTACATACATATAACATACATTTAACATACAAACAGAACATACATATAACATAACATACAGAACATACATATAACACAACATATAACATACATCTAACATACAACACATAACATACAGAACATACATATAACATACAGTACATACATATAACATACAACACATAGCAAACAGACATACATACAACACATAACAGAGAACATACATATAACATATAACATACAGAACATACACATAACATATAACATACAGAACATACACATAACATACAGCACATAACATAGAGTACATACTCACCAATCACCTATTCCCCGATGTCATCTTCTCCTGTAATAAAAATAAATAATAAGCAACCTATACATCACCTGTCCGCCGTAGTCAGATAATAACGAGTGTCCCACGACGATCTCCGGTATAGAACGCTGACATCGGGTGATGTCAGCGCTCTACACCGCCCCTGCGATGCACTGACATCACACGCCAGGAAAGAATGACGTCACTTCCGTTCATTTTCTCACTGGCAATGCTGGGTGAGAAAATTCCCACGCAGAATTGCCATAAAGTGAGAGAACGAACTCAGTGATGCACTGCAGGAGCCATTGTCTCCTGTCAGTGCATCACTGGCAGGCCCTACAGAGCAGTGGCATCACCTGATGTCACTGTTCTATAGGGGAGACCGTCGTGGGACATTCGTTATTAATTGGACTGCGTCGGACAGGGAGTATACGGTTGTTTTATTTTTTTACGTTTTATTACAGAAGATCGAGGGCTTTGCTTGGATCTGAGCGTATAATAAAGAGATGAAAACCGTGTTGTGTTTTATTTCATTTCAATAATTTATTCTTATGCGCTTGTTTTTTTTAACCCTTTATTAATTTAAGATTAATAATAGATAGGCATCTTATTGACGCCTCTCTATTATTAACCGGGCTTAATATCACCTTACAATAGCAAGGTGATATTAACCCCTTATTACCCCATATCCCACCACTACAGGAGAGTGGGAAGAGAGGGGCTATGTGCCGGAATTGGTGCATCGCACAGATGTGCCAATTCTGGGGTGGCTGGGTGCTGATATTTTTAGCCAGGGGGTGCGCCAATATCCATGGCCCCTTCCTAGGCTATGAATATCAGCCTGCAGCTGTCTGCGTAGCCTTTCTGGCTATAAATTACTGGGGGACCCCACGTTATTTTTTTGGGGGGGTCTCCCTATTTTAATAGCCAGTAAAGGCTAGCTGCAGGCTGATATTCATAGCCTGGGAAGCTCCATGGGTATTAACCCCTTCCCAGGCTTCAAATATTGGCCTGAGCCGTCGGCTTTCCCCCTCTGGCGCAGAAAATTGCGCGGGAGCCAACACCATTTTTTTTCCCATTTTTTAAAAAATGAACGCTATTGCGTGAAGATTTTGCATGTGTGTGTGCGCGTGGTTCTTTAATTATTTATGTACCATTCTATCTATCTATTATCTATGTAATATCTATCTATCATCTATCTATTATCTATCTATCTTCTATCTATCAGTCTATCTATCTGTCATCTATCTATCTATTATCTATCTATTATCTATCTGTCTATCATATATCTGTCTGTCTATCTATTTATCTATTATCTAGCTATCTGTCTATCTATTATCTATCTATCTATTATCTATCTATCTAGCTATCTGTCTATCTATCTATTATCTATCTATCTATTATCTAGCTATTTGTCTATCTATTATCTATCTATCTATCTATCTATCTATCTATCTATCTTTCTATCTATTATCTATCTTTAATCTATTATCTATTTTCTATTATCTATCATTATTATCTAGCTATTATCTATCATCTATCTATCTGTCTATTTATCTATTATCTAGCTATCTGTCTATCTATCTATTATCTATCTATCTATTATCTATTATCTATTATCTAGCTATCTGTCTATCTATTATCTATCTATATATCTGTCTATGGCCGGAGTCACACACACCGTATAAAAATCGGACCGTATTATACTGCCGTAATACGCAGAAAAGTCCCCTGAACAGTGATCCGTATGTCATCCGTGTGCAATGCGAGGATGCGATTTCCTCGCATCCAAATATCCGTGTGTCATCCGTATGGCGAGATTTTCTCGCCGGCTTGCAAAACCGACATATAATGTATCCAAATGACAGTTTTAAAATCACAAAAGAAAGAATAGATATATACACAAAGAATACATATATATACATATATATGCATGTCATAGTGACACATACAGAACAGACCAAAAGTTTGGACACACCTTCTCATTCAAAGATTTTTCCGTATTTTCATGGCCATGAAAATTGTAGAATCACACTGAAGGCATCAAAACTATGAATTAACACATGTGGAATTATACATAACACTTTACAAAAAAGTGTGAAACAACTGAAAATATGTCTTATATTCTAGGTTCTTCAAAGTAGCCACCTTTTGCTTTGATTACTGCTTTGCACGCAGAAAAGGTGAACGGCTGGACTCTACATGCCTGGTTCACACCGTGAAGCATGGAGGAGGAGGTGGTGTGATGGTGTGGGGGTGCTTTGCTGGTGACACTGTTGGGGATTTATTCAAAATTGAAGGCATAGTGAACCAGCATGGCTACCACAGCATCTTGCAGCAGCATGCTATTCCATCCGGTTTGCGTTTAGTTGGTCCATCATTTATTTTTCAACAGGACAATGATCCCAAACACACCTCCAGACTGTGTAAGGGCTATTTGACCAAGAGGGAGAGTGTTGGGGTGCTACGCCAGATGACCTGGCCTCCACAGTCACCAGACATTAACCCAATCGAGATGGTTTAGGGTGAGCTGGACCGCTCACCGCTTCAATTTTGAATAAATCCCCAACAGTGTCACCAGCAAAGCACCCCCACCCATCACACCTCCTCCTCCATGCTTCACGGTGGGAACCAGGCATGTAGAGTCCATCCGTTCACCTTTTCTGCATGCAAAGCAGTAATCAAAGCAAAAGGTGGCTACTTTGAAGAACCTAGAATATAAGACATATTTTCACACTTTTTTGTAAAGTGTAATGTATAATTCCACATGTGTTAATTCATAGTTTTGATGCCTTCAGTGTGATTCTACAATTTTCATAATCATGAAAATACAGAAAAATCTTTGAATTAAAAGGTGTGTCCAAACTTTTGGTTTGTACTGTATATAGTTTTCCGGATGTAAAAAATGGTCAGATTCTATGCAATTGTCATGCGATTGTCATGCGATTTGTATGCGATTTTTAATTGCACCCTCACTTTTCCATTCGTTTGCCATTCGTATGCAATGCGATTTAAACATGACGTTTGACATAGAGCAGTTCTCTCTATGTAAAAACTCATGTTAAAATCACTTTGTAAAAAAAAAAACTACACCAAAAGCAAATAATCATATATATATCTATATATATAGATATATATATATCTATATATATATATATAGGTCATACACTGCTACATAGAAGAATAGCCGCTAATTCAATTGCCGGCTTTCAATACAGAATCCGACATGAAATGACACATGGTTTACATACAGTAAACCATTTCATTTCATGTACTTTGATATATAGTTTTAATTAACAATTACATGACTGCATGTGTGCAAAATTTCAAAAATTTACGTGTTAATTAAGGATACATACCCATTTTTGAGAAAAAAAACTGCCAGTTTTCCGGATCTAAAAAAATGGTCAGATTCTATGCAATTGTCATGCGATTGTCATACGATTTGTATGCGATTTTTAATTGCACCCTCAGTTTTCCATCCGTTTGCCATTCGTATGCACGTTTGACATAGAGCAGTTCTCTCTATGTAAAAACTCATGTTAAAATCACTTTGTAAAAAAAAAATACACCAAAAGCAAATAATTATATATACCGTATATACTCGAGTATAAGCCGACCCGAGTATAAGCCGACCCCCCTAATTTTGCCACAAAAAACTGGGAAAACTTGTCGACTCGAGTATAAGCCTAGGGTGGAAAATGGGATTGTGCCCCATATGCTGCCCATGTATTATGCCCCCATAGATGCTCCATAGATTGTGCCCCCATAGATGATCCATAGATTGTGCCCCCATAGATGATCCATAGATTATGCCCCCATAGATTGTGCCCCCATAGATGCTCCATAGATTGTGCCCCCATAGATGCTCCATAGATTGTGCCCCCATAGATGCTCCACAGATTATGCCCCCATAGATGCTCCATAGATTATCCCCCCATGGATGCTCCACAGATTATGCCCCCATAGATGCTCCATAGATTGTGCCCCATAGATGCTCCACAGATTATGCCCCCATAGATGCTCCATAGATTGTGCCCCCATAGATGATCCATAGATTATGCCCCCATAGATGATCCATAGATTGTGCCCTCATAGATGCTCCATTGATTGTTCCCCATAAATGCTCCACAGATTATTCCCAAATAGATGCTCCATAGATTGGGCCCCCATAGATGCTTCACAGATTATGCCCCCATAGATGCTCCATAGATTGTGCCCCAATAGATGCTCCACAGATTATGCCCCATAGATGCTCCACAGATTATGCCCCCATAGATGCTCCATAGATTGTGCCCCATAGATGCTCCATAGATTATGCCCCATAGATGCTCCATAGATTATGCCCCCATAGATGATCCATAGATTGTGCCCCCATAGATGCTCCATAGATTGTGCCCCATAGATTATGCCCCTATAGATGCTCCATAGTTTAGGTCGCCTTATGCGGCCGCAGCTGCTGGAACCGAAAAAATAAAAAGACATACCTCTCGTCGCTGGGGGCCAGGTGCCGTGTCCTGAGCAGGCGGGGACACCGGCGCGCTATGGGGGACAGGTGCCGGTGTCACCGCTCGCTCAGGGCCCGGCACCTGAGATATTTACCTGTCACCCGTTCCACCGCTGAGCGCCGCTGTCTTCCGGGTCCTCCAGCAGTCAATGCTCAGGCAGAGGGCGCGCACTAACCACGTCATCGCGCCCTCTGCCTGAACAGTCACAGCTAGAGAGGACGTGAGGACAGAGCGGAGCGCAGCGGTGGAACGGGACAGGTGAATATCCCTTATACTCACCCTCCCGCCAGCGCTTCTCTGCAGCCCCTGCTTTTCTCCCGCGGTCTCCGACGCCAGAGTTCAGCGGTCACGAGGTACTGCTCATTAAAGTCATGAATATGTGTATATTCATGACTTTAATGAGCGGTACCACTGATGGCTGAACACAGTCGCCGGAGACCGTGGGAGAAGAGCAGGGGCTGCAGAGACAGGGTCAGGAGGAGGTGAGTATATAGCACAGCTGCGCTCCGCCTCCCCCGTCGACCCCTGGTATATGACTCGAATATAAGCCGAGAGGGGGACTTTCAGCCCTAAAAAATGGGCTGAAAATCTCGGCTTATACTCGAGTATATACGGTATATAGATATATATATATATATATATATATAGATATACAGTACAGACCAAAAGTTTGGACACACCTTCTCATTCAAAGATTTTTCTGTATTTTCATGATTATGAAAATTGTAGAATCACACTGAAGGCATCAAAACTATGAATCAACACATGTGGAATTATACATTACACTTTACAAAAAAGTGTGAAACAACTGAAAATATGTCTTATATTCTAGGTCCTTCAAAGTAGTCACCTTTTGCTTTGATTACTGCTTTGCACGCAGAAAAGGAGAACGGATGGACTCTACATGCCTGGTTCCCACCGTGAAGCATGGAGGAGGTGGTGTGATGGTGTGGGGGTGCTTTGCTGGTGACACTGTTGGGGATTTATTAAAAATTGAAGTGGTGAGCGGTCCAGCTCACCCCAAACCATCTGGATTGGGTTCAGGTCTGGTGACTGTGGAGGCCAGGTCATCTGGCGTAGCACCCCAACACTCTCCTTCTTGGTCAAATAGCCCTTACACAGTCTGGAGGTGTGTTTGGGGTCATTGTCCTGTTGAAAAATAAATGATGGTCCAACTAAACGCAAACCGGATGGAATAGCATGCTGCTGCAAGATGCTGTAGTAGCCATTCTGGTTCACTATGCCTTCAATTTTGAATAAATCCCCAACAGTGTCACCAGCAAAGCACCCCAGTGGTATTTTCTCCACCAGACAGGGAAAGCCAGTGAGTGGGGGCAGATAATAATAGCCTAGGGAGGGTGCATTTTTTTGTGCCCCCACTGGCTACTAACATCTGCCCCCAGCCACCCCAGAAAAGGCAAATCTATGATTAGATGCGCCTTTTCTGGCACTTAACCCATCTATTACCATTGCCCTGTAGCGGTGGCTAATGGGTTAATAATGGGTTAAAGCCACCTTGCTATTGGAAGGTGACTTTAAGCCAGGTTAATAATGGAGAGTTGTCAATTAGACAACTATCGAATTATTAATCCTATTGTATTAAATGGTTAAAAAAACACACATTAATTAAAAATGATTTTAATGAAATAAATACACATAGTTTTTGACCATATTTTATTTTACTGGTACTCCATCCGAATCCCTTGTTCTCCTGTAAGACAAATAAAATAATAAAGCAACCTTTACATCACCTGTCCGCCGTAGTCCAGTTATTATCGAGTGTCCCACGACGATCTCTGGTGTACAACACTGACATCGGGTGATGTCAGTGTGTAGCCCTGGTACACAATACCAGGAGGATGAGTGGAGAGGTAACGGTTAAGGGCTCTTCATGACATCACGTACACTTCGGACACACCCAGCAGGGGTGTGGAGGGGAGTGTCAGTCAGTCAGTGTCCGGTCTTCAGAGAGAACGGTCTAGCCTGGACTTGAGGAGAGGAAGAGATCCAGTCTGAGCCTGTTTAGCAGTTCAGAAAGTGGAGGCCAGTAAGGGCGAGATATAGATCACCTCAGCCTGGTCAGAGCTGTGCCCCACTGGAAAACGGACTGAGATATCTATTAAGAGTTGAGCAAATCGAAGGGCAAAGTGGAAGAGAACAGAGAAGTGCCATAGGTATAGGATACCTGCACATTGTAACCGGTCACTGGGGACCGAAGGATCACTAAAGCTTCACGCTTAGTGGTAAGAAAACCAGAGGCTTATCGGACCTTAGGTCGCGGCAAGCATCCCTGAAGAGTCAGTACGTATCTGGGGTCAGGGAGAGTGAGAACCTTAGCCTGATCAGCAAGAATAGGAACTCAGCTCTCTCACAGGAAGGCTCCGACCACAAAAACTGACCGGGCAGTACAGCTTTGGAATAGCTGGAATTATAGAGGGAACTACGCTTCAGGCTGGTTGGACTCATCATTATTGGACAGTAAAGGAGGCCCCTAACTTGCTTAACTGTTGCCTCAAAGCTCATCCTCCATCAACCCCATCAGCCTCCCTGGGACCTGCCTTACCATCTTACAAGTAAAAGGTATGGAAAGACGCTGACGGTGTGAGACTGAGTTATTCATTTGCATGCCTGCACAATCCCTATATAACTACCGACCTGAGGGAAGAGTCCCACCTGTAGGGGACCCGACATCTAGCTGCCTCACCATCCCCTCAGAGATCTACAGCAGCGCTGGTACAAATTACCAGAGACTACAGGTGGCGTCACGAACTGTATATAAATCTATCCCCTGTAAATATACCCCCCAACATACGCCAGACCGCCAGGGCCACAGACCGAGCCACGCTACCTGTGACAAACCCCATAGACTTCCATGGGCTCGGCTCTGAGTACCCCATTGCCCTGGTAATCCACAATTGTGGTGGCGGGTCGACACAAAAACTTTGGCGTCACGAACAGGATACGAAACTTGCAGCATTGCGAGCCCTGTGTGCCTGTGGAGTGTTTTGGTGAAAAAGACTGTTGCTGTTGTTTGGCGCCAAATACCGCCATATTTGCCGCCAGATTCGCGCCCTAAGGCGCTGGAGAAGAAGGTGGGCGTACCTGAAAGAGCGCGCAGAGTCTTGGACACGCCCCTGGCTCTGACTGATCGGCAGGTCCTGCAACAGGAAGTGAACGCTCTGACATCAGAGCGCCTGCGACGAAGGTCCTGCTCTCACTGCGGTGCCTGTGAAATAGCAGCGTCTGAAACCGGTAGGCTCCGTTTAACCAAGGGGGCGCTAAGATGTCACAACAACCGGCTGACAGTGCGGCCCCAGCCAGAGGCCCCAATCCCGCACCGCCTGGTATTGCAGCGCCAGATGGGGGTGCAGGCCCAGCACCCAGTCCGGTAGTCCCGATCATGCCACTAACGCTCCCATATATGCCTGGGGCGAAATGGCTTCCCCAGTACAGCGGTGAGCCAGGCACATTAGCAGGCTTCAAGCGGAAGTTATGCAGCATCCTAGAAATGTACTCCATGCCTGAGAGACAGAAAGCTGCTGTGCTAATAGGGCAGCTAACCGGCGCTGCTGAGAGGGAAGTGGAGACTTGGGATACCGTTGATCAGGAGTCGGTACCTGCGATCTTCCTTAAGCTACATGCCATATTTGAAGACCGCACAGAAACGGATCTCCGGATGGCCTTCTATCACTGTTCACAACAGCCAGGTGACAGCATCCGGGACTATGCTTGCCGACTACAGGGAGCCCTGAGAGCCCTCAAGCAGATTAACAATTTAAATGCTATCGATGAGAATAAAATGCTGAAAGAACAATTTATACAGGGATTGAGATCCCAAGAGGAACGCAGAACTGTAAATTGGTGGTCCTTAGATCATCCGGATGCTACCTTTGATGCCCTAAAGGACATGGCAATAAAAGGGCTGCGGCCCCTGGGCAAACCTGAGGTGGCAACCCAACATCATCAGGCTGAAGTCACTCTGGAACCGGCAGTAACCCCCTGTTCCCCGTTAGTGGCCGAAGCCAAAGCGCAGGTGACACCTCCCAGTGAATTGGATTGTCTGCGCTCAGAGGTGCGCCAGCTGACTAAAAATCTGGCCGCTGTGATGAGTGCCCTGCAGCTGCGGAAAGAGGAGGAAGGGAAGATATTGTTAGCTGACTGCCCAGAAGACGTCCCGTGGATGCACCGGAGAAGAAAGAAGACGTCGCCCCCCCGGAGGAGGACAACGCCACCCCCAGGAGCAACCCCTGATCAACACCCTCCTCGTCGAGAGATCGTCTGTTACCGATGCAACCGGAAAGGTCATCTGTCTCCACAGTGTCCTTTAAACGGGCAGAACCTGGGTCCAAGGGCCAACACCCAGGAGAATACCCGTCAGGCCCCCTAGACTGGAACCGCAGGTATGTGGGCGGGCGACCCTACCTGTCTATTATTCTAGATGGTATTGCTGTTCCGGCATTGTTAGACACTGGGTCGCAGGTGACCCTAATACCTGATGCCCTATATACCAAGTACTGGTCAATGGACAGTCTTAAACCCCGAGCCTTGACTTTACCGTGTATGCTTCTAATGGTCTTCCTGTAGAAGTACTCGGGACAAAATGTGTAGATGTAAAAGTGGGCAGGGAGGAGTTGAAAGACCAGGGGCTTCTGGTAGTAAAGACTGTAAATGAGGAGAACGGTTTAAATATAATTTTGGGTACTAACATTATCGGTAATTGTTTGGGAGAAGTTGTGTTCTTGCTCCAACAGCTCGCTGAGATTGCCCGACCAAGGCAGAAAGGAGTAATCCAAAGAGAGATCCGGGCCCTGGTGTGCCAGCAGCAAGCGAAGCTTACGATGGCGAAATTGGTAATGTACGGGTCACTGACTCGGATCCTATTGTGATACCCCCAATGAGTGAAATGATCATCTGGTGCAGGGCAGCCATAGGTCTGAGAGGACAGAATTACCAAGCTGTAGTAGAACCCCACCATTCAGAACATAGACCTACACTTATGACTGCTAGAGGAGTAGTAGAAGTGGTGAATGGAAGAGTACCGGTACGGCTTCTCAATTGGGGAGATGATGAGGTAAATTTACCCCGTTATGCAACCATTGCTAAACTTCATGCTGTCAACAATAATTCTATTCTCCCGGCTGAGTCCTTAGACTCCCGCCAAATAGCGGAGGATAATGACCCGGCAACCCAGGTGGCGGAATGGTGTCAGCAACTCCATGTTGGGACGGACACCACTCCCGCTCACCAGAAGCAAGGGGTATTGCGGGTGGTGCAAGAGTATGCCCAAGTGTTTAGCAAGCACCCACTTGATTTTGGGGTAATTAAGGGAGTACAACATCATATCCCTACAGGCAGTCATCCTCCCATCAAAGAGCGGTACAGGCCCATACCTCCAGCTCATTATCAGAAGGCTAAAGAAATGTTGCATGATATGAAAAAGCTGGGGTGATAAGGGATAGTTGTAGCCCCTGGGCAGCCCCTCTAGTTCTGGTTAAAAAGAAAGATGGTAGTATGAGAATGTGTGTGGATTACAGGCAGGTGAACCGCATAACACACAAGGATGCATACCCGTTACCACGTATAGAGGAATCATTAGCTGCTCTGAAACGGCTAACTACTTTTCTACCCTCGATCTGACTAGTGGTTACTGGCAAGTGGCTGTGGCTGAGGAGGATCGTGAGAAAACGGCTTTCACCACCCCAATGGGGCTCTGTGAGTTTGACAGAATGCCGTTTGGGCTCAGTAGTGCCCCAGGAACATTTCAGAGAGTGATGGAAAACTGTCTGGGACATCTCAATTTTGAAACCGTGCTGCTATACCTAGACGACGTTATCGTGTATTCCAAGACATATGAGGACCATCTGAAGCACCTGGCAGAAGTATTTGAATCCCTGTCCAGGTACGGGATGAAGTTGAAACCCTCAAAATGCCATCTACTCAAACAGAAGGTACAATACTTGGGGCACATCGTCAGTTCGGAAGGAGTAGCGCCGGACCCAGAGAAAGTCACCTGCCATCCAGAAGTGGCCGGAGCCGAAAAACCTTAAGGAAGTGCGACAGTTCCTGGGACTAACGGGTTACTACAGGAGGTTCGTGAAAGATTACACAAAAAAGGCAGCTCCTTTACAGGACCTCCTGGTAGGACAATCCTTAAAGAGCAGAAACCCTCCCTTTAATTGGGGTAAAGAACAGGCTGAAGCATTCCAAAAGATGAAAGAGATCCTGACAGGTGATGAGATCTTAACCTATCCTGATTACAGCCAACCGTTCCTGTTGTACACCGACGCCAGTAATGAAGGTTTGGGAGCAGTTCTCAGTCAGAAGCAGAATGGCCAGGAAAAAGTCATCGCATATGCCAGCAGAAAACTCAGGCCAACTGAGAGAAATCCGGAAAATTATAGCAGCTTCAAGCTGGAGTTTCTGGCGCTGGTCTGGGCCATTACTGAAAGATTTAAGCACTATCTGGCCTCCAATCGGTTCACTGCGTTTACAGATAACAACCCCTTAACGCACCTGGAAACCGCCAAGCTGGGTGCCATGGAGCAGCGATGGATGGCTCGGTTGTCCAATTACCAGTTTACTATCAAGTACCGGGCAGGTCGAAAGAATGCTAATGCTGACGCGTTGTCCCGAAGGCCGCATGACTCTGACACGGAAGAAGAATCGGACGACCTGGAAGAAATTGAGCTACCTGCCTTCCATCGAAATGGGGTAGTCCACGAGCATCGAGTCCACAGAAAGCAGTATGGTGCAACATTAAATCCTTTACCCCATCACAGCTGGAAAGAGACTCAGGACAGTGATCCAGTGGTCAGCCGCATCAAGGAGTTGTTAAGACAGGAAGGCTCCTCTTTGGAAAAGGATGCACCTATGTCAGCCAAGCTCCTGTGGAACGAGAAAAGCAGCCTGTTCCTATACCGTGAGAAGTTGTGCAGGAGATACGTCAACCCAGAACCCACGAGATAGTCTGGCAAATAGTGGTCCCCAAGGCAGACGTCCAAATGGTGTTGGAAGCATACCACGATCAAGCAGGACACTTTGGCTGGAGAAAGCTGGAGACCCTGTTGAGATGCCGGTTCTACTGGGTAGGGATGCGCAGCTCCATCGAGAGGTGGTGTCGAAACTGTGGACCCTGTGGTCTCAGAAGAAAGGACTACGGTAGTCAGAAGGCACCCCTGCAACCTATCCGGACGACTCGTCCCCTGGAGATTGTGGCCCTGGACCACGTCAAACTGTCGCCAAGTAGATCTGGATACTCGTACGCCTTGACCATGGTGGACCATTACTCCAGATTTCTGGTGGTTGTTCCAGTTAAGGACCAGACCGCAGTGACGGCAGCGAAGACCTTTCAAGCAAGCTTCTGCAGACCGCATGGGTATCCCGAGCAAGTATTAACCGATCAGGGACCTGCTTTCGAAGCCGATTTATTCAAGGAATTCTGTCACATGTACGGGTGCAAGAAAATTAGAACAACACCATATCACCCTCAAACCAACGGTCTTTGCGAAAAAATGAACCATATTGTCCTTGACTTGTTGAGATCCATACCGTTGGAAGACAGGAATCGATGGCCGGATTTACTACCTGATTTGGTTGATTTGTATAACCATATACCTGTAAGTTCAACTAACTGCACTCCAGCTTATCTTATGAGAGCAAGGCCCGGAAGACTACCAATGGATCTAGAACTTGGAGTGGTAGAACCGGAGGCAGACGACGCCATTGAAAACTGGGACATCAATCGGCAAGAGCAGTACAGAAGAGTGCAAGTCTGCGTGGAGGAAAGTCTCAACAAGGCACGGGGAAAACAGGAAGATGTTTACAACAGAAATGCTCCTGCCAAGCCTTTGATGCCTGGAGAGGTAGTATTAAAAAGAAAAAGGAAGATGCACAAATTGGATAACCAGTGGGAGCAAGAACCCTACGTCGTACAAGATTCTAAATATGACAACAGAAAAGTTTGTATCATCAGTAAGGACGGAGGAAGAACAATAACCACTGTGTCCAGAGACCATTTGAAATTGTGTCCAGAACCCTTAAAGCGTTGTGAAAAGAACCCTGTCATCAATCAAGAAGAAAGAAAGGAAGAGGTCATACACACGGATCTGGGAGATTTTCCTGCGGATTGGCCTAGACTGGGAGATGCTGTAATAGTTCCGGTGTTGCAGTTTTATCAGCCACAAGAGGAAGTTCTACCTCCAGTTGTGCCCGTGGTGCCAGTTCGAGCCCGTTCAGGAGTTACCCATTCCAGCAACACCTCAACCTACGGAATCTCAAGAAGGATCATCTGAAGCAGCGCCCCATACTATGGGATCCCCTGGTGAAGCTGACTCACACCGCCCAGCCATCAGTACGCTTGCCAGGTCCATAGAAAGATTGAGGCAGTTCTATAGTTTGCCGTTACGCAGTGCAGACAGATCACAACTTAATGTACCTGAAGCTACTCCACGTAGATCAGAGCGAACCACCAAAGGGAAGTTACCCATTCGATACCAGCAGTGATTATAACGAATTAATGTGAATATTGTAAAAAGTCTATATATATATATATATGTGTTTTTTCCCTATTATGTCTTATAATGGACTCAGAGGCTGAGGACTGAGCCAGCCCAAAAACTGTATCCTGTAAATAGTTGCACTAAGGTGCCTTTTAATGGTTTCACAAGAAGCCTTGACTTACCTCTGAACAGAAAACCCGTGTGGTGTGGCACTGAGTGAGGTCTGCATCCAGATGTCCTGCAGCCCACCCAGGACCCACGTTGAAGGTTTGGTGCGGGTCCTTCACAAGAATACTGTGTATTTATTGAACATTTTGATGCCTTAATACTTTTTGTATTTTTCTATATTCAATGTGTTGTTTGCAACGTTCAAGACATCCTTACCTCCCGGATGGGACGAATTAATGTTTATTGTTAATGTTTACTGCATAAACAAAATTGTCTCTTTGTATTTCACAGCCCGGGAGTGCTGTCGTTTACCATGGGGGAATGTGTAGCCCTGGTACACAATACCAGGAGGATGAGTGGAGAGGTAACGGTTAAGGGCTCTTCATGACATCACGTACACTTCGGACACACCCAGCAGGGGTGTGGAGGGGAGTGTCAGTCAGTCAGTGTCCGGTCTTCAGAGAGAACGGTCTAGCCTGGACTTGAGGAGAGGAAGAGATCCAGTCTGAGCCTGTTTAGCAGTTCAGAAAGTGGAGGCCAGTAAGGGCGAGATATAGATCACCTCAGCCTGGTCAGAGCTGTGCCCCACTGGAAAACGGACTGAGATATCTATTAAGAGTTGAGCAAATCGAAGGGCAAAGTGGAAGAGAACAGAGAAGTGCCATAGGTATAGGATACCTGCACATTGTAACCGGTCACTGGGGACCGAAGGATCACTAAAGCTTCACGCTTAGTGGTAAGAAAACCAGAGGCTTATCGGACCTTAGGTCGCGGCAAGCATCCCTGAAGAGTCAGTACGTATCTGGGGTCAGGGAGAGTGAGAACCTTGAGCCTGATCAGCAAGAATAGGAACTCAGCTCTCTCACAGGAAGGCTCCGACCACAAAAACTGACCGGGCAGTACAGCTTTGGAATAGCTGGAATTATAGAGGAACTACGCTTCAGGCTGGTTGGACTCATCATTATTGGACAGTAAAGGAGGCCCCTAACTTGCTTAACTGTTGCCTCAAAGCTCATCCTCCATCAACCCCATCAGCCTCCCTGGGACCTGCCTTACCATCTTACAAGTAAAAGGTATGGAAAGACGCTGACGGTGTGAGACTGAGTTATTCATTTGCATGCCTGCACAATCCCTATATAACTACCGACCTGAGGGAAGAGTCCCACCTGTAGGGGACCCGACATCTAGCTGCCTCACCATCCCCTCAGAGATCTACAGCAGCGCTGGTACAAATTACCAGAGACTACAGGTGGCGTCACGAACTGTATATAAATCTATCCCCTGTAAATATACCCCCCAACATACGCCAGACCGCCAGGGCCACAGACCGAGCCACGCTACCTGTGACAAACCCCATAGACTTCCATGGGCTCGGCTCTGAGTACCCCATTGCCCTGGTAATCCACAATTGTGGTGGCGGGTCGACACATCAGCGCTCTACACCACCCCTGCGATACACTGACATGTATCGCTCTGCCGCCGGGAGAGAATGACGTCACTACAGTTCATTCTCTCACCGGCATTGCTGGGTGAGAAAATTCCCACGCAACATTGTCATAAAGTGAGAGACTGAACTCAGTGATGCACTGCAGGAGCCATTGTCTCCTGTCAGTGCATCACTGGGAGGCCCTACAGAGCAGTGGCATCACCTGATGTCACTGTTCTATAGGAGAGACCGTCGTGGGACGTTCGTTATTAATTGGACTGCGTCGGACAGGGAGTAAACAGTTGTTTTATTTTTTTACGCTTTATTACAAGAGATCGAGGGCGTCGCTTGGATCTGAGCGTACAATAAAGATATGAAAACCGT
Organism: Oophaga sylvatica; assembly: GCA_033576555.1. Taxonomy (NCBI): domain Eukaryota; kingdom Metazoa; phylum Chordata; class Amphibia; order Anura; family Dendrobatidae; genus Oophaga; species Oophaga sylvatica. The sequence goes on from JARQOD010000003.1 coordinate 91,560,486, forward strand.
GTTGTGGTTATGTTGTTATTTATTCTTATGCATGTGTTGTTTTTTTAACCCTTTATCAATATACGATTAATAATGGATAGGCATCTTATTTACGCCTCTCTATTATTAACCGGGCTTAATATCACCTTACAATAGCAAGGTGATATTAACTCCTTATTACCCCATATCCCACCGCTACAGGGGAGTGGGAAGAGAGGGGCTAAGTGCTAGAATTGGCGCATTGCACAGATGCACCAATTCTGGGGCGGCTGGGTGCTGGTATTTTTAGCCAGGGGGGTGCATCAATATCCATGGCCCCTTCCTAGGCTATGACTATCAGCCCGCAGCTGTCTGCGTAGCCTTTCTGGCTTTAAATTACTGGGGGACCCCACGTAATTTTTTTTGGGGGGTTCCCGTATTTTAATAGCCAGTAAAGGCTAGCTGCAGGCTGATATTCATAGCCTGGGAAGCTCTATGGGTATTAACCCCTTCCCAGGCTAGAAATATTGGCCCGAGCTGTCGGCTTCCCCCCCTCTGGCACAGAAAATTGCACGGGAGCCCACGCCATTTTTTTCCCATTTTTTTTTAAATTAGCGCTATTGCGTGAAGATTTTGTGTGTTAGGGATCGAGTTCCCACTGCTGCACAAGGGGAATCTCGAGCCAGTCCCGCTGCGGTCCCCCATCCATCTCCAGCCGCAGTGGAGCCTGCTCAGCAGAGATGTCGGTCCCAGCGTCTCGCCCAGTTTAACACTGCGCAGAGGCTTGTTGCGGTCTTTCCTGGTTCCTCTATTATAACCAGTGCTGGAGCAGGCAGTTCGGGAACTAAGTCCCTGCTTTCTCCATCTGAACATGCCCAGGGCAAGATCTCCCATTGGAGATCAGGGGTCACATACTCGGTCACAGCAGCGACTCCCATTGGTCCGCCAGGAAGGTCCTGTAACTACATATGTTCTGGGATGGTTTTGCATTGGTCCTTTTCTGGTAGGTCCTGCAGTTGCTACTATAAAAGGGTGGCATGGCCGGGCCGCCATGCGCTAGTATCAAATCTGTTACGTGCTTGCGCCAGTGTGGTCATGTATGCATGTGGTTAGGTCTGGCTGAAATAAGCCCCTAGAATACTGGCACCTCCGGTGAGGAGAGTGTATGCACGTGTTCAGGGCTCGCCTGAAAACGCCATTAGAATACCAGCTACTCCGGTGAGGAGATTATTGCTTGTGTTCTGACTGCATGACCACAGACTGCAATCTGCTTAGCAGTCATCTGTGTTCCCTATGAGTCTAACAGGACACAGTCTTTTTCTCAGCGGCTCTGTGACGAAACAGGGTTCGCTTTATAACGCTGGTCAGCGCCCTAGCGTTTTACTTTGCAGCTCACTGAAGCTAAGTGAGTTCGCACTTATCGCCATATAGCGCTGTGGCATTCCCGCTAGCGGCTCTGGGGATTAACAGAGTTCGCGCTAACTGCCACAGCGCGCTACGGCGTTTATTTTAGCAACTCTGCGGGATAACAGAGTTCGCTACTTACACCATCTTACTAGCAGCGGGCTCTGCCTTGCACGGTGGACCCCGGGCTGCGAACGCACTCTCTTACATTATCTATTAGGTGCGTTCCGCAGACCCTAACATAATACTAGCGCTAGGGTCTGGCTAGTAAAATGGCGGATGACCAGCGTCTACGGCAGTTCATCCAGCAGCTGGAGGGTAGGTTGGCGGCTCTTGAGCGCACAACCTCAGCTGTGGATGTTACCGCAGTCGCTGTTCAGGCTGCTAGCGCAGCGGCAGCTAGTTTGTCCTCCGCCACCTCTGCTCCGACCTTATCCCATCTCCCGCTTCCAGATAAGTTTTCTGGTGACAGTAAACATTGTCGGGGATTCGTAAGCCAGTGCTCTATCCAGCTCGAGCTTCTGGCTGCACGTTTTCCCATGGAGCGGGCACAAGTGGGTTTCATAGTTTCACTTCTGTCGGGCAGAGCGTTGGAATGGGCAACGCCGCTGTTGGAGCGCGATGATCGTGTGGTGCAGAGTGCTCCTCATTTCTGGAGGCTCTTAGAAAGGTATTTTTAGGCCCTCAGGTCACCCACGATACGGCGCTCCAACTGCTGCCAATGTCACAGGGTTCGTCCATGGTCAGTCAGTTTTCGGTCCAATTCTGGACACTGGCCTCCGAGTTAGAGTGGCCGGATAAAGTCCTCATTCCGGTATACTGGAGAGGTCTGGCTGATCATGTAAAGGACGCTTTGGCCACCAGGGAGATTCCTGCCTCACTGGAGAAGCTTATCTCCATCTCTACCCGCATCGACCTCCGTTTTCACGAGCGGAGGTTGGAGCGGGCCCAGTGTAGGCAGAGGTTTCGGCTGGCTCCCACCTTTGCCAAACCTCTGGAATCCCCCGTTCAGGCGTACGACCCCCAGGAGACCATGGAGGCTACTCGAGTGGGACCTAAGTCTCAGGCCGCTCGAGCTTCCGTGGTCTGTAGTGTGTGCCAGCAGCAGGGGCATTATGCCAACCAATGTCCACAGCAGTTGCGCAAACGGCCGTGTCCAGAAAGCATGAGAGCAGGTTCACTGGACGCAACGGCTTTTGTTCCAAAAGTGCTTCTTAATGGGACAATTACCATAGGTCCATCCACTCTTCCAGTTAAGCTCTGTGTGGATTCTGGGGCAGAGGGAAATCTTGTGCCTTCCACCTTTGCTTCTTATCACAACATACCTCTGGTGAAGCTCACCGAGCCAGTGTCGGTTAGAGTGGTAAATGGATCAATTCTGTCCTCACCAATCACCCATCAGACTGTCCCTCTTCCCCTGTCTGTATCGCCGTCCCATCAGGAGAATGTATCTCTTTTTGTCCTTCCTGAAGGAATGGACGAGGTTCTGTTGGGATTACCCTGGCTCCGCCACCACTCTCCCCATATTGAGTGATCTTCTGGGAGAATTATGGGTTGGGGTGAATCATGTAAAGGCAGATGCATTAGGGACAGCGTTCAGGTCACCACCACAGAGATACCCTTAGACCTCACTCCGATTCCCAAGGTTTACTGGTCTTACGCAGACGTATTCTCCAAGAGAGCTGCAGAGACTCTTCCGCCTCATCGCCCCTAAGACTGTCCTATCGATCTCTTGCCTGGAGCTGAACCTCCTAGGGGAAGGGTTTTTCCCCTCTCTCTCCCTGAAACGGAGGCTATGTCCCAATATATTCAGGAGAACTTGGCAAGAGGATTCATTAGGAAGTCGGTATCACCAGCGGGAGCAGGGTTCTTCTTCGTGCAGAAGAACGGAGAGTTACGTCCATGTATAGACTATAGGGGTCTTAACGCTATCACCGTGAAAAATAAATACTCTTTGCTGCTGATCTTGGAGCTCTTTGATAGGCTTCGGGGAGCAAGGGTATTTACCAAGTTAGATCTGCGGGGTGCGTATAACCTGATTCGCATCCGTGAGGGGGACGAATGGAAGACGGCATTCAATACCAGAGATGGGCATTACGAATACTTGGTGATGCCCTTCGGGCTTTGTAATGCTCCAGCCGTCTTCCAAGACTTTGTAAATCAAGAAAAGAAAAAGGGCGCATGTGTAGACTCACAGGGCTACTTTTTAAAAATAGTGCCAATGCACTCACCTGTAATGGTTGTGTGCATCTACACAACCAAGATTAAGCGTGTGATTAATGAGGTCACCTCTCTCTATTTGTGATGTCGTCCCATCGGTGTTTGCATCAAGCCTCCGTGTTCCTCTGATGGTCACACAATCCCGCTCGACCGAATGACACGTCACCTTAGGTCCTCAGTTATTAACCCGGTGGCTGTAAACCAGAGGTCCTCAATACATCCAAATAAACCAGGCTGCTCCTGCCGCTGTTAACTCCGTATGGAGACTTTTCGCATGTAAACAATGGTGCATCGGTCTCAACAGGGTTCGCTTTATAACACTGGTCAGCGCCCTAGCGTTTTACTTTGTGGCTCACTGAAGCTAAGTGAGTTCGCACTTATCGCCATATAGCGCTGTGGCATTCCCGCTAGCGACTCTGCGGGATAACAGAGTTCGCTACTTACGCCATCTTACTAGCAGCGGGCTCTGCCTGCACGGTGGACCCCGGGCTGCGAACACACCTCTCTACATTATCTATTAGGTGCGTTCCGCAGACCCTAACAGTGTGTGCGTGTGGTTCTTTCATTATTTATGTACCTTTCTATCTATTATCTATGTAACATCTATCTATCTATTATCTACCGTAAATACTCGCGTGTAAGCCGAGATTTTCAGCCCATTTTTTAGGGCTGAAAGCCCCCCTCTCGGCTTATACGCGAGTCATATACCGGGGGAGTTGGCGGCGGAGGAGGAGCGGGGGTGTCAGATCATACTTACCCCTCCGGCGGCGCGTCTCTGTAGCCTCCCTGCTTCTCCCACGATCTCCGGCTCCTTCCTGCAGCTGTCACATGGTACCGGTCATTAAAGTCATGAATATGCATATATTCATGACTTTAATGAGCGGTACCGCGTGACAGCTGTAGGAAGGAAGAGCTGCGGAGACCGCGGGAGAAGAGGAGAGGCTGCAGAGAGTGACGCGCCGGCGGGGGGGTGAGTATAGCGATATTCACCTGCCCCCCGGTTCACCACTGTGCGCTGCTCCGACCTCCTCGTCCGACTCCTCTGGCTGTGAATGTTCAGGCAGAGGAAGCGATGACATAGTTAGCGCACACCGCGCCCTCTGCCTGATCATTCACTGCCGAGGACCCGGAAGAGGGAGCAGTGCAGCGGTGGACCGGTCCGGTGACAGGTAAATATCTCAGGTGCCGGGGTCCTGAGCGAGCGGTGACACAGGCACCTGTCCCCCATAGCGCACCAGTGTCCCCACCTGCTCAGGACACCGGAACCTGGCCCCCAGCGACGAGAGGTGAGTATGTCATTTTTTTTTTCTTTTGCAGCAGCGCGGCAGCATAAGGGACCTATACTATGGGGCATAATCTGTGGAGCATATGGGGCATAATCTGTGGAGCATATGGGGGCATAATCTGTGGAACATATGGGGGCATAATCTGTGGAGCATATGGGTGCATAATCTGGAACATATGGGTGCATAATCTGTGGAGCATATGGGGGCATAATCTGTGGAGCATATGGGGCATAATCTGTGGAGCATATGGGGGCATAATCTGTGGAGCATATTGGGCATAAACTGTGGAGCATATGGGGCATAATCTGTGCAGCATATGGGGGCATAATCTGGAGCATAATCTGTGGAGCATATGGGGCATAATCTGTGGAACTTATGGGGCATAATCTGTGGAGCATATGGGGGCATAATCTGTGGAGCATATGGGGGCATAATCTGTGAAGCATATGGGGGCATAATCTGTGGAGCATATGGGGGCGTAATCTGTGCAGCATATGGGGCATATTCTGTGGAGCGTATGGGGGAATAATCTGTGGAGCATATGGGGGCATAATCTGGAACATATGGGGGCATAATCTGTGGAGCATATGGGGCATAATCTGAGGAGCATATGGGGGCATAATCTGTGGAGCATATGGGGGCATAATCTGTGGAGCATATTGGGGCATAACCTGTGGAGCATATGGGGGCATAATCTGTGCAGCATATGGGCATAATCTGTGCAGCATATGGGGGCATAATCTGTGGAACATCATATCGTGGCATAATCTATGGAGCATACGGGGGCATAATCATTTTCCACCCTAGGCTTATACACGAGTCAATAAGTTTTCCCAGTTTTTTGTGGCAAAATTAGGGGGTCGGCTTATACACGGGTCGGCTTATACATGAGTATATACGGTATCTATTTTCTATCTATCTAGCTATCTTTTATCTATCTATCTGTCTATATATTATCTTTCTATCTATTATCTATCTATTTATTATCTATTATCTGTCTATCTTCTATCTATTTATTATCTATCTATCTATCATCTACTTATCTATTATCTATCTATTATCTATTTGTCTTTTATCTATCTATCTATTATCTGTCTATCTTTTATCTATCTATCATCTATTTATCTATTATCTATCTATCTATTATCTATCTTTCTATTATCTATCTCTCTATCATCTATTTATCTATCTATTATCTATTTATCCATTATCTAGCTATCTGTCTATCTATTATCTATCTATTGTCTATTTATCTATTATCTAGCTATCTGTCTATCTATTATCTATCTATTATCTATTTATTATCTAGCTATCTATCTATTATTTATTTATCTATTATCTAGCTATCTGTCTATGTATCTATTATCTATCTATCTATTATCTAGATGTCTATATATCTATTATCTATCTATCTATTATCTGTTTATCTATTATCTAGCTATCTGTCTATTATCTAGCTATCTATTTATCTATTATCTTTCTATCTGTCTATCTATCTATCTATCTATCTATCTATCTATCTATCTATCTATCTATTTTATATGACCTGAACTGATTAGCCTGGGAATGGTCAAAAACTGTGTATTTAATTAATTAAAATAATTTTAAATTTAAGTGTGTGTGTTTTCTTTTTATTTCATACAATAGGATTAATAATTGATAGTTGTCTAATTGACAACTCTCAGTTATTAACCTTGCTTAAAGTCACCTTCCAATAGCAAGGTGGCTTTAACCCATTATTATCCCATTAGCCACCGCTACAGGGCAATGGGAATAGATGGACTAAGTGCCAGAAAGGGCACATCTAATTATAGATTTGCCTTTTCTGGGGTGGCTGGGGGCAGATGTTAGTAACCAGGGGGGCACAAAAAAATGCACCCTCCCTAGGCTATTATTATCTGCCCCCACTCACTAGCTTTCCCTGTCTGGTGGAGAAAATACTGCGGGAGCCCATGCAGTTTCTTTCAACAAATTTACACATTTAATTAACCCCTACATGTATGAAATTTTGCACACATACACCCATGTGATTGCTAGTGAAAACCATATATCAAACTACATGAAATGAAATGGTTTACTGTATGTAAACCATGTGTCATTTCATGTCGGATTCTGTAATGAAAGCCGGCAATTGAATTAGCGGCTATTCTGCTATGTATAAGTGTATGACATATATATATATATATATATATATATATATATAATATATATATTATTATTAGAGTTGAGCGATACTTTCCGATATCCTAAAGTATCGGAATCGGAATGGTATCGCCGATATCACTAAAATATCGGCGATACCCGATACCGATACCGGAAGTCCCATGTAAGTCTATGGGAACAAAATATCGAAATTAAAAAAAACCCATTCTTGCCTTGTTGGTTAATTGTACATGAAGGAAAACAAGAAAGAGTAATGTAGAATGTATTGGGGAAGGTTGAGGAGACATTAAAGGCATAGATGTTTAACCCAATCAAATGGAATAGCATAAATATTTTTTTTTTTAAAGATGTTCGGATTGACGAAGAAATTGACAATGTTAACGTTTTTTATATTTTGGCAAATATGTATATTACACAACTTCCATGCTCTTCATCTTCACCTTTTTAACTTTTCACACACTTTCTCCTTCATAATCTTCTGCAGCATCATCTTTTTCATCAAATTATTCTTCATCTTCACCTTCTTTATCTTCTTCTTAAACTTCTTGCTATTCATCTTTGTTAACATTACTCATATTCTTCTTATTAAACTATTATTCTTATTCATATTCTGCTTCATCTTCTTCATCATATTCTTATTTGTGACAGAGAATCCTGTACTTGTAATCTGTCAAAGTATGAATTTTTCATCCTTCCGTTCTTGCTGTCACAAAAGATTTAAATTACAACAGTATTTGTCCGTGTTCAGTTTAGCCTGCAGCAGCAGGCATTTTCCAGGGGCACCACGAGGAGGAACGGACTCACCCCCATACACTGCTTAGTCTTCTTCTGCTTAGAATTTAGAGCATATATTTTGCTCTTCATTTTGGTCTTATACTTCATGTTCTTCTGCTTTTAGATCTTCTGCTTATTGTTCTTGTGTCTCTTGTTCCGTATCTTGTATTTGTAGCACAATCTTGTACCAGCTGATGTTACTGGGACACGGTTACTAAGCAGGAGGTACCTGTGCTCCAAAGCACTACCAAGGACCAGCAGACGTTGCTGGAACTCGGATACCGAGATGGAGGCACCTAGACCAAAGGCACTGCGGAGAACCAGTTGACGGTACTGGAACCCGGAGGGGCAGCAGAAGGAAAAGAGCCAATGGCACAACCGAGGACCAGCTGACGTTACTGGGACACGGTTACTAAGCAGGAGGTACCTGTGCTCCAAAGCACTACCAAGGACCAGCAGACGTTGCTGGAACTCGGATACCGAGATGGAGGCACCTAGGCCAAAGGCACTGCGGAGAACCAGTTGACGGTACTGGAACCCGGACGGGTAGCAGAAGGTACAAGAGCCAATGCAAGTAACGAGGACCAGCTGACTGTGCTGGAACCCGGAGGGGCAGCAGAAGGAAAAGAGCCAATGGCACAACCGAGGACCAGCTGACGTTACTGAACCCCAGTAACACAGGAGCAAGTGTTGACTGTGCTAACAGCACTTCCGAGCAACAACTGGCGGTGTTGGAGCCCAGGGTCAAGGAGGATGTTTAAATACTAGATCAAGTAATTTCCTTGTTACCTGTCAATTTTAAATGTCTATACTTCAAACAAGAGAAAGATAACCTTTACTACCATAAGATGATGATTTCATTTAAACTAATATCTAGATAAATAAAGAATTGACAAACATAAACACATACATTAACATGTTGAACAGCAATGCAAACCACAAAATAAATTAGTTAAGGAATCTGCTATACGGTTGTACATAAAAAGCATACAAGTACATATCTGAATCCATTAATGATGGATAAGTAACAGTATGTACACCATTTTTATTGTATAGACAATGAATGTCTGACTTCAAAACATCATCAGCATTACAAGTTATCTGTGACATTACTAAAATGTTACATTTGCTGAATAATGTCACTAAACAGTTTATACAAAATTATACAATTTCCATCATGTAATACTCATAATATGTGGCAATAATCATGTTTATTAACAAACATAACCTTTAAAAAGTGCATAGTGAAAATTGCTATTTATGCCTGACTGTCGACTTGCAAGCATGACAACGGATAGATAAGGTATATATAGATGACACTGCATAGCCACAGATGGTGAATGGCGATGTAATACTGTACCTCAATAAAGTGTGCGTCACTACTACATAATTTTTTTTATATAGCTTTATAAACAGGGTACGTGGATGTATGCTTGCGCCTTTGTTTTGACGCACAGACTGCCTTCCTGCTGAGACGCGTTGGGTAGTGAACAGTTGTGTGCAGTGTTCACTGTAGTCTGAGGTTTTCCTTTTTGGAGTGCAGATCACGCTCCAGTTAGTTCTTCAACCACTGCTGGTTGTAGTCTGCTGAGCGTGTGTCACTGGCACATCCTTGAAATTTTCTCTAATTGTTGCTGCTCCATTCTATTACAAATAAATAAAATCTATTAGTGTGACGCGCTTCCATCCGTATACAATACATTGGTTGCAAACACTATAGAAGTACACAAAGGGGCCTTTCACACCTACTGAACAGTTGTGTGCAGTGTTCACTGCAGTCTCTGCGGAATAACCACACTTAGGCCTTATAACTTTTCAGACTTTCTTTATCAATCTACCAAGATGAAGAAGGCAGGGAGTAAGGCACGTGGTCGTGGAGTTTCTTCAGGGAGAGGACGTGGGGATTCTGTGGCTGCTGCGGCCCCCAGTGACACAGCATCCACCAGTTTTCCCCGGGCCGTGAGCGTTCCTTTATGCGCACTTTTGTAGGAGCTCGGAGTACCCCCCTGCTGCGGGAAGAACAAATTGAAGCCGTTGTTGTTTGGATCTCAGCCAATGCATCGACTTCAATTGCTTCCACCTCCTCTCAGGACCACAGCACTGTTGGGCAACCATCTGTCTCTTCACCGCCTGGCAAATTGCCCAGGCAGTCAGAGAGTTCTGTACAGGAGCCAGCTGAGTGTCTGCTTCTGTTCTCAGAATCTATTGGCTTGCAAACAGGGGCCCAGCCAAGCAGCATTCTGTAATGTGAAGAAGAGGGAGTATGCAGTGATGCGCAACAGCTGTGTCTCTCTGAATCTGAAGAGGCGGGTGAGACAGTGCCGATGGTCAGCACACCGCAGAACGCATCTGATGATGATGATGAGACCCAGGTGCCAGTTTCTGTTGAGCATGGTGCTGGCCAGACCACCCAACAGCAGGTGTTGGAAGAGGGTAGTGGAGATGATGAGGTCCAATACCCAACATGGCATGAAGAACAGGAAGGTGGTGGGAGCAGCTCAGAGGAATAATAATAATATTTATTTATATAGCGCCATCATATTCCGCAGCGCTTTACAGTTTAGCAGTTTCAGAACACAAGTCATAAGTAACAACGTTAACAATACAATAATTTAAGCTAAATAAGTCGCCCCTGCTCGTGACAGCTTACAATGTACAATGAGATGGGGGAGATACAAAGTATAGGTGTTTATATACAATGGTGCATTTACAATGATGTTCCAGCCATCTTAAGGGACTGAGGGATGGAGATAGTGAATGGGCTAGAGACACACACACACTTACACAGAATACATAGAATGACTTTGATTAGTGAATGTGATAGGCCGCTCTGAACAAATGTGTTTTGAGGGAGCGCCTGAAACCATGCAAATTGTGGATAGTCCTAATTTCTTGGGGTACAGCATTCCAGAGGATTGGCGTAGAGCAGGAGAAGTCTTGGAGTCGGGAGTGGGAGGTACGTATTAGTGCAGAGGTTAGTCGAAAGTCGTTTGCAGAGCGCAGCAGTCGGTTAGGCCGATAGATAGAAATGAGGGAGGAGATGTAGGAGGGGTGCTGCACTGTGGAGAGCTTTGTGGGTGAGAACCAGTACTTTGGTTGAAAGCTGGGAGAGGCCTAGAGAAATGGTTAGTGATAGAAGGAAGATAGAGGAAGACATTGCCCCAACGGTACAAACAGGAGGGAGAGTTAGGCTGCAGACTCGGTTGCCTGTAGCCTCCAGTTTGGCACCTGTTCGGAGCAGTTGTCTTCCAAAAGTCAAAACGTGCGCTCCCAGGACTTGCACTGCGTGGTCCTTTTTTCACACACTTGCACATGATATTTGCTATGTGAAATGCAAGCTGTGTAATCAAAAATTAAAAATAGCTAAAAGTGTCAGTCACCTCAATACCACAAATATGTGGAAACATGTGCGGACAAAGCACGTAGTTGAGTTACAAAGACACACTGGAGATGTAGGCCAACCTACAGCAGCACCTACATCTTCAGGTTGTGTTGAAGCCTCTTCATCGAGCTCACACACAGCTGGTTATGCTTCCTCACAGGATCGCCATGGAAGAACCTCGGCCACTGTTGTCCAGAGACAAACTGTTATTCCACACACAGCAGCAAGTTCCCTGTCATCCTCACACTCCCAGGCCACAAAACAGCCAGCGGTAGCACAGGCATGGGATAAAAGACGGCCATACTCCGCAAACCATGCACGAGCACAGGCTCTGAATGCTGGCATTGCAAAACTCCTGTCCCTTGAAATGCTGTGATTCAGGCTGGTGGAGACAGACAGTTTCCGTAACTGAATATCATTGTCAATCCCACAATACAATGTGCCAAGCCGATTTCATTTCAGCAGGCAAGCCGTCCCTGGTCTGCAAAAGCATGTTGAGGGAAAAATTAAACATGCGCTACTAAAAGCCCTCAGTAGCAAGGTCCACCTGACCACCGATGCGTGGACCAGTACCCATTGTTATGATCTGCTACAACCAGTAAGGAAAGAAGGGAATTCTGTCCCTACAATACAACTAAGCTGAATCCCTACGATGTAACGGGGAACCTGATCCTGCGACCAGACCCGCTAAAGTCCTCATCTAGTGTGAACGAAGACCTATAGTTGCGAGGGAGTAATCCCTACAAGATCTAGGGACTGGGAGAAAAGGTGGACACCTCCTAACATAAATTGTAGCATGGATAATTAAACAGAAAAATAAATACTTTGTGATCCTAACATCAAGCAAAACTCACAGATTAAGGCACCTAAGCACCCGGCTAGCTTAACAGTAGATAATACAATGAAGTCAAGCAAAGCCAGAAGGGCGGAGCCAGACTAAATAGGGAAAAAAGGTCATGTGACCAGCAAACTGAAACAAAACCTAACAAGAGGGTTCTAACACCCATGGCCAGGGACAATACCTTTCCCTCACTGCCCATTGGGTCAATGTTGTGCAGCCGGGTACTGATCTTGCGAGTGGCGCTGTACGTGTTCTGCCAACTCCAAGGATTGCAGGAATCAAGTCTGTACACATTGATTCCTCCTCCTATTCCAGTTCCTCAGAATCATCGCTGCAGGAGCCGTCACGGTCTACCTCCACATGGACCCGTGAACGTTTACCTGTTGCGACCGATATGAGCACAGCCGTGTCCAAATGTCAACAGGCCATCCTGAAATTAATTTCCATGGGGAATCTTAGCCACACAGCGCAGGAGCTCTGTAATGCCATAAAGCAGGAGAGCGACGTGTGGTTTTTGGAAGAGAATCTACAGGCAGGCTTGGTAGTGTGTGACAATGGCCGAAATCTGGTGTCAGCTCTGGGCTTTGGCAACCTCAGTCACATACCATGTCTGTCATATGTGCTCAACTTGGTCGTCCAGAGTTTTTTGAGGGACTATCCGGATCTTGATGCACTGCTGCACAAGGTCCGCCTAGAGTGCGCTCACTTGCGACGTTCCAGCATGGCCAGATCGCTGATTGCAGCTCTGCAACGCAGATTTCACCTTCATGAACATCGCATTATATGTGACGTACCCACCAGGTGGAATTCCTCGTTACATATGTTGGAGCGGTTGTGTGAGCAGCAGCCAACAGTAATGGAGTATCAGCTGCATCAGGCGCAGTCAACTCGCAATTTGTGGCGTTCACACTTCACCACTACTGAGTGGGCCTCTATAATAAGAATAATAATATTATTTATTTATATAGCACCATAATATTCCGCAGTGCTTTACAGTTTAACAGTTTCAAAACACGAGTCATAAGTAACAACGTTAACAATACAATAATTAAAGCAAAATCAGCCGCCCCTGCTGGTGAAAGCTTACAATCTACAATGAGGTGTGGGAGATACAAAGTACAGGTGTTTATATACAATGGTGTTTTTACAATGATGGTCCAGCCATTTTAAGGAAGTGAGGGATGCATGGAGATAGTGAATGGGCTACACACACAGAATTACACATAGAATGACTTTGATTAGTGAATGTGATAGGCCACTGTGAACAAATGTGTTTTGAGGGAGCGCCTGAAACCATCCAAATTGCGGATAGTCCTAATTTCTTGGGGTAGAGCATTCCAGAGGATTGGCGCAGCGCGGGTGAAGTCTTGGAGTTGGGAGTGGGAGGTACGGATTAGTGCAGAGGTTAGTCAGAAGGTCGTTTGCAGAGTGCAGCAGTCGGTTAGGCCTATAAATATAAATAAGGGAGGAGATGTAGGGGGGTGCTGCGCTGTGGAGAGCTATGTTGGTGAGAACCAGTAATTAGAATTGGATCCTATAATGAATGGGCAGCCACTGCCAGTGTAATGAGTGGCGAATAACTCTATGAAGGATATCTGCCACGTTTTGCGTGCGTTTGATGAGTCAACGCGGATGGCGAGTGCAGATGATGCACTAGTCAGCCTGACTGTCCCCCTTATCTGCCTGCTTCAAAAAACACTGCAAGCACTAAGGCATGAGGTTTTGGAAGAGGTGGAGGATGAGGAGTCACAAATTCCATCACCTTCTGGACAGTCAGCGCAACGTGGTTCCTCACAAAGGGCTGGAGGACTTTCAAAGTACCATGCTGTATCAACAATTGAACCTCCAGAGTCGCTGTCTATATTTTCATAACCATTACAAACTTTTAATGTATTTACAAAGCACATAATGTACATTTTTTGTCTATCCTTTTGTAATGCTATTGTGTTTCCATAAACTGATGTTACAGAATTATGATACAAAGTTTTTAAATTTTGAGTTTTAAATTTTGTAAATTTATATGTATTTGAAGGACTTTGTGAGGAGGATGAGGAGGAGTCAATGGAGGAGGAAGACATCGCTCCAGAGGGAGGTAGACAATGCTCTAGTCAGTATGTAGACCAAGGGTGGGGTGATGCACAGCAGGCGGAGATGACGCCTCTTGCAGGGGACAACGTTTCTTGGCCAGTTGGGAGTCTGCAGCACATGGTTGATTTCATGCTGCAGTGGCTGAGAAACGACCGCCGCATCGAACACATTCACACCACGTCTGATTATTGGGTGTACACCCTCCTAGACCCTCGCTACCGGGACAACTTACAAAGCCTCATCACACCGTTGAACCGGGAGCGTAAAATGCGGAAGTACCAAGACACACTGGTGCAATCCATAATGTTCTCCATTCCAGCCGAGAGCACTGCTGCTGCTACTGATTTACAAAGCAGCTCTGTGCGTCGAGGCAGTGGAGACAGCTCTGCAACAAGAGGGAGCACAAGCAGCGCCTCTGCACAGGGCAAGAACAGTATGTTCCAAATGTGTCGAAGTTTTGTGGCAGCGCCACCAATGTCTACACCATCCGAGACGGCTCCAGTCAGCAGGAGGCAACATTTCCGTAAGATGGTGACAGACTACATGTCTTGCCCTCTCAGTGTACTCCCAGATGGCTCTTCCTCATTCAAGTTTTGTGTCTCTAAGCTGGATACATGGCCAGAGCTTAGCTAGTATGCATTGGAGGTGCTGGCTTGATCTGCTGCCAGTGTATTATCGGAGCGCGTCTTTACTGCTGCAGGTGGTGTACTAACAGACCGTTGCATGCGACTATCCTACGATAATGTAGAACGGCTTACTTTTCTGAAAATGAACTAGGCATGGATCTCGCCTGAATTTGCCTGTCCGGTTTCAGATTAACTAACTGGTTGACAACGTTTTCCATGTCTCCTGTTATGTTCATCTTTCTACCACCTGAGCTATACTCCCTGGGCTACAACACTGCCAGTTGCTGCTCAGAAGTGTCGTGTCCACAGACCAATAACACAGCTATAGTGATAGTGGGGTTCAGTAACGCCTGCTGTTCCCCTGCTGTGTGTCCGGCAAAAATTACTGCTACCTAGCTACACATGTTTAAAAAAACATGACATGTTAAAGTGGCTAGTGCTACACATAGATATCAGGCTACACCCTTATTTCTAAGCTGTAAACAAGTGAAACGTCAAATTTAAAACCATTCAATGATTAGTGTTGGTAACAAATCTGTAACTAAATAATTGTGACATATTATGGCAGATATCCACATGTCTAACACAAATGCTAACACAAAAGCATACTTATGCTATAGGGTACTGATGGTGAACCTTCTCACTCCATAACTTTGACCAATCCAACTCACATCATGCCTCAAATGCTGCAATGTTGGAAGTGCATAATGTGGGTTGAACTTTGACAACAGCTGCAGTGCGAAGGTTATCCTTCTGTGTTCTTGGCTTTTAAATAAAAGCATACAAGTAAATATAATAATACATTGTTGATTAAGGGACATGATGTACACCTGTAATATTGTGCAAACAATGGATGTAGGACTATTCCTCTTCAACATTACTTATATTTGTGTCATTTGAAAAAATACATATTTTAGTTAAAAATTAAAAACCCATGTTCAGTAGCTGTGAAAGGCCCGTTTGTGTACTTCTATATTGTTTGCAACCAATGTATTGTATACGGATGGAAGCGCGTCACACTAATAGATTAGATTTATTTTAAATGGAATGTAGCAGAACCAATTGGAGATAAATGAAAAGGATGAGCCACTGAGACACGCTCAGCAGAGTACAAGCAGCAGTGCTTGAACATGTAACTGGAGCGTGATCTGCACTAAAAAAAGTAAAAAACACAGACTGAAGTGAACACTGAAACACAACTGTCCACAATCTGTGAAAAGCTCCTTTCTGTACTTCTATAGTGTTTGCAACCAATGTATTGTATACGGATGGAAGCGCGTCACACTAATAGATTAGATTTATTTTAAATGGAATGTAGCAGAACCAATTGGAGATAAATGAAAAGGATGAGCCACTGAGACACGCTCAGCAGAGTACAAGCAGCAGTGCTTGAACATGTAACTGGAGCGTGATCTGCACTCAAAAAAGTAAAAAACACAGACTGAAGTGAACACTGAAACACAACTGTCCACAATCTGTGAAAAGCTCCTTTCTGTACTTCTATAGTGTTTGCAACCAATGTATTGTATACGGATGGAAGCGCGTCACACTAATAGATTAGATTTATTTTAAATGGAATGTAGCAGAACCAATTGGAGATAAATGAAAAGGATGAGCCACTGAGACACGCTCAGCAGAGTACAAGCAGCAGTGCTTGAACATGTAACTGGAGCGTGATCTGCACTAAAAAAAGTAAAAACACAGACTGAAGTGAACACTGAAACACAACTGTCCACAATCTGTGAAAAGCTCCTTTCTGTACTTCTATAGTGTTTGCAACCAATGTATTGTATACGGATGGAAGCGCGTCACACTAATAGATTAGATTTATTTTAAATGGAATGTAGCAGAACCAATTGGAGATAAATGAAAAGGATGAGCCACTGAGACACGCTCAGCAGAGTACAAGCAGCAGTGCTTGAACATGTAACTGGAGCGTGATCTGCACTAAAAAAAGTAAAAAACACAGACTGAAGTGAACACTGAAACACAACTGTCCACAATCTGTGAAAAGCTCCTTTCTGTACTTCTATAGTGTTTGCAACCAATGTATTGTATACGGATGGAAGCGCGTCACACTAATAGATTAGATTTATTTTAAATGGAATGTAGCAGAACCAATTGGAGATAAATGAAAAGGATGAGCCACTGAGACACGCTCAGCAGAGTACAAGCAGCAGTGCTTGAACAAGTAACTGGAGCGTGATCTGCACTCAAAAAAGTAAAAAACACAGACTGAAGTGAACACTGAAACACAACTGTCCACAATCTGTGAAAAGCTCCTTTCTGTACTTCTATAGTGTTTGCAACCAATGTATTGTATACGGATGGAAGCGCGTCACACTAATAGATTAGATTTATTTTAAATGGAATGTAGCAGAACCAATTGGAGATAAATGAAAAGGATGAGCCACTGAGACACGCTCAGCAGAGTACAAGCAGCAGTGCTTGAACATGTAACTGGAGCGTGATCTGCACTAAAAAAAGTAAAAAACACAGACTGAAGTGAACACTGAAACACAACTGTCCACAATCTGTGAAAAGCTCCTTTCTGTACTTCTATAGTGTTTGCAACCAATGTATTGTATACGGATGGAAGCGCGTCACACTAATAGATTAGATTTATTTTAAATGGAATGTAGCAGAACCAATTGGAGATAAATGAAAAGGATGAGCCACTGAGACACGCTCAGCAGAGTACAAGCAGCAGTGCTTGAACATGTAACTGGAGCGTGATCTGCACTAAAAAAAGTAAAAAACACAGACTGAAGTGAACACTGAAACACAACTGTCCACAATCTGTGAAAAGCTCCTTTCTGTACTTCTATAGTGTTTGCAACCAATGTATTGTATACGGATGGAAGCACGTCACACTAATAGATTTGATTTTTTTCTAATATAATGGAGCTGCACCAATTCCACTAAATAAAATAAAAAAAAAAAAAAAAAAGTGACACGTGCAGATGCCTACAAACAGCGGTGGATGCAGAGCAAACTGCAGCGTCACCTGCACTGTCACACACACACCTTGCACAGAGCTGTTAAAACAACACTGGCAAAATGAAGCTTTACACAGCGGTTGGTAAACTAGCCTGCCTCAAGCACAGTAGTACACAAAATCGCAATATCTAACTGTCCCTCAGAGTCAGCACAGCAGCGTTCTGTCCCTAACTGAGTTCACAGCACAGTGACGCTAAAATGGCTGCGGCGCCTTTTATAGTGCATTCTGACATCATTTCAGCAGCCAATCACAGCCATGCCATTAGTTAAGATGACCGCATCATTACAGGATGTGCCCACACTTCGTAGGATTCCTCATTGGCTGACTAAAATCACATTGCCTCTCAAAGAATTATGGGAACTTCCGATTCCGGTATACGATATGGAAAAAGTATCGGAATTAAGTATCGGAATTCCGATAACGCGAATATCGGCCGATACCCGATACTTGCGGTATCGGAATGCTCAACACTAATTATTATTATTTTCTTTTGGTGTAGTTTTTTTTTTAACAATGTGATTTTAACATGAGTTTTTACATACAGAGAACTGCTCTATGTCAAACGTCATGTTTAAATCGCATTGCATACGAAGGGCAAACGGATGGAAAACTGAGGGTGCAATTAAAAATCGCATATATTTCAAACTACATGAAATGAAATGGTTTACTGTATCTAAACCATGTGTCATTTCATGTCGGATTCTGTAATTAAAGCCGGCAATTGAATTAGCGGCTATTCTGCTATGTATAAGTGTATGACCTATATATATATATATATATATATGTATATATATATATTTATTTGCTTTTTGTGTACAGGTTTTTTTTTACAATGTGATTATAACATGAGTTTTTACATAGAGAGAACTGCTCTATGTAAAACGTCATGTTTAAATTGCATTGCATACGGTTGCAAAATGGATGGAAAACTGGGGTGCAATTAAAAATCGCTTATAAATCGCATGACAATCGCATGACAATTGCATAGAATCTGACCGTTTTTTACATCCGGAAAACAGGCCGTTTTTGTTTCTCGCAAATGGGTATGTACCTAATATATGTGTATTCTATGTGTATATATCTATTCTTTCTTTTGTGATTTTAAAACTGTCATTTGGATACATTATATGTCGGTTTTGCAAGCCGGCGAGAAAATCTCGCCGTACGGATGCAATCGGGATGCCATACGGATGACACACGGATATTTGGATGTGAGGAAATCAGGAAATGGGGTAATAAGGGTTAATATCACCTTGCTATTGTAAGGTGATATTAAGCCCGGTTAATAATAGAGAGGCATCAATAAGACGCCTATCCATTATTAATCTTAAATTAATAAAGGGTTAAAAAACAAGGTTTTTTTGATCATGACTAAGGGTGCTGCGACACCAGAAACACGTTGATAACGCATTTTTTTGCTGCTATCTATGCTGATACTTTTATCCTCTATGCTTGATATATCAAGTGAATAAAGATCTACTTTTTCACTTTATCGTGGAGCTGGATTTTTTTCCTTCTTTTTTTTTCTTAAAAAACAACACACGCATAAGAATAAATTATTTAAATGAAATAAAACACAGCACAGTTTTCATCTCTTTATTATATGCTCGGATCCAAGCGATGCCCTCGATCTCCTGTAATAAAATGTAAAAAAAATTAAAACAACTGTATACTCCTTGTCCAACGCAGTCCAATTAATAACGAATGTCCCACGACGGTCTCCCCTATAGAACAGTGACATCAGGTGATGCCACTGCTCTGTAGGGCCTCCCAGTGATGCACTGACAGGAGACAATGGCTCCTGCAGTGCATCACTGAGTTCGTTCTCTCACTTTATGGCAATTCTGCGTGGGAATTTTCTCACCCAGCATTGCCAGTGAGAGAATGAACGGAAGTGACGTCATTCTCTCCTGGCGTCTGATGTCAGTGCATCGCAGGGGCGGTGTAGAGAGCTGACATCACCCGGTGTCAGCGTTCTATATCGGAGATCGTCGTGGGACACTCGTTATTATCTGGACTACGGCGGACAGGTGATGTATAGGTTGCTTTATTTTATTTTATTTTATGCAGGAGACAATGGCATCGGGGAATAGGTGATTGGTGAGTATGTACTCTATGTTATGTGTTGTATGTTATGTGTATGTTCTGTATGTTATATGTTGTATGTTATGTGCATGTACTGTAGGTTATGTGTTATATGCATGTTCTGTATGTGATATGTTATGTGTATGTTCTGTATGTTATGTGTTGTATGTTATGTGTATATTCTGTAAGTTATGTATTGTAATTTATATGTATGTTATGTGTTGTATGTTATATGTATGTTATGTGTTGTATGTTATATGTATGTACTGTATGTTATGTGTTATATGTATGTTCTGTATGTTATGTGTTGTATGTTATGTGTATGTTCTGTATGTTGTGTTATATGTATATTCTGAATGTTATGTGTTGTATGTTATATGTACTGTATGTTCTGTATATTATGTGTTGTATGTTATATGTATGTTCTGTATGTTATGTGTTATATGTATGTTCTGTATGTTATATGTATGTTATGTGTTGTATGTTATATGTGTTACGTGTTGTATGTTATATGTATGTACTGTATGTTATATGTATGTTATGTGTTGTATGTTTTATGTATGTTACATGTTGTATGTTATATGTATGTTACTTGTTATATGTATGTACTGTATGTTATGCGTTATATGTATGTTACGTGTTGTATGTTATATGTATGTACTGTATGTTACGTGTTGTAGGTTATATGTATGTTGTTATTATTATTATTATTTATTTATATAGCGCCATTAATTCCATGGTGCTGTACATGAGAAGGGGTTACATACAAAGTTATAGATATTGTTTACAGTAAACAAATTTACACTGACAGACTGGTACAGAGGGGGGAGGATCCTGTCCTTGCGGACTTACATTCTACGGGATAATGGGGAAGAAACAGAAGGTCGGGGTGCGGCAGCTCTGGTGGTGGCGAGGCGGCAGCTCTGGTGATAGCGGCAGCTCTGGTAGTGGTGGCGGCGAGGCAGCAGCTCTGGTGGTGGCAGCGAGGCGGCAGCTCGGGTGGTGGCGGCGAGGTGGCAGCGAGGCGGAATGGTTATTGCAGGCTGTAGGCTTTCCTGAAGAGATGGGTTTTCAGGTTCCGTTTGAAGGATCCAAGGGTGGTGGATAATCGTACATGTTGAGGCGTGGAATTCCAGAGGATGGGGGATATTCGGGAGAAATCTTGGAGGCGGTTGTGTGAGGAACGAATAAGTGTGGAGGATAGTAGGAGGTCTTGGGAGGATCGAAGATTACATGAAGGAAGATATTGGGAGATTAGTTCAGAGATATAGGGAGGGGACAGGTTGTGGATGGCTTTGTAAGTCAGTGTTAGTAGTTTGAACTGGATTCGTAGGGGAATTGGGAGCCAGTGGAGGGATTTGCAGAGGGGAGAAGCAGGGGAGTAGCAAGGGGAGAGGAGGATTAGTCGGGCAGCAGAGTTGAAGACAGACTGGAGTGGTGCAAGAGAGTTGACGGGGAGGCCACAGAGGAGGGTGTTGCAGTAATCGAGGCGGGAGATGATGAGGGCATGCACAAGAGTTTTAGTAGATTGAGGGCTGAGGAAGGGACGGATTCTGGAAATGTTTTTAAGTTGGAGGCGACAGGAGGTGGAAAGAGTTTGGATGTGTGGTTTGAAGGACAGGGAAGAGTCGAGAGTTACTCCGAGGCAGCGGATTTCAGTTGCGGGAGAGATCGTGATGCCATTTACCATAATAGATAAATCGGGTAGGGAAGATACATGAGATGGAGGAAAGATGATGAGTTCGGTTTTGTCAACATTGAGTTTTAGGAAGCGAGAGATGAAGAAGGAGGATATGGCTGATAGACACTCCGGGATTCTGGACAGCAGAGAGGTGACATCTGGGCCAGAGAGGTAGATCTGAGTGTCGTCCGCATACAGGTGGTACTGGAAGCCATGGGACTTTATGAGTTGTCCTAGGCCAAGGGTATAGATGGAAAAAAGTAGGGGCCCCAGGACAGAGCCTTGAGGGACTCCAACAGAGAGAGGGCGGGATGAGGAGGTAGTGTGGGAGTGGGAGACGCTAAATGTGCGGTCGGAAAGGTAAGAGCCAATCCAGGACAGGGCAAGGTCTTTGATGCCAAGGGAAGAAAGAATCTGTAGCAGTAGGCAGTGGTCGACTGTGTCAAAGGCAGAGGACAGGTCAAGGAGGAGGAGGATGGAGAACTGTCTGTTAGCTTTAGCTGTGAGTAAGTCATTAGTAATTTTGGTCAGGGCAGTATGTTATGTGTTGTATGTTATATGTATGTTACGTGTTGTATGTTATATGTATGTTACGTGTTGTATGTTATATGTATGCTCTATATGTTATGTGTTATATGTATGCTCTGTATGTTATGTGTTGTATGTTATATGTATGTTGTTTTGTATGTTATATGTATGTACTGTATGTAATTGTTTTATGTATGTTATGTGTTATATGTATGGTATGTGTTGTATGTTATATGTATGTTCTGTGTTATATGTATGTTATGTTGTGTATGTAATGTATGTTTTTTTTACTTTTTTGCCAAATTGGTCGCCGAGCGTTCGGCCGACTGCACGCCACGGTCGGGTTTCGTTTAATGGAACCCGACTTTGGCGAAAATCGGCGATTTTTGAAAATGAACGACCTGTTTCGCTCAACTCTAGTTACTATTATTATAAAGTTAAATAAGGTTGACAAGCTTAAGTAATAAGAATTGATGTCGTTGGCATTGAAATGGGCACTGTAGGTGTGCTTACTGTCCTCCACTCCCTGCCGACTTTTATTCCCCATTGACTTGCATTGGGGTCGGATTTTCGACTCCGACTCGATCATTTCCGTTAGTCGGCCGACTTCGTTTGACTCGACTTTTGAGAAAGTCGGTTTCACGAAACCCGACTCGACCCTAAAAAAGGCAAAGTCGCTCATCTCTACTAATGATCCAACTTCTGGCAGCAGCGGGTGGTCTCGCTTAGACCCTAGTCCATAAGCCTGTGCAGCCAAAGTGAAAGAAGCTGCAGGAGTCTCTGTACCAAGCATGAGCTGATGTGCGCTAGTCAGCAAGGTGAACCATGCCCCAGTGCCCTGTAGCCGGCCCACACTTCTCCATACGAGCGATGCCCAACGTTTATCTGGGAGCACGGTGCTCATCACCGTCACTGTCCCACTAGAGCATGTGGGTAAGTCTGGTAGTGGCATGTCTCGGCGCTGCCACGCTGGATCCAGAGCGTGCTGCACACCCTGCTGCACTCTCCCTGATGGCGGGAAACTTCCTTCACGCGCTTTTCCCTCAGCACCTGGCTTAGCCACGCCCTCTCTCTCTGGGTCATGGGGCCTTTCCGGTCCACTATACTTTCCCCCAGGGCAACATGAGACACAGCCTCAGCAGTTCCGGCCCAGCATGATGCAGGCACCCACCGTCAGGTCTTCCTCCTTACAAGTGTACAGGTAATAAAGGGATCCCCAGTGACATTATACACAAGAGCTCTGTATATACTGTAAGTGTACAGGTAATACAGTGTATCTGTCAGGACTCTGAACATTTTTGATCACCTTTTGAGCATTACTGCCCTTTTCCAAGATGGCGTCTTTGATCTCATGTGCACTGTGTCTTCCTGCTATATAACTCCACCCCAGCCTTTAGTCTGTGCTAGAGTATTCTTCCTTGCATCCAGCTTCTGACCTCTGTGGCTCCCTGGCTTTGTACCTGCTTCTGTGAACCTGTTTCATGATCCTGCTACTCTGCTCTGAGTTCCTGCTGCATACACCGGTTTCCAGTAATCCTCCTTCATCTGGCTGCTTGTGCTACTCTCCTCTGCATTTGCTGGACATGTAATCTGTTGCAGCCCTGTGCTGCTTAAAACTGAGACTATCACCCAGGCCTCCCTGGTTGAGCTAAAGATATCATTTGAACTGCCTACCTGTGTTTGGACTAAACTAAGACTTATTCGTGTCAAGTGTCCTCAAGTTTAACTGTGCTTCATAGACTCTCTGCTTGATTGCATTTCTCTCTGAAGTTTCCTATAGACTGTTAAGCTGCATTTATTATCTACACCAAGTGTTGTGGACTTGAGATTTGCTTTGCACCTGTTTGAATCACCGTGTGATAATATAGACTTTTCCACTTATAAGACTGTGTCCTGTAGTTGCCTTGTTCCACGCAAGAAGTCTCCTGAGTTATCCCCTATAATTATTACAGTATCTAGCTGAAGTCCTTCATCTTTGCTTTTATTTTTCATCCAGGGTAGACCGCCATTACTTCTTCCAGCCAGGACTCGTCACTTTCTTCTACATTACACAGCTGAATACAGACGTGCACCCACCATTAACACAGTTATATGAAAAAGTTTGGGCACCACTATTAATCTTAAGCTTATTGTTTTATAAAAATTTGTGTTTTTGCAACAGCTATTTCAGTTTGATATATCTAATAACTATTGGACACAGTAATGTTTCTGCCATGAAATGAGGTTTATTGTACTAACAGAATATGTGCAATCTGCATCCAAACAAAATTTGACAGGTGCATAAGTATGGGCACCCTTATCATTTTCTTGTTTTAAATACTCCTACCTACTTTTTACTGACTTACTAAAGCACTTTTTTTTGGTTTTGTAACCTCATTGAACTTTGAACTTCATAGCCAGGTGTATGCAATCATGAGAAAAGCTACTTAAAGTGGCCACTTGCAAGTTGTTCTCCTGTTTGAATCTCCTCTGAAGAGTGGCATCATGGACTCCTCAAAACAACTGTCAAATGATCTGAAAACAAAGATTATTCAACATAGTTGTTCAGGGGAAGGATACAAAAAGCTGTCTCAGAGATTTAACCTGTCAGTTTCCACTGTGAGGAACATAGTAAGGAAATGGAAGAACACAGGGACAGTTCTTGTTAAGGCCAGAAGTGGCAGGCCAAGAAAAACGTCAGAAAGGCAGAGAAGAAGAATGGTGAGATCA
The DNA here is from genome assembly GCA_033576555.1 of Oophaga sylvatica. Taxonomy (NCBI): domain Eukaryota; kingdom Metazoa; phylum Chordata; class Amphibia; order Anura; family Dendrobatidae; genus Oophaga; species Oophaga sylvatica. Next base: position 91,585,232 of record JARQOD010000003.1, read on the forward strand.
GTCAAGGACAATCCTCAAACCACCTCCAGAGAGCTGCAGCATCAACTTGCTGCAGATGGTGTCACTGTGCATCGGTCAACTATACAACGCACTTTGCACAAGGAGAAGCTGTATGGGAGAGTGATGCGAAAGAAGCCGTTTCTGCAAGCACGCCACAAACAGAGTCGGCTGAGGTATGCAAAAGCACATTTGGAGAATCCAACTTCTTTTTGGAAGAAGGTCCTGTGGACTGATGAAACCAAGATTGAGTTGTTTGGTCATACAAAAAGGCGTTATGCATGGCGTCAAAAAAACACAGCATTCCAAGAAAAACACTTGCTTCCCACAGTAAAATTTGGTGGCGGTTCCATCATGCTTTGGCGCTGTGTGGCCAATGCCGGCACCGGAAATCTTGTTAAAGTTGAGGGACGCATGGATTCCACTAAGTATCAGCAGATTCTTGACAATAATGTTCAAGAATCAGTGACAAAGTTGAAGTTACGCAGGGGATGGATCTTTCAGCAAGACAATGATCCAAAACACCGCTCCAAATCTACTCAGGCATTCATGGAGAGGAACAATTACAATGTTCTGGAATGGCCATCCCAGTCCCCAGACCTGAATATCATTGAACATCTGTGGGATCATTTGAAGAGGGCTGCCATGCTCGGCGACCATCAAACTTAACTGAACTGGAATTGTTTTGTAAAGAGGAATGGTCAAAAATACCTTCATCCAGGATCCAGGAACTCATTAAAAGCTACAGGAAGCGACTAGAGGCTGTTATTTTTGCAAAAGGAGGATCTACTAAATATTAATGTCACTTTTCTGGTGAGGTGCCCATACTTATGCACCTGTCAAATTTTGTTTGGATGCAGATTGCACATTTTCTGTTAGTACAATAAACCTCATTTCAAGGCAGAAACATTACTGTGTCCAATAGTTATTAGATATATCAAACTGAAATAACTGTTGCAAAACACAAATTTTTATAAAACATTAAGCTTAAGATTAATAGGGGTGCCCAAACTTTTTCATATAACTGTATATTAGTCATCATTAGTGTTGAGCGATACGATACTGCAAATATCGGGTATCGGCCGATATTAGCTGTATCGGGCTTTCGATTCCGAGTACCGATATTTTCGTCATATCGGATACCGGAATCGGATTTGTCACTGTCACTGTCAGTGTCCGTCGGTCGGGTCTGTCAGGAGTCAGCGGCACTTACCTGGCAGAAGATCTCCGGCGGTCACGTCCTGGACTGCTTGATGGCCGCCATTATCTTCTCCCTGGCGGTCACATGCAGTTTTTCGCGATAACTGCAGTGACTGCTGGGTAATCCCGGCCGTAAAGCAGTCAGTCCGATGACGTCACCGCCGGGGAAGCAGGTAATCAGCTGTGCTGCGCCGGGATGACAGCCTCTGCCTGCCTGCCTGCCTCTGATGTCATTCTGATGTAGCAGAGCTGGATCGTCGTGGGACACTCGATTACTATGGACTGCGTCGGACAGGTGGTATACTGCTGTTTTTTTTTTTTCATTTTTTTACAGGAGATTGATGGCGTCGCAGGATGAGACTGTAATAAAAGTAATGAAAACTGTGTTGTTTTTTTTATTAAATTAAAAAACTTTTTTATGAACATTCACCCGTCCGGGTACATCAACAATTTAACTATTTACATACAGGGACCCTGTCCGGGTTATTTATAATTCTTTGGCAGGGGTGTTCCAGGTACCACCTGGTACTCTTCTGATGCTTGCCAAACATCCGAGACACCAAGGACCACCAGGACCTGATGACGTCGTGTGGCCTGTACAGTCAAGTCGTGACACGCTATCTGTGTCTGTGTGGCCACCTCTTTCGTCTCCCTCCGGGTCTGGAGCCCTATGTCCCGGACTGAACGAACCCCAGGGGGCCTAACAGGCGCCGGGTACGGGCCAGATATCATTATCATGTCCATAGCTGGGGCTGCTGAGGAGACCACTGAGGGAGGCTGGGGAGATTTACGGCGTAGGGTGGGCACTTGTGCAGAGGCCTGGATGTGGGAGGCTGAAGGCTCCGAGGGTCTCACAGGTTCCTGACACTCTGGGGACCAGGGGTCGCACCTGGTGACATTTAGGGCATACCATCCATTGTAACCCCAGTGTCGGGTGTAAGTTACCAAGTCTCCTGGCAACAGGTCCCTCACCGGGTGTCCTTCTGGGAGGTGAGTCTCCACGTCCCGCCGGGTCACAAACACTTCTAAATAAAGTCCAGGCTCCTGGATGAAGCCCCAACCAGCTTTCAATTTAAAGCTCCGTACTGCACCCTTACGCCGCGGCTCCATCAGGGTTCCTTTATCTTTTCTCATCCGGTCCTTATCTGCCCGGTCCTTCTCGATGTGACGTTGGCGAAGCTTCTGGGATTCGCGCTGCTCCCTTTGTCGCTCGGCTTCTCTCTCCGACGTCTCCACTCTTCCTCCTGACGCCGGTTGTAATTCTCCTCCACCAGCATCTCCATGTCTCCACCATCAAACTGCAGCTTACGATGTCCGGTTTGCGGCAGCTCTCCTGGCGCCCGACAGTCCTGGCGGCGCTCACCTGCGGAGGAAGCAGCCGGCTCTGGAACAGATGACAGTCGGGGCTCCGGTACAGACAGGTAGACCTCTGGTGCCTGCGCGGCCTCCTCCATGAGGACGGGTGTCGCTTCTTCTGTCTCAGCGACGGGGGCAGACAGCGGGATCTGGGGTGCTGCCGGTTGCAGCGTTTTTTGCATGAACGGGTGCCTCCACTGCGACAACGTCAACTGGATCACATTGCAAGGGCTGGGATGCCCGCACGGACTCCTCTACTAGAACGGGTGCCTCACCATCCGGTACAGACACTTCAGGTAAGAGGGATTGGCGCTGCTCGAAGTTTAGTTTTAGGGCACGCCAGCTGGCTTCCATCCTGGCGACCTCCTCCCGGTGCCGGGCCAGGCCTCTTAGGGTATCCTCCGCTTCTTGCAGCGTAGGAGGGTTTCCAGGCCGGGTGCCCAACGGTGGTTCCGTGGCGATCGGGTCGCTTCCGTGGGGGGAGAGCTCTGACTGCTCCATCCCTTCACACTTCTGCTCGTGTCCATTAGCCATCTGTGCCAAGTCACATGTGTCATTAGCATCTGGAAAGGGCCCTCTTTTGTAGTGAGGCGGGACCTTCGTGTTAGTTTCCGCACACTGAGGAGGATGAGGAGGCGGAACTCAAGAGCTGTGGGGCACGATCTTACATTGCAGTACCATTTAGAGTGGTCGGCCATCGTTTTCGCGCCACTGAGTGAGTGTACACCCACGAAGAGCACGCCCTTCTTCTTCACCAGTGCCTCGTCGTGACGCAGATATGGCTGAAAAATGGCAAATACATTCTCTGATGATTTTAGCAATTCTCAAGCACAAAACCAGTTCAATTCAGGCACACAGGACTCGCTTATAGCGAGCTACAGAATCCTGTTCGTGACGCCCAAGTTGAGTCGCACAGAGCCAGAGGTTTTGGGGGTACTCGGCACCGAGCCCGTCGACTTCTATGGGGTATGTCACGGCTTTACCCGGCAATTGAATCAGAGTCTATTTTACTATGTAGAAGTGTATAAACTATAAATATATGTATATATATATGTCACAATGACATGTATATATAATATATATATATGTATTCTATGTGTGTATATTTTGTGTTTACAATGAAAGAAAGGGGTTTTTTTGTTGCGATATTTTGTTCCCATAGACTTACATGGGACTTCCGGTATCGGAATCGGATATCGACGATATTTAGTGATATCGGCGATACCATTCCGATCCGATATTTTTAGATATCGAGCAGTATCGCTCAACACTAGTCATCATCATTTACTGTCACCATCCCCCATTCTCAATACATCATCATTTACTCCTCCCACCCTTAAAATTCATCATTATTTGCTCTCCCCATGTCATCATATGCTCTCACCACCCCCACCTTCAATTCATCATTTGCTCTACCACACCCACCTTAATTCATTGCTGTCCCCCACCCTCAATTTATTTGCTGTTGCCCGTCACCCATCCTCAATTCATTATTTGCAGGAGCACTCGTTCGAGTCGATATTTACAGTCTACGGGGGTGTCAAAAGAGATAGTTTTCCTTTGTCTTGATGCCTAATGCAGCAGGAGACACTGATATCTATGTCCCTTACTCATCAGGGTTGATGCTCGTGGACTAATCTTGCTCCATTGGACCCTCCATTGCTGTGATGGTTGCCCCGTCTACCCCTCCTTATTTCTTCATTTGCAGTCCCCTTCCCTCACTTCATCATTTGTAGTTCCCTCTCACTTCATCATTTGCAGTCCCCCTTACTTCATCATTTGCCATCCCCTCTCACTTTATCATTTGCAGTCCCCCTCCCCTCACATCATCATTTGCAGTCCCCCTCCCTCTCACTTCATCATTTGCAGCCCCCCTCCCCCACTCACTTCATCATTTGCAGCCCCCCTCCCTCCACTCACTTCATCATTTGCAGTCCCCCTCCCGCTCACTTCATCATTTGCAGTCCCCCTCCCCCTCACTTCATCATTTGCAGTCCCCCTCCCCCACTCACTTCATCATTTGCAGTCCCCCTCCCTCCACTCACTTCATCATTTGCCATCCCCCTCCCTCCACTCACTTCATCATTTGCAGTCCCCCTCCCCCCCACTCACTTCATTATTTACAGTCCCCGTCACCTGACCAGAAGTCCAGAGAAGGCGGTGGGAGCTGGATCTGCGCAGCCGTCCATGGTAGATGACCGTGCAGCTCTGGGAAAGCTCCCGCCTTTTTTCTCACTGGAATACTTCTTCCATTGATGACATACGTTCTCTGGTCATTCCATGCGAGATTCCTGGCTGTATCCTACACAACGGTGAGCTGACTCCCTCTCTCCCCTTCCCCTCATCTCACATCACATAATGTAGGTTCAAAAAAGTGCAATGCCACCCAATGGCATCATATCGTACATCGCGTTGGATGTCACGCATTGGCCCCTATAAAATATTTTCCTCATGTTGCCTAAAATTGGAGCTCACGTTTACGACTGTTGCAAGCAATATAGAAACATCGCTGACCCCATGTTTTATTGCGTGCCCTCTAAATGATTGTGGCAACTGTAGTCATGGCTGAATTCTCTCCTCTGTTCCTATGTGACTTCATGCTTCTGTAATTTTTCATAGAGGTGATTAAGAATTCAAACGGAGAAATGAAATATTAATTGGGTAGATATTGTATAATTAATTGAGGGCACAAGAGCATATGTTTTATCATCCCTACTGAGCAGGGCTCAATATAAAGGTAGTCATAACTTGCGAAAATCAGTTTCTAGAAAACTACATCATCCAGCCATATACACCAGAGAATGCTGCTATGGAGGGGGGAGAGGTAATAGTTACACCTCTGACTCGTAAGAAGACACTAGTATAATAAATGGAACATGGTAGTTATAGATGTGACATTGGGGCCAAGGAACTTACGTTTTCCGCCTGATTCCAGTGCAAAGTTTGTCAGAAGAGGAACCTAAATCTCTACCAGGCAGTAATTCCTCCATGATGTTTTCCCTGGACTACAAGGACCATCATATTTAGCAGCATATATTTATTTTTTTATTTTAATATTGTGTGATGCCATCATACAGAGTGGGAGCTACTAAGAGGCTTCATACAGAATGTGAGCTACTAAGGGAGCCCTCTTGCAGAGTGCAGGCTACTAAATGGGGCCCTGATACAGTGTGTGGGAGCTACTAAGGGACTATTATACAGTGTGTGGCAACTAAGGGACCATCATACAGAATGAGTACTACTTTAGGGGCATTATACTGTATTTAGGGCATAATAATGTATAGAGGGGAGCTGTAAACCCATTATACTATCTATAAGGGAGCTGTGGGGACATCATACTGGGTGTACATAAACTGTACAGGGGAGAATGCAGGGGACATTATTAAATGTTAAATGGTCACTTAATGTTATAGGGACACTGTGAGGGACAAGGGAGAATCCATTTTTTATTTTAAGTTCGGGACTTCTTCCACTCCTGAAATGTTCCCCCACCCTTGTATTCCCCAAGGCCATAAAAAGCCATGCAGTGTTTATCTTTAATTAAAAACCAAGAACAAATCTTTTGAAACTCATAACACAAAGGTGCAAAATCCCCGGCAAACTGAACCCTTGTGTGACTTGAAACACATGGATATACCTCGTCGTACAACAAATCACAGCAAGGCTATGAGGAATTGAATCTGGAAAATGACCTACAATAACAGAATGCGATATCTCTGAGCCTAGCCGAGCACATCTTACGAATCGGCGTTCCTTCCCCCAACCTTTCTGTAAGGAAAGGGACGTCGCCATTTTGTATACCAGCCTCCATCTTGTCTGTTCACAGAGCCACAAACTTTTAGCTACACAGGGCCTATTAGCATATCCAGTACGACCGGTTTTGATGTCCACTAGGAATCAAAGGGGCTTTAGCATGCTAATTAGTTTAGGCCAGTGTCTGAATAAGATGGTCAGTCGTATGGTAAATAGCTCAAGCTCAAGCCATTGTTTCCTGCTCCATATGAATTGCAGGCCAGTTAATATGCGTGCTTCAAAGTAAAGGGGACGGGCCTAGCAGGTTTAAGAGCTGTAGCCAGTACCCCTGTGCTCATTCCATTTCACACACAGAAGCCAAGAAGATGGTCTAGGAAAGACCAAGGGACTATCCAGCAACTGAAGACTGTACCTGGGAACGGCAGAGCAAGGCCTTCCCATGACCATAATACCCGGTAATATTGATCCATAGCTTATACCTTTAAGCCTTGTACATTATCGTCGTATTTTTTCTCTGACTGCAATTCCATTGTAATTACGTTGTATAGCTTTACTGTATATTTCTGTAATTATCTAGTGTGCCCTTAAGGCAAATTAAACCATAAAATTAATCTTGGGCTGATGCTTTTACTCTGATCACGAATCTTAGAATACCCAGTGGGTAACAGGACACCCTCCCCGGCGGCCATTTGCTCTAGGTGCAGTTCCCTTGCTGACCTGAGAGACAAAGGGGGCGCCGGAGAGCTGTACCTGTGGAGTTACGTCCCATTGGTGACGTGGGAGGAAGGGGGTCGGCCTTCACATTTGGTAGCGGCGGTGGGATCAGAAGCTGTGATACCCAGGCTACAATGTGGCGGTCGGCTTAGTTCTTCACACTTTCTATACCCTATCCTTTGTACTACACTCCTGACTGCATAACCATATATTGTTCTGTAAATATATGCTTGTACATTTCTAGTGCGCCTTTTAGGCGATTAAATATAAAATTAATCTTGGGCTGCTCTTTTATCTCTATCCACGAATCCCCACGTCCGCATGCTCGGTTGGTTATATGATACGCTACCCGGGTGCGTTCCTGACCCGATATAAGCCTGTTGTTGGACGAGGCTTATTTCAAATGAGGAACTGGTGGCAGACATGCTTTAGTTACTAAAACCTTTAATAATAATAATCAGTCTGTCAGTTATGACATCAAACAATATATGAATTGTAATTCGACTCATGTAGTGTATAAGATTAACTGCATCTCTTGTAGTTTATCATATGTCGGATGTACGACCAGAAAATTGAAAACGAGGATATCGGAGCAGTTATCCGACATTAGGAATATTACTAATGCAAATCGGAATGTGTCAGCAGCCGCTAAACAATTCATCACCCATCATGATCGTAGCACTGCGTTTTTTCAGGTTTGTGCCATTGAAAGCGTTAATAGATTTTCACGGGGTGGAGACATCGGCAGATGCCTTCTCACCAGAGAGGCTTTTTGGATTTTTACTTTGAACACGAGATATCCAAATGGATTATATAAAAAGAACAAATTAATGTACGATTAAAATTATTAATTTGGTTATTTTCTATGCCATATTGTACTTTTTATTTAATTTTTCTTCTGTTTTGTTATTTTATTTTCCAATGTTGATCTTTAATGCATACCTTCCAGGACCTTTGATTATTGCTGATCTTAATGTGTACCTTTCAGGACCTTCAGTTTATCATGTGATCACCATTTCAGATACTATTGGTTCAGATGCATTATATAGGTTTGTCATTTGCACATATGTATAGCAGCCTTGATGAAGATCATTTGATCGAAACGCGTCGATGTATGTGGCTTTCCTTCATGGAGCATTCACCACCTCTTACAATTTTGTTTTAATGGATCACTAAAGTTTCAAGTTTTTAAGGAGCTGGAACATTTCTTTTTCTTATGGATATTCGTGGACGTTTCATCAAACGTTGTTCCGTGCACCTGTGGTGGTAGTTGGTGAGCTAGTTTGCTTTTTTCTATACGTCTATTTGATTGCCGTGCTCCCAATGCTCTTTTTAAGAATCCAAGACATTATTTATAATATCTCATGATTGAATCGCCTTATTAAAGTTTTAATTTGTTGCAATATGGCCACCAATCTCTTCAAAGACAGATCAAAAAAAGCCGCACTGGTTTTTTCCAATGATCCCAATGCTCTCAATGATGCATCAGACTTGAATGTAACTGTGGATAAATTAGAGCAGCTGATGTTGCAAGAGACCAAATTGTGGTGGGATCATACCACAATACAAAATTATCCTACGAAAGAAATGATACCGCGAGGTTTACGTATTAAAAAAATCCCGACGTGTTTTTTCTGACGAGTTTACTGGTGATTGGAATCAAATTTTGAGTAACTGCTCTGCTGTACTAATGAAATTGATTGTGAAATATGAAGACATCAAACTTAAAGAAGTTCAAGAGCAAATGGATACAGTGAACACTGCTCTAATTGAATTAAAAAATGTGGAACAATTTGATTCCTTGATGTCTAAAGTTCAAGATAATGTTTCAAATCTTGAAAAAGAAATTATGGATCGAAAAAAACGCAAGTTTGCGCGCGACTCTAAAGACTACTCTATGAATAAAGTCTATGAGTGGGGCAAGTGGGAACGCACACCAGGAACCCGAAATCTATTTTAAAACGCAACCATGCTCGAAACAAACCAACTAGTAAACCACATGTATTTTTCATGTCTTCTGAACCAGAATCATCTGATAATAATTTGAGTGCATCAGATATGTCACTGAATGATGCCCTACCACCAGCTTTGGCAATACTCACCGCCATTCAAAAAACGCCAAAGGCGGGGGGCAGGAAACAACGCAAAAGACCAAGGAATGATCACACGCCGGAAAGAGTTTTTTCAAATAAAAGCTCATAAGAATGTTCTTAATTTGTCTTCAGCGATCCTTACTGATACACAATGCGAGGTGTTGTCTTTGGGCTTAAATTTTGTGCCAGACCAAAATTTTGATCTTTTTCATACCATTTTGGACATAAACAAATTTGTTAGGAATCTCACAATAAAAAAGCATTTTTTTCATGATGCCAGTGAGAATGATTATGTGGAGAATTCATCTGCTGTTAATGAGTTCACTCATCTTAATTTCAAAGAGCAAGTTTCACTGAATATTTTACAAAATTTATCATCAGAGTCGAGTGTGTCTTCTGACCAATGAATTTCTATGTCTCATTTCAAAACTAAAAATCCATCATTCTATCCAATTTTGTTATGAATGTTTTAGAAATGAATTCTGAGCAGAAGCTCCCTCTGGTGGTTACAAACAGTACTGAACCATTCATTGAGGATTGGCAATCAGGAATTACAGACTGGCTGGATATAAGGGAGGTTTCCCCCCATCATGGTTGCCGGTGATCAATTGTTCCTGTCTCAACGTTGTTTCCGGTTCACTTTGAAGCTTGCTGAGTCTTGCCTCTTCTCCTGCTCTCAGATAAGATATTTTCTGTTTTTTGTTTTTGTGCTTGCCATTTGCATTTTTCTCTGCATTTCTGTGAGATTGGCCAGGTTCCCCTCCCGGGGGGCTTGGGCCCCTCTCGGTTCCTCTGGAGCCACTGTTGTTTGTTCATTTGCCTTTTCCAGTTTTTTCAGTGGCTGCGGCTGAGTTTTGTTACACCAGAGAACTAATTTAGGTGGTAGAGGTCGTGTGATCTCAGGTGTTTTTGCAATTAGTAGTGTTGGCTTTTTTTTAGGGTTTTTTGGATTGCAGTAAGTATCCTTCCTATCAGTTTCTTTCTAGGCAGATTGGGCCCCAACGTTTGCTCATACTATTTTCTGTCTGTGTCTGTATTTCCTCTTGTCTAACCGCCATTACATGTTTGGGTGCTTCCTATGTTCTTTGGGGATTTGCTCCGGGGAAGATAGCTTTCCTCTTCCTATCTTTAGGTGTAGTTAGCCTCTCAGGCTGTGACGAGGCGTCTAGGACCAACATAGGAACGCTCCACGGCTGCCTTTAGTTGTGATGGTTAGTCAGGGTACTGCAATCCAGTAGATTCCAACCTCTCTGGTGTATTGCCGTTTTTGCCTGCTCTCCTCAGCTACAATAACATAACAGTATCACCGGCCCAACTGAAAATTATATGGTAATCACAGAAGGGAAAAATAGTGTGGAAACAAAAAAGGTTGTCAGAGTTGTGAGAGATTTTTTTTTTTTTTTCTGTTTGCTGCATTTTTTCCCCTCTTTTTCTCTGGGTGCTGAGGAGGATTTTTTGTTCTCAATGGAGTTTGCACAGTTGTCTGGCCGTTAGTGTTGAGCATTCCGATACCGCAAGTATCGGGTATCGGCCGATATTCGCGTTATCGGAATTCCGATACTTAATTCCGATACTTTTTCAATATCGTATACCGGAATCGGAAGTTCCCATAATTCTTTGAGAGGCAATGTGATTTTAGTCAGCCAATGAGGAATCCTACGAAGTGTGGGCACATCCTGTAATGCTGCGGTCATCTTAACTAATGGCATGGCTGTGATTGGCTGCTGAAATGATGTCAGAATGCACTATAAAAGGCGCCGCCGCCATTTTAGCGTCACTGTGCTGTGAACTCAGTAAGGGACAGAACGCTACTCTGCTCACTCTGAGGGACAGTTAGATATTGCGATTTTGTGTACTACTGTGCTTGAGGCAGGCTAGTTTACCAACCGCTGTGTAAAGCTTCATTTTGCCAGTGTTGTTTTAACAGCTCTGTGCAAGGTGTGTGTGTGACAGTGCAGGTGACGCTGCAGTTTGCTCTGCATCCACCGCTGTTTGTAGGCATCTGCACGTGTCACTGACTCTTTTTTTTTTTATTTTATTTAGTGGAATTGGTGCAGCTCCATTATATTAGAAAAAAATCAAATCTATTAGTGTGACGTGCTTCCATCCGTATACAATACATTGGTTGCAAACACTATAGAAGTACACAAAGGAGCTTTTCACAGATAGTGAATAGTTGTGTTTCAGTGTTCACTGCAGTCTGTGAGGTTTTGATTTTTTGAGTGCAGATCACGCTCCAGTTAGTTCTTCAACCACTGCCGGTTGTAGTCTGCTGAGCGTGTGTCACTGCCTCATCCTTCACATTTTTCTCTAATTGGTGCTGCTCCATTTTAGTGGAAAAAAATCTAATCTATTAGTGTGACGCGCTTCCATCCGTATACAATACATTGGTTGCAAACACTATAGAAGTACACAAAGGAGCTTTTCACAGATAGTGAATAGTTGTGTTTCAGTGTTCACTGTAGTCTGTGAGCTTTTCATTTTGTGAGTGCAGATTACGCTCCAGTTTGTACTTCAACCACTGCCGGTTGTAGTCTGCTGAGCGTGTGTCACTGCCTCATCCTTCACATTTTTCTCTAATTGGTGCTGCTCCATTTTAGTGGAAAAAAATCTAATCTATTAGTGTGACGCGCTTCCATCCGTATACAATACATTGGTTGCAAACACTATAGAAGTACACAAAGGAGCTTTTCACAGATAGTGAATAGTTGTGTTTCAGTGTTCACTGCAGTCTGTGAGGTTTTGATTTTTTGAGTGCAGATCACGCTCCAGTTAGTTCTTCAACCACTGCCGGTTGTAGTCTGCTGAGCGTGTGTCACTGCCTCATCCTTCACATTTTTCTCTAATTGGTGCTGCTCCATTTTAGTGGAAAAAAATCTAATCTATTAGTGTGACGCGCTTCCATCCGTATACAATACATTGGTTGCAAACACTATAGAAGTACACAAAGGAGCTTTTCACAGATAGTGAATAGTTGTGTTTCAGTGTTCACTGTAGTCTGTGAGCTTTTCATTTTGTGAGTGCAGATTACGCTCCAGTTTGTACTTCAACCACTGCCGGTTGTAGTCTGCTGAGCGTGTGTCACTGCCTCATCCTTCACATTTTTCTCTAATTGGTGCTGCTCCATTTTAGTGGAAAAAAATCTAATCTATTAGTGTGACGCGCTTCCATCCGTATACAATACATTGGTTGCAAACACTATAGAAGTACACAAAGGAGCTTTTCACAGATAGTGAATAGTTGTGTTTCAGTGTTCACTGTAGTCTGTGAGCTTTTCATTTTGTGAGTGCAGATTACGCTCCAGTTTGTACTTCAACCACTGCCGGTTGTAGTCTGCTGAGCGTGTGTCACTGCCTCATCCTTCACATTTTCTCTAATTGGTGCTGCTCCATTTTAGTGGAAAAAAATCTAATCTATTAGTGTGACGCGCTTCCATCCGTATACAATACATTGGTTGCAAACACTATAGAAGTACACAAAGGGGCCTTTCACAGATACTGAACAGTTGTCTGCAGGGTTCACTGTAGTCTGTGAGGAATAACCACACTTAGGCCTTAACTTTTCTGACTTTCTTTATCAATCTACCAAGATGAAGAAGTCAGTGAGTAAGGCACGTGGTCGTGGTCGAGGCCGTGGATTTGCAGCAGGGAGAGGACGTGGGGATTCTGTGGCTGCTGCCGCACCCAGTGACACAGCATCCACCAGTTTTCCCCGTGAGCGTTCCTTTATGCGCACTTTTGTAGGAGCTCAGCGTACCCCCTGCTGCGTGAAGAACAAATTGAAGCCGTTGTTGGTTGGATGGCAGCCAATGCATCGACTTCAATAGCTTCCACCTCCTCTCAGGACCACAGCACTGTTGAACAACCATCAGTCTCTTCACCGCCTGCCAAATTGCCCAGGCAGTCAGAGAGCTCTGTACAGGAGCCAGCTGAGTCTCTGCTTCTGTTCTCAGAATCTGTTGGCTTGGAAACAGGGGCCCAGCCAAGCAGCATTCTGGAATGTGAAGAAGAGGCAGTATGCAGTGATGCGCAACAGCTGTGTCTCTCTGAATCTGAAGAGGCGGGTGAGCCAGTGCCGATGGTCAGCACACCGCAGAACGCATCTGATGATGATGAGACTCATTTGCCAGTTTCTGTTGAGCATGGTGCTGGCCAGACCACCCAACAACAGCAGGTGTTGGAAGAGGGTAGTGGTGGAGATGATGAGGTCCAAGACCCAACATGGCGTGAGGAACAGGAAGGTGGTGGGAGCAGCTCTGAGGAAGAGATTGCACCAACGGTCCAAACAGTAGGGAGAGGTAGGCTGCAGACTCGCTTGCCTGTAGCCTCCAGTTTGGCACCCGTTCGGAGCAGTTCTCTTACAACAGCCAAACCGGGCGCTCCCAGGACTTGCTCTGCGTGGTCCTTTTTTGATACAGTTGCAGATGATATTTGCTATGTCAAATGCAAGCTGTGTAATCAAAAAATTAAAAGAGGTAAAAGTGTCAGTAACCTTAATACAACAAATATGTGGAAACATGTGCGGTCAAAGCACTTTGTTGAGTTACAAAGACACACTGGAGATGTAGGCCAACCTACAGCAGCACCTACATCTTCAGCTCCTGTTGGAGCCTCTTCCTCCAGTTCACACACAGCTGGTTCGGCTTCCTCAAAGGATCGCCATGGAAGAACCTCTGTCACTGTTGTCCAGAGACACAGTGTTATTCCACCCACAGCTGCAAGTTCCCTGTCAACCTCACACACCCAGGCCACAAAACAGCCATCGGTAGCACAGGCATGGATAAAAGACGGCCATACTCGGCAAACCATCCACGAGCACAGGCTCTGAATGCTGGCATTGCAAAACTCCTGTCCCTTGAAATGCTGTCATTCAGGCTGGTGGAGACTGACAGTTTCCGTGAATTAATGGCATTGGCAGTCCCACAATACAATGTGCCCAGCCGATTTTATTTCAGCAGGCAAGCCGTCCCTGGTCTGCAAAAGCATGTTGAGGCAAAAATTAAACATGCGCTACTAAACGCCGTCAGTAGCAAGGTCCACCTGACCACCGATGCGTGGACCAGTACCCATGGCCAGGGACGATACCTTTCACTCACTGCCCATTGGGTGAATGTTGTGGAGCCGGGTACAGATCTTGCGAGTGGCGCTGTACGTGTTCTGCCAACTCCAAGGATTGCCGGAATCAAGTCTGTCCACATTGACTCCTCCTCCTACTCCAGTTCCTCAGAATCATCGCTGCAGGAGCCGTCACGGTCTACCTCCACATGGATCCGTGGACGCTTACCTGATGCGACCGATATGAGCACAGCCGTGGCCAAACGGCAACAGGCCGTTCTGAAATTAATTCCCATGGGGAATCGAAGCCACACAGCGCAGGAGGTCTGGAATGCCATCAAGCAGGAGAGCGACGTGTGGTTTTTGCCAGCGAATCTCCAGCCAGGCTTGGTAGTGTGTGACAATGGCCGAAATCTGGTGGCAGCTCTGGGCCTTGGCAACCTCACTCACATACCATGTCTGGCACATGTGCTCAACTTGGTCGTGCAGAGTTTTTTGAGGGACTATCCGGATCTTGATGCACTGCTGCACAAGGTCCGCCTAGAGTGCGCTCACTTGCGACGTTCCAGCATGGCCAGATCGCGCATTGCAGCTCTGCAACGCAGATTGCGCCTTCCTGAACATCGCATCATATGTGACGTATCCACCAGGTGGAATTCAACGTTACATATGTTGGAGCGGTTGTGTGAGCAGCAGCCAGCAGTTATGGAGTATCAGCTGCATCAGGCGCAATCAACACGCAATTTGCGCCGTCCACACTTCACCATTAATGAGTGGGCCACTATGAAGGACATGTGCCACGTTTTGCGTGCGTTTGATGAGTCAACGCGGATGGCGAGTGCAGATGATGCACTAGTCAGCCTGACTGTCCCCCTTATCTGCCTGCTTCAAAAAACACTGCAAGCAATAAGGGATGAGGTTTTGGAAGAGGTGGAGGATGAGGAGTCACAAATTCCATCACCTTCTGGAAAGTCAGCGCAACGTGGTTCCTCACAAAGGGCTGGGCAGGGCTCACTTTGTGAGGAGGATGAGGAGGAGGAGTCAATGGAGGAGGAAGACATCGCTCCAGAGGGAGGTACACAACGCTCTAGTCAGTATGTAGAGCGAGGGTGGGGTGATGCAGAGCAGGCAGAGATAACGCCTCTTGCAGAGGACAGCGTTTCTTTGCCAGTTGGGAGTCTGCAGCACATGGTTGATTTCATGCTGCAGTGCCTAAGAAACGACCGCCGCATCGCCCACATTCTCACGACGTCTGATTATTGGGTGTACACCCTCCTAGACCCTCGCTACCGGGACAACGTCAAAAGCCTCATCACACCGTTGAACCGGGAGCGTAAAATGCGGGAGTACCAAGACACACTGGTGCAATCCCTAATGTTCTACCTTACTGCCGAGAGCACTGCTGCTGCTACTGCTTTACAAAGCAGCTCTGTGCGTCGAGGCAGTGTAGAGAGCTCTGCAACAAGAGGGAGCACACGCAGTGCCTCTGCACAGGGAAAGACCAGTATGTTAAAAATGTGGCAAAGTTTTGTGGCAGCGCCACAAATGTCTACACCATCCGAGAGGGCTCCAGTCAGCGGGAGGCAACGTATCCGTCAGATGGTGACAGACTACTTGGCTTTGCCTCTCAGTGTACTCCCAGATGGCTCTTCCCCATTCAAGTTTTGGGTCTCTAAGCTGGATACATGGCCAGAGCTTAGCCAGTATGCATTGGAGGTGCTGGCTTGCCCTGCTGCCAGTGTATTATCGGAGCGCGTCTTTAGTGCTGCAGGTGGTGTACTAACAGACCGTCGCATGCGACTATCCTCCGATAATGTAGACCGGCTTACTTTTCTGAAAATGAACAAGGCATGGATCTCGCCAGAATTTGTCTGTCCGTTTTCAGATTAAATAACTGGTTCGCAACGTTATCCATGTCTCCTGTTATGTTCATCTTTCTACCACCTGAACTCTACTCCCTGGGCTCCAACACTGCCAGTTGCTGCTCAGAAGTGTCGTGTCCACAGAACAAAACACAAGCTCTACTGTTAGTGGGGTTCAGTAACGCCAGCTGTTCCCCTGCTGTGTCAACGGCAAGAAGTCTCCTGTTCCCGACACATGGACAGAAAAACACATGACCAACATGCTCCAAATAGGGAAGAGCCGTCACCCTGCTTGTTATGCTGAAAACATGAAATTGTGAAGTTTTGCAGGCCTAGAATGATAAATTTTTATGACAAATATGGACAAATAATAATTTGTCATCACAGCGCATATCTGCACATGTCTATTAGAAATGGTAACAAAAAATAAAACATAGTCTACTCTTCACATTTTGAAATTAATGCATAAAAGTACATTTCAGACTTATGAATTAATGCTTTTTAAGGAACTTTATCTGTACCTGTAAGATAATGCAGTCAATGGATGTACGAATCATTAAATCCTCATCATCATCATCACGAGTTTTATTTATGACAGACATTATAAAATACACATACTGATGCCAACTGTAACTTCAAACACCATATATGAAATGGCCAGCATGTAAACATGGTAATAATGTCCAATAATAAATTATTACATCTAGAAAGTGCATCATGCATACTGACAATAGGTAGTTATACCTGCAAGTGCTGTTGAAACAACCACAAGAGATATAAATTAATACTGGTATATAGGTATCACAGTGCATAGTTACTCATGGACAATGTTGATGTAATACTGTATCTCAATTAAGTCAGCGTCAACCATTAGGCTTGTTAGTCTTGTACATTGTTAAAGAGGGAACGTAATTTTTTTGTTTGTCATAGGTGGAGTATTACACATTAAATTATTACTGCTGTATTTTTTTTGGCGTCCCTAGTGCGCAATAACGCAGCCTAACCTCACATTTGATAGTCAGCTAATTGCCACACGCTACCCTACCCTACGCGTGACAGTAGGAAGGTAGTGTTGACGGATAAAGCTTTGCGCAACCAGACATTCTTTTACCCTCTTCAACTCTCTACAAGCAAAAAATGCATGATTTCAGCCGCAGACTTTATTGACGTACAGTATAACATCGGCATTACCCATCAGAGGCTGTCCACTGTCTGATACAGACATAGAATATACCTTTGCTATCCGTAGCCTTTGTTTCACCTACACTTGCAGGCACACACTTAAATTGTGACAAACAATGCCTAATGTTTTTTTAAATGGTTATTTTTTATTGTACATTATTGTGTCATCAATCACATTGATGAGTCCATGCTGGACATGTCATACATGCTATAGAAAGTTACGATTTTATGAACTTAAATAATTGAAATGTCTGTGACTGTCACATAAAATTTGCGATGATTATGATGAGTGACTATTACAAAATCCATTGTCTTCACTATGTTATGGTTTAACATAGCGTTCCTTAAGCATTATTCATAAAAAAAAAATGTACTTTTATTCTTAAATTTACAACACTATATTTTGTTACCAATTTTTTGGGTGTTGTGTTGTTCCATTTATTTTTGGCATGTGCATATATGCGTTTATATTTGTATTTTCTTTATTTTTCCTTCTTGAAATTAGAAAACATGTGTATCTTTGTACCGTGTTAGCCAGTAGATAGAAAAATATTTAGACTTCAGAGTCAGCAGTGGTTGATACCTTTTAATGGATAACTGAAAAGATGGAAACAAATTGCAAGCTTTCAAGGCTACTCACGTCTCTTCATCAGGGAAAGACTAACTAAAAAAATTAAGCATCACATATTTCTATACACAACAGGACACAGGAATAGTGCAATAGGTAAGACAAGTAAGTGACGTGTATCAGAACTGTCATTATGTCACAGGGATGAACATAAATATTGGAACAGTTCCTAGATAAGGATAGAAAGTTTGATTGCCCTCTCATTGGCGTATTTTTTTGGGTTTTCATGACCCTGGAAGGGCATAGACGCAGATTCCTTAATTGATATAGAATGACATAAATCCATGTGATCTATTCATTCCATCACTAACAGTGTCAAAGGTCATGATGAGCTTATATTCTGAAACCTTTGTACGTTTCTCATATTTGAAGTTATATTTTAATACCAGTAATTCCATATCCATGTTGCTATGACCGGGCAAACAAAAGTCTTTTGCCACAGGTAAATTCATTAATTTATCTGTGATTGTGTGGCGCTGATAATTCATCCTTGTTCTCCTTTTTGTTGCCGGTCTCCCCTCACTTGTCCCTCCCTCACTTGTCTTAGCTATTCCTGTGTCCTGTTGTGTGTAGAAATATGTGATTGCTCATTTTTGGCTTTACTCTTAGCCTGATGAAGACACCTGAGTAGTCTCGAAAGCTTTGAATTTGTTACCATATTTTCAGTTAGCCATTAAACGTTATCAACCACAGAGGACTGTCAAGTATAAATATTTTTCTATTCTTGTAATTGAAATTTATCATTTTATTGTTGTAGTAAAAGTTCATTTATTCTTGTTTGAAGTACATACATTTGCAATGGCCACGTAACAAGGCAATAACTCAATATTTTGTGCCTACACCCTCCTTGACCCTGGGCTTCAACAGCGCCAGTTGCTGCTCAGAAGTGTTAGATGCACAGATGAAAACAATCGCTGATGTGTTTGTGGGGTTCAGTAACGCCTGCTGTTCCCCTGCTGTGTGTCTGGCAAAAATTACTGCTGCTAACTACAACTTCAACTTCAAACGTCTCATACTAGGCCTCTGCCTACACCCTCCTTGACCCTGGGCTTCAACAGCGCCAGTTGCTGCTCAGAAGTGTTAGATGCACAGATGAAAACAATCGCTGATGTGTTTGTGGGGTTCAGTAACGCCTGCTGTTCCCCTGCTGTGTGTCTGGCAAAAATTACTGCTGCTAACTACAACTTCAACTTCAAACGTCTCATACTAGGCCTCTGCCTACACCCTCCTTGACCCTGGGCTTCAACAGCGCTAGTTGCTGCTCAGAAGTGTTAGATGCACAGATGAAAACAATCGCTGATGTGTTTGTGGGGTTCAGTAACGCCTGCTGTTCCCCTGCTGTGTGAACGGCAAACAGTCCTGCTGCCTCCACCATGTTCTCTTCTCATCCCTGGGTTACAACACCGCCAGTTGTTTCTCGGAAGTGCTGTTAGCACAGTCTACACTTGCTCCTGTGTTACTGGGTTCAGTAATGTCAGCTGTTCCCCTGCTGTGTGAACGGCAAACAGTCCTGCTGCCTCCACATGTTCTCTTCTCATCCCTGGGTTACAACACCGCCAGTTGTTTCTCGGAAGTGCTGTTAGCACAGTCTACACTTGCTCCCGTGTTACTGGGGTTCAGTAATGTCAGCTGTTCCCCTGCTGTGTGAACGGCAAACAGTCCTGCTGCCTCCACCATGTTCTCTTCTCATCCCTGGGTTACAACACCGCCAGTTGTTTCTCGGAAGTGCTGTTAGCACAGTCTACACTTGCTCCTGTGTTACTGGGGTTCAGTAATGTCAGCTGTTCCCCTGCTGTGTGAACGGCAAACAGCCCTGCTGCCTCCACCATGTTCTCTTCTCATCCCTGGGTTACAACACCGCCAGTTGTTTCTCGGAAGTGCTGTTAGCACAGTCTACACTTGCTCCTGTGTTACTGGGGTTCAGTAATGTCAGCTGTTCCCCTGCTGTGTGAACGGCAAACAGTCCTGCTGCCTCCACCATGTTCTCTTCTCATCCCTGGGTTACAACACCGCCAGTTGTTTCTCGGAAGTGCTGTTAGCACAGTCTACACTTGCTCCCGTGTTACTGGGGTTCAGTAATGTCAGCTGTTCCCCTGCTGTGTGAACGGCAAACAGTCCTGCTGCCTCCACCATGTTCTCTTCTCATCCCTGGGTTACAACACCGCCAGTTGTTTCTCGGAAGTGCTGTTAGCACAGTCTACACTTGCTCCTGTGTTACTGGGGTTCAGTAATGTCAGCTGTTCCCCTGCTGTGTGAACGGCAAACAGCCCTGCTGCCTCCACCATGTTCTCTTCTCATCCCTGTTCTCTTCTCATCCCTGGGTTACAACACCGCCAGTTGTTTCTCGGAAGTGCTGTTAGCACAGTCTACACTTGCTCCTGTGTTACTGGGGTTCAGTAATGTCAGCTGTTCCCCTGCTGTGTGAACGGCAAACAGTCCTGCTGCCTCCACCATGTTCTCTTCTCATCCCTGGGTTACAACACCGCCAGTTGTTTCTCGGAAGTGCTGTTAGCACAGTCTACACTTGCTCCCGTGTTACTGGGGTTCAGTAATGTCAGCTGTTCCCCTGCTGTGTGAACGGCAAACAGTCCTGCTGCCTCCACCATGTTCTCTTCTCATCCCTGGGTTACAACACCGCCAGTTGTTTCTCTGAAGTGCTGTTAGCACAGTCTACACTTGCTCCTGTGTTACTGGGTTCAGTAATGTCAGCTGTTCCCCTGCTGTGTGAACGGCAAACAGTCCTGCTGCCTCCACCATGTTCTCTTCTCATCCCTGGGTTACAACACCGCCAGTTGTTTTCGGAAGTGCTGTTAGCACAGTCTACACTTGCTCCTTTTTACTGGGGTTCAGTAATGTCAGCTGTTCCCCTGCTGTGTGAACGGCAAACAGTCCTGCTGCCTCCACCATGTTTCTCTTCTCATCCTGGGTTACAAACCGCAGTTGTTTCTCCGAGTTTGCTGTTAGCACAGTCTACACTTGCTCCTGTTACTTTGGGGTTCAGTAATGTCAGCTGTTCCCCTGCTTGTGTGACGGTCAAACAGTCCTGTCCTCATACTTTAATTGCCATGGGTACCTTCTGCTACCCATCCGGGTTCCAGTACCGTCAGCTGGTTCTCCGCAGTGCCTTTGGCCTAGGTGCCTCCATGTCGGTATCCGAGTTCCAGCAACGTCTGCTGGTCCTTGGTAGTGCTTTGGAGCACAGGTACCTCCTGCTTAGTAACCCTGTCCCAGTAACGTCAGCTGTCCTCGGTTGTGCCATTGGCTCTTTTCCTTCTGCTGACCCTCCGGGTTCCAGCACAGTCAGCTGGTCCTCGTTACTTTCATTGGCTCTTGTACCTTCTGCTCCCCATCCGGGTTCCAGTACCGTCAGCTGGTTCTCCGCAGTGCCTTTGGCCTAGGTGCCTCCATGTCGGTATCCGAGTTCCAGCAACGTCTGCTGGTCCTTGGTAGTGCTTGGAGCACAGGTACCTCCTGCTTAGTAACCCTGTCCCAGTAACGTCAGCTGGTCCTCGGTTGTGCCATTGGCTCTTTTCCTTCTGCTGACCCTCCGGGTTCCAGCACAGTCAGCTGGTCCTCGTTACTTTCATTGGCTCTTGTACCTTCTGCTACCCATCCGGGTTCCAGTACCGTCAGCTGGTTCTCCGCAGTGCCTTTGGCCTAGGTGCCTCCATGTCGGTATCCGAGTTCCAGCAACGTCTGCTGGTCCTTGGTAGTGCTTTGGAGCACAGGTACCTCCTGCTTAGTAACCCTGTCCCAGTAACGTCAGCTGGTCCTCGGTTGTGCCATTGGCTCTTTTCCTTCTGCTGACCCTCCGGGTTCCAGCACAGTCAGCTGGTCCTCGTTACTTTCATTGGCTCTTGTACCTTCTGCTACCCATCCGGGTTCCAGTACCGTCAGCTGGTCCTCCGCAGTGCCTTTGGCCTAGGTGCCTCCATGTCGGTATCCGAGTTCCAGCAACGTCTGCTGGTCCTTGGTAGTGCTTTGGAGCACAGGTACCTCCTGCTTAGTAACCCTGTCCCAGTAACGTCAGCTGGTCCTCGGTTGTGCCATTGGCTCTTTTCCTTCTGCTGACCCTCCGGGTTCCAGCACAGTCAGCTGGTCCTCGTTACTTTCATTGGCTCTTGTACCTTCTGCTACCCATCCGGGTTCCAGTACCGTCAGCTGGTTCTCCGCAGTGCCTTTGGCCTAGGTGCCTCCATGTCGGTATCCGAGTTCCAGCAACGTCTGCTGGTCCTTGGTAGTGCTTTGGAGCACAGGTACCTCCTGCTTAGTAACCCTGTCCCAGTAACGTCAGCTGGTCCTCGGTTGTGCCATTGGCTCTTTTCCTTCTGCTGACCCTCCGGGTTCCAGCACAGTCAGCTGGTCCTCGTTACTTTCATTGGCTCTTGTACCTTCTGCTACCCATCCGGGTTCCAGTACCGTCAGCTGGTTCTCCGCAGTGCCTTTGGCCTAGGTGCCTCCATGTCGGTATCCGAGTTCCAGCAACGTCTGCTGGTCCTTGGTAGTGCTTTGGAGCACAGGTACCTCCTGCTTAGTAACCCTGTCCCAGTAACGTCAGCTGGTCCTCGGTTGTGCCATTGGCTCTTTTCCTTCTGCTGACCCTCCGGGTTCCAGCACAGTCAGCTGGTCCTCGTTACTTCCATTGGCTTTTGTACCATCACCAACAGGACAAAGAAGGTTAAGACAAACTACAAGATACAGAACAAGAGACAGAAGAACAATAAGCAGAAGATCAAAAAGCAGAAGAACATTAAGTATAAGACCAAAATGAAGAGCAAAATATATGCTCTAAATTCTAAGCAGAAGAAGACTAAGCAGTGTTGGGGGTGAGTCCGTTCCTCCTCGTGGTGCCCTGGAAAATGCCTGATGCTGCTGCAGGCTAAACTGAACGCGGACAAATACTGTTGTAATTAAAATCTTTCGTGACAGCAAGAACGGAAGGATGAAAATTCAGAGTTTTACAGATTACAAGTACAGGAATGTCTGTCACAAATAAGAATATGATGAAAAGGATGAATAGGAAGAAGATGAAGAAGTAGAATATGAAGAATAATAACTGTTTAATAAGAACAATATAAGTAATGTTAACAAAAAGATGAATAGCAAGAAGTTTTAGAAGATTAAGAAGGTGAAGATGAAGAATAATTTGATGAGAAAGATGATGCTGCTGAAAATTATGAAGGAGAAAGTGTGTGAAAAGTTAAAAAGGTGAAGACCATGGAAGTTGTGAAACAGACATATTTGACAAAATAGAAAAAAGGTTAACAACATTGTCAATTTGTTCGTCAATCCGAACGTATTTCCTAAAAAAAAAAAATTAATGCTATTCCATTGGATTGGGTCAAACATCTATGCCTTTAATGTCTCCTCAACCTCCCCCAATACATTCTACATTACTCTTTCTTGTTTTCCTTCATGTACAATTAACCAACAAGGCAAGAATGGTTTTTTTTTAATTTCGATATTTTGTTCCCATAGACTTAATGGGACTTCCGGTATCGGTATCGGGTATCGCCGATATTTTAGTGATATCGGCGATACCATTCCGATTCCGATACTTTAGGATATCGGAAAGTATCGCTCAACTCTACTGGCCGTGTGGATCAGCTTGCCACTGAGGTTCGGAGTATTGCTACCTATCTTGCTAGGTTGCCAGTTGTGGAACCCAGGATCCCCATGCCGGATTTGTTTTTGGGGGATCGAGCTAAATTTCTGAATTTCAAAAATAACTGTAAGTTGTTTTTTGCCTTAAAACCTAAGTCCTCAGGGAACGCAGCACAGCAGGTTCAAATTGTCATCTCTCTCCTGCGCGGCGATCCTCAGGATTGGGCTTTTTCCCTGACACCTGGGGACCCTGTTTTGAGTAATGTTGATGCATTTTTTCAGGCTCTGGGGTTATTTATTGTACGTTGAACCTAATGTCACTGATAAAGCTGAAAAAACCTTGTTGGCATTAAATCAGGGGCTTGAGGACGCTGAATTGTACTGTCAGAAATTCCGAAAGTGGGCAGTCCTGACCAAATGGACTAATGATGCTTTGGCAGCCCTTTTTCGGAAGGGTCTGTCAGAGAATGTAAAAGATGTTATGGTGGGTTTCCCTGCTCCCTCTGGTCTCAATGATTCTATGTCATTAGCGATTCAAATTGACAGATGTTTGCGTGAGCGTAGAAGCATGCGTGGAATAGTGTTGCCTTGTGAACCAGCTTCTGAACCCATGCAGTGTGATAGAGTGGCTTCTGGGGCACAGCGTCATGAGTTTCAAAAACGCAATGGGTTATGTTTCTACTGTGGTGATGCCTCTCATGCTATTTCAGTCTGCCCTAAGTGGGGAAGACGTTTTGCACGCTCAGTTGTCTTGGGTGTCATGTATGGTGTACAGTTCCTATAGCGTCTTGTGCTTGGGTGCGAGGAAAACACATGAGACACAGGTTGATATGAAATGACTTGTATTACTTCATACAAGCATGCAGAAAAGGTCACACAGTTTGCAGGAACAGAGGCAGGAGAACACAGCAGGCCAGAGTAACTTCAAGCTCTACAATAACTCTCCAAAGCAGGTTCAGGATCTCTTCTCTGTACCGTAATTCCTCTGCAAACATGGATTCACCAGACAGCAGGTTTCCAGAGTCCAAAAGTGTTCCAAAGTTCCTCAGTAGGAAATAGCTGGAGTCCAAAATCCTAGGTTTCCAGGAGTCAGGTCACAGGCTGACTGAAGCTTGATTCAGGAGCACTGATTGTTCAGCTGAGGCTGCTTAAGAAGCAAGAGGAGAGAATCAGGGCGGGAACATGAAAGCTGGAACCTCCATATTAACTGAGGGCAAGATAGCTGCAGCAAGACAGAAAGCAAAATGGCCGACGGAAAACTGAGTTTCAAGGAACATGTCAAAAGAGACAAAGAACCTTACATTACTCCCCCCTTAGGACAACCTCCGGATGACCTCAGACCAGACTTGTCAGGGTACCTCTGATGAAACTGGCGGAGCAGGCGAGGAGCATTTACATTATTGACTGGCTCCCATGAGTTGTCCTCCACTGGGTAGCCCTGCCATTTAATCAAATATTGCAACTGATTTCTGTACAACCTGGAATCTAGAATCCTTTCCACCATAAATTCTTCCTGACCATCGACCAGCACTTGGTCAGGGCAAGGAGAAGAACGTCCAGGAAACGTATTGGGTGTTGCAGCCTTTAGTAGGGATACATGAAAGACAGGGTGGATTCTCATAGTTCTGGGCAGTTGAAGACGACAAGCAACAGCACTTATAATCTTACTGATCTTATAAGGTCCAATGTACTTATGTCCCAATTTAGACGATGGAATCTTTATTTTAAGATTTCTGGTTGACAGCCAGACCAAATCTCCTACCTTGAAAGCTGGTGCAGGTTTACGAAATTTATCTGCTGCTTTCTTGTACCTTTCCTGAGCCAATTCTAGATTTTCCTTTAGAAGATCCATATTCTTTTGTAAAGAAGTGATTCTTTCAGCCACTGCCGGCAAGGGCGTATCTATGGGAAATCGAGGAAGAATGTTAGGATGATAACCTAGATTGGAGTAAAAAGGAGACTGCTTAGTGGAGGCGCTCTGAGAGTTGTTATAAGAGAACTCAGCCAGTGGAAGTAGATCCACCCAATCATCTTGTAGGTGGCAGATAAAGCAGCGGAGATACTGCTCCAGGGTCTGATTGGTTCGTTCTGTCTGTCCATTAGTCTGGGGATGAAAAGCAGAAGAAAGGTTTACTTTAATGTCCAATGCGGCACAGAAATTTTGCCAAAACCTTGAAGTGAATTGCACCCCTCGATCCGAAATGACCTCATCCGGTACTCCATGTAAGCGAAACACATTCTTAATCATTAAGTCTGATGTCTGTTTTGCAGTGGGTAAACCGACACAAGGGATAAAATGAGCTGCCTTTGTTAGACGATCAACCACCACTAGAATGGTGTTCTTCCCTTGAGAGGTTGGTAACTCCACAATGAAGTCCATAGAAATGGATCCCCACGGGCGGGACGGGGTGGGAAGAGGTTGTAACAGACCAGTTGGTGAGGAGCGAGGTGTTTTGCATCTTGCACAGACTTCACATGAAGTGACATAGTTTAAAACATCTTTCCTGTAAGTGGGCCACCAAAAGAAACGAGAAAGAAATTCTTGTGTCTTTAGAATTCCCCTATGCCCGGCTATCTTGGAATCGTGGATGAGTTGCAATACTCTCAATCTGACTGTTTCAGGTATATACAGACGTTGTCCCTGAATCCACACACCATTCTTAAAAACAAGACTTACGTCCCTTGGGGGTTGAGCCAACAAAGAATCCGCATGGTATGCTTCCTTGATGTCCTTAAGTAGGTCTTGATTATGAATCACTCCCAGGAATCTAGAGTCAGGAAGAATAGTCTTAGGAGGAGTAAGTGGACGTGTCTCTGCTGAATGAATCCTAGAGAGTGCATAAGCCTTTCCATTGCGCGATCCTGGTCTATAAGAAATTACAAAATTAAATTGGTTTAGGAAAAGATTCCAGTGAGCCTGGCGAGGAGTCAGGCACTTAGCGACCTGATAAATTCAAGGTTACGATGGTCTGTCAGGACGACTATTTGCTGTGCAGCTCCCTGAAGAAGGTGTCTCCATTCCTTGAAGGCGGCAATAATGGCCAACAATTCTCTATTGCCCACATCGTAGTTCCTCTCAGCCGAAGACAACTGCTGGGAAAAGAAGGCACAGGGATGCAAGACATTCTTCTCACCTGTTCTCTGAGAGAGTATAGCTCCAACGGCACAGTCTGAAGCATCCACCTCTATTATGAAGGCAAGCTCGGGGTTGGGATGTACTAAGATAGGTGCGGTGGTAAATTTATCCTTTAAACAGGAAAATGCTTCCTGCGCTTGCGGGGTCCAGGAGAACCTAGACTGTTTCCGGGTAAGTTGGGTGATAGGTGACACTACCTCAGAGAAATTCCTAATGAAACGTCTATAGAAGTTGGCAAACCCGATGAAGCGCTGCACCTCCTTCACATTTCTAGGAATTGGCCAATCCTTGATGGCTTGGGTCTTGCTTCCATCCATACTAATCCCTTGCGTAGATAGTACATACCCCAGAAATTGAATTTCGGTCCTATGGAATTCACACTTTTCAAGTTTGATGTAGAGATGGTTTTGTCTTAGGCGTTCTAAGACCATTCTCACATGTCCATGATGTTCCTCTGTGGAGTTAGAAAAAATTAGAATATCATCCAGATAAATCACCACAAATGTATCTAGGAGATCCCTGAAGATGTCATTCACCAAGTGTTGGAAAGTGGCTGGGGCGGTACTCAGACCAAAAGGCATAACTAGATATTCAAAGTGTCCATAGCGTGACCTGAATGCAGTCTTCCATTCATCCCCAGGTCTAATACGGACCAAGTTATAGGCCCCACGGAGATCCAGTTTAGAGAAAATTTTGGCGTGCCGCACTCTCTCCAACAACTCAGGGATTAAAGGCAATGGATAACGGTTTCTAATAGTAACCTTATTGAGTTCCCTATAGTCTATGCAGGGTCTCAGAGATCCATCTTTCTTCTTCACAAAGAAGATGGGTGCACCTGCGGGAGATGAAGAGGGGCGTATGAAGCCTTTGGCTAGATTTTCATCTATGTAGTCCTTCAAAGCTTTTAGCTCGGGCCCCGCTAGGGGGTAGATCTTACCAAAAGGTATCTCGGCTCCAGGCAATAATTCGATTGGACAATCATATGGACGGTGAGGAGGAAGCTGATCAGTGTTCTTCTTGTCACATAAATCCACATAGTCCTGGTATACAGCTGGTAGTTCAGGGACTGACATGGTTCCTTTAGGAACAGAGCAAGCTGAAACTCCTTGACTCATCTGTTTCTCCGGAAAGTGTAATTCCTTGGTCTCCCAGTTAATCGTAGGATTCTGCGCCTGTAGCCATGGTAGCCCTAGAATAATGGGAAAGTGGGGAGAAGAGATAAGCATAAAAGACATTTTCTCCTGATGATCTTTACCCATAAGGACCCTCAAAGGCTCTGTTTCCTGATCCACTGGTCCAGAGGTCAGCAGGGAGCCATCCACAGTCTCCATCTGTACTGGAGTAGCCTTCTTCACTGAACGTATCCCCTGTTTCAGAGCAAAGGAGATATCCATAAAATTTCCACTTGCTCCTGAGTCGATCATAGCAGAGCTAGACACCCAGACTGAGTCAACCCAGAGTTTGATGGAAAGGGAGCAATGAGAATTGTTTCTTTTACAACTCAGCTGGGACACCGCTGAGGAAACTTGAAAAATTGCAGCGTTTATACCGTCATCGTCCCCAGAACTAACAGAGTTTAAGTCCGAGAAATCAAGATCTCTTGCAGCAGATCTCTATGGAATCTGAGGCTCGGACATGACAGAGCTCCTCTCGCAACACTCACAGTGAATGACTGCTGCAGTAGTCTTACGAGAACGGCTGGGGCAGTTTATAATGAAGTGCCCTGACTTACCACAGTAAAAACATAGATTTTCCTTTATACGATGTTCTTTGCGTGCATCACTAACCCGTCTTTGTAAAGAGTCCACCTGCGTGGGTTCAGGTTCTGGTTCCCTTGTGATCCTACTCAAAGGTTCCTTAGCTGAGGAGGGAGGTAGGAAAAGGTTAGTGCGATTATTTTCGAACCATCTCTCTTGTCTGCGTTCAGTCAGACGAGCATCAATACGGATACAATAGTTAATAAAGTCACCTAACGCAGTGGGAGGGTCGGCACGAGCAAGTTCATCCTTAATCAGTGGAGACAACCCTTTCCGAAAAATAGATTTTTTGGCGGAAGTGTCCCAAGTGGTATCAAGAGACCATCTCCTGAAATCCAAGGCATATTCGGCTACTGAACGCTTACCTTGGCGCAAAGTTAACATGGCTGCTTCAGCTGTTGCACCTCGATTGGGGTCATCAAACACCTGCCCCATGGCTGAAATAAAAGCATCAAGGTGATTCAAACAATCATCCTCAGTCTCAATCAGAGGGTTTGCCCACATCAAAGCCTTATTGGTAAGCAACATGATTATAGTAAGCACTTTGGATCGTTCAGTGGGAAATTGTGAAGCATGTGCAGAGAAAAATAGATTGCATTGGTTAATAAATCCCCTGAATTTCTCACGTTTCACCGCCAAAACGAAAAGGAGGTAACTTGGGGATCCCAGAACTCGGGGTTATGGCAGGAGCCTGGACTCGTTCCTCTAGAGCCTCAATCCTGGCTCGTAATTCCTGGGTAGTTTGTCCAAACACTTGCAAATTATGATTAGTGAGGTCCTGTAGGCTTGCAAAACGGGTCTTTATAGTCTGTATATCTGCAAGGATTGTATCAGTCACTCCGCAAAGCTCCTTTATGCGGGCCTCCATCTTCCAGATCTTTTAAGGCAGAAGTGCTGGAAGGAGAAGAGAAAAGGAAAAAAAAAACAAACAATAGTGTTTACCTGTGGTAACACTCCAGAGTAACATTTAAGGGAATGCGCTCACCTGGAATGGTTGTGAGAAGTCACAACCACTGTCATCACATAAGGTATTAAACGGACATCTGATATCCACAGTCACAGCAGACACGGCTTTCCCAGACCCAGCAGACACTAAACATTGGCTCCTGAATCTTGTCATGTATAGTGTACAGTTCCTATAGCGTCTTGTGCTTGGGTGCGAGGAAAACACATGAGACACAGGTTGATATGAAATGACTTGTATTACTTCATACAAGCATGCAGAAAAGGTCACACAGTTTGCAGGAACAGAGGCAGGAGAACACAGCAGGCCAGAGAACTTCAAGCTCTACAATAACTCTCCAAAGCAGGTTCAGGATCTCTTCTCTGTACCGTAATTCCTCTGCAAACATGGATTCACCAGACAGCAGGTTTCCAGAGTCCAAAAGTGTTCCAAAGTTCCTCAGTAGGAAATAGCTGGAGTCCAAAATCCTAGGTTTCCAGGAGTCAGGTCACAGACTGACTGAAGCTTGATTCAGGAGCACTGATTGTTCAGCTGAGGCTGCTTAAGAAGCAAGAGGAGAGAATCAGGGCGGGAACATGAAAGCTGGAACCTCCATATTAACTGAGGGCAAGATAGCTGCAGCAAGACAGAAAGCAAAATGGCCGACGGAAAACTGAGTTTCAAGGAACATGTCAAAAGAGACAAAGAACCTTACATTGGGTAGTGTTCAGACTAAATTTCTGTTGACTGTTACCCTGATTTGCTCCCTGTCCACATTTTCTGCTCAGGCTTTTGTTGATTCGGGGGCAGCTATTAACCTGATGGATTTTGATTTTGCTAAACGTTGTGGGTTTCCCTTGATGCCCCTACGGAAGTCTATTCCCCTACTGGGGATTGATTCTACCCCTTTGGTGGAGAATAAACCCCAGTTTTCTACTCAGGTGATAATGAGGGTTGAACCTGATCATCAGGAGAGTTGCAAATTTTTGGTGTTGTATAATCTGCATGACATTATTATACTAGGTTTCCCTTGGTTACAGTCTCATAATCCTGTTTTGGATTGGGAATCTGTGTCTGTAACTAGTTGGGGCTGCCAATGTGTTAATGCCAACACTCCTGCTTTTTCTGCCTCTCCCCAGGCTCAAGATGTTCCTGACTTTTTGACTGATTTTTCTGATGTGTTTAACGAAAGTAAATCTGCATCCTTGCCCCCCCATAGGAGCTATGACTGTGCTATTGAATTAGTGCCTGGTAGTAAATTCCCTAAAGGTCGCCTTTTTAACTTGTCTGTACCTGAACATGACGCTATGCGGTCTTATATCAAGGAGTCATTGGAGAAGGGTCATATCAGACCATCCTCTTCACCCTTGGGTGCCGATTTTTTCTTTGTGGCCAAAAAGGATGGTTCATTAAGGCCGTGTATTGATTATCGTCTCTTGAACAATATCACTGTGAAATATTAATATCCGTTACCCTTGATTTCTGACCTGTTTCCCAGGGTGAAAAGTGCTACTTGGTTTACCAAGCTTGACCTCAGGGGGGCGTATAACCTTATTCGCATTAAGCACGGGGATGAATGGAAGACGGCGTTTAATACCCCAGAGGGGCATTTTGAGTACCTAGTGATGCCCTTTGGGCTCACTAATGCTCCTTCCGTCTTCCAGCCCTTCATGAATTACATTTTCAAGGATTTTGTTGATAAATTTCTGATTGTTTATTTGGATGATATCTTGATTTTTTCCAATGACTGGGACTCTCATGTGAAACATGTTCGGACTGTGTTCCAGATTTTGAGAGAGAATGCTCTGTATGTGAAGGGATCAAAGTGTCTTTTTGGCGTACAGAGGATCTCATTACTGGGATTCATTTTGTCTCCATCTGTTATTGAAATGGACCCGGTCAAGGTTCAGGCCATCTGTGATTGGGTCCAACCTACTTCATTAAAGGCTCTTCAGAGATTTTTTGGGTTTTGCCAATTTTTATCGTAAATTTATTGG
This sequence comes from Oophaga sylvatica, assembly GCA_033576555.1. NCBI lineage: Eukaryota > Metazoa > Chordata > Amphibia > Anura > Dendrobatidae > Oophaga > Oophaga sylvatica. Next base: position 91,616,508 of record JARQOD010000003.1, read on the forward strand.
TAATTTCTCTGTTATTGTTAAACCATTGACTGATTTGACCAAAAAGGGTTCTGATGTGGTGAATTGGCCTCCTGAGGCAGTCTCTGCGTTTCAGGAACTTAAACAGAGATTCACTTCTGCTCCTGTTCTACGGCAGCCTGATGTTTCTCTGCCATTTCAGGTGGAGGTTGATGCCTCTGAAATTGGGGCAGGTGCCGTTTTGTCCCAAAGAGATCCTGAGACCTCTAAAAGTAACCCTTGTGCTTTTTTTCTCTCGAAAATTTTCTCCAACTGAACGTAATTATGACGTGGGTAATCGAGAGTTATTGGCCATGAAGTGGGCTTTTGAAGAGTGGAGACATTGGCTGGAGGGAGCCAAACATCAGGTGGTGGTCCTCACGGACCATAAGAATCTGGTTTATCTGGAATCAGCCAAGCAACTTAATCCTAGACAGGCCAGGTGGGCCTTGTTTTTTACACGTTTTAATTTTGTGGTTTCCTTTCTTCCTGGCACTAAGAATGTTAAGGCGGATGCCCTCTCGAGGAGTTTCCTTGCGGACTCTCCTGAGTTATCTGATCCTGCTGTTATTTTGAAAGAGGGTGTAGTTCTTTCCGCCATCTCGCCCAATTTGAGACTGACTCTGGAAGGGTGTCAGGAGGATAAAACCGAGCGCTGCCCTGTTGGGAAATTGTTTGTCCCAGACCAATGGAAGAAGAGTGTGATGTCTGAGATTCATTGTTCTCGGTCATCCCGGAATTTTTGGTACCAGAGACTTGGTGAGTCGGTCCTTTTGGTGGCCTACTTTGTCTCGTGACGTCAGGGAGTTTGTGCAGTCCTGTGGGACTTGCTCTCGCTCCAAGCATTGCTCTCGCTCTAGTGGTTTGTTGATGCCATTGCCTGTGCCCAAGAGACCATGGACCCATATCTCTATGGATTTTATTTCCGACCTCCCTGTTTCTCAGAGAATGACCGTTATCTGGGTGATTTGTGATAGGTTTTCCAAGATGATACATCTTGTGCCATTACCTAAGTTGCCTTCCTCCTCCGAATTGGTGCCTTTGTTCCTTCAGCACGTGGTTCGGTTACACGGCATTGCTGAGAACATTGTGTCTGACAGAGGAGTCCAGTTTGTTTCCAGATTTTGGAGGACTTTTTGTTCTAAACTTGGTGTTCAATTGTCCTTCTCCTCTGCTTTTCATCCTCAGACCAATGGACAAACTGAGAGAACAAACCAGACATTGGAGACTTATCTGAGATGCTTTGTGTCTGCTGATCAAGATGACTGGGTCTCTTTTTGCCTTTGGCTGAGTTTGCTCTTAATAATAGGGCAAGGTCTGCCACTTTGATGTCTCCATTTTTCTGCAATTTTGGGTTTCACCCTCGATTTTCTTCGGGACAGACGGAGGCTTCTGTCTGTCCGGGTGTTGACTCTGTTGTGGAGCGTATGCAGCAGATTTGAGACCAGGTAGTGGAGAGGTTGTCCCTCTCTCAGGAGAAGGCCCAGCGGTTTGCCAACCGGCATAGGACTTATGGTCCTCGGTTTAAAGTGGGGGACTTGGTCTGGTTGTCCTCAAGAAATATCCCTATGAGAGTTGCATCTCCTAAGTTTAAGCCTAGGTTCATTGGACCTTATAAGATCATGGAGATTCTTAATCCTGTTTCCTTTCGTTTACTTCTTCCAGGGACATTTAAGATCCATAACGTGTTCCACAAGTCATTATTGAAGAGGTTTGTCGAGCCAGTGGTTCCTATGGCTGCGCCTCCTGACCCTGTTTTGGTTGAGGGCAATCTGGAGTATGTGGTTGAGAAAATATTGGATTCTCGTTTTTCTAGACGGAAACTCCAGTATTTGGTTAAGTGGAGAGGTTATGGTCAGGAGCACAATTCTTGGGTGTTTGCTTCGGACATCCATGCTAGGAGACAGATCCGTGAGTATCACAGAGCTCATCCTGACCGACCTGGTTGCACAAATGAGGGTTCGGTGACCCCTCCTCAAGGGGGGGGTACTGTTATGAATGTTTTAGAAATTAATTCTGAGCAGAAGCTCCCTCTGGTGGTTACAAACAGTACTGAACCATTCAATGAGTATTGGCAATCAGGAATTACAGACTGGCTGGATATAAGGGTGTTTCCCCATCATGGTTGCCGGTGATCAATTGTTCCTGTCTCAACGTTGTTTCCTGGTTCACTTTGAAGCTTGCTGAGTCTTGCCTCTTCTCCTGCTCTCAGATAAGATATTTTCTGTTTTTTGTTTTTGTGCTTGCCATTTGCATTTTTCTCTGTATTTGTGTGAGATTGACCAGGTTCCCCTCCCGGGGGGCTTGGGCCCCTCTCGGTTCCTCTGGAGCCACTGTTGTTTGTTCATTTGCCTTTTCCAGTTTTTTCAGTGGCTGCGGCTGAGTTTTGTTACACCAGAGAACTAATTTAGGTTGTAGAGGTCGTGTGATCTCAGGTGTTTTTGCAATTAGTAGCGTTGGCTTTTTTTTAGGGTTTTTTGGATTGCAGTAAGTATCCTTCCTATCCGTTACTTTCTAGGCAGATTGGGCCCCAACGGTTGCTCATACTATTTTCTGTCTGTGTCTGTATTTCCCCTTGTCTAACCGCCATTACATGTTTGGGTGCTTCCTATGTTCTTTGGGGATCTGCTCCGGGGCAGATAGCTTTCCTCTTCCTATCTTTAGGTGTAGTTATCCTCTCAGGCTGTGACGAGGCATCTAGGACCAACGTAGGAACGCTCCACGGCTGCCTTTAGTTGTGGTGGTTAGTCAGGGTACTGCAATCCAGTAGATTCCAACCTCCCTGGTGTATTGCCGTTTTTGCCTGCTCTCCTCAGCTACCAAAACATAACACAATTCAGTCAAGATCTGATAGCATGGAATAATTCCAAGAAATTGTTGAAAGGGAATTAAGAAAACGACATGACAATGTCCGAAGTAGAAAGGGACAAAGATTTCATTCCAATCTTTCTCAGTGCCAGAAGTCGGCTTTGGAAGATTTGAGGAAGATGTCGGACATAATCATTAAGATGTCAGATAAAGGTGGAGTGGTGGTTTTAATGAATAAAAGTGATTATTGTAACAAAATGATGGAGCTTTTGGAAGAAAAGGATGTTTATGAGAAGCTTGATACCAATCCCTATGTTAAATTTAAAGCTGAAATAGACAACATCATTAAAGAAGGTTTCACTCTTGGAGTGTGATCAAAAAAACAAGCAGAGTATCTTGAAGTATCACATCCAATACTTCCTATCATGCATGGCTTACCGAAGATACACAAAGAAATGAGAATTCCACAGATGAGACCAATTGTGTCTGGAATCGGTTCATCAAATAAACATTTGGGAGAGTGGGTGGACTCCCTTTTGCAACCCCTGGTTCGCAGGATTCCTGGCTTTATTAAGGATTCTAAGGATGTCCTTAAGGCATTTTCCAAGAAAGTTTGGAGCAACAATTTTACATGGTTATGTTGTGATGTTGTGTCATTGTACACATGCATTCCACATAATGTTGCTATAATGGCGCTTCAATTTCACTTGCAAAAATTCAGTCAATATTCAGATGATTTGATTAATTTTCTTTTGCAGGTTATTTTTTTTCTTCTTACCCATAATTTTTTCACATTTGACAATAAGTTTTATTTACAATGTTCTGGAGTGGCGATGGGTGCCAAGTTTTCACCATCTTTAGCCAATCTTGTTATGGCTCATTGGGAGTTTAACTACATATTTTCTGCAGAGAATCCATTTTGTGACTCCCTGGTCTGGTATGTCAGATACATCGATGATATCCTGATTATTTGGGGGGGCGATGTGTCTGCCATACCAGATTTCATGGAGTACATTGGAAATAATGATTTCAACATTCGCTTTACACATAAATATGGTCCTAGGGCAATTTCTTTTCTGGATTTGACTTGTGTGGTGTACAGGGACAAATTGTTCCACTAAAACACATTATAAATCATTTGGGGGGAATACAATTCTTCATGCTGGCAGTAGTCACCCTAGACATACCATCAGGTCTGTTCCCCTGGGTGAATATATCAGAATCAAAAGAAACTGTAGCTCACATGTAAATTTGGAGGGACAATTCAGTATGCTGGATGATAGATTGATTAGTCGAAATTATCCTCGGTGGATGATCAATAGAGCTCGGCGTATTGTGGGTCAGAAGAAACGTGAGAATCTGATTGATTCTGGTGAAGAGTTTTCACGTGCTCAAGACAATGTTTCTTATCGTGATAGACCTTTTGTTAGTCTACAATTTAGTCCTCAATTTGGTGAAATAAAAAAGATTATCAATAGATTTTTACCAATCATGCATGAAGATGAGATTTTGGGTGAGATTTTACAGCCCGGGGTTAACATAGTAGTGAGAAAAGCACCATCTATTGGCAACAAGGTTTCACCTAGCATGTTCCAAGCTAACATTAAAAATGATTCATGGTTGAGATTTAAGGTTTTTTTTAAGCAGCTGGAACATTTCTTTTTCTTATGGAAACTGGTGGCAGAATACCATATTGTTTTAGAAAAATATTCAGAATTGAGAGTCCTTAGTGGTTGATACTAGAGTTGAGCGAAACAAGTCGGTCAGATTCATAAGTCGCTGACTTTCGCCAAAGTCGGGTTTCGCCGAGCGAAACCCAACCATAGCGTGAAGTCGGCCATGCGTTCGGCAAAATGAGCGCCAAAGTCGGTTTTCCCATAATGCTTGCAGGCGCCTTTTTTCAGCCAATGAGCAAGGACGGACACTGTGGGCAACGAGATGACATGGGCAGCATCCACCACCATCTTAGAGAAGGGCATTGCAGTGATTGGCTTGCTCTGGGGGGCGTCATAGTGTCTATAAAAGCCCTGACTGCCGAGTGCATTTTACTTCTGCCGATCTTAACAGTAGGCAGAGGTTGCTGACGCTGTTTATCAGTAGGGAGAGAGTTAGGGCTGGAAAGAGAAGTTCTTATGTGCTTGTGCTGATAGCAATTGTGCTGTACAGTTAGTGTGCAGTGACAGGGGAGAATTTTCTTGTGTGCAGCAGCGCTGGTTATTAGGCTGCCTGATAGCTGTATTGCTGTGTGTACAGTACACTTCTGTGAAGACTGCTTTTTACACAGCACTAATACTTTTATTCTTTTTTCTGCACAGTTACCCAGAGTTCATTTTTTCCCACACCGTATAGAGCTGTACGCTCCTCACACACTACCGTGTACAGGCTGGTATCACGGACAAATACATGCTGACTATCTGGGTGTGACTCCGGAAATATATACAGAGATTTCAATTTTCCCCTACAATGTATACAGCTGGACGCTTCTGATACAGTACCGTATATCTGCTGTTTGTATTACGGTCAAATCCATACTGAGAGAGCATCTGTGTGTGACTCCGGAAATATATACAGAGATTTAAATTTTCCCCTACACTATATACACCTGGTATCTTCTGATACAGTACCTTTTTTCTGCCTTTTGTATTACGGTCAAATCCATACTGAGAGAGTGTCTGTGTGTGACTCCGGAAATATATACAGAGATTTAAATTTACCCCTTTACCGTATACAGCTGGTATCTTCTGATACAGTACAGTTTTTCTGCCTTTTGTATTACGGTCAAATCCATACTGAGTGAGCGTCTGTGTGTGACTCCGGAAATATATGCGGAGATTTAAATTTTCCACTACACTATATACACCTGGTATCTTCTGATACAGTACCTTTTTTCTGCCTTTTGCATTACGATCAAATCCATACTGAGTGAGCATCTGTGTGTGACTCCGGAAATATATACGGAGATTTAAATTTTCCCTTACACTGTATACAGGTGTACGCTTCTGATACAGTACCGTTTTTCTGCTTTTTTTATTCTGGTCAAATCCATACTGAGTGAGCGTCTGTGTGTGACTCTGAAATTATATACAGAGATTTAAATTTTCCCCTAAACCGTATACAGCTGTCCGCTTCTGATACAGTACCGTATATCTGCTCTTTGTATTATGGTGAAATCCATACTGAGAGAGCGTCTGTGTGTGACTCCGGAAATATATATGGAGATTTAAATTTTCCCCTACACCAGGGTTCCCCAACTCCAGTCCTCAAGGCCTACCAACAGGTTATGTTTTCAGGATTTCCTTTGTATTTCACAGGTGATGCAATTAGCACCTGTGCAATACTAAAGAAATCCTGAAAACATGATTTGTTGGTGGGCCTTGAGGACTGGAGTTGGGGAACCCTGCCCTACACTATATATACCTGGTATCTTCTGATACAGTAACTTTTTCTGCCTTTTGTATTACGGTCAAATCCATACTGACAGAGCGTCTGTGTGTGACTCCGGAAATATATACAGAGATTTAAATTTTCCCCTTCACCGTATACAGCTGGCATCTTCTGATACAGTACCTTTTTTCTGCCTTTTGTATTATGGTCAAATCCATACTGAGTGAGCGTCTGTGTGTGATTCCAGAAATATCTACAGAGATTTAAATTTTCCCCTATACTGTATACAGCTGTACGCTTCTGATACAGTACCATATATCTGCTGGTATTTTTGGTACATTTTCCCAAACATGAGGAAGTATGGTGGAAGAGGCCTAGGACGTGGGCGGGGGGGCCAGCTGGTACTGATGGTGGTGCATCTGCTGGTAGTGCCAAAAGCACAATAGCACTTAAGGCAGGAGGTGTTGAGCCTGCGTCATCGTCTGGTTCCAGAAGGCCTGGAAGGCTCCCTTTTCTGGGGGTAGGTAAACCGCTTTTAAAGCCGGAACAGGTTTTGGCTTACATTGCCGAAACAGCCTCCAGCTCTATCGCCTCCTCTTCTCAAGTTTCAAAAACTGCAAGCAGTGAGTCCTCAGTGCAGGCTCCTGGTCAGGAACGACACCTTTCCTTGTGTCCTTCACCCCCAACAAAAGTGAAGGATGCGGCAGGTCACACTTCAGATTACTCCCTGGAGCTCTTTTCACATACCATGCCTGGATTATCAAGTCAAATCCTGAATTCCCCAGTCCAAGATGAATATGACATGGAGTGCACTGATGCACAGCCACTGCTATATGATTCTGCTGGTACATTCACCCAGAGCACTGCATTGCCCTCGCAGTCTACTTAGCCAGATTCTGACCCTGATGAAACTCAGGTGCCCCTTCCCACATACTCTACCACCTTACATGGTGACACAGAGGAAGGTGCAGATGAAATTGAAGAGGAGGTGATGGATGACCCAGTTGTTGACCCAGATTGGCATCCATTGGGGAAGAGGATGCCACTGGCAATGGCTCAGAAGAGGAGGAGGATCCGCAGCAGGCATCGACATCGCAGCTCCGATTATCTGACAGCCCCTTAGCAGTCCAAAAACGTGTTAAAAAAAAAACAAAAAGTTGCAGCACAGCTTGGCCAGACAGTCAAATTAGCACAGTGTGCAAGCCCTGAAAATTTATCACATAGTAGGAAGAGTACAGTGTGGCACTTTTTTGACCAAAATCCTATTGATGAGGCAAAGGTTATCTGTAAGAAGTGCGGAAAGACCTTTAGCTGAGGAAAAAATCTCTGAAATTTGAATACCAGTTGCATGCTTAGACATTAAAACACCATGCACTTCAAGCATGGAGGGACTACAATACCTCAGGTAGCACATGTGCACCTGCTCCGACTGAAGGTAGCCAGCAACGCTACATCGCTTCCCCCACTGTAAGCCCACCGGTTAGCACACCACCAGCAAGAAATGTTGAGGTGTCGTCGCAAGGCCAAATCAGTCAGGGAGTCACAATGTTTATGCACCGGAAGACTGAATCTAGGCCATCACCACCACCACCATTACCAACCCCCTCTCAGTCCGCCATGTCCACCGCTAGTTCCCCCATATGCAGTTCTCAAGTCCAGCTCACCCTAAAAGACACTCTGAGTAGGACAAGAAAGTACTCATCCTCTCATCCGCGTACACTGACTTTGAACGCCTACATTGCCAAACTGATCTCATTAGAGATGATGCCCTTCCATTTGGTTGAAAGCGTAGCGTTCCGAGAGCTCATGGCCTACGCTGTCCTACGCTATGACCTACCCAGTCGGCACTTCTTTTCTTGAAAAGCCATCCCTGCCCTCCACCTACATGTGAAAGACCGCATTGTCCATGCACTCAAACAATCAGTGAGTGGAAAGGTGCACCTCACAACAGATGCATGGGCCAGTAGGCATGGCCAGTGCCGTTACGCGTCCATCACTGCGCACTGGGTTAATGTGGTGGATGCAGCGGAGGTGGGACAGTGGTGCCTAGCCCACGGTATAGGCATCAGTTGGCTGTAAGCGTTCGACCCTCCCCATCCTCCAAAAGCGAAAGCTCGTCGACAGAGCGCAGTCGCACGAGCACTCCATCCGCAGCTGCCAGTGTTGCACACGAGGTGTCCCACTATCGAACAGCTAGTGGTAAGCGTCAGCTGGCTGTTTTAAAGATGATGTCTTTGGGTGACAGCACACACACCACTGAGGTACTGGCCGACTACTTGCAGCGAGAAACTGAGTCATGGCTGGGCAGTCTACATCTTGAGCCAGGCAAGGTAGTCAGTGATAACGGCCGTAATTTTGTGGCGGCCATAGCCCTGGCAAAACTCAGACACATACCTTGCCTGGCTCACACCTTGAACCTGGTAGTGCAGTGCTTCATAAATAATTATCCGGAGTTACCAGCCCTGCTCCATAAGGAGCGAAGACTGTGCTCGCACATCCGTCGCTCGCCAGTAGACTCCAGTTGTATGCAGAGGCTGCAGCGATCTCTCCACCTCCCCAAGCAGCGCCTAATCATAGACGTTGCAACAAGGTGGAACTCCACGATGCACATGGTTGAGAGGCTGTGCGAACAGAGGCAGGATGTAATGCATTTGTGGGAGGGTACACGGGCAGGCAGTTTGAAGGCAGACATTGAGTTGTCGGGTGTGCAGTGGGCAAAGCTGAAAGACCTCTGTAAAGTCCTTGAGTTTTTTGAGGAATGCACACAGCTGGTAAGCGCAGATGACGCCATCATAAGCATGAGCATCCCACTTATGCGTCTGCTCGTGCAAACTTTGACACACATTAAGGATCAGGCATCTGCAGGGGAGGAGGAAGAGGAGGAGGAGGGAAGCCTTGATGACAGTCAGCCATAGTCTGCTCAGGGAACTGTCCTGGATGAGGTAAAGGAAGAAGAGGAAGAGGAGGAGGATGAGGGGGATGATTATTTTGGGGAGGAAAATGTTTGCCAAGGTCAGGTACAGGGTTTGTGCGTGACTGGAGGGATGTGGATTTGGCAGAAAGTGCTCCTCCACCCACCACTAGCAGTGCATCATTGACACCTGGAACATTGGCCCACATGTGTGATTATGTCTTGCGGATCCTAAAAAGGGACCCCCACATTGCCAAAATTATGAAGGATGATGACTACTGGTTGGCCAGCATCCTCGATCCACGCTATAAAGGGAAATTACAGAACATCATGCCACAGGAGAACCTAGAGCTAATATTGGCGAACAAACAAGCAACTCTGGTAAACCGTTTGTTAGAGGCATTCCCAGCACATAGCAGCGGTGCAGGCTCTGCCACGAGCCGTACTGGGCCAAATGGAAGAGGTGTTCATGGTGCACACAGCCGAAGTGGCGACGGAGACAGGGGTTTCTTGACCATGTTGTGGTCTGATTTCTCGAGTACCGCTCACACGACTGGTAATACTGAATCGATTGCAACAGACATGAGACAGCAGTTGTCAACTATGGTTCAAACTTACCTCTCCGATATGTTTCGGTAACTGAGGAGAAATAGCAAAAAATAGCAACAGCGGTAATACACCAGAGAGGCTGGAACCTATTGGATTGCAGTAACCTGAACTAACCACACAACTAGAGGTAGCCGTGGAGCGTTCCTACTGTGATCCTAGACGCCTCGTCACAGCCTGAGAGATAACTACACCTAAAGGCAGAAAGATGAAAGCTATCTGCCCGGAGCAGATCCCCAAAGAAAATAGGAAGCCCCCAAACATGTAATGGCGGTTAGACAAGAAGAAAGCACGGACACAGACAGAAAATAGAATGAGCAAACGCTGGGGCCCAATCTGTTTAGACAGAAAAGTACAGGAAAGAATTCTGACTGCAATCCAACAAAACCCTAACAAAAATACCAACACTTCTGATTGCCAAAAAAACTGAGATTACACGATCTCATCCACCTAAATCAGATCTCTGGTGTAACAAAACGCTATTCAGCAAATAAAAAGTAAAAAAAAAGAGCAAAGCAAAAGTGCAGACACAAACGGAGCACATTTGCAGCACCAGACCCCCAAAAGGGAACGGGCTGCAGTCAGCTGCAGGCAGCAAGCCAGCAGAGAAAATCAAACAGAGAAAAAAAAAACAGCAAACACTTATCTGAAGGAGAACAGGAAACTAGCAGTGCTTCAAGCAAGACCAGAAGGAACAATTGATAAACGGCAAGGCTGCTGGGAACTCAGGCCACTTATATCCTACCATTCACACCAGCTGAAGGCCATTCAGTAATCAGTTCATTACCCTCAGCAACCACCGGAGGGAGCCCCAGCTCAGAAGCCGCCTCCAGCATATTCACAACAGTACCCCCCTTGAGGAGGGGTCACCGAACCCTCACCTGCGCAACCAGGCCGATCAGGATGGGCTCGATGATAGGCACGGATAAGTCTCCCAGCATGAATATCCGAAGCAAACACCCAAGAATTGTCCTCCTGACCATAACCTCTCCACTTAACCAAATATTGGAGTTTCCGTCTAGCAAAACGAGAATCCAATATCTTCTCAACCACATACTCCAAATTGCCCTCAACCAAAACAGGGTTGGGAGGCGCAGCTATAGGAACCACTGGTTCGACAAACCTCTTCAATAAGGACTTGTGGAACACGTTATAGATCTTAAATGTCCCTGGAAGAAGCAAATGGAAGGAAACCGGATTAATAATTTCCATGATCTTATAAGGTCCAATGAACCTTGGCTTAAATTTTGGAGATGCAACCTTCATAGGGATATTCCTTGAGGACAACCAAACCAAGTCCCCACTTTAAAACGAGGACCATCAATCCTATGCCGTTTGGCAAACCGCTGGGCCTTCTCCTGAGAGAGAGACAACTCTCCACCACCTGGTCCCAAATCTGCTGCATACGCTGCACAATAGAGTCAACCCCGGACAGACAGAAGCCTCCGCCTGTCCTGAAGAAAATCGAGGGTGAAACCCGGAATTGCAGAAAAATTGAGACATCAAGGTGGCAAAGCTAGCTCTATTATTAAGAGCAAACTCAGCCAAAGGGAAAAAAGAGACCCAGTCATCTTGATCAGCAGACACAAAACATCTCAAATAAGTCTCCAAGGTCTGGTTTGTTCTCTCGGTTTGTCCATTGGTCTGAGGGTGAAATGCAGAGGAGAAAGACAACTGAACACCAAGTTTAGAACAAAATGTCCTCCAAAATCTGGAAACAAACTGGACTCCTCTGTCAGACACAATGTTCTCAGGAATGCCATGTAACCGAACCACATGCTGAAAGAACAAAGGCACCAACTCGGAGGAGGAAGGCAACTTAGGTAATGGCACAAGATGTATCATCTTGGAAAACCTATCACAGATTACCCAGATAACGGTCATTCTCTGAGAGACAGGAAGGTCAGAAATAAAATCCATAGAAATAAGAGTCCATGGCCTCTTGGGTACAGGTAATGGCATTAACAAACCACTAGAACGAGAGCAAGGCTTGGAACGAGAGCAAGTCCCACAGGACTGCACAAAGTCCCTGACGTCACAAGACAAAGTAGGCCACCAAAAGGAGCGACTCACCAAGTCTCTGGTACCAAAAATCCCGGGATGACCAGCCAACGCAGAACAATGAATCTCAGACATCACACTCTTTTTCCACTGGTCAGGAACAAACAATTTCCCAACAGGGCAGCTCTCAGGTTTATCCTCCTGACACCCTTCCCGAGTCAATCTCAAATTGGGCGAAATGGCGGAAAGAACCACACTCTCTTTCAAAATAACAGCAGGATCAGATAACTCAGGAGAATCTGCAAAGAAACTCCTCGAGAGGGCATCCGCCTTGACATTCTTAGTGCCAGGAAGAAAAGAATCCACAAAATTAAAACATGTGAAAAACAAGGCCCACCTGGCCTGTCTAGGATTAAGTCACTTGGCTGATTCGAGATAAACCAGGTTCTTATGGTCCGTGAGGACCACCACCTGATGTTTGGCTCCTTCCAGCCAAATCTCCACTCTTCAAAGGCCCACTTCATGACCAATAACTCCCGATTACCCACGTCATAATTACGTTCAGTTGGAGAAAAATTTCGAGAGAAAAAGGCACAAGGGTTACTCTTAAAGGTCTCTGGATCCCTTTGGGACAAAACGGCACCAGCCCCAATCTCAGAGGCATCAACCTCCACCTGAAACGGCAGAGAAACATCAGGCTGCCATAGAACAGAAGCAGAAATGAATCTCTGCTTAAGTTCGTGAAACGCAGAAACTGCCTCAGGAGGCCAATTCACCACATCGGAACCCTTTTTGGTCAAATCAGTCAATGGTTTAACAATACCAGAGAAATTACCAATAAATTTACGATAAAAATTGGCAAAACCCAAAAATCTCTGAAGAGCCTTCAATGAAGTAGGTTGAATCCAATCACAGATGGCCTGAACCTTGACCGGGTCCATTTCAATAACAGACGGAGACAAAATGAATCCCAGAAATGAGATCTTCTGTATGCCGAAAAGACACTTTAATCCCTTCACATACAGTGCATTCTCTCTCATAATCTGGAACACAGTCCGAACATGTTTCACATGAGAGTCCCAGTCATTGGAAAAAATCAAGATATCATCCAAATAAACAATCAGAAATGTATCCACAAAATCTCTGAAAATATCATTCATGAAGGATTGGAAGACGGAAGGGGCATTAGTAAGCCCAAAAGGCATCACTAGGTACTCAAAATGCCCCTCTAGGGTATTAAACGCCGTCTTCCATTCATCCCCGTGCTTAATGCGAATAAGGTTATACACCCCCCTGAGGTCAAGCTTGGTAAACCAACTAGCACTTTTCACTCTGGAAAATAGGTCAGAAATCAAAGGTAACGGATATTGATATTTAACAGTGATCTTATTCAGGAGGCGATAATCAATACACGGACTCAATGAACCATCCTTTTTGGCCACAAAGAAAAAACCAGCGCCCAAGAGTGAAGAGGATGGTCTAATATGACCCTTCTCCAATGACTCCTTGATATAAGATTGCATAGCATCGTGTTCAGGTACAGATAAATTAAAAAGGTGACCTTTAGGAAATTTACAACCAGGCACTAATTCAATAGCGCAGTCATAGCTCCTGTGAGGGGGCAAGGATGCAGATTTACTTTCACGAAACACATCAGAAAAATCAGTCAAAAAGTCAGGGACATCCTGAGACTGTAACTTGAAAACGTTACTGTTTTATTCAGTGCTTAATGGACTTAAAAAACATCCGAAAATCGGCACCAGAAAATGTAAAAAAAAAATGGCTATGGAAAATGAAAAAGAAAATTGTTAACAAAAGACATCAGGAAATGCTAACAAAATGTCTACCAAAACCTTTCAGGAGTGGACAAAGAAAAAAGTTCGGCATTTCTGCTTGAATAACTCATCATTTTCGGTCGCATGAAAAAAAAGCATTGTGTGAACATATCCCAGGAGTTTCAAAAGTTGCATTAATAACTTGGACTTCTGTTTCCAGGGTGAATGATATCTTCTTCATACAAAATTAACGGAAGCAGTAATACATTTGAAATGTGATCACACAGATTAATGCCGGGGAGGCGATAGCCGCTGGGAGATTGATATACAGTGCAATGTTTGCGCTCCAGCAGGAACATATGTAACTCTCCCAGGATCTGCTGCTTAAACTAATTACAACTTATTGGAAACAGTGAGACTGATTGGCCTTATAATAGAAGCCAATGAAGCCGTTAACTCAGACCAATATTTCTAAACATGCCCAGGGCTCGACCTTCAGGTTGTAGAAACGCATTTATCCCTGCCATCCACAGCCACTTAACCCATTACTGCAGGAGGAATCTGATGAGGTGATTTGTGCCCATGTAGATGTATTTACATACTACAACTAGATAATTCATAATATCCCAATAACTCTCAAAGGGGTCCATATGCTGAGATATGAGGAGCTGTTTTCTGGGTTTTATTGAAATGTATTAGTTCTCTTTGTGAGGCCTGTGATATGGATAATTCTACAGAGTTGCCTGATGGCCAGTCACACTGGTGACTACATTGTCCCCTCCATGGCACAGGTGTCACAGGTACAGCAAAAGCAACTCTATGGTTTGGGGATAGCCAAAACAGCTGCCCATGTGTCACAATGCACATTTTTAATCTTACAGTAAGGTTTTGTCATCTGGACCATGCTGGTGTAACCTGGGTATATCCTGTACACACTTATATATGTACAGCTGGTATAAGTTATACATCTTCTGTATACAGTGATATGGAGCATGCTGGTATAACCTAGGTATCTCCTGTATATAATTATATATGTACAGCTGGTATAAGTTACACATCTTCCGTATATAATGATATGGAGCATGCTGGTATAACCTGGACATCTCCTGTATATAATTGTATATGTACAGCTGGTATGTTATACAACTTCTGTATATAGTAATATGGAGCATGCTGGTATAACCTGGGTATATCCTGTACATACTTATATACCGTATTTTTTGGACTATAAGACGCCTTGGACTATAAGACGCACTCCGGTTTTAGAGGTGGAAAATAGGGAAAAATATATTTGAAGCAAAAAATGTGGTAAAATATTTAATAACATAAATAACATACTATTATATGAGGTGTTATTATATATAATAGCATGTTATTATGTAGAAAGCTACGGGTAGAAGATGGTGCTGCGGGACCAGTGTGGTGTCTGTAAACTACTATGTGAAGACGCTGGAGGGTGAGTATAAGGCCGGGGTCACAAATGCAAGAAATTTGCACGATTTTTGTGCGAATCTCTCTCGTGAACACCCGGCACTGCCGCTGGCACTCAGACTGGAGCGTGCAGCTGCATAGAAAAACATGCAGCATAGAAATAGATGCAGCCGCACGCTTCGGTCCTAGTGATGGCTGCAGAGCTGGGTGTTCATGCGAGAGATTCGCACAAAAATCGTGCAAATTTCTTGCATGTGTGACCACGGTCTAAGAATGGGGGCATAGGGCTTATATTTAAAGCCACACTCCAGCACTGATAACACTGGAGTGCTGCTTTAAGATCTCATTCGAGAACTATAACTCCCAGCATGTCCTGCAGATCCTATGGCATGCTGGGAGTTATAGTCCACCACAGGATGGCAGAGTGATTTTTAATGTGCTGTATTTACTAACCTTTTAATTATTTTTTTCTTGTACAGTGTGTCTGAAGGACCTGTGATGACATCATGAAGAGGCAGGGCTTTGTGTGGTCATGTGATGCTCCAGCCCGCCCTCTTTATGACCTCATCACAGGTCCTCCATAGGAGCATTCAGCATGGCATCAGCACAGCCCCAGGCTGTCAGGTATGCGATGCCTCCTGCTGCACTCTGCTCCTGCCGCCTCCTTCTACTTCCCACATAAGATCCCCAGCTGCTGCATGAATCAGGCGCTGGGGAACCATGTGGCTCTGTCATTTGCTGCTCCCCGCTCACTGCTCAGCTGATAGGTGGGCGGGGAAGCGGCTAATGAATATTCACTGCACTTAAGTATCGGGACCAGTGGTTTCCCCAGTGCTGGATTCCTGCAGCGGAGGGGATATTTTCCTGCCTCCTGCGATCCCACTCCACCGCTGCCCCCCGCCCCCCTCCCCACATGTTACATTCCGACCATAAGACGCACCCACACTTTCCTCCCAAATTTGGAGGGAAAAAAGTGTGTCTTATGGTCCGAAAAATACGGTATGTACAGCTGGTATAAATTATACATCTTCTGTATATAGTGATATGGAGCATGCTGGTATAACCTAGGTATATCCTGTATATAATTATATATGTACAGCTGGTATAAGTTACACATCTTCCGTATATAATGATATGGAGCATGCTGGTATAACCTGGGCATCTCCTGTATATAATTGTATATGTACAGCTGGTATGTTATACAATACTATACGATACACTTTATTGATCCCGGGGGGAAATTACAGTATTACAGCAGCAAACAGCAGTACATAAAATATTAGGACATAAATCTTGCACAGGTATACCAACATTACATAATAAATAAAAGTGGGTAGTTCAGGTGTTTATAAGTCAATGTTAATTGACATTAGTACACCAGCCATCAGTCATTATTTTCTACCACCCTTAGGAAATTATTATACATCCCCATAGCAGTAGGTACAAACGATTTCCTGAATTTCTCCTTCTTGCACCTTAATAGGATTAGACGGCTGCTGAATGTGCTCTTCTGCTTCAAGAATAGCTCGTATAGTGGGTGTGTATTATTGTTCATTATAGCCCTACACTTCTTCTGAATTCTATCCTCCAATACCTCCTCAAAAGAGTCAAGATGGAGGCCAACAGCTGCACTTGCCTTCTTGATAAGTTTGTTGAGCTTATTAGCGTCAGCTACTCTCACACTACTGCCCCAGCAAATTATAGCAAAAAAGATGGCGCTTGCTACAACTGACTGGTAGAACATCTCCAGCATTTTACTGCACACATTGAATGACCTGAGCTTCTGCAGAAAGTACAGTCTGCTCATTCCCTTCTTGTAAACCTTTTCTGTATGACACCTCCAATCAAGTTTACTGTCAAGGTGAACCCCCAAATATTTGTAGCTCTCAACTATCTCCACCTCCTGGCCAGCAATATTGATTGGTAAGTAATCCTCCTTTTTCCTTCTATAACTCACCACAATCTCCTTGGTTTTCTTTACATTTAGTTCTAGACAGTTAGTCTGACACCAATCCACAAACTCAGAAACCACCCTTCTATATTCCTCCTCCTGTCGGCCCCCCACAATGCCCCCTACAATCATGGAGTCATCTGAGAATTTTTGGAGGTGACAAAAATCAGATTTATACTGAAAGTCAGCTGTATACAATGTGAAGAGGAAGGGTGACAGCACTGTACCCTGAGGGGCTCCAACACTGTTCCGTACACTGCCAGATACCACCTCCCCCATCCTTACAAACTGCGGCTTGTCTGTCAGGTAGTCACTTATCCAGTTCACCATCCCCTCATCTACCGCCATAGCAGTCAACTTATTACGTAGTAAGGGTGGCTGTAAGGTATTGAAAGCACTTGAGAAGTCAAAAAACATGGCACGCACTGCAGTGCCATCATTGTCCAAGAACGAATGCATTGTATGTAGAAGAGATGCTACAGCATCATCCACCCCCAATCTCTGCTGGTACGCAAACTGCAGGGGATCAGTGTAGGCCCTCACCCTCAGGCACAAGTAGGCGAGTATTATTCTCTCCAAGGACTCTGTCATACTTTATTTGTTTTGTTTTTCCGTTAAGCCAGGAAGGCTCTGCTTTTGTTTTCTGAACCCTGCCTTAGTGTATGCTGACTTCAATAAACCAGCAGGTGTTTCACTACCAAAGTGGCAATCCCTCACACGTGGTGTTTTGAGTGCAGCCAGCATTCCAGGAACACGTATAGAGACTGAGGACAACTGCATGTCTTGGGTGAAATCTGCCATTCAGAGCGAGATATCCGGCAGTTTGTAGGAGCTTGTGAAGCATCTCGTCCAGGTACAGCAGCAACATCAGCTCGCCAGTCAACAACAGAACTTTGCGCAGCAGGAAACGAATAAGCTGTTAGCACAGCAGCTTCAGCACTAGCACCAGCAGCAGGAGGCGCTAACACGACAAATGGAGCTCCTTGCAGAGGCGGTTCGTGTGAGGCCGGCAGTCTCATCCCCATATCCAGGTGACGACTCTTACGCCCGGAAAATGGTACGACGAGCCATGCAGAAAATGACCCGGAGGGATAATGTAAAAGCCTTTTTTAACTGTGTTCAAGTGGGTAGCGGAGCGTGAGAGGCTACCACCAGAGCAGTGGGCAGGGGTGCTGGCCCCCTATTTGACTGGTGAACCCCAAAAGGCATACTATGACTTAGCCCTCCAGGATGCCCAAGAGTATGGCACATTAAAAACTGAAATCCTGTCACATCTGGGGGTAACGATGTCTGTGAGAGCTCGGCGAGTCCACCACTGGGCGTAAGCTGGCGACAAACCCCCTCGCTCACAAATGTTCGACTTGTTGCACCTGGTCCAAAAGAAGTTGCATCCAGAGACTTCCACTCCTGCCCAGATGGTTGAGCGTGTGGTGATGGACAGGTTCATTCGCTCCCTTTCCAGGCCAATACAGACCTGGGTTGCCCAGGGTGACCCTCGGAATGCAGACGACCTGGTTGAGAGATACCAGGTTGTTGAAAAATCCCTGGGGAGACGAGACGGTGACAGAGGAGCCCAGCTTCCCTTACTTAGAGGTGCACAAAGAGAACTTTGGGACTGCTCAACTTCGAGACCTTACATTAAAGGGAGCATTTGATAATGTTACTGTATGTAATGGGATTACTTAAGAGTCGGGGCTGACACAAGGTTCACTCATTTTGCAGTCAATGGCAAGTTGATGTATTTGGTGACCAAATTGAGGGAGGAGAGATAGTAGAGCAGCTGTTAGTTCTAGGACTCTACTGGCGGAGGGTTTTAGACATGGCCCATTAGCATGTTTTGGGGAACATCTAGGGGTAGAGAAAACTCAGGAGAGAGTATTACAGAGTTTCTATTGGCCAGGGTGTTACCGAGAGATCCTAATTATTTTAGGTCCTGCCCCACCTGTCAGATAACTGCTCCTACTTCTCACTTCCGAAGCCCTTAATCCTGTTGCATGTAATAGACATCCCCTTTGAGAGGATTGCAATGGACTTGGTAGGTCCCCTTGTTAAATCTGCACGTGGCCATCAATACATCCTAGTGATCATAGACTACGCGATCAGGTACCCAGAAGTGGTGCCACTGAGGAACTCTGGCTAAGAGCATCGCCTGGGAGCTTGTGCATATCTTTACCAGGACCGATTTACCTAAGGAGATTTTTATGGACCAGGGTACCCCTTTTATGAGCAAAGTGATGCGGGAGCTGTGTCGAGTCCTCCAGATCGCCCAGTTGCAGACCTCAGTCTACCATCCTCAGACCGATGGCCTGATGGAGCTTCAATAAGACCTTAAAGGCCATGCTCAAGAGGGTCGTTGAGAAGGACGTTTTATACTGTGACTATCTGCTCCCATTCCTGCTCTTTTCCATCAGAGAAGTACCTCAAGCCTCCACTGGTTTCTAACTGTTCGAGCCCCTGTACGGCCGTCATACATGAGGGCTCCTGGACATCTCCATACTGCACCGAAGTGTCATTGAGCATGTCGCCCAACTGCAGGATCGGATGGCTCACGTAATGCCCATCGTAAAGGAACATCTTCTCCAGGCACAGGAGGCCCAAGCGAAGGTATACAACTGATCAGCAAGGCTAAGGCAATTCCAGCCCGGGAACTGCATGCTAGTACTTATCCCCACTGTGGAGAACAAGTTCCTGGCCAAGTGGCAAGGCCCATATGAGGTGGTGGAAAAGCTCAGGGACGTGAATTACAAGGTACACCAGCCAGGTCGCAGTAAGCCACGCCAGGTATACCATTTGAACTTGCTCAAACCATGGCGGGACTGAGAACCACTGGAAACTTCTTTCCTACCGGTCCTGAAGCTAAGGTGAAGGAGGTCGTGATTGCTGAGACGCTAATGCTGGCCCAGAAGCAACAATGTAGAGAACTGCATCAGAACCAGTGACCTGTTCTCGGAATTTCCAGGGTGTACACAGATCGTTGAACACGATGTGCTAATGTAAGAGGATGAACCGGAGCAGTGTTGTCGGTTCGAGATGTGCTTTGGGGCCGGAACTATTGGGGTTGTCACCACTATTGCCTGGGGACGACTTGTCTGTACAGGAAGGACCTGAACACCTGACAGAAAGGGGTGTGGGGGAAATAAAAGGGACTGAGCGTGGGAAAACCACAGACTTGGCGGGAAGGCGACTACAGAGCATGACTCCCTCTCCACTGCTCCGATTATCAACGCCACTGACACCAGTTCCTTACAAACTGACTAACCCTCCTAGTACTCACTGTATCGTCACCGGGTGCTCGGATACCAGCCCGATCCTTATGGCACAGAGCAGTAGACATTTCTCATCCTCCCGAACATTTTGAGTCCGTGCGAGGCCTTGTCACCCCTGCGGCCGGCACGGCGGTGTGTTCCCAGTGTACTACTTCACTCCAGAGGAACCAACAGAAGGAACTGAATTCACGCATCAATGGACACAAGACCAACAGACCCGGATACTTTGGCATAGTCAGGAGACAGTGCATCTCGATCCTATGCAGCAGAGCTAGAGACTTTATCCACGGATTACAATGCCGTCTGGAGTTGTTCCAACCTCTCCCCAACAAGAATTCCAACCGATAAGTCACTCCTCTGACATCCCCTTCCCCTTTTGAATAGTGTACATTTGCTTGTTTAAGTACCGTTTTCACACCTTGTGTTTTGTTGCCATAATAACTCCCTGCGTGGAGTATTTCCCAAACTTAAGACAATCTGTTAAAGTAAAAAACCTGTTAAATTCTTCTCTGCCACCTGCTCTTTACTGCATCCGACAAACCTTTACACTAACAGAGCCTCATGTAAGGGTGAACCTCAAGCCCTATAGAATCCCCGAAGCATGCCGGGAGATAATTTCAAAGGAGGTGAAGAGAATGCTGGACCTTGGGGTGATACAGGAGTCAAGAAGTGGATGGTTGAGTCCCATTGTCCTCGTGCCGAAGCCTATTGGAGAGTTGTGGTTTTGTAACGACTACTGTAGGCTCAATGAGGTGTCCAGTTTTGATGCATATCCGATGGCCCTCGTGGATGAACTCATTGAGCGACTGGGGTCGCAAGGTACATCACAACCCTTGACCTGACAAAAGGGTACTGGCAGATCCCCATGTCCCAAAGCTCCAAGGAGAAGACGGCCTTCTTGATGCCGGATGGGTGTTTCTAGTACACCAGAATGCCGTTCGGACTGCGAGGGGCCCTAGGTACCTTCCAGAGATGATGGATCAAATCTTGACTCCACACAAAAAGTATGCCGCAGCCTACTTGAATGACATTGTCATTTTCAGCCCTGACTGGATTTCTCACCTTCCAAAGGTACAGGCGATCCTCGATGTATTGAGGAAAGCGGGATTTACCATAAATCCCAAGAAGTATGCCAGAGGGAAGGAAAAGGCCAGGTACTTAGGCTACATAGTTGGGAGAGTCGAGATCAAGCCCAAGTTAAATAAGATAGAGGCCATTCAGAAGTGGACACAACCACTCTCCAAAAAACAAGTGAGGGTGTTTCTTGGGATTGTGGGGTATTATCGGCTTATCATCCCAAACTTTGCCATAATTGCCGCACCGTTAGCAGATCTCTTGTGGGCACCAAGTTAATGATGGTGAAATGGATACCTGACACCTGATAGAGTTTCAAGAGCTGAAGTGGGCTCTGTGCAAGCATCCGGTTCTGGTCACACCCGACTTTAGTAAAGAATTCATGGTCCAGACCTATGCTTCAGAAGTTGAGTTGATAGCCGTGCTGTCACAGGAAATCAATAGAAAAGAGCATCCCATCCTGTATCTGAGCCAGAAACTCTCATCTTGCGAGAAGAACTACGCAATAGTTGAGAAAGACTGCTTAGTAGTGATGAGTGGAAAACAGAGCCACACAGTGTCCTTATAAATTGTAAAAATCTAATTTTATTGATCATAAATAGAAGAGACACATAACACAGTAATACCAATGATAATGCAGAAAATCACCACCCCCAGCCACTCAAATGCCTCAAAACAAATCCCATAGATGATATAAAGAGGGAATAAAGATGGCAACACAATGGTGAACCAAATTAATCATAGTGTCAAAGATAGATATCAATAGCCATAATTTTATGGGGTCCCCAATGGGACTACTATTGCACATTTTCCCCAGGCTTAAGATATCAAAAAGATATAATACATAGCAAAGAGAATACCAGGTCTTACCAAGATTAAGGAGGCAAAGGAGGGTATTCTGGAGATGTGTTGCGCCCCAACGCGCGTTTCGCGGAAACAAGGTGCCGCTTTCTCAAGGGGATACCCATGGTGTCCGAAAAGGACCTTAAAGTAGCCCAGTGAACCGGTCACATGTAGAGTACTGGCCAATAATAGATGGCGCTGCCAGCGCATGCGCACTGAGATCAAAAGGTCCTCAACATAAGAAAAGAAGTTTCTGGGATAATAATAGCCATGGTGAGATGGCGTTTGCGGCGCATTTGCATTGGGCCCACAGGGTCCAGTGTGAAACAGGGGAGTCATAGAGACGCCCGTGCACAGACCAGACACAATGGGGCGCAAAGCGATGCGCACAGCCATCGCAACAAGAGGGGGAAGCAGGGGACAAAACCAAGAAAGAAAAAATTAATGAATAATTAAATAAAAAGGGGGAGGGAAAAGGTTACCCAAAGATGTCGCATATAATAAGCATAGTTAATTGCATAGAACAATATTAATCACATACAAAAAAGTAGTGAATACAGCAAATAAATAAAATATAATAAGACATCTCAATTGAATATAAGATGAGAAAAAAAATAATCTTCAAATGAAGAACACAATAACGATCTTGATGAAATGAGCACTTCATCCATATTCAGTCGTCACATCCCCCGTTGTCAAAAGGCATGTTTCGTTTATCAACCAACGGAGCCAGAATAAGGTCAAGATACGACACCTACAATCACTGATAAGAAATACAATAAAAAAACAAACACAAAAATTAGAGTGGTTAAAAACAACACATCCCCAGAATTAAAGGGGAGTGGAGAAGGAGGGTGTGCAAGGGAGAGGATTTAGTAGAGAGGAAAAAATACACCAAAAGGAGAACTACAGAAATGGGGCAAAGCTCAAGGACTCATTCAGACCCCTTGGTCTCATAGTGTCCAAGAGTACTATTCACCTTGTCTCAGTTTGTGCAAGGAGTTTCTTGTTATCTCCATCCCTGATGCCAAGATGGAGAGCATCGATCCCCCTAACCCTAAGCAACCTTGCATCACATTTGTGATGCAACTTAAAGTGACTGGGGACTGTCTTAAGATCTATAGGGTCTGTCACGGTCTTGGCTGCGATTCCTTATAAACCCATGCTGATATGGAGTTAAACAGTTATTCTATAATCCAGAATAACATCCCTCAGAAACCCTTTAAATATTTTACCAACAATAAAGGTTAGACTTACTGGCCTATAATTTTCAGGTTCCCTTTTAGAGCCCTTTTTGAATATTGGTACCACATTTGCTATGCGCCAGTCCTGTGGAACAGATCCCGTCGCTATAGAGTCCCTAAATATAAGAAATAATGGTTTGTCCATTACATTACTTAGTTCTCTTAGTACTCGTGGGTGTATGCCATCTAGACCCAGAGATTTATCTATTTTAATCTTATTTAGCCGGTTTTCACCACTTCTTGGGTTAGATTAATGACCCTTTCTTTGTCTCTCGGCATTTCATCTAGCATTTTATTTACCACCATGAATACCGTGGTGTTTAATCTATTAGCTTTTTGTTCATCATCTACAACCATTCTTTTCTCACAATTTTTGAAGGGGCCTACAATTTCACTTTTGATTCTTTTACTATTGATATAGTTGAAGAACAGTTTTGGATTAGTTTTACTCTCCTTAAGGTACTGTCACACTAAGCGAGATCGCTAACGAGATCGCTAAAGAGTCACCGATTTTATGACGCAGTAGCGATCTTGTTAGCGACGCAGCTGTGTGTGACATGTAGCAGCGATGTGGCCCCTGCTGAGATGTTGTTGATCGCTTATGAACATTCTGAGCCGTTTTTTGGTCGTTGGTGTCCCGCTGGTGAGCCTGAATCGCTGAGTGTGACACCCTTTATGAACGACTTTACCAGCGTCGCAGGTGGGACTAGGTTTTCCCAATGACCGCTGATCTCTGATGAGATCTTTGTGTTTGGAAGCTAACTAGCGACCACATAGCGATCGCACTAGCGATCTCGCCAGGTCGTGTCTTGTCGTGTGACAGTGCCTTTAGCAATGTGCTTCTCTGTTTCTTATTTGACAGCTTTAATTACCGTATATACTCGTGTATAAGCCGAGATTTTCAGCACCTTTTTTTGTGCTGAAAATGCCCCCTCGGCTTATACACGAGTTATAGGGCAGAAACCAGCAGGGGAGGGGATGCGGCGGCAGGAGCCGGTGGCTGGGACATCATACTCACCCTCCCCGTGCCATCGCTGAACGTCCCTGCAATCCTGCGTTCTCCCCGGCTTCCTGCAGCTCTACCCGACTTCCTGCAGCTCTCCAGCTCTGAGCGGTGACGTAATACCCGCTCATTAAGGTCATGTAATATGGACGCGACGCCACTCCCATGGGTGTGGCCTCCATATTCATGGCCTTAATGAGTGGTATTACGTCACCACTCAGCGCTGGAGAGCTGCAGGAAGCCGGGGAGAGCTGCAGGAAGCCGGGGAGAACGCAGGATTGCCGGCCGGGACATTCAGCGATGGCACGGGGAGGGTGAGTATGATGGAGGAGGATGGGGGGAGCATGGAGGAGGACAAGGAGCATGGAGCAGGACGGGGGGGGAAGGACGGAGAGCACGGAGCAGAACGGGGGAGGACGGAGAGCACGGAGCAGAACGGGGGAGGACGGAGAGCACAGAGCAGGACGGGGGGAGGACGGAGAGCACGGGGAGGACGGAGAGCATGGAGCAGGACGGGGGTGGGCACAGAGGAGAATGGGGGAGTGCAGAGCTGGATGGGGGAGCACGGAGCAGGACGGGGAGGATGGAAAGCACGAGCAGGACAGGATAATGGAGCAGGAGGAGGGGAGCACAGAGGAGAATGGGGGCGCACAGAGCTGGATGGGGAGCACAGAGCAGGACAGCAACTTATACACCCGGCTTATATGCGAGTCAATAAGTTTTCCAAGTTTTTTGTGGCAAAATTAGGGGGGTCGGCTTATACACGGGTCGGCTTATACATGAGTATATACGGTAGTTTTTTAGATAAAGTATTTTTCTCCCTATAGTTTTTTATAGTCACATTTTAGGTGACATCCTGCTTTAGTAGTTTAAATGATTTCTTTTCACTGTTAATTGCCCCTCTTACTTCTTTGTTTAGCCACATTGGGTTTTTCCTATATCTTTTCCTTTTATTCCCACAAGGTATAAACCGCTTGCAGTGCCTAGTTAGGATGTTCTTAAACATTTTCAATTTATTATCTGTCTTCTTATTTCCGAGGACATTGTCCCGTCAACCAGATTAAGGGCATCTTTAAGCTGGTCAAACTTTGCCTTCCTAAAGTTCAGTGTTTTTGTGACTCCCTGACAAGTCCCGCTAGTGAAAGACAAGTGAAACTACAATATTGTGGTCACTAGTTCCTAGATGCATGACGACCTGCAGATTTCTTATTCTGTCAGGTCAATTAGATAGTATTAGGTCTAATAGTGCTGCTCCTCTGGTTGGGTTCTGCACCAATTGTGAAAGATAATTTTTCTTGGTTATTAGCAGAAACCTGTTGCCTTTATGGGTTTCGCAGGTCTCTGTATCCTGTATGTAATATCCGGGTAGTTAAAGTCCCCCATAACAAGGACCTCATTATGGGTTGCAGCTTCATATATCTGCCTTAGTAGTATGCTTTCCATGATTTCTGTTATATTTGTGGGTTTGTAACAGACCCCAATGAGAATTTTGGTACTATTTTTCCCTCCATGTATTTCGACCCATATGGACTCGAAATGCTCATTCCTTTCGCTAATATCCTCCCTTAAAGTGGACTTTAGACAAGACTATACATATAGAAAAACCCCTCCTCCTCTCCGATTTTTATGATCCTATTTAAACAGCATGTAACCCTGTAAGTTAACTGCCCAGTCATAGCTTTCATATAACCATGTCTCGGTTATTCCCACTATGTCATAGTTACCTGTAGATATTTCTGCTTCTAGTTCTTCCATCTTGTTTGTCAGGCTTCTGGCGAGCATTCAGTTTAGAGGATTTTGTTTTGTTCCAATCTCCTCCCTGTGGATTGTTTTAGAAATTTTCTTACCTCCCTTCCGAGTATGTTGTCTTGGGTCTACTTTGCCGCACCTCATATTCTTCATCAGTATATTTTCTGGCTTCATATTCGTGTCTAATGTTTTTCTTCCCATCCCCTCCTCTTCTAGTTTAATGCCCTCCTGATGAGTGTAGCAAGTCTTCTGGCGAATGTGTGTTTCCCAGGTTTGTTGAGGTGTAGTCCATTTCTTGCGAGGAGTCCATCGTACAGGTAATTCACACCGTGGTCCAGGAATCCAAATCCTTGTTGTCTGCACCATTGTCTTAGCCAGTTGTTCGCATAAAGGATCCTGTTCCATCTCCTGGTACCATGCCTGCCTACTGGAAGGATAGGAGAAAAAACTACCTGTGCGTCCAGTTCCTTTACTTTCTTCCCCAACTCTTCAAAGTCCTTGCAGATTGTCATTAGGTCCTTCCTTGCGGTGTCATTGATGCCATCATGTATCAGAAAAAATGGGTGAACGTCCTTGGAATTGATGAGCTTTGGTATCCTATCGGTCACATCCTTGATCTTCGCACCTGGGAGGCAGTGTACTTCTCTTGCGGTTACGTGCGGTCTGCAGATGGCTGCTTCTGTGCCTCTCAATAGTGAGTCTCCCACCACTACCACTTTTCTTTGCTTCTTGGCATTGCTGTGTGCTCTTTTCTTCTTTGCTTGCTGATAGTGCCTCATCCTTAGGTGTGCCATCTTCGTCCTCCACCTGGCCTTGTTATCGGTTTCTCAGTTGTGTGGTTGGTGATGTCTCCATGGTCGTCTTGCTTTTTTTTGTCACATGCTTCCACTCGTCTGCTTTTGGAGGTTCTTTGACACTTTCTTCACCTTCTGTGACTAGTAGAGATGCTTCTGTTCTGTCTAGGAAGTCTTAATTTTCTTTGATGAGTTTCAACGTTACAATTCTTTCTTCCAGACCCTGCACCTTTTCTTCTAAAAGGGCCAGTAGTCTATACTTCTGGCAGGTGAAGTTGGATTCTTCTTCTGGTCAATCTGTGAACATGTCGCACATGTTGCAGCTCACCATGTAGGTTGTCACATCTGCCATGTTGCTCCTAGATCCTACTGACTTACTCTGTGTCTTCCTTCTTGTGTAATCTGCTGTGTTTTTTCCTTATTGTATAATCTAGTCAATCAGCCAAGCTTTCTTGCAATAATGTCATAGAGGCAACAAATTGTGCGCTGTAAGGCGCAGTAATGGCTTTTTTCTGGCAACTCGACCATGCAGACCTTCTTTCTTCAAACGCCTCCTTATTGTGCATCTTGAAACAGCCACACTGCCAATTTTCAGAGAGTCCAGTATTTCAGCTGATGTTTTTTGTGGGTTTTTCTTTGCATCCCAAGCAATTTTCCTGGCAGTTATGGGTGAAACTTTTGTTGGTATACCTGACTGTGGTTTTGTTTTTACAGAGCCCTGATTTTCCATGTGTTAATCATATTTTCAATGCTGCTGACTGACATTATTATTTCCTTGGATATCTTTTTGTATCCTTTTCCTGTTTTATACAGTTAAACTACCTTTCCCATAGATCCATTGACAATTCTTTTGCTTTCCCCATGACTCACAATCCAGAAACATCAGTGGCTGGATGAAAGATGCAAGAGTCCCAGAAACTCAGTCAGCTTTTATGCACACATACTGATTAGAAGCAAACAGGTCACAGGCGACTATGTTACCTTTAGTAGCCATTCAAACCCATTTGTGGCAACTTCTGTGCATGTTATCAGGCCAAAATCACTAGGGTATGTGAATTTTTGATCAGGGTCATTTGGATATTTTGGGTTGTCATTATGATTTAAAAAGAGAAAACACAGTAGTTTGACAATAAATGGCTTCACCCAACCACTAACTATGAGTGGAGAAAAAGGTTTGGTGTTATCATTCATATTCTCTGAAAAAAAGGCCAAGAAAGCAAAAATTCTGCCGGTGTATGTAAACTTTTGAGCACAACTGGATATATGTACAGCTGGTATAAGTTATACATCTTCTCGTAAAGACCCGCATGTCTAATTTCTAATGTGTATGTTGAAGGTCCCTTGCTTTAGTAACTATTATCTGCAGGAAATGGAACAACATCAGTTTCTACTCCGGTAAGAGTTAACCAGTTTGATCTGTTTTCTCTTTCATATTTGCTAGGCATGATTCAGCCTCTGCAGTAAAAGCTTCCATTTTCTTGATCTATAATGAATACTGTTAGGCTATTTCCTCAGTAGAGAGTGTGGAGTGATGCATTGTATTATGTGAATAGAAAGCATTCTCCTGCAATGAATTGTATCGTTGTTTATTTGTTACCGAGTATTAGATCTTGGCTGTACTGGTTCATTCTTTAGAACAGAAATAAAGACAGAAAGTAGATCATCCAAGGACATCTTAATGCTATAAACTGAGTAGGATTGTCCCCAGAAGACCTGGATCATTAACCCCCCCCCCATTCCAAATACCTTAGATGGCTGGTCGGCCGAACAATGTTTCAACTGGTTATTCAGCCAACGCTTATCTCAGTCGACTCTCCTATACACATGAGCGCTTTTTTTACTGAGCACCCCTGTGTCCTGTAAAAACAAACAACTGACAGACATATCTTGTTGTAGTTTATGTCGGAGGAAAAAAAATAATCTGTAGTCCAAAATTGTACAAGTCTGATCCTCAAAAGGGTAGTCCAGGGAAGAAAATCTTCAATCTCTCTGTGAACGCAGACTTGTGAACCCTCAACGTGTGCGCCACATATACACTGTCAAAACTCTCGGGTGATGGAAGCGAGTCACGTGACTGAAAGTATCTAATTTACATTTATGCGGTCATGTGCCGACTAGACATGGTCAGCCTCGCTCAATTCACTTGTATTGAGCGAGGCCGGACACTTTAGTCAAAATGTGGCAGAAAGTATGCAAATCGTAATGGCAGATTTTCATCCCAAACCTGGGCAACCCCATTCTCTTCCCCGATAATCATTTGTCCGTGGCACAGATACAAATTATACTGTTGGGTGAACCTATGGATATTAATGGATTTGGACATTAGATAAATGTGTAAGGGGGGTTTATTTTAGTTTTGTTATTCCAAATGTTCTTTACATATGTGCCCAAGTTCTATGGCTGCTGGTTGGAGAACAAGTTCCATAGACTCTAAACGAGGGCAGCTGAGCGAAACGGGGACTGCATTTGAAGTGCGGGGCTGCAGATGAGTGCATAATTAAACACAATATCATAGTTTAATATAAGAGCATAGTTTGGTGTTGTTTGTACTAGTTTTCCATTGCTTTCTGCTTTTATTTGTGCTGTTTATCCCCATTTAATTGGCTCTCCAAGGGCAATGCAACCAGGTGTGCATCTTGTGAGATGTATTGCATTCCTTGAACAACAATTTGAGGGTGAACAGATGGTGGGGCTGTGAATAACCCAGTGATCATGGTACACATTGGTACCAATCACAAAGTTAGAAGGAGGTGGAAAGTTCTTAAAAAAGAGTACAGAGAACTAGGAGAAAAGCTGAAGGCCAGGACCCCAAGTTTGTGCTTTCAGAAATACTGCTGGTGCCACAAGCTTCACTAGAAAGACAGTGGAAGTTTAGGGTGATAAATAAGTGGCTTAGAAATTGGTGCAAGAAGGAAGTATTTGGGTTCATGGAGAACTGTGCCAGCTTCTCTGTCAGCTACAGGCTCTATGGTAGGGACAGGCTATACCTCAATGGGGATGGTGCAGCTTTTCTGGGGGGAATAAATAGTCAGACGGATGCAGGAGCTTTCAAACTAGCATCTGGGGGAGGGAGGATAGTTGAGCAAATAAGGGGAAAGAGAAGAAAGAGAGAGTGAGACAGTAGGAGGCAATGAGGATTTGGGGTGCTGGGATATGAAAGGAAAGTAGAGAGGTGACTAGGAGTAATAAATGTGCTAATTGTATCAAATGTGTACAAAACCGTTAGCACTACTGTGGATGGTAGTGCAACAAGTAGGATCCCCATCCGTAACTGTCAGTATATAGAAACTTGGCACACACAATCTGTGATTCCAGTGACAAGAGAATTTAATAGTGTACAGTACATACAATAAGACGTTTCGGTCTCATCGACCTTCATCAAAGTACTGTAAGGCAAAAAAATTACAAAAAATAATAAAAAAACAGAAGTATATACATTGGTAACAAAATTAAGGGTAACTGGGAAGGTTAAGAGCAAGGAAAATAAATGCCCTAAAACACCAAGAAACATCATAGCTAGTATGTAGTGTTATAATCAAACAAGAAGGAGACACAGAAATCACCAAGACATAAAGCTAGATTGAGAATTCATATGAGAGTACATGCCTAAGTAATGTACTGGAGCTTAATAGATAAAAAATGGAAAACCAGAGCCAAAAAAAATCCTATAAAAATGAGGAATCGATGACTAATGTAGGTTACATTTAAAGTAAAGGGCTATAGGAACAGGGTGAAGTAACATACATACCCCTGAGTAGTCTTGCAGCACAAAAGTGCAGTATATCTGCAGAGTGGAGACAGTTACCGCCGTTAAGATATGCATATAGGCCGCTAAGAAACACAAGAGTACACCGAGAGCCTGTAGGGAAAGAGGTCCCAGATTGCTTACCAGTGCAGGAAGGCGTGCAGCGTCTGAGGCATTGACGCGGTGTCCACTGTTAGTCAGGAGCGCTGTGAAGTGTCACCGCTGCATGTATACAGTCATGGCCAAAAGTTTTGAGAATGACACAAATATTATATTTTCACATGATCTGCTGCCCTCTGGTTTTTATGTGTTTTTGACAGATGTTTTTATCACAGACAGAAATATAATAATTGCAAACATATGAGTAACAAAAGCTTATATTGACAGTTAGAATCAGTTAATGCAGCAAGTCAATATTTGCAGTGTTGACCCTTTTTCTTCAGGACCTCTGCAATTCTCCCTGGCATGCTCTCAATCAACTTCTGGACCAAATCCTGACTGATAGCAGTCCATTCTTGCACAATCAATGCTTTTATTTTGTCAGAAGTTTTAGGTTTTTGTTTGTCCACCCGTCTCTTGATGATTGACCGCAAGTTTTCAATGGGATTAAGATCTGGGGAGTTTCCAAGCCATGGACCCAAAATCTCTATGTTTTGTTCCCTGAGACATTTAGTTATCACCTTTGCTTTATGGCAAGGTGCTCCATCATGCTGGAAAAGGCATTGTTGATCGCCAAACTGCTCTTGGAGGGTTGGGAGAAGTTGCTCTTGGAGGACATTCTGGTACCATTCTTTATTCATGGCTGTGTTTTTAGGCAAGACTGTGAGAGAGCCGATTCCCTTGGCTGAGAAGCAACCCCATACATGAATGGTTTCAGGATGCTTAACAGTTGGCATGAGACAAGACTGGTGGTAGCGCTCACCTTGTCTTCTCCAAATGAGGCATTTTCCTGATGTCCCAAATAAAAGAAAAGGGGATTCATCAGAGAAAATAACTTTACCCCAGTCCTCAGCAGTCCACTGCCTGTACCTTTTGCAGAATATCAGTCTGTCCATGATGTTTTTTGCTGGAGAGAAGTGGCTTCTTTGCTGCCCTCCTTGAGACCAGGCCTTGCTCCAAGAGTCTCCGCCTCACAGTGTGTGCAGATGCACTCACACCTGCCTGCTGCCATTCCTGAGCAAGCTCTGCACTGCTGGTAGCCCGATCCCGCAGCTGAAACACTTTTAAGAGACGGTCCTGGCACTTGCTGGTCTTTCTTGGGCGCCCAGAAGCCTTTTTGGCAACAATGGAACCTCTCTCCTTGAAGTTCTTGATGATGCGATAGATTGTTGACTGAGGTGCAATCTTTCTAGCTGCGATACTCTTCCCTGTTAGGCCATTTTTGTGCATTGCAATGATGACTGCACGTGTTTCTTTAGAGATAACCATGGTTAACAGAAGAGAAACAATGATGCCAAGCATCAGCCTACTTTTAAAGTGTCCAGTGGTGTCATTCTTACTTAATCATGACAGATTGATCTCCAGCCATGTCCTCATCAACACCCACACATGTGTTAATGGAGCAATCACTGAAAAGAGGTTAGCTGATCCTTTTAAGGCAGGACTGCAATGATGTTGAAATGTGTTTTGGAGGATAAAGTTCATTTTCTAGCCAAATATTGACTTTGCAAGTAATTGCTGATCACTCTTTATAACATTCTGGAGTATATGCAAATTGCCATTAGAAAAAGTGAAGCAGTAGACTTTGTAAAAATTAATATTTGTGTCATTCTCAAAACTTTTGGCCATGACTGTATATAGGAAAACAAAGATGGTGGCTAGACAGGAAGTGGGAGACCGGAAGTGATGTAACCTTGTGTTCCAGGCGGCTCCGTTTGCGTTCCACTGACAGGAAGTGCCTGTATCAGTGGGAGTATGCATTCCAGCAGGTTACTAGTGTTCCAAAAGGGACAAAAATAGAGATCCAGTTGCAGAAAGGAGGCTTACAAGTGTTAGAGGCGCCCTTGGTTATTTTATATCAAGAGACAGATTTGGCCATAAGGTCCGTGTTCAATGAAAAATAGGAATGGTGCTCAGTGCTGTAGATTCTGAAAAGAGGTCATAAAGCATTAATAATGGGATATTGGTAGCAGATCAAAATCAGACAAGTCTGACCATAACTAATCATGATACAACATTATGACCCATTATGACCCAGTAAAAAATGACTGTACAACATAGTCCCTATTTAACCCTTTCGTGGAGTTCGTGGATCCAGAAGGCTTCACGTTTATTTAGAAGGTTTATGCGGTTACCACCCCTGCGTGGTAAATTAACCTGTTCAATCACTTGATATTTTAATGGGCGACTGTGTGGCCCATGGAAATGAAGTGATGTGGGATAGGAAGCAGCAGGTTTTTGCATCTGATCGTTCTCTTGTGTTTTGAAATGCGGTCTTTTATGGGTTGGGTTGTTTCACCGATGTAAATTAAACTGCAAGGACACTTAATCAGATATAGGACATGGTGTGTTACAAGTAAAGTATCCTTTTATATCGTACTTCTTACCCAAATGAGGGTGATAACAGAAGTTGCCCTTCAGAACATTATTGCATTGTGTACACTGCAAACAGGGGAAGGTACCACAGATTACGATGTGCCTGGCATTATGTAAAGCTGGGTGGATGAAAGCCATGACTGGGTGACAAATGTAGAGGGTTACACTACATTCAAAAAGGACAGGAAAGACAAAAAATGTGGAGAGGAGTGGATTTTTGTTAAATGCAACTTAAAACCTGGGCTCAAAGAAGACATTGGGGGAGCTACAAGAAAGTACGGGTAAATGTACATGGGAATGGCAGGAAAGATGTATATATTTGTACCGTGTTAGCCAGTAGATTAAAAAATATTTAGAATTGAGAATCCTCAGTGGTTGATACCTTTTAATGGCTAACTGAAAAGATGGTAACAAATTGCAAGCTTTCGAGACTACTCAGGTCTCTTCATCAGGCTAGACTAATACAAAATCTGAAGAATCACATATTTATACACAAAATAGCACAGAAATAATGCAATAGATAAGACAAGTGACTTGAAGCAGAATTGTCATTATGGAGAGGGATAAACATGCATGGAATTGCAATAATGGAAAGCTGCTAATTGGAATTTGCTAAAAGCTTCCTAATATAGCTGAACAGGTAGAGGATTAAATGCTGCAGCAAATTAAAACAGCAGCAAACAGTAATAGGGTTCTTATTATAGGAGATTTTAACTATCCAGACATTCAATAGGACATAGAATCTTCTGGTTGTGCTAAAAGCTGCAAGTTCTTATCCGCAGTTCAGGACAATTACCTCTGACAGCTGGTAGGTGAACCAACCAGGGGAGATAATCTGCTGGATCTGGTTCTGACAAATAGACAAGATGCAATTTCAGATTTACAGGTGTGGTCGCTTTTGAGCTGCAGAGACCACAATACGGTAAGTTTAAATGTAATATTCAATAAAACATTTCAAAGGGAAAATACAGAAACATGGAACTTTAGGAAAGCTGATTTCAAGAAGCTATGGGAAGAACTTAATCGTGTAGACTGGTAACTGGAGATATCGAACACAAATGGGTCATGTTTAAGGAAATACTACTAGAATCCAGAAGGGGCCGAATAGGGCGAAGCTAAGTGTAGGCCCTCACATGACTGCGGTGGGCGGGCAGGCTTTTAATGTAACATAGGGAGGGCATTAACTTGATTGGCTGGGGGGTGGAGTTGTTGGGACGTAGGAGGTGTGGCAGATTACTGGGGCAAAAAGTGCGGGAAACACCACCATTATTCTTCTGGAAGCCAGGAAGGACAGAAGCACACCGTGTACCTTATGGAGTCGGCTGACGCGATGTGGTCCAGACTGCACCCTGCCTCCTCGGGGCCGCAGGAGAGCCGGGGACGAGCCAGCGAGGGAGAAGATCCAGACCCCCGGAGCGGTTATCCCCGGAGGTATCAGTGCACGGCTGGCGCAGGCTGCGGAGCCCCTCCTGGGACCCTGAGGACACAGCGCAGCGGTGCAGCCTCTCCCCCCTGCGTTCAGTCCTGCAGGAATCCGCTCAGCCGGCCTGCTGGTGCGGGACGCCATCGCGCGACTGCCACATCGGGAGTGCAGGCCCAACCGGAAGCTGGGCCTTCCCGGGCGGCGGAAGGGAGCGGGGAAGCGCCCAGAGGGCATAGTGACTCAGGGCCGAGCCGCTGGTCTCCGGCGGTGTGGAGGCCTGCAGCGACTGCAGCGGCGAGGGGGGCTGGTGTCCAGGAGGCAGTGCAGGCACCTGTTACCCTCCGGAGCGGCGGGCTATCGGGCCTGGCATGAGAAACAGCAGGCAGTCTGGGGCAGCGGGTGGGCAGGGGCCCTTTGACGGGGTCCTGCCTGGCCCTACAAGGCAGCGGGGCAATCGGAGAGCGTCAGGCAGCGACGAGGGTCTGCCTGGCAGTGCAGCGGTGAGGGGGACGGACTGGGCCTGCAGGTCTGGGTCCGGGATACAGTCCAGGTCACACCTGGACAGAAGGTCTTCCGTTCAGCGCCCAGCCACTGCTTCGGTCCCCCCTGGTGATGTGGAGGCCAGGGGCATGGGCCAGGAGCGAGACAGCAGCCCGGAGGAGTCGGAGTCCGGAAGTGAGGATCACAGCACGGAGGTACATCGGGATGCTGGAGTGTCGGCTGGCGGGGTCACAGCACCCGCACAGCTAAGTGAGTACGGCTCGGTGTTATGTCTGTCGCCCGCAGGGGCAAGTGTGCAGGTAGATAGGGGAAGTCAGCAGGGTAGGTCGGATGAGGGGGTGTTAAGTGGGCAGAGTGGGGTAGAAGAGGCGGGGCTGCTTGATCTGTTGAGCAGCATGTCACAGTTTTTTGAGAAGGTTTAAGGGGGCGCAGCGAGCGGGCCTTCAGGTTCGCCATTGGGGGCATGGCTGCCGGGGCTGGGAGTTGGTGGTCAGTCTGGAGCGAGTTATTGAGTCCTGCCGGCGGAGTGGAGGCGGTGGTGGGGTTCTTGGAGTTGGTGATGATTGATCAGGGGAAGGAATTTTAAAGAAAATTCCAGGCTTTAAATTATGTTGGGGTTGATCTGGCATTGGGTTTTTTGGGCTCTGGGTGGGGTTTTTTACTCCGGGAGTCTTGGCTGGTTAGTCTTCCCGGAACGGGAGATACGGTGCCCTCGAGCTGGGGTGGACGGCCGAGGGTAACATGTTGGTTTGAAATTCTATGGTTGTTTTGCCAGATGTTATGACAGATTTTTTTTTAGCTTCAAGAACCCCCCCCCCTCTTTCTTTTCATAATTTGGTATACCTAAGGGTATTATTATGGATATTTGTTTGGAGAAGCGTAGGTGGAGGCTGATTCCGCTGACTTTCGCAAATTCGTGGCAGGCCTTTACGATACTTGCGAGTGTGAAGGGGGAAAAAGCTCTGGAGAATTGCTCCGGCTTGTTTTGTTACTTGGACGCTATAGGGGAAGCACATAGGACATATGGGGCTCAAGCATGGTTGAGGTATGATGAGCGATTTAGGCATCGCAAAGCGGTTCGGCCGGAGTTAAAATGGGACCAGAAGGACATTGGGTTTTGGCTGAAGGTTATGGTTACAGCCAGGTATGGGCAGTCCTTTCATGGGGCCGGAAGTAGCGGTAGCCAACAGGCGTGACAGGGAGGTGGTACTTTGGGGACGCAGGCAGGAAAATAAAAATCAGGGATTTGTGGGCAATTCAACGATGGTCAGTGCAAGTACGGGAGCAGTTGCAAGTTTAAGCGCGTGTGTTCCCACTGGAATGGTACCTCCCATGGACTGGCTAAATGTTTCAAGAAAGGAAAAGGAAAGCACGGTGTGGGTTCTAGTCAAGGGGGAGAGTCCGGTGCGTCTTCAAGAGATGGCCCCCTTTCTAAATAGATATCCGGATAGGGACAAGGCATGGGTGTTGCTGGATGGTTTTGCATAGGGTTTTAAGATCCCTCCTCCTGGGCACTCAGTCCCCTTTTTGGTTAAAAAATTTGCGTTCGGCAGTGTTGCACTCTAAGGAGGAGTCGGAGTCCGGAAGTGAGGATCACAGCACGGAGGTACATCGGGATGCTGGAGTGTCGGCTGGCGGGGTCACAGCACCCGCGCAGCTAAGTGAGTAAGGCTCGGTGTTATGTCTGTCGCCCGCAGGGGCAAGTGTGCAGGTAGATAGGGGAAGTCAGCAGGGTAGGTCGGATGAGGGGGTGTTAAGTGGGCAGAGTGGGGTAGAAGAGGCGGGGCTGCTTGATCTGTTGAGCAGCATGTCACATTTTTTGAGAAGGTTTAAGGGGGCGCAGCGAGCGGGCCTTCAGGTTCGCCATTGGGGGCATGGCTGCCGGGGCTGGGAGTTGGTGGTCAGTCTGGAGCGAGTTATTGAGTCCTGCCGGCGGAGTGGAGGCGGTGGTGGGGTTCTTGGAGTTGGTGATGATTGATCAGGGGAAGGAATTTTAAAGAAAATTCCAGGCTTTAAATTATGTTGGGGTTGATCTGGCATTGGGTTTTTTGGGCTCTGGGTGGGGTTTTTTACTCCGGGAGTCTTGGCTGGTTAGTCTTCCCGGAACGGGAGATACGGTGCCCTCGAGCTGGGGTGGACGGCCGAGGGTAATATGTTGGTTTGAAATTCTATGGTTGTTTTGCCAGATGTTATGACAGATTTTTTTTTAGCTTCAAGAACCCCCCCCCCCTCTTTCTTTTCATAATTTGGTATACCTAAGGGTATTATTATGGATATTTGTTTGGAGAAGCGTAGGTGGAGGCTGATTCCGCTGACTTTCGCAAATTCGTGGCAGGCCTTTACGATACTTGCGAGTGTGATGGGGGAGAAAGCTCTGGAGAATTGCTCCGGCTTGTTTTGTTACTTGGACGCTATAGGGGAAGCACATAGGACATATGGGGCTCAAGCATGGTTGAGGTATGATGAGCGATTTAGGCATCGCAAAGCGGTTCGGCCGGAGTTAAAATGGGACCAGAAGGACATTGGGTTTTGGCTGAAGGTTATGGTTACAGCCAGGTATGGGCAGTCCTTTCATGGGGCCGGAAGTAGCGGTAGCCAACAGGCGTGACAGGGAGGCGGTACTTTGGGGACGCAGGCAGGAAAATAAAAATCAGGGATTTGTGGGCAATTCAACGATGGTCAGTGCAAGTACGGGAGCAGTTGCAAGTTTAAGCGCGTGTGTTCCCACTGGAATGGTACCTCCCATGGACTGGCTAAATGTTTCAAGAAAGGAAAAGGAAAGCACGGTGTGGGTTCTAGTCAAGGGGAGAGTCCGGTGCGTCTTCAAGAGATGGCCCCTTTCTAAATAGATATCCGGATAGGGACAAGGCATGGGTGTTGCTGGATGGTTTTGCATAGGGTTTTAAGATCCCTCCTCCTGGGCACTCAGTCCCCTTTTTGGTTAAAAAATTTGCGTTCGGCAGTGTTGCACTCTAAGGTCGTTAGTGCGAAGTTAGCAAAGGAGGTGGAATTGGGTAGGTTGGCTGGTCCGTTCCCGAGTTTGCCAGTTGCAGGGGTGGTTATTTTCCCTTTGGGAGCTGTACCAATAAAGGAGCCTAACAAATTTTATTTGATACAGCATTTGTCATACCCAAAGGGTTGCTCGGTGAATGATGGTATTGATCGGGAATTGTGTTCGCTGGAATATACGTCATTTGATACGGCGGTCCAGTGGGTGTGCAGGTATGGCGCTGGGGTGTTGTTGGTATAGATGGATATTGAGTCTGCTTTCTGTCTGGTGTCGGTTCACCCGGTCAGTATTCCGCTGTTGGAATGTTTTGGGATGGGGGTTATTATTTTGATAGATGTTTACCGATGGGGAGTGCTATTTCATGTTCTTTGTTTGAGACATTGAGCACTTTTTTGGAATGGTTGATAAGGGAAGTAAGCGGAGTTCGGTTGGTCATTTATTACCTAGAGGATATTTTGTTTGAAAATGGAGTGTCGGTTGCCAGAGGACAAGCTGTTGCTACTCAGGCAGGAAGTGGAGAGGATGGGGAAATTGAGGTAGGTGACGCTGAGGCAGTTGCAGTTCTTTGGGAATGTCGAACTTTGCATGCAGGATCATGCCATGGGACTGATTTTTGTCGTAGGTTGTTGCTGGCGACTGCGGGTGTCAAGGCCGCGCATCATTCGTTCGGCTAAGTAAAGAGCATAGGGAGGACCTAATGGTGTGGTGGGACCTGGGCCTGAGGCATGGAAGTCCTTGGGTTTCACAAAAAATTTGGCCTTGTTGGAGTTGTTTCCAATAGTGGTGGCGGTCTCGATTTGGGGTAGCATGTTTGCAAACCAGAGGGTCAGATTTCATTGTGACAAATATGAGTGCGGTTTCTGTCATTAACAGTTTGACGGCTTTATACCCTCCGGTGATCAAGTTGGTGCTGGTTTTGGCCCTTCGGTGTCTTGATTTGAATGCGTGGATCTCTGCAGTTCATGTGCCGGGGATGCGAAATTCCATTGCTGAGGCTTTGTTTCGCTTTCAGTGGGAACGTTTTCGGGAACTGTCGCCAGGAGCGGATGCATCGGGTGTGGAATGCCCCTCGCATCTGTGGCAGATGGTTATGGAAGAGCAGGAGTGTTGATTCTGGAATCGGTTACGAGTAGTGTTGAGCGATACGATACTGCAAATATCGGGTATCGGCCGATATTAGCTGTATCGGGCTTTCGATTCCGAGTACCGATATTTTCGTCATATCGGATACCGGAATCGGGATTGTCACTGTCACTGTCAGTGTCCGTCGGTCGGGTCTGTCAGGAGTCAGCGGCACTTACCTGGCAGAAGATCTCCGGCGGTCACGGGCTGGACTGCTTCATGGCCGCCATATCTTTCCCCGGCGGTCACATGCAGTTTCTCGCGATAACTGCAGTGACTGCTGGGTAATCCCGGCCGTAAAGCAGTCAGTCCGATGAAGTCACCGCCGGGGAAGCAGGTAATCAGCTGTGCTGCGTCGCGATGACAGGCTCTGCCTGTCATTGCGATGTAGCAGAGCTGGATCGTCGTGGGACTGTCGTTACTATGGACTGCGTCGGACAGGTGGTATACTGTTGGTTTGTTTTTTTTCTTTTTTTACAGGAGATCGATGGCGTCGCAGGAATGAGTGTATAATAAAATTAATGAAAACTGTGTTGTCTCTTTTATTTCATTAAAAGACTTTTTTCTTGCTTTGTCTTTTTTTTATACATTTAATAACTTTGGGATTAATAATGGATCGGTGTCTTATTGACACCTCTCCATTATTAACCGGGCTTATTGTCACCGTGCAATCAACGGTGACATTAACCCCTTATTACCCCACTTGCCACAGCTACAGGGCAGTGGGAAGAGCCGGGTAAAGTGCCACAATTGGCACATCTTTTGATGCGCCAAATGTGGGGCTGCTGTAGCCTGGTATTATCAGGCTGTTGAGGGCCAAAATCCATGGGCCTTGACAGTCTTTTAATACCAGGCCGCAGCAGTCTGCATTTTACTTGGCTGGTTAACAAAAATAGGGGGACCCCTACGCCGTTTTTTTTTCGAGGGGATCCCCTATTTTTGTTAACCAGCCAAGCTAAGCAGACTGCTGTGGCCTGGTATTATCAGGCTTGCAAGGTCCATGGATATTGGATCCTTACCAGCCTGAAAAACCAGGCCTCAGCGGTCTGCTTCATCTGGCTGGTTAACAAAAATAGGGGGGACCCCACGCCAATTTTTTTCGAGGGGATCCCCTATTTTTGTTAATCAGCCAAGATATGCAGACTGCTGTGGCCTGGTATTATCAGGCTGGCAAGGTCCATGGATCTTGGCTCCTTAACAGCCTGAAAATCCAGGCCTCAGCGGTCTGCTTCATCTGGCTGGTTAACAAAAATAGGGGGGACCCCACGCCAATTTTTTTCGAGGGGATCCCCTATTTTTGTTAATCAGCCAAGATATGCAGACTGCTGTGGCCTGGTATTATCAGGCTGGCAAGGTCCATGGATCTTGGCTCCTTAACAGCCTGAAAATCCAGGCCTCAGCGGTCTGCTTCATCTGGCTGGTTAACAAAAATAGGGGGGACCCACGCCATTTTTTATTCGAAGGGAACCCTATTTTTGTTAATCAGTTCCCTCTGACGTCACTGATTGTGTCCCTGGCTGACCTGAAGTGAAAGTGGAAAGCAATCAATTAAGCTTTCCACTTCCTCTCCTGTCAGCCAGGAGAGGAAATCATTCATTTGGGGGTTTACTGTGAGGCTGCAGCATTAGCTGTGGTCCCTGCAGTAAACATTAACCCTTTCTGAAGGATTACACCGTGGGACCTGACTGTGCATGGGATAGGTAAGAATAATTTTGATTTTTTTATTTTATTTTTATTACAGGAAATGGTTATTGCAGTCAAATAAAAGATGGTCAAAAACGTGTCTTTATTTCATTAAAATTATTTTTAATTAAAGTGTGTGTTTTATTTTTATTTCATGCAATAGGATTAATAATTGATAGTTGTCTAATTGACAGCTCTCAATTATTAACCTGGCTTAAGGTCACCTTTCAATTGCAATGTGGCTTTAACCCCATATTAACCCATTCGCCACCGCTACAGGGCAATGGGAATAGACGGGCAAAGTGCCAGAAAGGGCGAATCTAATTATAGATTTGTCTTTTCTGGGGTGTCTGGGGGCAGATGTTAGTAGCCAGGGGGGGCCAAAAATAATGGTCCCTCTCTGGGCTATTATTATCTGCCCCCATTCGCTGGCTTTGTCTGTCTGGTTGCGAAAATAGGGCGGGAGCCCACGCATTTTTTTTAAACAATTTTACACCTCATATATATATATATATATACATATATATATATATACATGTCATTGAATTTGTGACACATATAGATATATTTATATTTATAGTTCATACACTTCTACATAGTATAATAGCCGCTAATTCAATTGCCGGCTTTTGTGAAAATGCAGAACCCGACATGAAATGACACTTGGTGTACATAGGGTTAACCATGTCTTTTCATGTCCTTTGCTATCTGATTTGCACAAACAATTACATCAGTCTATGTGTGCAAAATTTCACACCTGTAGGGGTTAATTAAAGGTGTAAATTCGTAGCAAAAAAGTCCGTTTTTTTTTACAACGAATTTACACCTTTAATTAACCCCTACAGGTGTGAAATTTTGCACACATAGACTGATGTAATTGTTTGTGCAAATCAGATTGCAAACGACATGAAAAGACATGGTTAACCCTATGTACACCAAGTGTCATTTCATGTCAGGTGCTTCTGTCTTTTCACAGAAGCCGGCTTTACCCGGCAATTGAATCAGAGGATATTTTACTATGTAGAAGTGTATAAACTATACATATATGTATATATATATATATGTCACAATGACATGTATATATATATATATATGTATTCTATGTGTGTATATTTAGTGTTTACAAGGAAATAAAGTTTTTTTTTAGTTGCGATATTTTGTTCTAATAGACTTACATGGGACTTCCGGTATCGGAATCGGATATCGCCGATATTTAGTGATATCGGCGATACCATTCCGATCCGATATTTTTAGATATCGAGCAGTATCGCTCAACACTAGTTACGAGGCAAACCTGGTCGTCGTGTGAATCTTCTTGGCAAGTATGTCAAAGTTGGGTGTCGTTTTTGGAGGGCTGGATTAGTAGGAAGATAGGACTCTGGGGGTGCTGTTTTTGGTGGGGAGGGCGGCTGAGGTCAGTTGGTCAGCGGCAAAAGTAAATAAATTCATAGCGGGATGGCATTTGGTTTCAAGTTGCAGGGGGTGGCAGATGTTACGAAGCAATTTTTTGGTTAGGCAGGCCTTACAGGGTTTTTTGGAGAGGTAAGCGGGTTGTTGATAAGAGGAGACATATATCATTCGGGTGTTGATAGGTTTGGGTTGGATTTTGGAAGCCATCTGTGGTTCCGTTTTTTGAGGTAGCGCTGTTCAGGTTAGCGTATTCCTTAGCCTTTTTTGGGGGCATGGCATTTTTGGGGATCTGGTTTCATACAGCAAAACCAGGGCTGGGGGTTTGCTGGCGGTTGATGTAGAATTTTGGGCAGGGGGCATTGCGCTCTGGATCAGGAGTTCAAGAAACATTAGGCGGGAAGAGGCAAATGGGTTGTTTTGGGGTGTGTTGAGGGTTCTTTGATGTGTCCTCGGGGTTGTTTGGAGAAGTATTGGCAGTTGTGGCATGAAAGGCCCGTTGTTATGTCACGCGGACGGGGCCTTTTTTGTCTAAGTTTCAGTTTGTGGCTGTCTTGGAAAGGGGGCTGCGAGAGGTGGGCCTGGATCCAGGTGCATACGGGTCACATTCTTTTAGGATTGGGGCAGCCTCGGAAGCGGATGGTTTGGGCTTGTGTGTGGATGCGATAAGGCATACATTCGACTGAAACTGCACTCATCAAAGTGACCAATGACCTTCTTACAGCAAAACGTAACGGCGACCACTCTCTGCTCATTCTACTCGACCTTTCTGCAGCTTTCGACACTGTTGACCACTGTCTCCTACTGTCTAGGCTCCAGTCACTAGGTATTAAGGACACTGTTCTCTCCTGGTTCTCCTCCTATCTTTCTGACCGCTCCTTCAGTGTTTTGTTCTCTGGCTCCACGTCATCTCCTCTTCCTCTCACTGTCGGTGTACCCCAGGGCTCAGTCCTTGGCCCCCTTCTCTTCTCTCTCTACACGGCCCCAATTGGACAGACCATCAGCAGATTTGGCTTTCAGTACCATCTTTATGCCGATGACACACAACTATACACGTCATCCCCCGACCTTACCCCCGCTGTTCTACAGACACCCCCGACTGTCTGTCCGCAGTCTCCAACATCATGTCCGCTCTCTATCTGAAACTTAACCTCTCCAAGACTGAACTCCTTCTGCTCCCGCCGTCTACTAACCTCCCTAAATCTGACATTTCCCTCTCTGTGGGCGGCACCATAATAACACCCCGGCAGCAGGCTCGCTGTCTGGGTGTTATGTTTGACACCAATCTCTCCTTCACCTCCCATATACAATCTCTTGCCCTCTCTTGCCGTCTACACCTAAAGAACATCTCTAGAATCCGCCCTTTTCTCACCATGGAAACAACAAAAACCCTCACTGTAGCATTGATCCACTCCGCCTGGACTACTGCAACGCTCTATTACTTGGCCTCCCCATTACTCGACTATCCCCTCTCCAGTCCATCCTTAATGCAGCAGCCAGG
Source organism: Oophaga sylvatica (assembly GCA_033576555.1). NCBI lineage: Eukaryota > Metazoa > Chordata > Amphibia > Anura > Dendrobatidae > Oophaga > Oophaga sylvatica. Next base: position 91,660,272 of record JARQOD010000003.1, read on the forward strand.
GTCATCCATCTGGCTAATCGGTACTCGGACGCGTCCGCTCTTCGCCAGTCCTTACACTGGCTGCCCATTCATTATAGGATCCAATTCAAAGTACTGGTTCTCACCCACAAAGCTCTCCACAGTGCAGCACCCCCCTACATCTCCTCCCTCATTTCTATCTATCGGCCTAACCGACTGCTGCGCTCTGCAAATGACTTTCGACTAACCTCTGCACTAATCCGTACCTCCCACTCCCGACTCCAAGACTTCTCCCGCGCTGCGCCAATCCTCTGGAATGCTCTACCCCAAGAAATTAGGACTATCCACAATTTGCATGGTTTCAGGCGCTCCCTCAAAACACATTTGTTCAGAGTGGCCTATCACATTCACTAACCAAAGTCGTTCTATGTTTAAGAGTGTATGTGTAGCCCATTCACTATCTCCATCCATGCCTCACTCCCTTAAGATGGCTGGACCATCATTGTAAATGCACCATTGTATATACACACCTGTACTTTGTACCTCCCCCACCTCATTGTAGATTGTAAGCTCTCACGAGCAGGGTCGGCTTATTTTGCTTTAATTATTGTATTGTTAACGTTGTTACCTATGACTTGTGTTTTGAAACTGTTAAACTGTAAAGCGCTGCGGAATATGTTGGCGCTATATAAATAAAGATTATTATTATTATTATTATTATATTGGCAGGTGGAGCTCCAATCGCTACCTAGTGTACGTACGTCAGTAATAAGAGTGTTACATTGTTAGATAGTTTTTTCCTTTTTGGCTTAGGTCCTCTTGTTGTATGTATTTCAGGTGGTGCACCTTTTCTAGCATGGATCTTCGACATTCATTCATGTACTGGGAGGTGTGGCGAGCGGACGTGAGGTCGGATGGTCGGCAACTTGGTTTCGGGTGTGAGCAGGTGGTGATTAGTTGGTTGGTTTTTCGGGGTTTGTCATGGAGCAGAGTTTTTGCCGGAACTTTCCAGAGCTTCCCGCTTGGATAAATCTCCAGATTTTTTGGTTATTCACGCGAGAGGTAATGATCTTGGTGTTTGTCCTGTTCGCGAATTAATTGGGGATATACGTTTTGAGTTGCTGAGGTTGTGGACAATCTTTTCCGGGGTTTTTTTCACAGTGTGGTCCAATGTTGTTCCAAAAAAAAAAAAGGAGGCATGCTAGGTCTTTAATGGGACTTAATAGGGCTAGGGTGAAACTGAACAGGGCAGTGGCAAGTTTGTATCAGGGAATGGGGGTTTAGGCGTGAGTAGAGTTGAGCGATACTTTCCGATATCCTAAAGTATCGGAATCGGAATGGTATCGCCGATATCAATAAAATATCGGCGATACCCGATACCGGAAGTCCCATGTAAGTCTATGGGAACAAAATATCGCAACTAAAAAAAACCCCATTCTTTCCTTGTAAACACTAAATATACACACATAGAATACATATATATATATATACATGTCATTGTGACATATATATATACATATATGTATAGTTTATACACTTCTACATAGTAAAATATCCTCTCTGATTCAATTGCCGGGTAAAGGCGGCTTCAGTGAAAAGACAGAAGCACCCGACATGAAATGACACTTGGTGTACATAGGGTTAACCATGTCTTTTCATGTCGTTTGCTATCTGATTTGCACAAACAATTAAATCAGTCTATGTGTGCAAAATTTCACACCTGTAGGGGTTAATTAAAGGTGTAAATTCGTTGCAAAAAAAACCGGACTTTTTTGCTACGAATTTACACCTTTAATTAACCCTACAGGTGTGAAATTTTGCACACATAGTCTGATTTAATTGTTTGTGCAAATTAGATAGCAAAGGACATGAAAAGACATGGTTAACCCTATGTACACCAAGTGTCATTTCATGTCGGGTCACCCGACATGAAATGACACTTGGTGTACATAGGGTTAACCATGTCTTTTCATGTCCTTTGCTATCTAATTTGCACAAACAATTAAATCAGTCTATGTGTGCAAAATTTCACACCTGTAGGGGTTAATTAAAGGTGTAAATTCGTTGTAAAAAAAACGGACTTTTTTGCTACGAATTTACACCTTTAATTAACCCCTACAGGTGTGAAATTTTGCACACATAGTCTGATTTAATTGTTTGTGCAAATTAGATAGCAAAGGACATGAAAAGACATGGTTAACCCTATGTACACCAAGTGTCATTTCATGTCGGGTCACCCGACATGAAGATGACACTTGGTGTACATAGGGTTAACCATGTCTTTCATGTCCTTTGCTATCTAATTTGCACAAACAATTAAATCAGTCTATGTGTGCAAAATTTCACACCTGTAGGGTTAATTAAAGGTGTAAATTCGTTGTAAAAAAAACGGACTTTTTTGCTACGAATTTACACCTTTAATTAACCCCTACAGGTGTGAAATTTTGCACACATAGACTGATTTAATTGTTTGTGCAAATTAGATAGCAAAGGACATGAAAAGACATGGTTAACCCTATGTACACCAAGTGTCATTTCATGTCGGGTTCTGCATTTTCACAAAAGCCGGCAATTGAATTAGCGGCTATTATACTATGTAGAAGTGTATGAACTACAAATATAAATATATATATATATATATGTGTCACAAATTCAATGACATGTATATATATATATGAGGTGTAAAATTGCTGAAAAAAAATGCGTGGGCTCCCGCCCTATTTTCGCAACCAGACAAAGCCAGTGAGTGGGGGCAGATAATAATAGCCCAGAGAGGGACCATTATTTTTGCCCCCCCCGGCTACTAACATCTGCCCCCAGACACCCCAGGAAAGACAAATCTATAATTAGATTCGCCCTTTCTGGCACTTTGCCCGTCTATTCCCATTGCCCTGTAGCGGTGGCGAATGGGTTAATATGGGGTTAAAGCCACCTTGCTATTGAAAGGTGACCTTAAGCCAGGTTAATAATTGAGAGCTGTCAATTAGACAACTATCAATTATTAATCCTATTGCATGAAATAAAAATAAAACACACACACTTTAATTAAAAATCATTTTAATGAAATAAAGACACGTTTTTGACTATATTTTATTTTACTGCAAAAACCATTTCCTGTAATAAAAAAAATAAAAAAGCAAAATTATTCTTACCTATCCCATGCACAGTCAGGTCCCACGTGTGTAATCCTTCAGAAAGGGTTAATGTTTACTGCAGGGACCGCAGCTAATGCTGCAGCCTCACAGTAAACCCCAAATGAATGAGTTCCTCTCCTGCCTGACAGGAGAGTAAAGGCTGGGTGTCACATAACGATACACCAGCGATCCCGACAACGATATGCACTTGTCAGGATCGCTGGTGTATCGCTACATGATCGCTGCTGAGCTGCCAAACAGGCAGCTCAGGCAGCGATCTGGGACAGCGACACTGCGGGTAACATCGCTTAAGGGCCCGTCTCACATAGCGATATCGCTACCGAGATCGCTGCTGAGTCACAAGTTTTGTGACGCAGCAGCGAGCTCACCAGCGATATCGCTGTGTGTGACATTCAGCGACAATCAGCCCCCCTGCCGGGTATCGCTGATCGTCGCAGAAATGTCAGGACCTTTTTTTGATCGCTGGTTTCCCTCTGACAGGCACGCATCGCTGCGTGTGACAGGCGGGAGACCAGCGATCCGCTGGTAACCAAGGTACACAGCGGGTTTCCAGGCACCGCGCAGCGCTTGGAAACCCGCTGTGTACCTTGGATTCCAGCTCCCTGCATCAGGGCGCTGGTATCCAAGGTACACAGCGGGTTTCTAGGCACAGCCCCGCGCCTGGAAACCCGCTGTGTACCTTGGTTACCAGTGGATCGCTGGTCTCCCGCCTGTCACACGCAGCGATGCGTGCCTGTCAGCGGGAAACCAGCGATCAAAAAAAGGTCCTGACATTTCAGCGACGATCAGCGATACCCGGCAGGGGGGCTGATCGTCGCTGAATGTCACACACAGCGATATCGCTGGTGAGCTTGCTGCTGCGTCACAAAACTAGTGACTCAGCAGCGATCTCGGTAGCGATATCGCTATGTGAGACGGGCCCTTAAGTGGAAAGCTTAATTGATTGCTTTCCACTTTCACTTCAGGTCAGCCAGGGACACAATCAGTGACGTCAGAGGGAACTGATTAACAAAAATAGGGGTTCCCTTCGAAAAAAAAATGGCGTGGGGTCCCCCCTGTTTTTGTTAACCAGCCAGATGAAGCAGACCGCTGAGGCCTGGATTTTCAGGCTGTTAAGGAGCCAAGATCCATGGACCTTGCCAGCCTGATAATACCAGGCCACAGCAGTCTGCATATCTTGGCTGATTAACAAAAATAGGGGATCCCCTCGAAAAAAATTGGCGTGGGGTCCCCCCTATTTTTGTTAACCAGCCAGATGAAGCAGACCGCTGAGGCCTGGATTTTCAGGCTGTTAAGGAGCCAAGATCCATGGACCTTGCCAGCCTGATAATACCAGGCCACAGCAGTCTGCATATCTTGGCTGATTAACAAAAATAGGGGATCCCCTCGAAAAAAATTGGCGTGGGGTCCCCCCTATTTTTGTTAACCAGCCAGATGAAGCAGACCGCTGAGGCCTGGATTTTCAGGCTGTTAAGGAGCCAAGATCCATGGACCTTGCCAGCCTGATAATACCAGGCCACAGCAGTCTGCATATCTTGGCTGATTAACAAAAATAGGGGATCCCCTCGAAAAAAATTGGCATGGGGTCCCCCCTATTTTTGTTAACCAGCCAGATGAAGCAGACCGCTGAGGCCTGGATTTTCAGGCTGTTAAGGAGCCAAGATCCATGGACCTTGCCAGCCTGATAATACCAGGCCACAGCAGTCTGCATATCTTGGCTGATTAACAAAAATAGGGGATCCCCTCGAAAAAAATTGGCATGGGGTCCCCCCTATTTTTGTTAACCAGCCAGATGAAGCAGACCGCTGAGGCCTGGTTTTTCAGGCTGGTAAGGATCCAATATCCATGGACCTTGCAAGCCTGATAATACCAGGCCACAGCAGTCTGCTTAGCTTGGCTGGTTAACAAAAATAGGGGATCCCCTCAAAAAAAAAACGGCGTGGGGATCCCCCTATTTTTGTTAACCAGCCAAGTAAAATGCAGACTGCTGCGGCCTGGTATTAAAAGACTGTCAAGGCCCATGGATTTTGGCCCTCAACAGCCTGATAATACCAGGCTACAGCAGCCCCACATTTGGCGCATCAAAAGATGTGCCAATTGTGGCACTTTACCCGGCTCTTCCCACTTGCCCTGTAGCGGTGGCAAGCGGGGTAATAAGGGGTTAATGTCACCGTTGATTGCACGGTGACAATAAGCCCGGTTAATAATGGAGAGGTGTCAATAAGACACGATCCATTATTAATCCCAAAGTTATTAAATGCATAAAAGAAAGACAAAGCAAGAAAAAAGTATTTTAATGAAATAAAAGAGACAACACAGTTTTCATTAATTTTATTGTACTCTCATTCCTGCGACGCCATCGATCTCCTGTAAAAAAAGAAAAAAAACAAACCAACAGTATACCACCTGTCCGACGCAGTCCATAACGACAGTCCCACGACGATCCAACTCTGCTACATCGCAATGACAGGCAGAGCCTGTCATCGCGACGCAGCACAGCTGATTACCTGCTTCCCCGGCGGTGACGTCATCGGACTGACTGCTTTACGGCCGGGATTACCCAGCAGTCACTGCAGTTATCGCGAGAAACTGCATGTGACCGCCGGGGAAAGAAGATTGCGGCCATCAAGCAGTCCAGGACGTGACCGCCGGAGATCTTCTGACAGGTAAGTGCCGCTGACTCCTGACAGACCCGACCGACGGACACTGACAGTGACAGTGACAATCCCGATTCCGGTATCCGATAAGACGAAAATATCGGAACTCGGAATCGGAATTCCGATACAGCCAATATCGGCCGATACCCGATATTTGCAGTATCGGAATGCTCAACCCTAGGCGTGAGGCATTTCGAGTTGGAAGATGGAGTTGGTAATTTTTGGAGGGAAGATGGTGTACATCTTGATGACATAAGTATGGATTTATGGGCACTGGCAATTCAGGAAGGAATCGAGAGAGCCTTGGTTTTATTGGGGCACTCACGAGCCTGAGGTTGTCAGGGCTGTTCGTGGTTGGCGGGGGTGGGGGTTCTTGGAGTTGGTGATTATTGATCGGGGGAAGGAATTTAAGGAAAATTCCAGGCACTTTAAATTAGGTGGGGTTGATCTGGCATTTTGTTTTGGGCTCTGGACGGGGTTTTACCCTGGGAGTCTTGGTGGTTAGTCTTCCCGGAACGGGAAGTACGGTGCCCTCGAGCTGGGTTGTACGGCTGAGGGTAACATGGTGGTTGAGTTTTTGATGGTTGTTTGGTCGGATGTTATGCCAGATCTTTTAGCTCCAAGAACTCCCCCCTCATAATTTTGTATACCTATTGGTATGGTTATGGACTATTGTTATATGTTGTTTTGTTAATAAACTGGCCGCTGTGGCCAAAATTATCCAAATAAATAATTGGTTGCGTTTTCATTGAAGGGAATGTGGTCAGTGGGGGGTCGGTGAGATGGTAATAGGCATTAAGAAGAAGAAGCCGGACTCGACATACGCGGTCATGCAGAAAACTTATAACCTCTTGTAATAAAATGTCCAGAAATAAAAAAAAAACCTATTATGGATAAATAAGACAGTACAAAGTTTAATAAGACAAAAACAAAGGGCATTCAAAATCTTGAAGGCCGAAAATACAGAAATAGCATTTCAGGAATGTAAACATCTCAATAAGAAATGTAAAAAAGAAATGAAGCTAGCAAAGTTACTGAATCAGAAATCGCCAGTGACTAGTGTTGAGCGATACGATACTGCAAATATCGGGTATCGGCCGATATTAGCTGTATCGGGCTTTCGATTCCGAGTACCGATATTTTCGTCATATCGGATACCGGAATCGGATTTGTCACTGTCACTGTGAGTGTCCATCGGTCGGGTCTGTCAGGAGTCAGCGGCACTTACCTGGCAGAAGATCTCCGGCGGTCACGGGCTGGACTGCTTCATGGCCGCCATCATCTTTCCCCGGCGGTCACATGCAGTTTCTCGCGATAACTGCAGTGACTGCTGGTTAATCCCGGCCGTAAAGCAGTCAGTCCGATGACGTCACGCCGGGGAAGCAGGTAATCAGCTGTGCTGCGTTGCGATGACAGGCTCTGCCTGTCATTGCGATGTAGCAGAGCTGGATCGTCGTGGGACTGTCGTTACTATGGACTGCGTCGGACAGGTGGTATACTGTTGGTTTGTTTTTTTTCTTTTTTTACAGGAGATCGATGGCGTCACAGGAATGAGAGTATAATAAAAAATGAAAACTGTGTTGTCTCTTTTATTTCATTAAAAGACTTTTTTCTTGCTTTGTCTTTTTTTTATACATTTAATAACTTTGGGATTAATAATGGATCGGTGTCTTATTGACACCTCTCCATTATTAACCGGGCTTATTGTCACCGTGCAATCAACGATGACATTAACCCCTTATTACCCCACTTGCCATCGCTACAGGGCAGTGGGAAGAGCCGGGTAAAGTGCCACAATTGGCACATCTTTTGATGCGCCAAATGTGGGGCTGCTGTAGCCTGGTATTATCAGGCTGTTGAGGGCCAAAATCCATGGGCCTTGACAGTCTTTTAATACCAGGCCGCAGCAGTCTGCATTTTACTTGGTTGGTTAACAAAAATAGGGGGACCCCTACGCCGTTTTTTTTTTCTAGGGGATCCCCTATTTTTGTTAATCAGCCAAGATATGCAGACTGCTGTGGCCTGGTATTATCAGGCTGGCAAGGTCCGTGGATCTTGGCTCCTTAACAGCCTGAAAATCCAGGCCTCAGCGATCTGCTTCATCAGGCTGGTTAACAAAAATAGGGGGAACCCGACGCCATTTTTTATTCGAAGGGAACCCCTATTTTTGTTAATCAGTTCCCTCTGACGTCACTGATTGTGTCCCTGGCTGACCTGAAGTGAAAGTGGAAAGCAATCAATTAAGCTTTCCACTTCCTCTCCTGTCAGCCAGGAGAGGAACTCATTCATTTGGGGGTTTTGTAAGGTTCTGTGTACATGTTCCTGAAACTCAGTTTTTCCGTCAGCCATTTTACTTTCTGTCTTGCTGCAGCTATCTTGCCCTCAGTCAATATGGAGTTTCCAGCTTGCATGTTCCCGCCCTGATTCTCTCCTCTTGCTTCTTAAGCAGCCACAGCTGAGCAATCAGTGCTTCAGAATCAAGCTTGCAGTGAACCTGTGACCTGACTCCTGGAAGCCTTGGACCTTGTACTCCAGTTATTTCCTATTGTGGAACTTTGGAACACTCGTGGACTTTGGAACCTTGCTATTTGATAAATCCACGTTTGCATGGACTTACGGTAACAGAGAAGAGATCCTGAACCTGTTGTGGAGAGTGATTGCTGAGCTTAAGTTACTCTGGCCTGCTGTGTCTCCTGCTTTTGTATCTGCAAACTGTGTGACTATTATTGCCACTTGTATGAAGTAATACAAGACCTTCTATATCAAACCTGTGACTCCTGTGTTTTCATCGCACCCAAGCACAAGACACTATATGAACTGTACTCCTTACATTACAAGATTCTGAAGCCAAACGTTAGTGTCTGCTGGGTCTGGAAAGGCTGTGTCTGCTGTAACTGTGGATATCAGACGTCCGGTTGTACTTTCTGTGATGACAGTGGTTGTGACTTCTCACAACCATTCCAGGTGAGCAATTCCCTTAAGTTTTTTTTTTTCTGCAGTGTTACCACAGGTAAACACTATTGTTTTTTTTTTTCTTTCCTCTTTTGTGTCTGCTGTAACTGTGGATATCAGATGTCCGGTTGAACTTTCTGTGATGATAGTGGTTGTGACTTCTCACAACCATTCCAGGTGAGCAGTTCCCTTAATTTTTTTTTTCTCTCTGCAGTGTTACCACTGGTAAACACTATTGTTTTTTTTTTTCTCCTCTCCTCTCCTTCCAGTACTCCTGTCTTAAAAGATCTGGAAAATGGAGGCCCGCATAAAGGAACTTTGCGGAGTGACTGATAATATCCTTGCAGATTTGCAGACTATAAAAACCCGTTTTACAAACCTACAGGACCTCACTAATCACAATTTGCAAGTGTTTGGACAGACTGCCCAGGATTTGCGAGCCAGGATTGAAGTTCTAGAGGAGCGAGTCCAGGCTCCTGCCGTAGCCCCGAGTTCTGGGATTCCCAAGTTGCCCCCTTTTCGTTTTGGCGGTGAACGTGAGAAATTCAGGGGATTTATTAATCAATGCAATCTTTTTTTTTCTGCACATGCTTCACAATTTCCCACTGAACGATCTAAAGTGCTTACTATAATTATGTTGCTTACCAACAAGGCTTTGATGTGGGCAAACCCTCTGATTGAGACTGAGGATGAATGTTTGGATCATCTGGATGCTTTCATTTCAGCCATGGGGCAGGTGTTTGATGACCCCAATCGAGGTGCAACAGCTGAAGCAGCCATGTTAGCTTTACGCCAAGGTAAGCACTCGGTAGCTGAATATGCCTTGGATTTCAGGAGATGGGCCCTTGATACCACCTGGGACAGTTCCGCCAAAAAATCTATTTTTCGAAAAGGGTTATCTCCACTGATTAAGGATGAACTTGCTCGTGCCGACCCTCCCACTGCGTTAGGTGACTTTATTAACTACTGCATCCGTATTGATACTCGTCTGACTGAACGCAGGCAAGAGAGATGGTTCGAAAGCAATCGCACTAACTTTTTCCTACCTTCCTCTCCAGCTAAGGAACCTTTGAGTAGGATCACACGGGAACCTGAACCTGAACCCATGCAGGTAGACTCTTTACAACGACGGGTTAGTGATGCACGCAAGGAACATCGTTTTAAGGAGAATCTATGTTTCTATTGTGGTAAGTCAGGGCACTTCATTATAAACTGCCCCAGCCGTTCTCGTAAGACTACTGCAGCACTCATTCACTGTGAGTGTTGCGAGAGGGGATCTGTCAGGTCCGAGCCTCAGGCTCCAGAGAGATCTGCAGCAACAGATCTTGATTTCTCGGACTTAAACTCCGTTACTTCTGAGGACGTTGACTGTGTAAACGCTGCAATTTTTCAAGTTTCCTCAGCGGTGTCCCAGCTGAGTTGTAAGAAAAACAATTCTCATTGCTTTCTTTCCATCAAACTCTGGGTTGACTCAGCTTGGGTGTCTAGCTCTGCTATGATCGACTCAGGGGCAAGTGGAAATTTTATGGATGTCTCCTTTGCTCTGAAACAGGGGATACGTTCAGTGAAGAAGGCTACTCCAGTACAGCTGGAAACTGTGGATGGCTCCCTGCTGACCTCTGGACCAGTGGATCAGGAAACAGAGCCTTTGAGGGTTCTTATGGGTAAAGATCATCAAGAGAAACTGTCCTTTATGCTTATCTCTTCTCCCCACTTTCCCATTATTCTAGGGCTACCATGGCTGCAGGCTCAGAATCCTACCATTAACTGGGAGACCAAGGAATTACACTTTCCAGAGAAACAGATGAGTCCAAAAGTTTCAGCTTGCTCTGTTCCTAAAGGAACCATGTCAGTCCCTGAACTACCAGCTGTATACCAGGACTATGTGGATTTATGTGACAAGAAGAACGCTGACCAGCTTCCCCCTCACCGTCCATATGATTGTCCAATTGAATTATTGCCTGGAGCAGAGATACCTTTTGGTAAGATCTACCCCCTGGCGGGGCCCGAGCTAAAGGCTTTAAAGGATTACATAGACGAAAATCTAGCCAAGGGCTTCATACGCCCCTCTTCATCTCCTGCAGGTGCACCCATCTTCTTTGTAAAGAAGAAAGATGGATCTCTGAGACCCTGCGTAGACTATAGGGAACTCAATAAGGTTACTATTAGAAACCGTTATCCATTGCCTTTAATCCCTGAGTTATTGGAGAGAGTGCGACATGCCAAAATTTTCTCTAAACTAGATCTCCGTGGGGCCTATAACTTAGTCCGTATTAGACCTGGGGATGAATGGAAGACTGCATTCAGGTCACGCTATGGACACTTTGAATATCTAGTTATGCCTTTTGGTCTGAGTACCGCCCCAGCCACTTTCCAACACTTGGTGAATGACATCTTCAGGGATCTCCTAGATACATTCGTGGTGATGTATTTGGATGATATTCTAATTTTTTCTAACTCCACAGAGGAACATCATGGACATGTGAGAATGGTCTTGGAACGTCTAAGACAAAATCATCTTTACATCAAACTTGAAAAGTGTGAATTCCATAGGACCGAAATTCAATTTCTGGGGTATGTACTGTCTACACAAGGAATTAGTATGGATGGAAGCAAGACCCAAGCCATCAAGGATTGGCCAAGTCCTAGAAATGTGAAGGAGGTGCAGCGCTTCATTGGGTTTGCCAACTTCTATAGACGTTTCATTAGGAATTTCTCTGAGGTAGTGTCACCTATCACCCAACTTACCCGGAAAGAGTCTAGGTTCTCCTGGACTCCCCAAGCCCAGGAAGCATTTTCCCGTCTAAAAGATAAATTTACCACTGCACCTATCTTAGTACATCCCAACCCAGAACTTGCCTTCATAATAGAGGTGGATGCTTCAGACTGTGCCGTTGGAGCTATACTCTCTCAGAGAACAGGTGAGAAGAATGTCTTGCATCCCTGTGCCTTCTTTTCCCAGCAGTTGTCTTCGGCTGAGAGGAACTACGATGTGGGCAATAGAGAGTTGTTGGCCATTATTGCCGCCTTCAAAGAATGGAGACACCTTCTTCAGGGTGCTGCACAGCAAATAGTCGTCCTGACAGACCATCGTAACCTTGAATTTATCAGGTCGGCTAAGTGCCTGACTCCTCGCCAGGCTCGCTGGAATCTTTTCTTAAACCAATTTAATTTTATCATTTCTTATAGACCAGGATCGTGCAATGGAAAGGCTGATGCACTCTCTAGGATTTATTCAGCAGAGACACGTCCACTTACTCCTCCTAAGACTATTCTTCCTGACTCTAGATTCCTGGGAGTGATTCATAATCAAGACCTACTTAAGGACATCAAGGAAGCATACCATGCGGATTCCTTTTTGGCACAACCCCCAAGGGACGTAAGTCTTGTCTTTAAGAATGGTGTGTGGATTCAGGGACAACGTCTGTATATTCCTGAAACAGTCAGATTGAGAGTATTGCAACTCATTCACGATTCCAAGATAGCTGGGCATAGAGGAATTCTAAAGACACAGGAATTTCTTTCTCGTTTCTTTTGGTGGCCCACTTGCAGGAAGGATGTTTTAAACTATGTCACTTCATGTGAAGTCTGTGCAAGATGCAAAACACCTCGCTCCTCACCAACTGGTCTGTTGCAACCCCTTCCCACCCCGTCCTGCCCGTGGGGATCCATTTCTATGGACTTCATTGTGGAGTTACCAACCTCTCAAGGGAAGAACACCATTCTAGTGGTGGTTGATCGTTTAACAAAAGCAGCTCATTTTATCCCTTGTGTCGGCTTACCCACTGCAAGACAGACATCAGATTTGATGATTAAAAATGTGTTTCGCTTACATGGAGTACCAGATGAGGTTATTTCGGATCGAGGGGTGCAATTCACTTCAAGGTTTTGGCAAAATTTCTGTGCAGCATTGGACATTAAAGTAAACCTTTCTTCTGCTTTTCATCCTCAGACTAATGGACAGACAGAACGAACCAATCAGACCCTGGAGCAGTATCTTCGCTGCTTTATCTGCCACCTACAGGATGATTGGGTGGATCTACTTCCACTGGCTGAGTTCTCTTATAACAACTCTCAGAGCGCCTCCACTAAGCAGTCTCCTTTTTACTCCAATTTAGGTTATCATCCTAATATTCTTCCTCGATTTCCCATAGAAACGCCTTTGCCAGCAGTGGCTGAAAGAATCACATCTTTACAAAAGAATATGGATCTTCTGAAGGGAAATCTGGAATTGGCTCAGGAAAGGTACAAGAAAGCCGCAGATAAATTTCGTAAACCTGCACCAGCTTTCAAGGTAGGAGACCTGGTCTGGCTGTCAACCAGAAATCTTAAGTTAAGAATTCCATCATCTAAGTTGGGACATAAATACATTGGACCTTATAAAATCAGTAAGATTATAAGTGCTGTCGCTTGTCGTCTTAAACTGCCCAGAACTATGAGAATCCACCCTGTCTTTCATGTATCCCTACTAAAGGCTGCGACACCCAATACGTTTCCTGGACGTTCTTCTCCTTGCCCTGACCCAGTGCTAGTCGATGGTCAGGAAGAATTTGTGGTGGAAAGGATTCTAGATTCCAGGTTGTATAGAAATCAGTTACAATATCTGATTAAATGGCAGGGCTACCCAGTGGAGGACAACTCATGGGAACCAGTCAATAACGTTAATGCTCCTCGCTTGCTCCGTCAGTTTCATCAGAGGTACCCACACAAGCCTGGTCTGAGGTCATCCGGAGGCTGTCCCTAAGGGGGGAGTAATGTAAGGTTCTGTGTACATGTTCCTGAAACTCAGTTTTTCCGTCAGCCATTTTACTTTCTGTCTTGCTGCAGCTATCTTGCCCTCAGTCAATATGGAGTTTCCAGCTTGCATGTTCCCGCCCTGATTCTCTCCTCTTGCTTCTTAAGCAGCCACAGCTGAGCAATCAGTGCTTCAGAATCAAGCTTGCAGTGAACCTGTGACCTGACTCCTGGAAGCCTTGGACCTTGTACTCCAGTTATTTCCTATTGTGGAACTTT
>JARQOD010000003.1:91674106-91716961 GCA_033576555.1 Oophaga sylvatica
AATTTGCACAAAAATTAAACCCAGTCTATGTGTGCAAAATTTCACCCCCTTGGGTTTTTTAAAGGTTTTTAAATTTTTGAAAAAAAACCCTTTTTTCAAAAAATTTTTCCCCTTTTAAAATTTAAAAACCCCACGGTTTTAAATTTTGCAAAACATACCCCGTTTTAAATTTTTGTGCAAATTAAAATAAAAAGGGGCAGGGGAAAAAAACAGGGTTTTAACCCTTTTTTCCCCCAAGGGGCATTTCTTTTGGGTTTCCCCCACAAAAAAGACACTTGGTGTACAGGGGGGAAAAATGTCTTTTCTGCCCTTTTTATCTAATTTGCAAAAAAAATTTAAAAACATCTATGTGTGCAAAATTTTAAAACCTTTTAGGGGTTTAAATTTAAAAGGGAAATTTTGTTGAAAAAAAAAGGCCCTTTTTTCTACAAATTTTCCCCTTTAAAATTTAACCCACGGTGAAAAAAATTTCACACATAAAATGTTTTAAAAATTTTTTTTTAAAATTTTGATAGAAAGGGGGCATGAAAAAAAGGGGTTAAACCCCCATGTACACCAAGTGTCATTTCATGCGGGTTCTGCATTTTCAAAAAAAGCCCAATTGAATTAGGGGCTATTATACTAGTAAAAGTGTATGAATTTTCAAAAAATAAATAAAATATAAATATAAAAGGGGGCACAAATTAATGAAAAAGTATATATTTATATGGGTTTTAAAAATTCTAAAAAAAAAATGCGGGGGGCCCCCCCTTTTTTTGAAACCCCGACAAAGCCGTAAAAGGGGGGGTATAATATTAGCCCAAAGGGGCCCAAATTTTTTTTGGCCCCCCCCCCGGTACTAACATCCCCCCCCCCGACACCCCGGGAAACCCCCCCCCCCCCCAAAAATTATTTTGCCCTTTTGGCACTTTGCCCGCCCATTAAAATTCCCTGTAGGGGGCGAATGGGTTTTTGGGGGGAAAACCCCCTTTGCTTTTAAAAGTGCCCTTAAACCCGGTTAATAATTGAAGCTTTTAAATTTTTGAAAACTATAAATTTTTTTAACCTTTTTCATGAAAAAAAATTTTAAAACACACCCATTTAAATTAAAAATTTTTTTTAAAAGAAATAAAGACACGTTTTTTGACTATATTTTATTTTTCCCGAAAAAAACCTTTCCTGTTTTAAAAAAAAAAAAAAAAAAACAAAAAAAATTTTTACCTACCCCCTTTCACAGTCGGTCCCACGGTGTAACCCTTTTAAAAAGGTTAAATGTTTACTGCGGGACCGCAGCAATGCGCAGCCTCACAGAAACCCCAAATGAATGTTCCCCCTCCCTGACAGGGAGAAAAGGGCTGGGTGTCACAAACTCCCCCGCGCCCCCGCAACGATTCACTTGTGGGGTCCGGTGTACGCACAGACGCTGTGAGCGCCAAACGGCGCTCAGGCACGCTGGGACAGCGACACTGCGGGAACACGCTTAAGGGCCGTCTCACATAGCAATCGCCCCCGAGATCGCTGCTGATCACAAGTTTTGTCCCCCGCAGCGAGCTCACCAGCGATATCGCGTGGGACTTTTGGACAATCACCCCCCCTTTCCCCGGGATCGCGACCCCCAAAAAATGTTGGCCTTTTTTTGATCGCGGTTTCCCTCTGACAGGCACGCATCGCTGCTGTGACGCGGGGACCAGCGATCCGGGGTCCCCAAGGGGACACGGGGTTTTCCCCGGCACCGCGCAGCGCTTGGAAACCCCTGTTACCTTGGTTCCATCCCTGCATCAGGGCGCGGACCCCAAGGACACAGCGGTTTCTAGGCACGCCCCCCCCTGGAAACCCGCTGTGTACCTTGGTTTCCAGTGGGGCGCTGGTCTCCCCCTGTCACACGCACGATGCTGCCGTCAGGGGAAAAAACGATCAAAAAAAAGGCCTGACATTTCAGCGACGATCAGCGATACCCCCAGGGGGGCTGACGCGCTGAAGTCACACACAGCGTATGCTGGTGAGCTTGCTGCTGCGTCACAAAACAGTGACTCAGAGGATCTCGGTAGCATATCGCTATGTGAGACGGGCCCAAGGGAAAAGCTTTTTTTGATTGCTTTCCATTTCCACTTCGGGCACCCCGGGGCCAATCAGGGGGTCAGGGGGAAATGATTAAAAAAAATAGGGGTTTCCCTTCGAAAAAAAATGGCGGGGGGTCCCCCCCTGTTTTTTTTTTAAAAACCGATGAAGCAACCGCTGGGCCTGGATTTCGGGTTTTTGGGCCCCAAAACAGGGGCCTTGCCGCCTGATAATACAGGCCACAGCATCTCATATCTTGGCTGATTAACAAAAAAAGGGGGGCCCCCAAAAAAAAAGGCGGGGGGTCCCCCCCATTTTTTTAACCACCAGATGAAGCAGACCGCTGGGGCCTGGATTTTCAGGCTTTTAAGGAGCCAAGATCAGGACCTTGCCACCTGATAATCCAGGCCACAGCAGTCGCTATCTTGGCTGATTAACAAAATAGGGGATCCCCTGAAAAAAATTGGCGTGGGGTCCCCCCTATTTTTTTTAACCACCCGATAAGCGACCGCGGGCCCTGGATTTTTAGGCTGTTAAGGACCCCAAAATCCTGGACTTGCCAGCCTGATAATACCGGGGCCCCAGCAGTCTGCATATCTTGGCTGTTAACAAAAAAGGGTCCCCTCGAAAAAAATTTGGGAGGGGGCCCCCCCCTTTTTTGTTAACCACCAGATGAAGCAACCGCTGGGCCCGGGGGTTTTAGGCTGTAAGGACCCAAATCCAGGACCCTTTCCAGCCGAAATACCAGCCCCCGCATCTGAATTTTTTTGGGTTTTAACAAAATTGGGATCCCCTCAAAAAAAAAATTTGGAAGGGGGCCCCCCCATTTTTTTAACCCGCCAGAGAAGCGGGCCCCTGAGGCCGGTTTTTCAGGCTGGTAAGGTCCAATATCCATGGACCTTGAAACCTGAAAACCAGGCCACAGCAGTCTGCTTGCTTGGCTGGTTAACAAAATGGGGATCCCCTCAAAAAAAAAAGGGGGGTGGGATCCCCCAAATTTTTTTAACCACCCCAAATAAAATGCAGACTGCTGGGGCCCCCCCCCCGGGATTAAAACTGTCAGGCCCAGGTTTTTTGGGCCCCCAAAAAGCCGAAAATCCCGGGTACAGCGCCCCCATTTGGCGCATCAAAAGATGTCCCAATTTTTGGCACTTCCCCCCCCTCTTCCCACTTCCCCCGTAGCGGGGGCAACGGGTAATGGGGGGGTTTAAAGCACCTTTTTTTGCAGGTGACAATAAGCCCGGGGTTTAAAAAGGAGAGGGCCCCAAAAAGCCCCGACCTTTTTTTAACCCAAAGTTTTAAATGCATAAAAAAAAGACAAAGCAAGAAAAAAAAAATTTTAATGAAATAAAAGGACAACACAGTTTTCATTAATTTTATTGTACTCTCATTCCTGCGACCCATCGATCTCCTGTAAAAAAGAAAAAAAACAAACCAACAGTAACCCCTTTCCGACGCAGTCCATAACGACGTCCCACGACGATCCAATTGCTACATCGCTGACAGGCAGGCCTTTCGCGAGCAGCACAGCTATTACCTGCTTCCCCGCGGGGGAACGTCATCGGACTGACTGCTTTACGGCCGGGATTACCCAGCCGTCACTGAGTTATCGCGAGAAACTGCTGTGACCGCCGGGAAAAAAAGATTGCGGCCATCAACAGTCCAGGACTGAGCCGGGATCTTCTGACAGGTAAGTGCCGCTGACTCCTGACAACCCGCCCCGCGGACACTGACAGTGACAGTGACAACCCGTTCCGGTATCCAAAGCAAAAATTTGGGGGAACTCGGAATCGGAATTCCGATCAGCCAATACGGCCGATCCCCATATTTGCAGTATCGGAATGCTCAACCCTAGGCGTGAGGCATTTCGGTTGGAAGATGGATTTTGGTAATTTTGGAGGGAAGTTGGTGTACACTTGATGACATAAGTTGGTTTAGGGCATTGGAAATTTCAGGAAGGAATCGAGAGAGCCTTGGTTTATTGGGGCACTCCGACCCTGAGGTTGTCGGGCTGTTGTGGTTGGGGGGGTGGGGGGTTCTTGGAGTTGGTGATTATTATCGGGGGAAGGAATTTTAAGGAAAATTCCGGGCACTTTTAAATTGGTGGGTTGATCTGGCTTTTTTTTTGGGGCCTCTGACGGGGTTTACCCGGGGAGTCTGTGGTTAGTCTTCCCGGAACGGAAAGTACGTTCCCTGAGCTGGTTGAGGGGGGCTGGGGTAACAGGGGTTGATTTTTTGATTGTTGTTTGGTGGATTTTAGCCAGATCTTTTACTCCAAGAACTCCCCCCTCATAATTTTGTTACCTATTGGTATGGTTTTGGAATTGTTATATGTTGTTTTGTTAATAAACGGGCCGCTGTGGCCAAAATTATCCAAATAAATAATTGGTTGCGTTTTCCATTGAAGGGAAGTGGTCAGTGGGGGTCGGTGTGAGATGGTAATAGGCATTAAGAAGAAGAAGCCGGACTCGACATACGCGGTCATGCAGAAACTTATAACCTCTTGTAATAAAATGTCCAGAAATAAAAAAAAAAACTATTATGGATAAATAAGACAGTACAAAGTTTAATAAGACAAAAACAAAGGCATTCAAAAACTTGAAAGCCGAAAATACAGAAAATAGCATTTCAGGAATGTAAACATCTCAATAAGAAATGTAAAAAAGAAATGAAGCTAGCAAAGTTACTGAATCAGAAATCGCCAGTGACTAGTGTTAGCGATACGATACTGCAAATATCGGGTATCGGCCGATATTAGCTGTATCGGGCTTTCGATTCCGAGTACCGATATTTTCGTCATATCGGATACCGGAATCGGATTTGTCACTGTCACTGTAGTGTCCTCGGTCGGGGCTGTCAGGAGTCAGCGGCACTTACCTGGCAGAAGATCTCCGGCGGTCACGGGCTGGACTGCTTCATGGCCCCATCATCTTTCCCCGGCGGTCACATGCAGTTTCTCGCGATAACTGCAGTGACTGCTGGTTAATCCGGCCGTAAAGCAGTCAGTCCGATGACGTCACGCCGGGGAAGCAGGTAATCAGCTGTGCTGCGATGCGATGACAGGCTCTGCCTGTCATTGCGATGTAGCAGAGCTGGATCGCGTGGGACTGTCGTTACTATGGACTGCGTCGGACAGGTGGTATCTGTTGGTTTGTTTTTTTTTTTTTTACAGGAGATCGATGGCGTCGCAGGAATGAGTGTATAATAAAATAAATGAAAACTGTGTTGTCTCTTTTATTTCATTAAAAGACTTTTTTCTTGCTTTGTCTTTTTTTATACATTTAATAACTTTGGGATTAATAATGGATCGGTGTCTTATTGACACCTCTCCATTATTAACCGGGCTTATTGTCACCGTGCAATCAACGATGACATTACCCCTTATTACCCCACTTGCCATCGCTACAGGGCAGTGGGAAGAGCCGGGGAAATGCCACAATTGGCACATCTTTTGATGCGCCAAAGTGGGGCTGCTGTAGCCTGGTATTATCAGGCTGTTGAGGGCCAAAATCCATGGGCCTTGACAGTCTTTTTAAAAACCAGGCCGCAGCAGTCTGCATTTTACTTGGTTGGTTACAAAAATAGGGGGACCCCTACGCCGTTTTTTTTTCTAGGGGATCCCCTATTTTTGTTAATCAGCCAGATATGCAGACTGCTGTGGCCTGGTATTATCAGGCTGGCAAGGTCCGTGGATCTTGGCTCCTTAACAGCCTGAAAATCCAGGCCTCAGCGATCTGCTTTCATCAGGCTGGTTAACAAAAATAGGGGGGACCCGACGCCATTTTTTATTCGAAGGAACCCCTATTTTTTGTTAATCAGTTCCCTCTGACGTCACTGATTGTGTCCCTGGCTGACCTGAAGTGAAGTGGAAAGCAATCAATTAAGCTTTCCACTTCCTCTCCTGTCAGCCAGGAGAGGAACTCATTCATTTGGGGGTTTTGTAAGGTTCTGTGTACATGTTCCTGAAAATCAGTTTTTCCGTCAGCCATTTTACTTTCTGTCTTGCTGCAGCTATCTTGCCCCCAGTCAATATGGAGTTTCCAGCTTGCATGTTCCCGCCCTGATTCTCTCCTCTTGCTTCTTAAGCAGCCACAGCTGAGCAATCAGTGCTTCAGAATCAAGCTTGCAGTGAACCTGTGACCTGACTCCTGGAAGCCTTGGACCTTGTACTCCAGTTATTTCCTATTGTGGAACTTTGGAACACTCGTGGACTTTGGAACCTTGCTATTTGATAAATCCACGTTTGCATGGACTTACGGTAACAGAGAAGAGATCCTGAACCTGTTGTGGAGAGTGATTGCTGAGCTTAAGTTACTCTGGCCTGCTGTGTCTCCTGCTTTTGTATCTGCAAACTGTGTGACTATTATTGCCACTTGTATGAAGTAATACAAGACCTTCTATATCAAACCTGTGACTCCTGTGTTTTCATCGCACCCAAGCACAAGACACTATATGAACTGTACTCCTTACATTACAAGATTCTGAAGCCAAACGCTAGTGTCTGCTGGGTCTGGAAAGGCTGTGTCTGCTGTAACTGTGGATATCAGACGTCCGGTTGTACTTTCTGTGATGACAGTGGTTGTGACTTCTCACAACCATTCCAGGTGAGCAATTCCCTTAAGTTTTTTTTTTTCTGCAGTGTTACCACAGGTAAACACTATTGTTTTTTTTTTTCTTTCCTCTTTTGTGTCTGCTGTAACTGTGGATATCAGATGTCCGGTTGAACTTTCTGTGATGATAGTGGTTGTGACTTCTCACAACCATTCCAGGTGAGCAGTTCCCTTAATTTTTTTTTTCTCTCTGCAGTGTTACCACTGGTAAACACTATTGTTTTTTTTTTTCTCCTCTCCTCTCCTTCCAGTACTCCTGTCTTAAAAGATCTGGAAAATGGAGGCCCGCATAAAGGAATTTGCGGAGTGACTGATAATATCCTTGCAGATTTGCAGACTATAAAAACCCGTTTTACAAACCTACAGGACCTCACTAATCACAATTTGCAAGTGTTTGGACAGACTGCCCAGGATTTGCGAGCCAGGATTGAAGTTCTAGAGGAGCGAGTCCAGGCTCCTGCCGTAGCCCGAGTTCTGGGATTCCCAAGTTGCCCCCTTTTCGTTTTGGCGGTGAACGTGAGAAATTCAGGGGATTTATTAATCAATGCAATCTTTTTTTTTCTGCACATGCTTCACAATTTCCCACTGAACGATCTAAAGTGCTTACTATAATTATGTTGCTTACCAACAAGGCTTTGATGTGGGCAAACCCTCTGATTGAGACTGAGGATGAATGTTTGGATCATCTGGATGCTTTCATTTCAGCCATGGGGCAGGTGTTTGATGACCCCAATCGAGGTGCAACAGCTGAAGCAGCCATGTTAGCTTTACGCCAAGGTAAGCACTCGGTAGCTGAATATGCCTTGGATTTCAGGAGATGGGCCCTTGATACCACCTGGGACAGTTCCGCCAAAAAATCTATTTTTCGAAAAGGGTTATCTCCACTGATTAAGGATGAACTTGCTCGTGCCGACCCTCCCACTGCGTTAGGTGACTTTATTAACTACTGCATCCGTATTGATACTCGTCTGACTGAACGCAGGCAAGAGAGATGGTTCGAAAGCAATCGCACTAACTTTTTCCTACCTTCCTCTCCAGCTAAGGAACCTTTGAGTAGGATCACACGGGAACCTGAACCTGAACCCATGCAGGTAGACTCTTTACAACGACGGGTTAGTGATGCACGCAAGGAACATCGTTTTAAGGAGAATCTATGTTTCTATTGTGGTAAGTCAGGGCACTTCATTATAAACTGCCCCAGCCGTTCTCGTAAGACTACTGCAGCACTCATTCACTGTGAGTGTTGCGAGAGGGGATCTGTCAGGTCCGAGCCTCAGGCTCCAGAGAGATCTGCAGCAACAGATCTTGATTTCTCGGACTTAAACTCCGTTACTTCTGAGGACGTTGACTGTGTAAACGCTGCAATTTTTCAAGTTTCCTCAGCGGTGTCCCAGCTGAGTTGTAAGAAAAACAATTCTCATTGCTTTCTTTCCATCAAACTCTGGGTTGACTCAGCTTGGGTGTCTAGCTCTGCTATGATCGACTCAGGGGCAAGTGGAAATTTTATGGATGTCTCCTTTGCTCTGAAACAGGGGATACGTTCAGTGAAGAAGGCTACTCCAGTACAGCTGGAAACTGTGGATGGCTCCCTGCTGACCTCTGGACCAGTGGATCAGGAAACAGAGCCTTTGAGGGTTCTTATGGGTAAAGATCATCAAGAGAAACTGTCCTTTATGCTTATCTCTTCTCCCCACTTTCCCATTATTCTAGGGCTACCATGGCTGCAGGCTCAGAATCCTACCATTAACTGGGAGACCAAGGAATTACACTTTCCAGAGAAACAGATGAGTCCAAAAGTTTCAGCTTGCTCTGTTCCTAAAGGAACCATGTCAGTCCCTGAACTACCAGCTGTATACCAGGACTATGTGGATTTATGTGACAAGAAGAACGCTGACCAGCTTCCCCCTCACCGTCCATATGATTGTCCAATTGAATTATTGCCTGGAGCAGAGATACCTTTTGGTAAGATCTACCCCTGGCGGGGCCCGAGCTAAAGGCTTTAAAGGATTACATAGACGAAAATCTAGCCAAGGGCTTCATACGCCCCTCTTCATCTCCTGCAGGTGCACCCATCTTCTTTGTAAAGAAGAAAGATGGATCTCTGAGACCCTGCGTAGACTATAGGGAACTCAATAAGGTTACTATTAGAAACCGTTATCCATTGCCTTTAATCCCTGAGTTATTGGAGAGAGTGCGACATGCCAAAATTTTCTCTAAACTAGATCTCCGTGGGGCCTATAACTTAGTCCGTATTAGACCTGGGGATGAATGGAAGACTGCATTCAGGTCACGCTATGGACACTTTGAATATCTAGTTATGCCTTTTGGTCTGAGTACCGCCCCAGCCACTTTCCAACACTTGGTGAATGAC
Source organism: Oophaga sylvatica (assembly GCA_033576555.1). Taxonomy (NCBI): domain Eukaryota; kingdom Metazoa; phylum Chordata; class Amphibia; order Anura; family Dendrobatidae; genus Oophaga; species Oophaga sylvatica. The sequence continues at coordinate 91,683,125 of JARQOD010000003.1, forward strand.
ATCTTCAGGGATCTCCTAGATACATTCGTGGTGATGTATTTGGATGATATTCTAATTTTTTCTAACTCCACAGAGGAACATCATGGACATGTGAGAATGGTCTTGGAACGTCTAAGACAAAATCATCTTTACATCAAACTTGAAAAGTGTGAATTCCATAGGACCGAAATTCAATTTCTGGGGTATGTACTGTCTACACAAGGAATTAGTATGGATGGAAGCAAGACCCAAGCCATCAAGGATTGGCCAAGTCCTAGAAATGTGAAGGAGGTGCAGCGCTTCATTGGGTTTGCCAACTTCTATAGACGTTTCATTAGGAATTTCTCTGAGGTAGTGTCACCTATCACCCAACTTACCCGGAAAGAGTCTAGGTTCTCCTGGACTCCCCAAGCCCAGGAAGCATTTTCCCGTCTAAAAGATAAATTTACCACTGCACCTATCTTAGTACATCCCAACCCAGAACTTGCCTTCATAATAGAGGTGGATGCTTCAGACTGTGCCGTTGGAGCTATACTCTCTCAGAGAACAGGTGAGAAGAATGTCTTGCATCCCTGTGCCTTCTTTTCCCAGCAGTTGTCTTCGGCTGAGAGGAACTACGATGTGGGCAATAGAGAGTTGTTGGCCATTATTGCCGCCTTCAAAGAATGGAGACACCTTCTTCAGGGTGCTGCACAGCAAATAGTCGTCCTGACAGACCATCGTAACCTTGAATTTATCAGGTCGGCTAAGTGCCTGACTCCTCGCCAGGCTCGCTGGAATCTTTTCTTAAACCAATTTAATTTTATCATTTCTTATAGACCAGGATCGGCAATGGAAAGGCTGATGCACTCTCTAGGATTTATTCAGCAGAGACACGTCCACTTACTCCTCCTAAGACTATTCTTCCTGACTCTAGATTCCTGGGAGTGATTCATAATCAAGACCTACTTAAGGACATCAAGGAAGCATACCATGCGGATTCCTTTTTGGCACAACCCCCAAGGGACGTAAGTCTTGTCTTTAAGAATGGTGTGTGGATTCAGGGACAACGTCTGTATATTCCTGAAACAGTCAGATTGAGAGTATTGCAACTCATTCACGATTCCAAGATAGCTGGGCATAGAGGAATTCTAAAGACACAGGAATTTCTTTCTCGTTTCTTTTGGTGGCCCACTTGCAGGAAGGATGTTTTAAACTATGTCACTTCATGTGAAGTCTGTGCAAGATGCAAAACACCTCGCTCCTCACCAACTGGTCTGTTGCAACCCCTTCCCACCCCGTCCTGCCCGTGGGGATCCATTTCTATGGACTTCATTGTGGAGTTACCAACCTCTCAAGGGAAGAACACCATTCTAGTGGTGGTTGATCGTTTAACAAAAGCAGCTCATTTTATCCCTTGTGTCGGCTTACCCACTGCAAGACAGACATCAGATTTGATGATTAAAAATGTGTTTCGCTTACATGGAGTACCAGATGAGGTTATTTCGGATCGAGGGGTGCAATTCACTTCAAGGTTTTGGCAAAATTTCTGTGCAGCATTGGACATTAAAGTAAACCTTTCTTCTGCTTTTCATCCTCAGACTAATGGACAGACAGAACGAACCAATCAGACCCTGGAGCAGTATCTTCGCTGCTTTATCTGCCACCTACAGGATGATTGGGTGGATCTACTTCCACTGGCTGAGTTCTCTTATAACAACTCTCAGAGCGCCTCCACTAAGCAGTCTCCTTTTTACTCCAATTTAGGTTATCATCCTAATATTCTTCCTCGATTTCCCATAGAAACGCCTTTGCCAGCAGTGGCTGAAAGAATCACATCTTTACAAAAGAATATGGATCTTCTGAAGGGAAATCTGGAATTGGCTCAGGAAAGGTACAAGAAAGCCGCAGATAAATTTCGTAAACCTGCACCAGCTTTCAAGGTAGGAGACCTGGTCTGGCTGTCAACCAGAAATCTTAAGTTAAGAATTCCATCATCTAAGTTGGGACATAAATACATTGGACCTTATAAAATCAGTAAGATTATAAGTGCTGTCGCTTGTCGTCTTAAACTGCCCAGAACTATGAGAATCCACCCTGTCTTTCATGTATCCCTACTAAAGGCTGCGACACCCAATACGTTTCCTGGACGTTCTTCTCCTTGCCCTGACCCAGTGCTAGTCGATGGTCAGGAAGAATTTGTGGTGGAAAGGATTCTAGATTCCAGGTTGTATAGAAATCAGTTACAATATCTGATTAAATGGCAGGGCTACCCAGTGGAGGACAACTCATGGGAACCAGTCAATAACGTTAATGCTCCTCGCTTGCTCCGTCAGTTTCATCAGAGGTACCCACACAAGCCTGGTCTGAGGTCATCCGGAGGCTGTCCCTAAGGGGGGAGTAATGTAAGGTTCTGTGTACATGTTCCTGAAACTCAGTTTTTCCGTCAGCCATTTTACTTTCTGTCTTGCTGCAGCTATCTTGCCCTCAGTCAATATGGAGTTTCCAGCTTGCATGTTCCCGCCCTGATTCTCTCCTCTTGCTTCTTAAGCAGCCACAGCTGAGCAATCAGTGCTTCAGAATCAAGCTTGCAGTGAACCTGTGACCTGACTCCTGGAAGCCTTGGACCTTGTACTCCAGTTATTTCCTATTGTGGAACTTTGGAACACTCGTGGACTTTGGAACCTTGCTATTTGATAAATCCACGTTTGCATGGACTTACGGTAACAGAGAAGAGATCCTGAACCTGTTGTGGAGAGTGATTGCTGAGCTTGAATGACAAGGCTTCCGCACCTGGAAGCGAGGACTGGCAATCAGGAGAGACGGACTGGGCTGATATAAGTGAGCTGCCTTCCCATGATCCTCGCCAGTGATCAATTGTTGTTTCATGGTCCATTTGGAAGTCAGCTGGTGTCTTGCCTTCATCTGCTATTTTCAGATAAGTTATTTGCTGCTTGTTTCTATCGTGTTTGCTATTTCCATTTTTTGTCTGCACTTATGTGGGAAGTTAGCCGGGTTCCCCTTCACGGGCCTGTGCTACTCTCTGTTTTCAGTAGCCACTGTTAATTGTTCAATTGCTCTGTCCCTGCTATTTGAGTCGCTGCGGGTTAGCCGCTTGTTCACACCAGAGATCTGATTTAGCGGGTGGCGAAATCGTGTGATCTCAGCATTTTTTAAATCAGAAGTGTTGGAAGTTTTTCTAGGGTTTTGCTGGGTTGCAGATAGTATTCTGTCCTGTCCTGTCCTATCTAGGCAGTGTTTGGTCCCAGCGTTTGCTCACTCTATTTTCTGCCTGCGTTTGTATTTTGTCTTGTCTAACCGCCATTATATGTATGGGGGCTACCTATTCCTTTGGGGCTCTACTCCGGGGCAGTTAGCTTTCCTGTTTCTATCTTTAGGTGTAGCCAGCTCTCCAGCTGTGCCGAGGCGTCTAGGTTACCGTAGGTACGTCCCACGGCTGCTTCTAGTTGTGCGGTTAGTTTAGGGATCTGCAACCCATTAAGTTCCCAACCTCTCTGGGTGTTTGGCTGCCTTTGCTGTTTTTTGCTCCTGTCCTCCTCGGCTACCAAATCATAACAGGAGTGCATTATACTGTATGGATGACTGTGGGGAAAGCATTATACTGTATGGACTTTGGAGAGTGCATTATTCTGTAAGAACAATGGGGCGTGCAGTGTACTGCATCAGGACTATAGGGAGTGCATTATACTGTATGGACTATGGGGAGTGAAGTATACTGTATGGAGGACTATGAAGAGTGCATTATACTCTATATAGGTCTATGGGAGTGCATTATACTATATGGAGGACTCATAGGAGATCTCATTTACATGTATAAATATGTGTGGTCAATACAAAGGACTAGCATATGACTTATTCCTTCCAAAAACCATACTAAGGACCTGGAAGGACTCATTATGGGTGGAAGAAACGCGATTCTGGCAGCTAAATAGGAAAGGATTCTTTACAGTTAGAGCAGTCAGACTGTGGAATGCGCCACCTCAAGAGGTAGTAATCGCCGACACTATAACAGCTTTTAAAAAAAGGAGGGATGATTTCCTGAGTATATATAACATAGTGGTTTATAGATAAGTTAGTGATAACAAATGTATAATTGGTGGAGAAAGTTTTAACTCGATAGACCTAGGTCCTTTTTAACCTATATGATCTGCAAAATGTTGAAAAATTTAAATACAAAGTATATTAGACAGTTGTGGAGCTTTGTTATGCAGAGAACAAAGAGAACGTTCTAACAGGACAGATCCCCTATAAGTAAATGCATTAGCCGCTGTATTTTCTCTCATCTAATAGATTGGACTGCTTATGCTAATCACACTCTGATCAAACTCTGATCAGAGTTTCATCTGAGTTTGATCACAGTGTGATTCGATTTTCTAGGACAGGGGTCCTCAAACTACAGCCCGCGGGCCACATGCGGCCTGCCGAGGACTTTTATCCGGCTCCTGGGCCGCCCGACATTGAACTTCACTGCAGTTTAATGCCAGTGGGCCCTGTAATCGCGGGCGGAACAACGAGGCACCGAGGAAAGGCATTGCGCAGCCCTATGTATGCAGCAAGCACACACAGATGACATGATTGGCATCACGCCGCCTGCACGGCCTGATGACGTCACGTCGCCTGTGCCGGAAGAAGATGGAGACAAGCAGGCGCCTCTTTAGAGCAGCGAGGAACATAGGTGAGTACTGTATTTTTTTTCCAACGCCGGGTCCTATTGGGGACCTGTGCTGCCTATTGGGGACATTAACCTGCCTATTAGGGACCTTTGCTGCCTATTGGGGACCTGTACTGCATATTGGGGACCTGTGCTGCATATTCAGGACCTTTACCTGCCTATTGGGGACCTGTGCTGCCTATTGGGGACCTGTGCTGTCTATTGGGGACATTTACCTGCCTATTGGGGACCTGTGCTGCATATTGGGGAACTGTGCTGCCTATTGGGGACATTTACTGCCTATTGGGGACCTGTGCTGCCTATTGGGGATCTATGCTGCCTATTGGGGATCTGTGCTGCCTATTGGGGACCTGTGCTGCATATTGGGGACCTGTGCTGCCTATTGGGGATCTGTGCTGCCTATTGGGGATCTGTGCTGCCTATTGGGGATCTGTGCTGCCTATTGGGGACCTGTGCTGCATATTGGGGAGCTGTGCTGCTATTGGGGACATGAACCTGCCTATTGGGGACATGTGCTGTATATTGGGGACCTGCACTGCATATTGGGGACCTGTGCTGCATATTTGGGACATGTGCTGCATATTGGGGACATATAACTGCCTATTGGGGACATTTACCTGCCTATTGTGGACATATACCTGCCTATTGGGGACATTTACCTGCCTATTAGGGACCTGTGCTGCCTATTGGGGACATTTATCTGCCCATTGGTGACCTGTGCTGCCTATTGGGGACCTGTTCTGCATATTGGGGACCTTTACCTGCCTATTGGGGACCTGTGCTGCCTATTGGGGACCTTTGCTGTCTATTGTGTCATGTGCTGCATATTGGGGACCTTTACCTGCCTATTGCGGACCTGTGCTGCCTATTGGGGACCTTTGCTGCATGTTGGGGCCCAAGTGCTGCATGTTGGGGACCTGTGCTGCCTATTGGGGACATTTACCTGCCTATTGGGGACCTGTGCTACCTATTGGGGACTATGCTGCCTATTGGGGACAAGGCTACCTATTGGGACATTTACCTGCCTATTGGGGACTATGCTGCCTTTTGGGGACATTTACCTGCCATCTCAGCCTGAGATAAAAGTGGAGTTCCACCAATATGGGCACTGATCAGGCTGCAGTGATGGGCAGTGCAGTCTGTATGTCTCTGTGTGGGCAATTTTATTGCTGGTATATTGTTTTTGTAGCTCTGTATATATATATTGGTATTTTACTAATAGCAATTTTGAATCCCTAGGAAACAATGTTATCAAGAAAGAAAGAAAATGTAATCAAAGTGTAGGATTTTCAAAGTACCCATTAAAAAATTGGTAAGTTTGTTGATTTAACTTCTTCATTTTAAATATTGTATTTGTTCCTGTTTTGTTTTACTACTTCAAAATAAGATATGTGCAGTGCGCATAGCAATTTCTTCATAGTTTTTCTTTAAACTATATTCCAGCCCTCCAATGGTCCGAGGGACCGTGATCTGACCCCCTGTTTAAAAAGATTGAGGATGCCTGTTCTAGGATATGGAGAAGATGGAACAAAAAATTTCTTTATTCTGTCAGTGCACGTCAGTGCATGTTATCCGAGTGCAGTCCAATGTTTTCCTTGGACTCACTGACTTGAATGGCCAACTGACATCCGATAATGGGAGGCAAATTGTTCACACTGCAATTTTTTTTGGACTCTGAGGATAAAATCGGACATGTGCACAGCCCCATAGACTAGCATTGCTCTGAGTGTGATCCGATGTTTTGTCGGATTGCACTCGGACTGAAAATACAGTTGTCTGCATGAGTTCCATAGGAAATACATCAACAGCCAGCAATGCAATTAAAGAGATTCACCTGTTAACTACTTGTATCTTAAAATATTTGTATAGAAAAACTATAACATTTCTGTAACACTAATAATAATCCCACTGGCTTTGCCAAAATGACATCACAGTAGAAAAAACAAAGTACAAGCGCTGCCGGCTACAAATTTCTTATCTGCAGTCAAAGCAATTTTCACTGTTGCTGCATTGGATTCTATTTGCAAACTCCGGAGAGGGATGTGACCACCATACAGATGTGCTAGCGAGGACGGAAGGCATTGATCAGCCAGGCACTGCGGCAGCTAACAAAATTATTTACACATTGTTTGGACACGTTGATAGTCATGTTGAAGATTTCAGGACGCTGCGCAAGACTGGGAAACTAACATCCCTATAGATCACCCAGGCCACATTCTGACTATTACCTACCAAGGGCAGAACTACCATTGCTACAACAACTTCATGTGTCCCAGGGGTCGCTGACTGTCATCACTGAACATATGGAGAGGATAAATTACAGTGCAGGTTTCTCTCAAACTATGATGTGCAGAGACACTGGGGGATACAGGCAGAAAACACTGAATAATCAGAGTATTGATCATGTCTACAAAAGAGCTGAACTGCAGCTTTATAGCATAGGAATAGTCTGCAGGGACATGCCTATAGATCAGTCATTCCGTAGATGTAACTGGGAACATGTATGGAGTCACTGAGACCCTATAAAGCAGGAAAACTGGAAGTGACAGAACTTATGATTCCATAATATTGACTGTTCCATATTTTCTTCCTGTGACTTTAATTGAGGGGAGACTCAATTTTCCATAAGAGCAGGATAGGTGATGACTTTCTGATATGTGTGGGTCTGGCTGCGGAGAATCCCACTGACCCCAAGATTGGGACTCTCAAATGCCCTAACGGACTTTAGTGGTCCTCTGTTCATGTCTGCCACTGCTCCAATCATACTCTGTGGGACTGTTAGTGAAAGCTGAGCAAAGTAGGGGAGTTATATGGGTCGTAACCCTATGATCAGAAAGTGTCTACCAATCATATGGATAGGTAATAGCGTTCAAAGCTGGGAATTACCCCTTAATGGAAATTTATTTGCCATGTTGGTGACCCAGCTTCAAATCCCTCCAAAGACAACCTCTCTGTAAAGTGCAAATGTTCACCTTGAGTTTGTGTGAATTTCTTTTCACACTCCAAAGACTTGTCACTGGGGTGAGTGATTACAGTGTTTGTAAGGTGCTGCAGAATATGATGGCATGGAAAAAATTAAGGCCATATTACTGTCTGTGCAGATTTATATTCGTCACTGATAGATGTGTATGGACCCATAGCGTGCCTGTGATTTTGTACAGAAGACACAGCATGTTCCATAAAGGCCTAAAGGGAGAATAAAGCACCTTGCAGAGGCACATATGGCTCTATGCACATATATGTTTCTTTAGAACTATTCCTTGAACAGAAAAAATAAGAAAGTGATACATCATAATGAAATCCATTTACTTTTAATAAGAAACCCACTTTATAGACTTTGTTGAGTATATCAATTTCTGCAACCTCCCACAATGTTATCCTTAATTTTTTCCATTGTATGTGAATCGGGTTGGACACTCGCTGCAGAATTTGCAGCATCAGGAGGCTAGAATATAAAATTAGAGGTAAAATTCATTAGTGTCATGACCTAATTACATGAAGTGTGTATTGTCAACAGGTTCCCTTTAAAATTTTGTTAATACAATGCTCAGCAGTCCCATAGATACTTGCAGCAGCAGGGCTGTCAATTACCTCCAAAAGATCCAGATAAGTGGGTCCTGGGATGCTCTTATCTTAATTTACTATTCACTCTGTGTGGTTCTCAGTCATAAAGATTATCTCCTAGCTGCACATTAAACATCTCAGTAGAGGTGCAATGAGCTCGGACTGACACCTTCATCGACTATAAGCCCTCGTCACACACAGCGATCTCGCTAGCGAGATCGCTGCTGATTCACTAGTTTTGTGACGCAACAGCGATCTCCCCAGCGATATCGCTGTGTGTGACATTCAGCGACGATCAGCCCCCCTGCTGGGTATCGCTGATCGCCGCTGAATGTTCTGGACTTTTTTTTGCTCGTTGGTTTCCTGCTGGCTATCGCTGCGTGTGGCAGGCAGGAGACCAGCAATCAGCTGGTAACCAAGGTACACATCGGGTTTCCAGGTGCCGGAAGGCGCCTGGAAACTCGATGTGTACGTTGGATACCAGCGCGCTGCTGCAGGGGAACTGGTAACCAAGGTACACATTGGGTTTCCAGGTGCCGCGCAGCACCTGGAAACCCAACCTTGGTTACCAGCTCCCTGCACCAGCGGGCTGGTATCCAACGTACACTGCGGGTAACTAAGCGACGTTACCCGCAGTGTCGCTGTCCTGATCGCTGCCTGTTTGTCAGTTTACCAGCGATCATGTAGCGACACACCAGCGATCCTGACAAGTGCATATCGTTGTCGGGATCGCTGGTGTGTCGCTATGTGTGACGGGGCCCTTACCTCTAAAGCTCCAATCATAATTTGCTCAAGTGTAAACACAAGTATAAGGGGAAATGGTGGAATATTTATATTTTTGTCAATAATTTTAATGTAGAAAACAATAACACTCTGATCCTAACTGTGTAATACTGCTGCTTAATAAATTTATTGAAGTGTGGATAGAGGGAATCTGTATAATACACTGTAAATGCAATACATAATCCTATATTGATACTCATTTCCTTTTTGTAATATACTCCAGAGCTGCACTCACTATTCTGCTGGTGCAGTCACTGTGTACATACATTACTGATCCTGTACTGATCCTGAGTTGCATCCTGTATTATACTCCAGAGCTGCACTCACTATTCTGCTGGTGCAGTCACTGTGTACATACATTACATTACTTATCCTGTACTGATCCTGAGTTACATCCTGTATTATACTCCAGAGCTGCACTCACTATTCTGCTGGTGCAGTCACTGTGTACATACATTACATTACTTATCCTGCACTGATCCTGAGTTACATCCTGTATTATACTCCAGAGCTGCACTCACTATTCTGCTGGTGCAGTCACTGTGTACATACATTACATTACTTATCCTGTACTGATCCTGAGTTACATCCTGTATTATACTCCAGAGCTGCACTCACTATTCTGCTGGTGGAGTCACTGTGTACATACATTACATTACTTATCCTGTACTGATCCTGAGTTACATCATTTATTATACTCCAGAGCTGCACTCACTATTCTGCTGGTGGAGTCACTGTGTACATACATTACATTACTTATCCTATATATACTGATCCTGAGTTACATCCTGTATTATACTCCAGAGCTGCAGTCACTATTCTGCTGGTGGAGTCACTGTGTACATACATTACATTACTTATACTGTACTGATCCTGAGTTACATCCTGTATTATACCCCAGAGCTGTACTCACTATTCTGCTGGAGGAGTCACTGTGTACATACATTACATTACTTATACTGTACTGATCCTGAGTTACATCCTGTATTATACCCTAGAGCTGCACTCACTATTCTGCTGGTGGAGTCACTGTGTACATACATTACTTATTCTGTACTGATCCTGAGTTACATCCTGTATTATACTCCAAAGCTGCACTCACTATTCTGCTGGTGGAGTCACTGTGTACATACATTACATTACTTATACTGTACTGATCCTGAGTTACATCCTGTATTATACCCTAGAGCTGCACTCACTATTCTGCTGGTGGAGTCACTGTGTACATACATTACTTATTCTGTACTGATCCTGAGTTACGTCCTGTATTATACTCCAGAGCTGCACTCACTATTCTGCTGGTGGAGTCACTGTGTACATACATTACATTACTTATACTGTACTGATCCACTGTACTGATCCTGAGTTACATCCTGTATTATACCCTAGAGCTGCACTCACTATTCTGCTGGTGGAGTCACTGTGTACATACATTACATTACTTATCCTGTACTGATTCCTGAGTTACATCCTGTATTATACTCCAGAGCTGCACTCACTATTCTGCTGGTGGAGTCACTGTGTACATACATTACATTACTTATACTGTACTGATCCTGAGTTATAAGCAGCTTGACCTGTCAGACAAAGATAAGGTATTTGGCAGCCCCTGAAATCCCAGGACCCTTGCATGTATCAGACTGGTTAAGAGATGGATCTAGACCCCACACATATTGACACACAAAGGTGTGTTCCTCAGGGACAATGGGTCCTGGGATTTTAGTGGCTGCTAAGTACCTTACTATTTTTGTCTGACTGTTTTGGCTGCTTATGATTTGATTGTGATTTGTTTATATTCTCATTCTTGCATCTTAGGGACTCTTTTTTACACAGCATTTTTACATAAATGGATTTAATATCTACCTTAACATATAATAATCTTTATATAGCGGCAACATATTCCGCAGCGCTTTACAGTTTAAGAGTTTCAAACACAACAGTTATAAGTAACAAAGTTAACAATAATACAATAATTAAAGCAAAATAAAACGACCCTCTACAATGAGGTGGGGGAATACAAAGTACAGGTGTGCATTTACAATGATGTTCCAGCCATCTTGAGGGAGTGGGGATGGATGGAGATAGTGAATGGGCTACACACACTTAAGGGCATGTCACACTAAGCAAGATCGCTAACGAGATCGCTCAAGCGCCAGCGATTTTATGACGCAGCAGCGACATCGTTAGCGACGTCGCTGTGTGTGACATGTAGCGGCGATGTGGCCCCGCTGCGATGTCGCTGATTGTGCACGAACGGTTTGGGCCGTATTTTGATCGTTGGTGTCCCGCTGGTGAGCCTGAATTGCTGTGTTTGACACCTTTTATGAACGATGTGCGACCTCGTTGGCGACTCATATGTCAGCGGCGCAGGCGGGACTAGGTTTTCTTTAGTAACGCCCCTCAGCTCCGATTGCTGGCCACATCACCTCAGCAATAAATGAAAACGGAAAAAAATGAATCGGGGCAAACGCAATAGCGGCACAGACTGTCACTTTACGATCGCAATGGCGTGTCATGTCTGCGTGGCTGGGGCGCCTAGCTGGGACCTGTGTCTCATGTCTGTGCATTGTTGGGGCGCCAGGCTGGGACCGGTCACTTTGCGATCGCAATGGCGTCTCATGTCGGCGTGGCTGGGGCGCCTACCTGGGACCTGCAACCTTGCGATCGCAATGGCGTCTGGTGTCTGTGCGCGGCTGGGGCGCCTGGCTGGGACCGGTCACTTTGCGATCGCAATAGCGTCTCGCGTTGCAAGTGCGACGAGTTTATGGCGCACGTACGCTGTGACATCACGACGCTGGCGTCGTTCATGCGGCGTTATTAATATCTATAGAACATGGCAGCAAGGCAGCATGCAGCACCATGGGGAGACGCAGACGTGCGTTACCTGGTGAAAAAAAGTGATGCATGGGACTATGAGTGCAGGATCCCGACAGCGCATCCCATGCATCACAAGAAGGCGGTCCTCCGCCGAATCAAGAGGGGCCTTTCTCGGTGGTTTGGGGTGGAGAGGACACCCACCCAAATAAGGAAGAAGCAGGCGGACCTGCGCTACCGGTCAAGCGATATGGTCGCCAGCATCCGTGTACAGCTTCACAGGCATCGTGGTGAGTGTTGGTGAGGGTATCTGGAGAGGTGTTGTGAATAGGCTGGAAATGAGTTCTGAGCAGAAGCTCCCTCTGGTGGTTACAAACGGTACTGGACTGTCCAGTGAAGATTGTGAGGATTGGGAATCAGGTGTTACTGACTGGTCTTATATAAGGGAGTCACCTTCCCATCAGGGTTGCCGGTGATCAATTGTTCTGGTCTCAATCCTTGATTCCTGTTTCCATGGTAGCCTGCTGTGACGAGGCGTCTAGGACCAACGTAGGAACGCTCCACGGCTGCCTCTAGTTGTGGTGGTTAGTCAGGGTACTGCAATCTCATAGTTTCCAACTGCTCTGGTGTATTTCCTTTTTTGCCTGCTCTCCTCAGCTACCAAATCATAACAGTATCACCGGCCAAAACTGAAAATTATATTGTACTCACAGAAGGGAAAAATATTGTGAAAGAAAAAAGTTGTCAGAGTTGTCAGAGATTTTTTATTTTTTTTTTCTGTTTGTTGCATTTTTTTTTTTCCCTCTGTATCTCTGGGTGCTGAGGAGGATTTTTTTTTTTCTCTCAATGGAGTTTGCACAGTTGTCTGGCCGTGTGGATCAGCTTGCCACTGAAGTTCGGAGTATTGCTACCTATCTTGCTAGGTTGCCTGTTGTGGAACCTAGGATTCCCATGCCAGATTTGTTTTTAGGGGATCGAGCTAAGTTTCTGAATTTCAAAAATAACTGTAAATTGTTTTTTGCCTTAAAATCTAAGTCCTCAGGGAACGCAGCGCAGCAGGTTCAAATTGTCATCTCTCTCCTGCGCGGTGACCCTCAGGATTGGGCTTTTTCCCTGACACCACACCTGGGGATCCTGTTTTGAGTGATGTTGATGCGTTTTTTCAGGCTTTGGGGTTATTGTACGATGAGCCTAATGTCACTGATCAAGCTGAAAAAACTTTGTTGGCATTAAGTCAGGGGCTTGAGGACGCTGAGTTATACTGTCAGAGATTCCGTAGGTGGGCAGTCCTGACTAAATGGAATGACGACGCTTTGGCAGCTCTTTTTCGGAAGGGACTGTCAGATAATGTAAAGGATGTTATGGTGGGATTCCCTGTTCCCCTGGTCTCAATGATTCTATGTCATTAGCGATTCAAATTGACAGACGTTTGCGTGAGCGGAAAGGTATGCGTGGAATAATGTTGCCTTGTGAACCTGCTTCTGAATCCATGCAGTGTGATAGAGTGGTTTCTGGGGCACAGCGTCATGAATTTCGAAGGCGCAATGGTTTATGTTTCTACTGTGGTGATGCCTCTCATGCTATTTCTGTCTGCCCTAATCGGGGAAGACGTTTTGCTCGCTCAGTTGTCTTGGGTAGTGTTCAGACTAAGTTTTTGTTAACTGTTACCCTGATATGCTCTCTGTCCTCATTTTCTGCTCAGGCTTTCGTTGATTCTGGAGCAGCTATTAACCTGATGGATTTTGATTTTGCTAAACGTTGTGGGTTTCCCTTGATACCCCTACGGAAGTCTATTCCCCTACTGGGGATCGATTCTACCCCTTTGGCTGAGAATAAACCTCAGTTCTCTACTCAGGTGATAATGAGGGTAGAACCTGATCATCAGGAGAGTTGCAAATTTTTGGTTCTGTATAATCTGCATGACATTATCGTACTGGGTTTCCCTTGGTTACAGTCTCATAATCCTGTTTTGGATTGGAAATCTGTGTCTGTTACCAGTTGGGGCTGTCAATGTGTTAATACCAACACTCCTGTTTTTTCTGCCTCCCCCAGGCTCAGGATATTCCTGACTTTTTGATTGATTTTTCTGATGTGTTTAGCGAAAGTAAATCTGCATCCTTACCTCCCCATAGGAGCTATGACTGCGCTATTGAATTAGTGCCTGGTTGTAAATTCCCTAAAGGTCGCCTTTTTAACTTGTCTGTACCTGAACATGACGCTATGCGGTCTTATATCAAGGAGTCATTGGAGAAGGGTCATATCAGACCATCCTCTTCACCCTTAGGTGCCGTTTTTTTCTTTGTGGCCAAAAAGGATGGTTCATTAAGGCCGTGTATTGATTATCGTCTCTTGAACAATATTACTGTAAAATATCAATATCCGTTACCCTTGATCTCTGATCTGTTTTCCAGGGTGAAAAACGCTACTTGGTTTACCAAGCTTGACCTCAGGGGGGCATATAACCTTATTCGCATTAAGCACGGGGATGAATGGAAGACGGCATTTAATACCCCTGAAGGGCATTTTGAGTACCTTGTGATGCCCTTAGGGCTCACTAATGCTCCTTCTGTCTTCCAGTCCTTCATGAATGACATTTTCAGGGATTTTGTGGATAAATTTCTGATTGTTTATTTGGATGATATCTTGATTTTTTTCCAATGACTGGGACTCTCATGTAAAGCATGTTCGGACTGTGTTCCAGATTTTGAGAGAGAATGCTCTGTATGTGAAGGGATCAAAGTGTTTTTTTGGCGTTCAGAGGATCTCATTTCTGCGTTTCATTTTGTCCCCATCTGTTATTGAAATGGACCCGGTCAAAGTTCAGGCTATCTGTGATTGGGTCCAACCTACTTCTTTAAAGGCTCTTCAAAGATTCTTGGGTTTTGCCAATTTTTATCGTAAATTTATTGGCAATTTCTCTGTTATTGTTAAACCATTAACTGATTTGACCAAGAAGGGTTCTGATGTGGTGAATTGGCCTCCTGAGGCAGTCTCTGCATTTCAGGAACTTAAGCAGAGATTCACTTCTGCTCCTGTTCTACGGCAGCCTGATGTTTCTCTACCATTTCAGGTGGAGGTTGATGCCTCTGAAATTGGGGCAGGTGCTGTTTTGTCCCAAAGAGATCCAGAGACCTCTAAAAGTAACCCTTGTGCCTTTTTCTCTCGAAAATTTTCTCCCACTGAACGTAATTATGACGTGGGTAATCGGGAGTTATTAGCCATGAAGTGGGCTTTTGAAGAGTGGAGACATTGGCTGGAGGGAGCCAAACATCAGGTGGTGGTCCTTACTGACCATAAGAATCTAGTTTATCTGGAATCTGCCAAGCGACTTAATCCTAGACAGGCCAGGTGGGCCTTGTTTATCACACGTTTTAATTTTGTGGTTTCATTTCTTCCTGGCACTAAAAATGTTAAGGCGGATGCCCTCTCGAGGAGTTTCCTGCGGACTCTCCTGAGTTATCTGATCCTTCTGTTATTTTGAAAGAGGGTGTAGTTCTTTCCGCCATCTCGCCCAATTTGAGACTGGCTCTGGAGGGGTGCCAGGAGGATAAGCCCGAGCGCTGCCCTGTTGGGAAACTGTTTGTCCCGGACCAGTGGAAAAAGAGTGTAATGTCTGAGATTCATTGTTCCGCGTTGGCCGGTCATCCCGGAATTTTTGGTACCAGGGACTTGGTTGGTCTGTCCTTTTGGTGGCCTACCTTGTCTCGTGATGTCAGGGAGTTTGTGCAGACCTGCGGGACTTGCTCTCGCTCCAAGCCTTGCTCTCGTTCTAGTGGTTTGTTGATGCCATTACCGGTGCCCAAGAGACCATGGACCCATATCTCTATGGATTTCATTTCCGACCTCCCTGTTTCTCAGAGAATGACCGTCATCTGGGTGATTTGCGATAGGTTTTCCAAGATGATACATCTTGTGCCATTACCTAAGTTGCCTTCCTCCTCTGAATTGGTGCCTTTGTTCCTTCAGCACGTGGTTCGTTTACACGGCATTCCTGAGAACATTGTGTCTGACAGAGGAGTCCAGTTTGTTTCCAGATTTTGGAGGACCTTTTGTTCTAAAATTGGTGTTCAATTGTCTTTCTCCTTGGCGTTTCATCCTCAGACCAATGGTCAAACTGAGAGAACAAACCAGACATTGGAGACTTATCTAAGATGCTTTGTGTCTGCTGATCAGGATGACTGGGTCTCTTTTTTGCCTTTGGCTGAGTTTGCTCTTAATAATAGGGCTAGCTCTGCCACTTTGATGTCTCCATTTTTCTGTAATTCTGGGTTTCACCCTTGATTTTCTTCTGGACAGACGGAGGCTTCTGTCTGCCCAGGTGTTGACTCTGTTGTGGAGCGTATGCAACAGATTTGGGACCAGGTAGTGGAGAGGTTGTCCCTCTCTCAGGAGAGGGCCCAGCGGTTTGCTAACCGGCATAGGACTGATGGTCCTCGGTTTAAAGTGGGGGACTTGGTCTGGTTGTCCTCAAGAAATATTCCTATGAGAGTGGCATCTCCTAAATTTAAGCCTAGGTTCATTGGACCTTATAAGATCATGGAGATTCTTAACCCTGTTTCTTTTCGTTTGCTTCTTCTAGGGACATTTAAGATCCATAACGTGTTCCACAAGTCCTTGTTGAAGAGGTTTGTTGAGCCAGTGATTCCTACTACTGTGCCTCCTGACCCTGTTTTGGTTGAGGGCAATCTGGAGTATGTGGTTGAGAAAATATTGAATTCTGTTTTTCTAGACGGAAACTCCAGTATTTGGTTAAATGGAGAGGTTATGGTCAGGAAGACAATTCTTGGGTGTTTGCTTCGGACATCCATGCTAGGAGACTCATCCGTGCGTATCATAGAACTCATCCTGACCGACCTGGTTGCTCAAATGAGGGTTCGGGGACCCCTCCTCAAGGGGGGGTACTGTTGTGAATAGGCTGGAAATGAGTTCTGAGCAGAAGCTCCCTCTGGTGGTTACAAACGGTACTGGACTGTCCAGTGAAGATTGTGAGGATTGGGAATCAGGTGTTACTGACTGGTCTTATATAAGGGAGTCACCTTCCATCAGGGTTGCCGGTGACCAATTGTTCTGGTCTCAATCCTTGATTCCTGTTTCCTTGGTAGCCTGCTGTGACGAGGCGTCTAGGACCAACGTAGGAACGCTCCACGGCTGCCTCTAGTTGTGGTGGTTAGTCAGGGTACTGCAATCTCATAGTTTCCAACTGCTCTGGTGTATTTCCTTTTTTGCCTGCTCTCCTCAGCTACCAAATCATAACAGAGAGGCTAGGTTAAGGCTGTGACGGGAGTACCAGTAGTAATGGGGTTACAGGCAGTGACGGGAGTACCAGTAGTGATGGGGTTACAGGCAGTGACGGGAGTACCAGTAGTGGTGGGGTTACGGACAGTATAGTCCTCCATACAGTATTATGGGCACCACATAGTGCGCCATACAGAATGGGCTCCATATAATGCTCCATACAGAATAGGCCCATATGTGCTCCATATGATGCTCCATATATAAAGGGCCCTATATGATGCCCCATAAATAATGAACCCATATGATGCTTTTGTATATGATGGGCCCCATATGATGCTCCAGTGTATAATGCTCTCCATATATTGCTCCAAACATTAAAAAAATGAAAGACCTCTCCTCGCTGGGCACTGCTGTACTCTGGACTCCTCAGTGTCGCGATCTTATAGCTATCACTGTGACTGTTCAGGCAGAGGGCGCACAGACGTGACGTCATCGCGCTCTCTGACCTGAATGTCACTGTCAGGAAATGCGGAAGATGTCACAGCGGTGGAGCAGGGAGAGGCAGTGGCGTAGCGACCCGGGTGCGGGGGGTGCGGGCCGCACCGGGTGACACCACTGCTTGGGGTGACACCACCAGCCGGTCTCAGCTGATCGCGCAGTGCATCGCCCTTTTTCTGCGAAGATTATTTCTACCTCAAGTATCAGACATCGGTTTACGGGCAAAATTACAAAGAAAGGATGGAGACGTGATGGTTCGGAATATTAGCCCTGCCACACTGCTCCAGCAGTGGCCCGCACCCGTCGAGGATCAGAACTAGACAGCGATCTGCACATCCATATTACTACTCCTCTGTTCCGGTCTGTAGGAGTCCCAAGATGGCTACCACAGCGTTTCCGGTCCGTCACTTCCGGCGTGTGGGATCGTTAGGACACGGCCGGAAGCGGCGAGGCAGCTGAAGCTTTCTGAGCTGTTAGTTCAGTTTGTGTGTGAAGCTGAGCACCTTGTGAAGATGGGGAAGAGACAGCACCAGAAGGATAAGATGTGAGTGTGGCGCCCACTGCTGGAGCATGAGTGTAGTGATTCCTGAGACCCCCTCCTGTGTGTGACGTGTGGTCCCCGCCTGGGCAGCACTCTGATCACACACAGAGATCCCTATTGGCAGTGGGTTTGGATCTGTCCCAACATCCCCCAACAATACACTGTTGAGTAGTATGGTCGTAATTGAAGAGATCATGTGTAGCTAAGTGTCGCTTATTGATTGATGAGCGGATAAAGAATTGTTTAGCCTCTGTTTTTTTTGTTTTATACGGCATTGCTATGGTTTTGGACAGATCTTGATCGGCTGCTTGCTCTCCGTTATGGATTCTCTTTTCTTTAATAGGTACATCACATGTGCAGAGTACACAAACTTTTATGGAGGAAAAAAAGCAGGTATGATCTCTCTGGAGCCATGCATACAAGGGTGGGAGCGGAGCCATGCATACAAGGGAGCGAGCAGAGCCATGCATACAAGGGTGGGAGCGGAGCCATGCATACAAGGGTGGGAGCGGAGCCACGCATACAAGGGTGGGAGCGGAGCCACGCATACAAGGGTGGGAGCGGAGCCACGCATACAAGGGTGGGAGCGGAGCCACGCATACAAGGGTGGGAGCACAAACGGCGGAGGATCCAGGAGCCCCGGAGCGCCGGGCGTATTGCGACAGATCGCGGTGGCAGCACGAGCCGCGAGGGAGCAGGTTAGGCGCCGGTCGTGACTGTGGCGCGAGGAGAAAGGGCCGCTGTCTGGAGGTGAGGGGGTGGGCTGACATGGCCTGCACAGGGGGCTGCTGATACTGGGGTGACGGGACAGGTGAGGGGCCCAGCGGGGGGCGATGTCTGCTGCTCATCCTCTACTGTTCAGGTACTGTGTGAGTATGGGGTGCAGGGATTGTGGGGGCTACAAGGCCAGATCCCCCCTCAGGTGCAGGGATCCACTGGCTGTGATCTCAGATCACTCCCCCCCATAAGGTGCAGAGATCTACTGGCTGTGATCTCAATTTCCCCCTCTATGTGCAGGGATCTACTGGCTGTGATCTCAGATCTCTCCCACTGAGGTGCAGGGATCTACTGGCTGTGATCTCAGATCACTTCCCCCCATAAGGTGCAGGGATCTACTGGCTGCAATCTCAGATCTCCCCTCTATGTGCAGGGATTCTACTGGCTGTGATCTCAGATCTCCCCCCTCTATGTGCAGGGATCTACTGGCTGTGATCTCATATCCCCACCTCCCTGAAGGGGATCTGTCGCAGGGTTCTCCTTTGCAGGTCGCTTCTGGACGCTGTTTTAATATTACTCCTCTGTTACTGAGAAATCAGTGTGAAATAATATGCAAATAAGGCTGAAGAGCTATGGTAGATCTGAAGCCTCTGTCACTCCAGCTCTATTCCCCTTCACTGCCTCCTCCTGTTTGACTGACAGCTCTGCTGCTTGAATTCACACAATAGAGGCCTCTGCGCTCTGTTAAAGTGCTCCTGTGATCAGGATTGTGCTCAGTAACTACAGACAATGTCAGGTCGGCGCCGCTATACTGATTACACTGATACCTGTCAGCAGGATTGTGCTCAGTGACTACAGACAGTGTCAGGTCAGTGCCGTTATACTGATTACACTGATACTTGTCAGCAGGATTGTGCTCAGTGACTACAGAGTCAGGTCAGCGCCGTTATACTGATCACACTGATACCTGTCAGCAGGATTGTGCTCAGTGACTACAGGCAGTGTCAGGTCAGCGCCGTTATACTGATTAGGCCGGGATCACACATGCGACGAAGTCGTCCGACACTCGCATGTGAAATCCCAGCTCTGGCGCCGGCACTCGGGAGTGGAGCGAGCGGCTGCATAGAAATACATGCAGCCGCTCGCTCCTCTCCCGAGTGTCGGCGTCAGAGCTAGGATTTCACATGTGAGTGTCGGACGACTTCGTCGCATGTGTGATCCCGGCCTTAAACTGATACCTGTCAGCAGGATTGTGCTCAGTGACTCGGGGTGGGGGTGACACCATTTTATACCGCACCGGGTGACACCAGCCCTAGCAACGCCACTGGGGAGAGGTGCTCCCAGGTGCGCCAGGTGCTGACACCGGCCCTGCAGGCATTGACGGGAGTACCAGTAGTGATGGGGTTACAGGCAGTGACGGGAGTACAGCAGTGATGGGGTTAGTATGAGTATTCCACTCAATTGTATTTTTTTTCACCAGCACTACCATCACCAGCTGCTCCATCACCAGCTGCTCCACCCTCACCAACTGCTCCACCCTCACCAGCATCATCAGCAGGAACCCCTCCTCAAGGTGCTACCCCGCCTCCACAGTTTGGGTCCTCCACATCCTCCCCATAATTGGCTTCTCTCCAGTGTCACTCCGTGACATTTATGCAGGCTCGCCTTCAGGTAATTTACGCACATAATATAAGCTTCCGACAAGTTTGACAACATTGTTAGGTCTTAAAATGTGTAATGGCTGTTGTGATATATATATTTTTCTGTGTTTCCCTAGCCGGCGGTGCCACAGGTTCTGGGTGGGCAGTAAGCGGCTCTTCTGGTGAACCGCAGTCAGCCGAAAACCGTAAGTGTTAAACAGCAAACATGTAACATGTACATGTTGATGTTGCAACAGAATTCCCTGGTTAACTGTTACCATTACCTCCACAGAAATCCCCACTGCCCAGGACCTGTTGGCATCACACAGACGGCTGATGGCAGCAATGGTAGACCACGGGGTGACGCTGGAGAGGTTTGCGGCTGGCCTCCAAAGGGGGGGCAGTCAGTAATTTTTTTTTTTTAGTATTTTTATTCTTTTATTGTTTTTTTATTTTGTTTATATATGTTTATATTTGTTTGTACATATGACTACAAATATACATTATATATTTTACATTTATATACGCAGCTATGGTGTATTATTTGTAATTTTTTCTTATAAGGTTTTAGCGCTAGTGTGACCAGGGCCTTTAAAGGAAATGTTGTTAATTTTTGAAATTTTTTTAATTTTATTTTCTTACCAATGCTGAAACTCCTATGACTGCTGGTACTCCCATGACCCCGTGTGTGACAAGTAGATACAAGTAGATGGAATAAAAATACAACATTTTAATAGTTGTCAACAATATTGTTGACATTAATAACAAACATAAGAATAAAAGACCACAATTCAGTAGATAAATAAGATTTTTATAAAAAAAAATGTAACAATGTAAAAAAATATATAGACAACAAAAAACTTTTGAAATATTTGAAAAACTACAGCTGCTGGTAACATGTCTCGTTGCCATTACTACGTTGCCTTGGCGGTGTATAAAAATAAGGTGGTGTAACAACGTTTTGGTTTGGCTTATTTATCCCAATTGGGTTCATAGAATCATAGAATGGTAGAGTTGGAAGGGACCTCCTGGGCCATCTGGTCCAACCCCCTGCTCAAAGCAGGATTCTCTAAATCATCCCAGACAGATGTCTATCCAGCCTCTGTTTGAAGACTTCCATTGAAGGAGAACTTACCACCTCTCGTGGCAGCCTGTTTCACTCCTTGATCACCTAACTGTCAAAAAGTTTTTTCTAATATCTAATCTGTGTCTCCTCCATTCAGTTTCATCCCATTGCTTCTAGTCTTTCCTTGTGCAAATGAGAATAAAGATGATCCTTCTACAATGTGACAGCCCTTGAGATATTTGTAGACAGCTATTAAGTCTCCTCTCAGTCTTCTTTTTTGCAAGCTAAACAGTCCCAAATCCTGCAACCGTTCCTCATAGGACATGGTTTGCAGACCGGTCACCATTCTGGTGGCTCTCCTTTGAACTTGCTCCAGTTTGTTGATGTCTTTTTTAAAATGTGGTGCCCAAAACTGGACACAGTATTCCAGATGAGGTCTGACCAAAGAGGAGTAGAGGGCAATAATGACATCACGTGATCTAGACTGTATGCTTCTGTTGATACATCCTAGAATTGTATTTGCCTTTTTTGCTGCTGCATCACACTGTTGACTCATGTTCAGTCTGTGATCCATTAGTATAACCCAAGTCTTTTTCACATGTGCTGTTACTTAGCCCTATTCCTCCCATTTTGTATATGCTTTTTTCATTTTTATTGCCCAGATGTAGTACTTTGCATTTTTCCCAGTTAAAAACCATTCTGTTAGTTGCTGCCCACTGCTCCAGTTTATTTATATCTTTTTGAATCCTCTCTCTCTCTTCTCTAGTATTAGCTACCCCTCCTAGCTTTGTGTCATCAGCAAATTTGATCAGTTTGCCCTCAATTCCTTCATCTAAATCAATGATAAAGATGTTGAACAATACAGGGCCCAAAACAGAGCCTTGTGGTACCCCACTTGAGACATTCTTCCAACTGGATGTGCAACCATTTACGACCACTCTTTGAGTCCGATCACTAAGCCCGTTATGAATCCACCTAACAGTTGCCTTGTCCATTCCATACTTAGTCATTTTTTCAATAAGGATTGTGTGAGATACTTTGTCAAATGCTTTGCTGAAGTCAAGATATACTATATCTACAGCATTTCCCAGATCCACCCAGTCATTGATTCTGTCATAGAAGGAAATTAAGTTAGTCTGACATGACTTATTAGTTACAAACCCATGCTGACTCTGTTTAATCACTTCATTCTTATGCAGGTACTTACATACATGTTTTTTAATAATTTGTTCAAAGATTTTTCCTGGTATAGAAGTCAGACTCACCAGCATGTAGTTCCCTGGGTCCCTCTTCTTCCCCTTTTTGAAGATAGGAACAACATTTGCTCTTATCCAGTCTTCTGGGACTTCTCCTGTTCTCCAAGAATTTTCAAAGATTATGGACAGTGGTTCAAGAATTTCTTCTGCTATCTCCTTCAGTATTCTGGGGTGTAATTCATCTGGACCTGGAGACTTGAATTCATTTAGGTTAGCTAAGTGTTTCCTCACTGTTTTTCTGTTTATAGATATCCTGGATTCTTCTATTCCTTTAATAGGACAGTGAAGATCAGTTGATGTTACATTTCCTTTCTGAGAGAAAACAGATGCAAAATAGGAATTTAAAAGTTCAGCCTTCTCAACATCCTTTCTTACCATTTCATCATTTTCATCCTGTAAAAATCCTATAGCATCTTTGACTTTTTTTTTTTTTTTTTTACTTTTGACGTATCCCCAAAATCCTTTTTTGTTGCTTTTGACATCTCTTGCAAGCCTTAATTCATTGTCAGCTTCAGATAATCTGATTTGTGCCCTGCAGGTTCTGCAGATGGCATTATATTCTTCTTTAGATATGCCTCCCTCTTTCCATTTGATAAACATTTCTTTCTTCCTTTTTAGCATGTGTTTAAGTTCTGTGTTCATCCATCCTGGTTTCCTTAAATGCTTCCCATTCTTCCCTCTTTTTGGAATTGTTAACGATTGTGCTTTGAGAATCTCACTTTTCAAGATGTCCAATCCTTCCTGGACATTTTTGTCCTTAAGGATATCCTGCCATTGGATCCCTCCAATTCTCTTTCTGAGTCCCTTAAAATCTGCCTTTCTGAAATCTAACCTTGACGTCTGAGTCTTCACAGGTCTTCCTCTTGTTATCCAAAATTCTAAAATAGTATGGTCACTACTTCCTAGGGTCCCAGCCACTCTTACCTCCTCAACCATTTCTTCCCTGTTTATAAGGATTAGATCCAAGGTAGCAGATCCCCTTGTTTTCTCCTCTACCTTTTGGAAGATAAAGGATTGTGCGGCCATGAGTACTCCGGATAGTGCTGTCTGGCCGTGACAACAGAGGTGTCATTAAGTTTTCCTAATGCCGCTTGACTCAAGACCTCAAGCATGAGTCTCTCAGCATGAACACGCTGTATTGGATCCAGTGTTGGTAGCTTCTCATTAGCATAGTATGCAAAGCCTGTGATTTGTGGTTGGTTTTTTTCTGTCGTAAGGACTTTTTTGGCTATTTCAATAAATTCTGGAGTAGCCGAGGTGGGAGCCTTCCTTTTTCTGCCTGAAAATGTAAGCCGGCTCCGCACAGATGAGGATGGTGGCTCAACTGCTTCGTCCTCTTGGACCAACGCCATGCTGTCTTCTTCAGTCGGAGGTATGGAGACAGCCTCTTCTGTGTCCTGCATGAACAAAAAACGAATGTTAAATCACAAAAGAAAAATAAATTTATCTTCACACTTTAACACCCAAATACAGCAAAAATGTGAAAACGGGACTTGTAAATGGATAGGCCTCAACCGTTGAGCTAGATAAATTATCAGTACATGAAGGGATAAATTCAGCCATTTTATCTACATTTTACAATTATATTTTTAATTTCAAGTCCTCTTTGGCATGTACATTAAAATGTGTTTTAATACAAAGGTACTTACATGTACGACAGGGGAGTCTTGCTGGATCACTGGGTCTGGTGCCAACATGGAAGTAGTTTGTCTGGGTACTTCTTGGTCCCTTGTGAAAGAAAAAACTCAAAGTACCACAATTTGGGGACATACACATCTTCGGACCCGGCTCCAGACTTGCTAGAATTCTCTACTTTATTTAGTTCCTTCTTGTAAACTGTGCGGAGGGCCTGAATCCGTTTTTTGACCGATAACTCATCCACTGGTTCATCGGGATAACGGTTTTTGCAAAGCTCCACCAGTTTTTCGTACGCCTCCTTTTT
The DNA here is from genome assembly GCA_033576555.1 of Oophaga sylvatica. Classification (NCBI taxonomy): domain Eukaryota; kingdom Metazoa; phylum Chordata; class Amphibia; order Anura; family Dendrobatidae; genus Oophaga; species Oophaga sylvatica. Next base: position 91,707,832 of record JARQOD010000003.1, read on the forward strand.
AAGCCTGTTGCTGTAATCAGCCGACTTTATTTTCCACAGGCAAGGCATCGAGCAGTACATCTCGATGAATTCCCGCAGAAAATCATGCTTATCGGCCATCTGTAATAAAAAAAGGATTATGTGAGAATGGCAGAATGGTTAAATAAAATTCTTACATAGCCTACAACATAGAACACAGCTAGGATCATAAAATGGTAGTGGTGGGCGCGCCAGGGCAAAACAATTGGCAGACAAAAAAAAATTCATAGAGGGACAACTACGATAAAAACAGCAGGGATCATAAAATGGTGGTGGTGGGCGCGGCAGGAGAAAACAATGGCAGACCTAAATAAAAGTCATAGATGGACAACTACGGTAAAAACAGCAGGGATCATAAAATGGTGGTGGTGGGCGCGGCAGGAGAAAACAACGGCAGACCTATATAAAAGTCATAGATGGACAACTACGGTAAAAACAGCAGGGATCATAAAATGGTGGTGGTGGGCGCAGCAGGACAAAACAATGGCAGACAAAAAAAAAATTGATGGACGACAACGGTTAACAACAGCTGGGATCTTAAAATGGATCTGTAAAATTAAAAAAAATTAAATGTGACAAAAAAAACAGTACCTACCTTACAAGACATGTTTGTGATCCTGAAAAAATAAATCCGTGGGAAACGCAATAGCGGCACAGACTGGATCGCAGCAAAACGCAATAATGGCACAGACTGGATCGCAGCAAACGCAATAGTGGCACAGACTGGATCACAGTAGCTGCAAAGAAGGCCAGCAGGGCACAGTATGGAACGATGCTGGAGATTGAGAATGAACCGCTCCCGTTCGAGAGCAATGGAAAGGAGCGCTAATACGTCGTCTTTTATGACGCGGTCGTCCAATCACAAAGCGAGAGAGCTGTGACATAAACAGTCATGACATACAGTGACCACCAATCTGTGCTGAGGGGCATGGAAAAGGTTGCGCTCAATCACGCCTATCGAGGTCGTGATCTTTAACAATACATGCTGTGTGACACGTCCCAACGACCGCCAAGGTCGTTATACAGATCGCTGATGTGTTGTTGATGAGATCTTCCTGTTTGGAAGCTACTAGCGACCTTATAGCGATCACACCAACGATCTCATCAGCTTGTGTCGTTGTCGTGATCGCTGGTGCGATCGCTTAGTGTGACAGTACCTTTACACATAAAACCACTTTGATTAGGGAACGTGATAGACTGCTCTGAACAAATGTGTTTTGAGGGAGCACCTAAAACTGCAAGTTGTGGCTGGTCCTAATTTCTTGGCGTAGAGCATTCCAGAGGATTGGCGCAACAGGGGGAAGATCAGGGTGGGAGGTAGGTCTGTTTGGCGAGGTGAAGGGCAGAATTATAGGTTCTTAACATAAATTGGGTGAAGTCTTCTGGTGTGCGAGTTTTCCTCCATAAGCGTTCAGCACTCCTTGAGCATCACTGGAGAAATCGAGTTTGCGATGTGAGCCAGGGCTGTTTTGCTCTATGCTTGAACGTTCTGAGGGTGAGGGGAGCTACTTGGTCAAGGGTGCTTCTAAGATTGTCATTGTAGTGATGTACAGCCAGATCAGGACAGGAAAAAGAGGAGATTGGGGACAGGGATGAGTGAGTCTGAAAGTGTATGAGGATTAGTGGTTTGTAGATTCCTGAATGTGTGGTAGGTAGGAGTGTGCTGGGGTAGGCGAGGATTTATGAGCGTGAAGGAGAGAATGTTGTCAGAGAGGGGAAGCGGTGAGTTACCACGGTAGGAGATTGAACAGAGCCGGACAAAGACCAGGTCAAGGGTGTTACCATCTTTGTGTGTTTCAGAGGTTGATAGCTGTGAGAGGCAGAGAGAAGTGGTTAGCGATAGAAGCTGGAATGCAGATGTGGAAGTGGGGCTGTTAATGGTAATGTTGAAGTCTCCCAGGATAAGGGTTGGGAGTTCTGAGGACATGAAGTGCGGCAGCCAGGCAGAGAAATGGTCAAGGAAGTGGATGGGTGAGCCTGGGGGCTGGTATATGACCGCTACTCTGAGGGAGAGGGGATGGAAGAGCCTGATGGTGTGGACCTCAAAAGAAAGGAATGAGAGATGGAACTGGGGGGATGACCTGGAAAGAGCATTGAGTAGGAGTATGCCGACTCCACCACCAAGTCTGTTTGTGGTTCTCGGGGATTGGGAAAATTGTAAGCCACCATGGGAAATGGCAGCAGGGGAAACAGTGTCAGATTCCTGAATCCAGGTTTCAGTGAGGGCCAACAGATTAAGAGAGTTGTTCAGAAAGTAATTGTGCAGGAAAAGAAGTTTGTTACATACTGACCGTGGATTCCAGAGGGCACAATTAAAAGAAGGAGATGAAGGAGTGCAGCTAATATTAATAAGGTTAGTAAGATTTCGATTTGAGGTAGAGTGGGGGTTGAGGTTGGGGGATGGTGTACCAGGGTTGGGGGAGATGTCCCCTGAAATCAGTAGGAGTATGAAGATAAAAAGCAAGTAGTTACTGGAATTGTAAGAAGTTTTTTGTGTGATGTGTTTGGGCAAGATGGGCTGAGGTTTTTCAGGAAGGTGAGAAGTGCATGGGAGCTGTACATGGGAGAGGGAAGTATAGAGGGGCTGATGTTTATTAGTCATGATGGAGGGGGATGGGGCGTTGAATGTGGATGGCAAGGAAACACAGGGGGATAGAAATAAAGCACATGGATAAAAGGGCGAGCAAAGTGTGGGTTACCTGTCTTGTGCCCTGACTAACTGCCATGGATTAACTGCTTTTTGTAGATACTTAGCTGCTGGGATGCTTTGCTGAGGGGATGCGTGCACACCACACTGTGTGCACCCCTTAGAATGCTTCTAAATATATAGGCCACACTACAGGGTCAGGAGAGAGGGATTGTGGGAGATGGTTTGGGATAATTTATTAGCCACTCTAACACACCAGGGGGTAGATAGATGATCAAAGACACTAGACCTGGCTCCATCTCTATGCTATAACACCTTTCTCAAGATAATATCTACAGTGACCCCAGCCATAGATATACAGCAGTGAGTATTGAGTACAATGCAACAGATGAATTATAGCAATGATTCAGCAAGCAGAGTTGTACCATTAAAATATATTGCAGGGTGATAGGCAGCAGATGAGACAGCAAGCAGTGGTGTAGAGTTGTACAATTAAAATATATTGCAGGGTGATATACATATTTTTGGAGTCACTTATCTTACATTGATTATTTATTATTGTGCTGGCAGCATACTGTCTATATTGTGTAAGGGTAATATATACTTTTCAAGCAGTGTACCTTTTGTATATAGCAAATTTAATGCATAGTACTGGTTAGCTAGGTAGGACCACATTCCTATTTTAGGGTTATTTGGTCTGTTTCTATGAGCAATGGGCTTTTTTTTAATTGTTTTTATCTGTTTTTGTGGCTTGTTTGTATCTTGAATAATAAATATTTATCAGGTGATCTCTGTTGTTTGCATACCTCTTTTCTCCTGTTTGGCTTATACTATATAGTATGCATTAGGTAGCTCCGTCTATGATATGGTGGTGCCCATGTCATCTATTTTGTACAGTCATGGCCAAAAAATTTTGAGAATGACACAAATAATTTTTACAAAGTCTACTGCTTCACTTTTTCTAATGGCAATTTGCATATACTCCAGAATGTTATAAAGAGTGATCAGCTTAACAGCAATTACTTGCAAAGTCAATATTTGGCTAGAAAATGAACTTTATCCCCCAAAACACATTTCAACATCATTGCAGCCCTGCCTTAAAAGGACCAGCTAACCTCTTTTCAGTGATTGCTCCATTAACACAGGTGTGGGTGTTGATGAGGACATGGCTGGAGATCAATCTGTCATGATTAAGTAAGAATGACACCACTGGACACTTTAAAAGGAGGCTGGTGCTTGGCATCATTGTTTCTCTTCTGTTAACCATGGTTATCTCTAAAGAAACACGTGCAGTCATCATTGCAATGCACAAAAATGGCCTAACAGGGAAGAGTATCGCAGCTAGAAAGATTGCACCTCAGTCAACAATCTATCGCATCATCAAGAACTTCAAGGAGAGAGGTTCCATTGTTGCCAAAAAGACTCCAGGGCGCCCAAGAAAGACCAGCAAGCCCAGGACGTCTCTTAAAAGTGTTTCAGCTGCGGGATCGGGCTACCAGCAGTGCAGAGCTTGCTCAGGAATGGCAGCAGGCAGGTGTGAGTGCATCTGCACGCACTGTGAGGCGGAGACTCTTGGAGCAAGGCCTGGTCTCAAGGAGGGCAGCAAAGAAGCCACTTCTCTCCAGAAAAAACATCATGGACAGACTGATATTCTGCAAAAGGTACAGACAGTGGACTGCTGAGGACTGGGGTAAAGTTATTTTCTCTGATGAATCCCCTTTTCGATTGTTTGGGACATCAGGAAAACGCCTCATTCGGAGAAGACAAGGTGAGCGCTACCACCAGTCTTGTCTCATGCCAACTGTTAAGCATCCTGAAACCATTCATGTGTGGGGTTGCTTCTCAGCCAAGGGAATCGGCTCTCTCACAGTCTTGCCTAAAAACACAGCCATGAATAAAGAATGGTACCAGAATGTCCTCCAAGAGCAACTTCTCCCAACCCTCCAAGAGCAGTTTTGCGATCAACAATGTCTTTTCCAGCGTGATGGAGCACCTTGCCATAAAGCAAAGGTGATAACTAAATGGCTCAGGGAACAAAACATAGAGATTTTGGGTCCATGGCCTGGAAACTCCCCAGATCTTAATCCCATTGAGAACTTGTGGTCAATCATCAAGAGACGGGTGGACAAACAAAAACCTAAAAATTCTGACAAAATGAAAGCATTGATTGTGCAAGAATGGACTGCTATCAGTCAGGATTTGGTCCAGAAGTTGATTGAGAGCATGCCAGGGAGAATTGCAGAGGTCCTGAAGAAGAAGGGTCAACACTGCAAATATTGACTTGCTGCATTAACTCATTCTAACTGTCAATATAAGCTTTTGTTACTCATATGTTTGCAATTATTATATTTCTGTCTGTGATAAAAACATCTGTCAAACACACATAAAAACCAGAGGGCAGCAGATCATGTGAAAATATAATATTTGTGTCATTCTCAAAACTTTTGGCCATGACTGTACTGTATCAAAATACAGTAGCAGCAAAGTGGATGGGATATTACCAAATCTCATCTACACACTCTGGAAAAAAATATGCAATGGAAATTGACCAGCAGTGATCAAGTTAAATCTGTAAAATGTCAATTTGTGCTGTGTATTGTTAATGCATATATCACCCCTTGCAATTGGAAGAGTGGTATAAGCAGCAATTTTACAGAAAAATACAGCACCTTTGTTGCTGATTTTGATTCACTGCAGCTCATTTTCTACAACAAAATCTATAGAAGAAAAATAGTTTGAAAATTAGTACTTTTCTACTTCCGAGCTACACTCAATTTTCTGCAGTTGCCAAGTTCAATTTCAATTCTTTAGTGCCTGCATTTTTTTCACATAAAATTGAACTTTTGTTCAGTTTTTATAGTAAACATATTGGTGAAAACTGCAAATGTCAAAAGGTGGTTGATTTGTGCAGAAATAAGGTAAAAAATTATATGTCAGAAATGCAGAATCGCCTCACTGAATAATGATATCTCTTTTTTTTAATGAAATCAATAAACACAGAAGTTTTTTTTATGTGAATGAGGAACCCTTGTTCCATTACATTGGAGTTTGAAAATTTGTGAAACCTTCAGTAAGTACATTATTGCATACATTTATTCTAAAACTACCTCAGATTGTCACATCAATCATAAATGTAGATGAAGGGAAACAACTAAAAGCAATGCGTACAAAAATATTAAACTTTGTAATTTTTTTTTACCACGAAAATCTTCTTCCAATATTTCATGTCAGTACCTGGCAAAAGTATGTAAACCTATTGCCTTCAATGTCTTGTATGATCCTCTTGTGCAGTAATAACTGCATCTAAACGTTTCCAGTAATTAGTCCGACATATCAGCAATGAGGATTTTTAGCCCTTTCCTCCCAACAAAACATCTTCACCTCTGTTATACTGATGGGCTTTCTCCCATGAACTGCTCATTTTACAGTAGGTCCTTCTACATTTCTACAGGATTAAGGTCAGAACTTTTACTTGGCCATTCCAAAACTTTAATTTTATTCACCTTTAACCCTTCTTTTGTAGAATGTGAGTGAAATCAACTCTCTTCTATTGCCTTTTGAACTCCAGATAGTAAGGTGGGATCAAGAGCTGCTCAGGAAATAAGGATGATGTAAAAGGAATCATTTAATTTTACTGTTGCACAGTTAAGGTGTTTATGCTGTCACAAACAAGGAAACTTCCTGCTGAAAGATGTAGCCCTTCCCCTAGTTTCAATTACCATAGTCATCCAATAAAAATTTAGGACTTGAAGAGGCTGTGAAACTTTATCTGTAACAGTAGTTTTAACTATTTGATAACCATAAAATAAGAGTCATGACTCAAAATGGATACATAGAACACGACATTGAGTCTATGCTCTCATATGTCCTGTCTTTAGTGACCAAATATAGCATTTCAAGGGGTTTATAGGTGTGCACTACTTGTGTCCTTGAGACTTTCTTACCTGCTTCTCCTCAGTTCCTTTCTCACTTCTTGTTTGGAGTCTGTAATATACAACCAAGGGTTCTTTTCACAAGGTTTCCTTTACACATGGACTTGATTACCTTGGGTATAACATAGCCTAGCACTTTTACAGCTACATATACCAAGAAACAAAACAATAATAGTTGCTTGCAGATTTTCATGATGCTTGAGATGCACTCACTTAGATACTTATTTTACTGGTGGTGTTGTGACTCTTTCACAGTGGCTGACGTGTATCCAAGTGGATTTTCCCACAAGCCTCATCGAAGTTGCTATGGTTAGGAGAACCTGGAACTGTCTATCAAATCTTGGCTTTAGGATCTTTCTGTCTTTTTAATACCACCCTGTCTCATGACTTGAGATCATGTGCTCCTCACACTGATTCAGGATCTGGAATGGAAGAATAAACCTACTGTCATGGGGTTACTGTGACAGTGTGGAGCCAGAAGACCGCAGCATCTGATTGCTCCTACTCCAGCACTAGGAGAGGCACTTCGCCTTCATTTTAATGGTTATAACAAAAAACCAAAATAGCAAACAAGGGGGATACTGACTTCTAAATAACTGAGATTTTTAAGGAGAACAAAAAAAGTCAAAAAAGTATCTCAAAAAATATAATATTTTATTTTATTAAATAGTCATATATCAATAAAATTACAACATTGTGCATACATATTCAATAATTGTATATATAGTTATGGATGTAATGATCCGCCAAAAAAATGACAAATATGGACACTGTGGGTACCTACTTAGGATGCCATATCATATGTAAAGAGCGCAAGCCATTAACATTAAATCTTTACCATACCCATATTGGGTAATTCAATGAAATAACTGTATCGTATTGCCAGTAACAGCGCTGCAAAACATAGATGAGAGTAAAGGCATACATTTATATATAACTGTTAAATTTACCCATTTTCAGAAGCAATATGGGTATGGTAAAGATTTATTGTTAATGGCTTGCGCTCTTTACATATGATATGGCATCCTAAGTAGGTACCCACAGTGTCCATATTTGTCATTTTTTTGGCGGATCATTACATCCATAACCATATATACAATTATTGAATATATATGCACAATGTTGTAATTTTATTGATATATGACCATTTAATAAAATAAAATATTATATTTTTTGAGATTACTTTTTTGACTTTTTTTGTTCTCCTTAAAAATTTCATTTTAATGGTGTTTATTCCTTCGGCAAAAGGGAGTTATCAGCCATGTTTGACGAATTTGTACTCACAGATGGCTCATGTTGCCAATCCTTTCCCCTTTGGAATCTAGTCATGTTCAAATCCTTGTCAATAAAGCCTAGCATTTGCTGATGGCTTTCGGAGGGAGAGAAGTTCATATGAGAAGAAGTGTTGGAGGAGTTATCCGTGACTGTTGCTTGGTTTGTATGTGTGGTAATTCCCTATTTCCTATTTTGGTTTATTGCTGTACCTCCACGCCCTGGTGCATTCCTCTATTATATGTGAGTGAATATTTTGTATGACTGGAGTTTTCTGTTAAACCTTATTTGTGTTGCCTTGTTTGTTGGGTTGGTGTACTACGGTGTACAATAGTGCCCCTTTCCATGGGTGGGGAAGAAAACTGAGGGCTGACTAAGGGGATAAGGCAAGGGTGGAGGCCCTGGTACCTTCACCTTCTGAAGTATCCTGGGAAGCAGGGCGAGCTAGGGCGCCCCTTAGTGTTAGGGACAGGGAAGGAGCCCCTGGTCCCAGGTCACCTGACAGCTGTGTCTAACACCTGTTTATACACACTGTTCAATTGATTATGCAAGGCTTGTAAATAGCTTATTGAGCTATCATGTTCCTTCTGAAGTTTTTGTGGGAAGTATGATTCTGTTCTAGGTGCGGAACCAAAAAGTATCTCCTATAGAGAGAGACCTATTTTTCTACCTGGAGTATATCTTATTGAGATAAGAGCTACATGCAAATTTGGTCCATGGCTTGCTGGTCTCTTCTTTTGCTTTCTGATTTTTTAACTTTAATGTACTATTCAGCCCTTTTCACCTTCCCATTGCTGTGGATGGTAATGAGTGTGAACATCCTGCCCAATTACCACAAAATTGCAAAATTTTCCTTGACCTCTCACTTTTCATCGCTTCAGAAACCCAATATTCTACTACCTCTTCATTCATGAGTTTCTTCTGTAGTATCCTTTTCCTTAGTTTTTGCACAGGCCAACCTTTAAAAGAGATCAACAACAAACAAGCATAACTCTTATACACCTATTCATGGTAGCTATTTTATAGTAAATCTGTAATCTTTGGAAAGGTTAGAGTGGAAGAGGGGTGTGTATTTTTTAGGGTTCTTTACCGTTTTCCCTATATTGTGTCGGGGACATGTAAAATAACATTGGGTGTACCTGGCCACCTGGGTTCTGAAATCTGAGCCATCCATTCCTTTTGCACCAAAACACAACATAGTTGTTTTTGAGACAAATATGTTAGTCCATGGGTTTTGTTCCCAGGAGTAACTTATGGCAGA
>JARQOD010000003.1:91717061-91765094 GCA_033576555.1 Oophaga sylvatica
CAATCACAAACTAAAATGTTTTTTTTACAAATGCACAAAGCATGGGCAACAAAAAGGGAAAATTTGGGAACATAACGCAGGAGAAGAAGTATGATGTCATTGGAATCACTGAAACTTGATGGACGATACACTGATTGGAATAAAAGGGCTAAAGGATAAACTTTTTGCAAGAAACAGATTTGATAAACGGGAGGGGGGGGTTTGCATTGTAGTTAAAAAGCGAATTTGCACAGAGATTGTGCTTAAAGATGGAGTTTGTGGAAACGTTGGGTAAAAATACTGGACAGAACAAGGGAAAGGACACCTTGTAGGCATTTACTACACCCCACCTATGAAAGCGAAGATATGGATGAACTTTTTTTTGCATCAAAGGGCCAAGTTCTCCAAAAAATATGAATAGGGGTCAGGGGAGTTTTCAACTATCCAAATTTTTTGGGAATCGCTCTCAGCAAAATAACGGGTAAAGGGAAAATTTTCTTATCCCTCTTGCTGACTTTTTATTTTTAAAAAGGTAGGGGGAAAACAAAGGAAAAATGCTACCTTGGTTAACCCTTATAAAAGGGGGAAAAGGGTTTGAGGGGAAAAAGGTACTGCCACACTAACAATCCCCTAGCGATCACATAACGACGCATACAATGCGATCGCTAGCGGGATTGTTTCTATATCGCTAAATGGGGCCCAAATTTAGCGATATAGTTAACGAGCTACCCCGCGTTAGCGATCTTTTTTAACGACTTTAGCGTACAAAAGTACCCTAAATCGCAAAAAAAGGTGCCAAAACCTAGCGATATATATTCCCCCAGCGGAGCGCCGACGAGAAAATAGGGTCCGGAACGATTCCACGACGACGAGATCACAGCGGGAAAAGCTCGTCGCGGGCAGCTTTCCGCAGAACAACTCGCAACGGGATCGCTAAATATGACGTTTTTAGCATCCCGTTAGCGAATTGTTCGTGTGGATACCCTTTTAAATGGCTGGGACCCTAGGGTAAGTGACCAGCTATTTAGAATTTGGGTAACCCAAAAGGAGAAGACCGGAAAACTCAGACGTCAAAATTAGATTTTTAGAAAGGGAGATTTTAAAAGGGGTCAGAAGAGAATTGGGGGGACCAATGGCAAGGGAAACCCTTTAAGGAAAAAAAATGTTCCAGAAGGATGGGACATCTTTAAAAAAGAATTCTCAAAACACAATGTCAACAATTCCCAAAAAAGGGGAAAATGGGAAAGCATTTTGGGAAACCAGGATGGATGAACACAGAACTTAAAACACTGCAAAAAAAAAAAAAGAAATGTTTTTTTCAAAGGAAAGAGGGGGGCATACTAAAGAAAATTAATGCCACTGCAGAACCTGCAGGGCACAAATCAATTTTCAAAGCTGACAATAAATTAAGCTTGCAGAGATGCAAAGAAACAAAAAGGGTTTTTTGGGGATACATCAAAAGTAAAAAAAAAAATAAAAGAGAAAAGGATTTTTACAGGATGAAAATGTGAAAGGTAAAAAGTTGAGAAGGCTGAACTTTTAAATTTCCCCCATTTGCATCTTTTTCCTCAGAAAGGAAAATTTAAACCAAACTGTTTTCACGTCCTTTTAAAGGGAATAAAAGAACCCGGTATCTATAAAAAAAAGACATGGGGAAACACTTAGCAAAACCAAAATAATCAAGTCTCCAGGCCCAGATGAAACACCCCAGAATATAAAGGAGATAGAGAAAATTCTTGAACCACTGTCCATAACTTTGAAAATTCTGAGAACAGGTGAAGTCCCAGAAGACTGGAGAAGAGCAATGTTGTTCCTATCTTCAAAAAAGGGAAGAAGGTGGACCCAGGGAACTACAGGCCGTGAGTCTGACTTCTATACCGGGAAAGATCTTTGAACAAATTATTAAAGAACATGTATGTAAGTACCTGCATAAGAATGAAGTGATTAAACAGAGTCAGAAATGGGTTTGTAACTAATAAGTCATGTCAGACTAACTTAATTTCATTCTATGACAGAATCACTGACTGGGTGGATCAGGGAAATGCTGTAATTTAAAGTATATCTTGACTTCAGCAAAGCATTTGACAAAGTATCTCACACAACCTTATTGAAAAAATGACTAAGTATGGAATGGACAAGGCAACTTTTTGGTGGATTCATAACTGGCTTAGTGATCGGACTCAAAGAGTGGTCGTAAATGGCTGCACATCCAGTTGGAAGAATGTCTCAAGGGGGGTACCACAAGGCTCTGTTTTGGACCCTGTATTGTTCAACATCTTTATCAATGATTTAGATGAAGGAATTGAGGTAAACTGATCAAATTGCTGATGACACAAAGCTAGGAGGGGTAGCTAATATTAGAGAAGAGAGAGAGAGGATCAAAAAGATATAAATAAACTGGAGCAGTGGGCAGCAAATAACAGAATGGTTTTTTTAAACAGGGAAAAATGCAAAGTACTACATCTGGGCAATAAAAATGAAAAAAAGCATATACAAAATGGGAGGAATAGGGCTAAGTAACAGCACATGTGAAAAAGACTTGGGTATACTAATTGATCACAGACTGAACATGAGTCAACAGTGTGATGCAGCAGCAAAAAAGGCAAATACAATTCTAGATGTATCAACAGAAGCATACAGTCTAGATCACGTGAGGTCATTATTGCCCTCTACTCCTCTTTGGTCAGACCTCATCTGGAATGCTGTGTCCATTTTGGGCACCACATTTTAAAAAAAGACATCAACAAACTGGAGCATGTTCAGAGAAGAGCCACCAGAATGGTGACCGGTCTGCAAACCATGTCCTATGAGGAACGGTTTTCAGGATTTGGGAAGTTTAGCTTGCAAAAAAGAAGACTGAGAGGAGACTTAATAGCTGTCTACAAATATCTCAAGGGCTGTCACATTGTAGAAGGATCATCTTTATTCTCATTTGCACAAGGAAAGACTAGAAGCAATGGGATGAAACTGAATGGGAGGAGGGCCCAGATTAGATATTAGAAAAAACTTTTTGACAGTTAAGGTGATCAAGGAGTGGAACAGGCTGCCACGAGAGGTGGTAAATTCTCCTTCAATGGAAGTCTTCAAACAGAGGCTGGACAGACATCTGTCTGGGATGATTTAGAGAATCCTGCTTTGAGCAGGGGGTTGGACCAGATGGCCCAGGAGGTCCCTTCCAACTCTACCATTCTATGATTCTATGATTCTATGATTCTATTTGCATTTTGCAGTTTAGAAATAAATATTTGATCCTCTACCAAACATTAAGAGTTCTGGCTCCTACAGACCAGTTTAACGCTCCTAATCAACTCATTACCTGCATTAAAGACAGCTGACTTACATAGTCACCTTTATAAAGACTCCTGTCCACAACTCAAAATTAATCAGTCATACTCTAACCTCTACAACATGAGAAACACCAAAGAGCTTTCTAAGGATGTCAGGGACAAGATCATAGACTAGTGATGAACAAGTATACTCGTTGCTCGGGTTTTCCCTGAGCATGCTCGGGTGTCCCTCCGAGTATTTTGGCCAGGGCCGGCTCAGCACCCCGGCAAAACCCGGGCAAGTGCCGGGGCCCTGAGCAGGTGGGGGGCCCACTCGCTGTCGAGTACCCCCGCGCCCGTTAGCTGATGAAGCGGTACCAGCGCCGCCACTGGGCCCCCCCGCTTGCTCAGGGCCCCGGCAGCAGCCTGCGCAATACTTACCTCTCCCAGTGCCTCCGCATCTCCGGGCTCTAGGGGGCGCCTGCAGGGCAACCGCCGCTTCCTCTCACAGCAGCGCCGCTGAGTGACGTCATCATTCAGTGGCCGGCTGTGGCAGAGAGAGCGCGGACGCCGAACAAGTGAGATGTTAGGTGTGTGTGTATGTGAAAGAGTGCTGCGGTGCTGTCTGTGTGTGGTGCTGTATGTGTGATGGTGGTGGGGGAGGCAGGCAGTGATGGTGGTGAGGAGCCGGAGGCAATGATGATGATGATGATGGGGAGGCGATGATGATGGGGAGGCGATGATGATGGGGAGGCAATGATGATGGGGAGGCGATAATGATGGGGAGGCGATGAGATGGGGAGGCAATGATGATGATGATGATGGGGAGGCGATGGATGGGGAGGCGATGATGATGGGAGGCGATGATGATGGGGAGGCAATGATGATAATGATGGAGAGGCGATGATGTTGGGGAGGCGATGATGATGGAGAGACAATGATGATGGGGAGGCGATGATGATGGGGAGGCGATGATGATGGGGAGGCAATGATGATGATGGAGAGGAAATGATGATGATGATGGGGAGTCTTTCCACAGCACCCTTTCCTGAGCCGTAACAGATCAGAACGCAGCACAGTGCAGAGGAGAGCTCCATATTTTGTATGGAGCATTATATGGGGACCAGTATCCTGTATGGAGCATAATTTGGGGTCCAATATTCTTTATGGAGCATTATATTTGGCCCATAATACTGTATGGAGGACTATGTGGTGCCCATAATATTGTATGGAGGACTGTACTGTCCAGTCTGTACTGTGCGCTGTGAGGATTTGGTCGGTTTCTGAGCTATTGTAGAATTTACAATAGATATCAGTCATGTAATGGAAGAAGAGAAGTGTTTGGCATTGCAAAATACCCATATTTCTCTGCAGTATCTGTGCTTCATGAATCGTGGTCTGTGTTAAAGGGGCCCACTGAGACTCTTTCGCCCGGGGCCCATAAAAACCTGGAGCCGGCCCTGATTTTGGCGTACTCGGAGATTTAGTTTCTGTCGACACAGCTGCATGATTTGTGACTGCTAGACAACCTGAATACATGTTGGAATTCCCTAACAAATAGGCAATCCTCACATGTATTCAGGCTGTCCAGCAGCCATAAATCATGCAGCTGCGTCAAAAGAAACTTAATCTCCGAGCACCCCAAAATACTCGGAGGACACCCGGGCATGCTCGGGAAAACCCGAGCAACGAGTATACTCACTCATCACTATCATAGACCTGCACAAAGCTGGAATGGGCTACAAAACCATACATAAGACCCTGGGTGAGAAGGATACAACTGTTGGTGCAATAGTAAAAAAAAATGGAAGAAACACAAAATGACTGTCAATCGACATCGATCTGGGCACCATGCAAAATCTCACCTCGTGGGGTATCCTTGGTCATCAGGAAGGTGGGAGATAAGCCTAAAACTACATGGGAGGGAACTTGTTAATGATCTCAAGGCAGTGGGACCACAGTCACCAAGCAAACCATTGGCAGCACATTATGCCGTAAAGGTTTACAATCCTTCAGTGCCCCCAAGGTCCCCCTGCTCAAGAAGGCACTTGTGCAGGCCCATCTGAAGTTTGCCAATAAACACCTGGTTGATTATGTGAGTAATTCTGAGAAGGTGCTGTGGTCAGATGAGACAAAAATTTAGCTCTTTGGCATTAACTCAACTTGCCGTGTTTGGAGGAAGAGAAATGCTGCCTATGACCCAAAGAACACCGTCCCCACTGTCAAGCATGGAGGTGGAAACATTATGTTTTGGGGGTGTTTCTCTGCTACGGGCACAGCACTACTTTACTGCATCAATGGGAGAATAGGTGGAGCCATGTACCATAAAATCCTGAGTGACAACCTCTTTCCCTCCGCCAGGACTTTAAAATTGGGTCGTGGCTGGGTCTTCCAGCAAGACAAAGATCCAAAACATATAGCCAAGGCAACAAAGGAGTGGCTCAAAAAGAAGCACATTAAGGTCATAGAGTAGCCTAGCCAGTCTTCAGTCCTTAATCCCATAGAAAACTTATGGAGGGAGTTGAAGCTCCGAGTTGCCAAGCGAAAGCCTCAAAATCTTAGTGATTTAGAGATGATCTGCAAAGAGGAGATGTGCGCAAACCTCATCATCAACAACTACAAAAAACGTCTGACTGCTGTGCTTGCCATCAAGTATTTTGCCACCAAGTATTAAGTCTTGTTTGCCAGAGGGATCAAATACTTATTTCTTACTGCAAAATGCAAATACATTTAAATTAATACAATGTGATTTTCTGGATTTTAAATATTCTATCTCTCAATGTTCAAATTAACTTACCTTTAAAATTATAGACTGCTCATGTCTTTGTCAGTGGACAAACTTACAAAATCAGCAAGGGATCAAATACTTATTTCCCCCACTGTATTTTTTTGTATACAATTCACTGATAGCACACGGACATCAGACACTAAAGGGTTAATAAAGCCTAGCAGTTACATTTTATAGAGACAGAAATGTCACCCAATCACTTAAAAGTTGAGAATTTTAAGATTGCTTTGTTAAAAAAAGGAATCAGATAGCAGCAAGGTGATAGTGGTGAAATTTTCCAATTTTAGGGTTTATGTTGTAATTTTCATTTCTCCAATGCAGCTTTTCATGGTGCCATCACCAAAGGCAATGTCTGCACGAGCGTAACATCTGATTTAATATTCGTAGAGTAAAAAAAAAATAAAAGCTATAGTGATTAATGATTTACGTGTCCAATGATTGCTGATGTCTGCAGCCTGGCTATGCCTCGAGCTAGCAGTGTACCAAGGATGGGTATGGTACGTGACGTCTCGCGTTAATTAAGGTTATAACTCTTCAACACTGCTCTATAGATTTAGTATTAGACATTTTTCTTTTATGTAGAGACGCCGAATAAAGTAGCTGCTGCTATTGATTTTAGGGTGATAGCCGATGGGTTATACATCTTGCAGGGTTCAAGGAATATTGCTGGAAATTAAGGAGCTCACGCTAGCTATAAATGTTTGGGGGTCAATGGTGACCTCTCCTGAAGAGGGTTTCTGCTGCAGTGTCACTCACTGCCATATAGATAGTCATTGTCAGTTACTGGATTATTCTTAGAATGAAAGGGTCATTAAAGTTTTTTTTAAGTTAAAGGGAATCTGTCACCCTAAATTGGCAGGATATTTAAATGATGGCAGTCAGGTCAGATGGGCGGTGTTTTGGGTACTTGCCTTAACATGTTGTTCGCCGCTGTCTCCATTATTTCTGGGAATTGTAGTCGTTGCCCTCCATATAACGCGCCTGCGCATTGGAATCTTGAATTGCGCACGCGCAGTATGCTTTGCCCGCAGATTGCAATGCGCAGGCGCGTTATATGGAGGCAACGACTACAATTCCCAGAAATAATGGAGACAGCGGCAAACAACATGTTAAGTCAAGTACCAAAAACACCACCCATCTGACCTGACTGCCATCATTTAAATATCCCGCCAATTTAGGTGACAGATTCCCTTTAATTTAATTATATAGAATCATTACAAACAGAGTGATCTATTTCAAGTGTTTATTTCTGTTAATGCTGATGATTATGGCTTACAGCCAATGAAAACCCAAAAGTCATTATCTCAGTAAATTAGAATAGTTAATAAAAACACCTGAAAAGGCTTCCTAAGCGTTTAAAAAGATCCCTTAGTCTGTTTCAGTAAGCTCCACAATCATGGGGAAGACTGCTGACTTGACAGATGTCCAGAAGGCAATCAATGATACACTCCACAAGGAGGGTAAGCCACAAAAGGTCATTGCTAAAAGAAGCTGGCTGTTCACAGAGTGCTGTATCCAAGCATATTAATGGAAAGCTGAGTGGAAGGAAAAAGTGTAGTAGAAAAGGTGCACAAGCAACCGGATAACCACAGCCTTAAAAGGATTGTTAAGAAAAGGCCATTTAAAAATTTGTGGGAGATTCACAAGGAGTGGACTACTGCTGGAGTCATTGTTTCAAGAGCCACCACACACAGATGTATCCAGGACATGGGCTACAAGTGCGCATTCCTTGTGTCAAGCCACTCATGACCAATAGACAAGGCCAGAAGCGTCTTACCTGGGTCAAGGAGAAAAAGAACTGGACTGTTGTCAGTGGTCCATGGTGTTGTTTTCATATGAAAGTAAATTTTCATTTCATTTGGGAATCAAGGTCCCAGAGTCTGGAGGAAGAGTGGAGAGGCCATAATCCAAGCTGCTTGAGGTCTATTTTGAAGATTCCACAATCATTGACGGTTTGGATAGCCATGTCATCTGCTGGTGTAGGTCCACTGTGTTTTATAAAGACCAAAGTCAGCGCAGTCGTCAACAAGGAAATTTTAGATCACCTCATGCTTCCATCTGCCAACAAGCATTTTGTAGAATGAAATTCCATTCTCCAGCAGGACTTGGCACCTGTTCACACTGCCATAAGTACCAATACTTGGTTTAAAAACAACAGTATCACATTGCTTGATTGGCCAGAAAACTTGTCTGACCTTAACCCCATAGATTATGGGGTATCGTCAAGAGGTAGAGTAGAGACACCAAACCCAACAATGCAGACTAGCTGATGGCTGCTATCAAAGCAACCTGGGCTTCCATAACACCTCAGCAGTGCCACAGGCTGATCGCCTCCCTGCCACGCCGCATTGATGCAGTAATTGATGCAAAAGGAGCCTCGACCAAGTATTGAGTGCATTTACTGAACATACATTTCAGTAGGACAACATTTCTGATTTTTAAATCATTTATCAAGCTGGTGTTATAAAGTATTCTAATTTACTGAGATAATGACTTTTGGGTTTTCATTGCCTGTAAGCCATAATCATCAACATTAATAGAAATAAACACGTGAAATAGATCACTCTGTAATGACTCTATATAATATATAAGTTTCACTTTTTGTATTGAACTGAAATAAATTAACTTGATGATATTCTAATTTAGTGAGAAGCACCTGTATCTGTTTGGCCAGACGGCAGGGCTGAGAATGTAGGAGCACAACTTAGTTTTTGGAGTACAAATTTTGGTAGAATAGATTGAGAGTGACATTTGCAGAATATTGCAGAATATTTAGCAGGAGTAAAGTCATCTTCCCGAGCAGGGGCGTGCTGGCTTATGAAAAGGGCGGTGGATAGTATAGTCATGAGGGCGCCATGCTCCAACCCATTCTCCGCCCCTTCCCCCGCCTATTCTCTGCCCCAACCAAAGGGGGGGGGAATGAAATGACAAAAATTATCAGTAATGTACCCCTTTCTTAACCACCACCCACATCCAGTAGTAATGCACCCCCTTTTTAACCGCCACCCCATCCAAAAGTAATGCACCCCCATACAGTGACCATATAGTATAGTGACTGTGCTTTACAGGGTTCAGCTCCTCAGAGGTGACTCACAGCCGCCTCGCACTTCCCGCCCTCACACAGGAGAAGTCTCTCCATGGCAACGGGCACAGCGCAGGAGCCCCGCCCACTCCCGTCATGTGACCCTCGCCACTGCTCCCGCAGCATCTTCCCCGCCCGCCCCTCGCCGTCTCGCGTCACCGCAGCTGCAGGTCCTTGTCCTCCGTCCAGGGCCGGCTCCAGGTTTTTATGGGCCCCGGGCGAAAGAGCCTCAGTGGGCCCCTTTAACACAGACCACGATTCATGATGCACAGATACAGCAGAGAAATATAGGTACAGTACAATGCCAAATACTTCTTTCTTCCATTACATGACTGATATCTATTGTAAATTGTACAATAGCTCAAAAACCGCCAAATCCTCACAGCGCACAGTACAGACTGGACAGTACAGTCCTCCATACAATATTATGGGCACCACAGTCTCCCCCTCATCACCCATAATAATACCCCATGCAGGATGTCACCCCCCATATAATGCTCCATGCAGAATACTGGACCCAAAATAATGCTCCATACGAATATGGACTGGCCCAATATAATGCTCCATACAGGATACTGGTCCCCATATAATGCTCCATACAGGATACTGGTCCCCATATAATGCTCCATACAAAATATGGAGCTCTCCTCTGCACTGTACTGCGTTCTTTACTGTTACAGCTCAGGAAAGGGCGCTGTGGAAAGACTCCCCATTATCATCATGATTGCCTCCCCATCATCATCAATGCCTGCCCATCATCATCATCTTCTCCCCATCATCATTGCCTGCCCATTATCATCAATGCCTGCCCATTATCATCATCTTCTCCCCATCATCATCAATGCCTCCCCATTATCAGCAATGCTGCCCATCATCATCTCCTCTCCTCCCCATCATCATCAATGTCTGCCCATCATCATCTTCTCCCCATCATCAATGCCTGCCCATCATCATCTTCTCCCCATCATCAATGCCTCCCCATTATCAGCAATGCCTGCCCATCATCATCATCTCCTCCCCATCATCATCAATGCCTGCCTATCATCATCTTCTCCCCATCATCAATGCCTGCCCATTATCATCAATGCCTGCCCATTATCATCATCTTCTCCCCATCATCATCAATGCCTCCCCATTATCAGCAATGTCTGCCCATCATCATCTCCTCTCCTCCCCATCATCATCAATGTCTGCCCATCATCATCTTCTCCCCATCATCAATGCCTCCCCATTATCAGCAATGCCTGCCCATCATCACACACAGACAGCACACAAGCACTCTCTCACATACATACATACACACACACACAGACATACACACACAAAGCACCGCACTACATACACACACAGAGACACACACACAGACACGTCTTACCTGTTCAGCGTCCCCGCGCTCTGTGCCACAGCCGGCCACTGAATGATGACGTCATTCAGCGGCCGGCTGTGAGAGGAAGCGCCGGCGCCCCCTGGAGCCCGGAGCTGCGGCAGCGGAGGCACGGGAGAGGTAAGTATTGTTGCCAGCTGCTGCCGGGGCCCTGAGCAGGCGGGGGGGGCCCAGTGGCGGCGCTGACACCGCTCTCCGCGCGGGGGTGCCAGACTGCGAGTGGGCCCCCCCGCCTGCTCAGGGCCCCGACACTGGCCCGGGTGTGCCGGGTGCTGACGCCGGCCCTGCCTCCGTCCTGCGGCGGTCATGGAGCGCCCACCCCGGATCGGATTCGGAGGCGACGGCCAACTCCGAGGGCGCACCGGGACACGTCCCGGTGTCCCGGTGGGCCAGCACGCCCCTGTTCCCGAGCCTTTGTGGTACTGGTAACGTGCTAATCCCCTTTTACAGATGATGGCCCCTAGTATAAGTTAAAAATCTTGGGAATGTTGGGTACATGCACACAACTGGGGTCAACCACACTTTTGCTCTAAGACACCTAAATTGTGGGGACACCGCTGGAACAGAGACCAGGAGGAGTCCAAAGTGACTCCATCTGCTTCACTATAGCGAGCGGTTCCATCAGTGGTTTTGTCTGATTTACATTGTTTTGGAGAAGTTACATGAAAACCCCGAGGAACATGCTGAACATAGACCACAGAATAAAAGTGAACCAAACTTTTTTGTGATTTTTGGGAGGTCAAATGAACACAAACCGTAGTCCAAGAATTGTTTTATTTCCCTTTTTTTTTTTACACCATTCACCATGCGGTATAAGTGACAAGACAAGTTTATTTGTCAGGTCAGTGCGATTACAACGATACCAGATTTATATAGTTTTTTTATAATTTGCTACTTTTACATACTAAAAATGCTTTTTTTTACCAAATATTTTTTTTATCACATTTTGAGGGCTAATTACTTTTTTGGGCCATCAGAGTTGTATGAGGGCTTTTTTTTTGCAGAATAAGTTAAAGCTTTTTTTGGTATCATTTTGGGGTACATTTTTGGGGTCAGTTTTTCATAGCTGATTATTCAGATTTTCAGATACAGAATTAACAAAAGCTAGCAATTCAGTTATTGTTTCTATTTTTTGCTGTTTACTGTGCAGTATAAGTGATAAGACAGCTTTATTTTTGGGGTACGATTAAAGCAATGCTAGACTTTTATAGTTTTTGCTATGTTTTGCTACTTTTGCACAGTAAAAACAATATTGTTCAAAAATTAATTTGTTTTGTAATGCCATATCCTGAGAGCTGACACTTTTTAGTATTTTTGTTTACAGAGCAGTGTGAGCACTAGGTTTTTTTTGTGAGATGACTTGATGTTTTCATTGATACCATTATTTTTTGTGATAGCCTATAGGTCCATTCACATGGCCTATTTTTTTTTTCTTGAACTGGTCCGCAGAAAATATCGGCGACATGTCTGATTTTGATCTGAGGGCTGGATCAAAATTAGCGATGCAAGTCAATGAGTTTATGAAAAAAAAATCAAAATGCACTCGGATGACATCTGAGTGCAGTCTGATTTTCAAGGACGGTCAGAATGGAGAAGATGGAGAATTTTTTTTTTATTTCTCCACTTACGAGAAAATCGGATGACAATCATACAACACTCTGATCATGGTCTGATCCGGGTCTGACCAAAATAATCGGTTATAATATTTCACACTTTAAAAAACTCTGACGTGTGAATGAGGCCTAACTAGAAGGTGACAGTGGAAGACATAGTAGGGTCACTGAACAGACCATATGTATTGGCCCTTCCAAGTAAAGAATTTGAGTTTTCCAGTGTATACACATTCGGTGCAATGAATTTTGTGGGGGAGAGGAGGTGCTATCTGCCAGAATATTTGGGGAGAGTATGTAACTGCAGTCTGTTTTGGCCTATTCATGGCAGCCTCTGTCTGATGCTTGTCAATCCATTAGTGGGAACTAGCCATGGCTCATTGCCTTATCGGTCTAACTGATTTCATTTCTCCAAATGTCATATGAAACAGATGAAGAGACACTAAAAACGTAAATGAAAGTAGAACATTACGGAGCATGTAAAGACTATAAACAGGCCCATTATGAAAATGGAATCACAAGACATTTACTAAAAATACTTGATTGCACAGAGATTTCAAACACCGAGTAACCTCTCCTCCCAAACAGCGGCGCGACGCACACTCGCCTGCATCTCTCCAGCTGTGACTCGGATGGAGCTGTCAGCGCAGCATGAGATCGACCAGCTCCGACTATCACCTCACTTACATGCTGAGCCCATCAAAGTCATCACTGTGCAATTGAGATATTTCCATCTCCCTTGTGCATCGTAATTAAAATAAATCGTTGAAATTGAGACAACAAAGAAGCTGACAATATCGTCAGGATGGTGAATGGTTGCTGTGAGGTCATTGACTTCTGGGAATTGTTATAGGCCTGCATCAGTAGAGGATATGACCTTGTGTATATATGAAAAAAATACTTAATTCATGCATACCATATTTCTATTTTTCCTATTTCCAGTTCTCCAGATGCACCCTGCAGTGTAAAGAATGGGGTTTTTAATGCTAGTTTGCATGTATCGTGTTTGTCCTTCTTCTTTGCATATAGTCTTAGCAACCTGAATTAAATCCTCCATTCTTTACAATGTTGCATCCAGAGATTTTATATGCAAGTTAGGCCGGCGTCACACTGGCGAGTTTGATGCGAGTTAGTCGCACGACTTTCTCGCATCAACACCCGGCACGGCCCCCGCTCTCAGACCCGAGTGCACGGCGGCATAGAAATACATGCAGCCGCACACTCGACTCCGAGAGCGGGCGGCCGTGCCGGGTATTGATGCGAGAAAGTCGTGCGACTAACTCGCATCAAACTCGCCAGTGTGACGCCGGCCTTAGAAAGAAAGTTGTTTTTTTTTTAATTTGAACATTAAACAACTCTATTTGTATATTATTTATTTTATGAGTGAAACTTCAGCTAGGACCAGTAACTTTTCCTTAGCTGCATTCCTAATTGAGCTAATCTAAAAGTGCATCTTTGACCTAGGAAAGGCTTAAACTCTGTCTTTCCATTTGCTTTAGGGTACCATCACACTCAGCGACGCAGCAGCGATCCCGACAACGATACGACCTGGCAGGGATCGTTGCTGCGTTGCTTTGTGGTCGCTGGTGAGATACCAAACAATCGAATCATCCCAACGATGCAGCAACGATACGGCGACCCATAGCGACCTGTGTAATGATGTCGGCGGTCGTTTGGACCCTGTCACATAGCAGCTATGCTGATGATGCAGAGCTCGATGAGGGATGTACTGTGTGACGCTGTTGTCACACAGTCGTGGGATTTGCGGTGCCTTTTCCGCGCCCCCTTTGCTCCGATTAGTGGTCGCTACTGCGTCCTGATTGGCGGCCATGCCTTAAAAGAGGGCAACATGGTAGAGCTTCCATGCTTTGTACCTGACTGTGTGCTGGTTTGCAGGTCGTAGTAGCGTTCCCCTCCTGCGACCCCACAGCGATTTCAGTATTCTTCTGCTATTTTTCAATGGTTCTTCTAGCATCAATTCTCTGAGCACGGTAGGTATCATTTGGGGTCTCAAATGCGTTTCCATTATTTTTAACTTAATTTATAGTACACCTAACTATTGTCTATTGTCTGCTATCATTGCTCTGGTGGGAGGGAGGGCTTGGCTTCTATCGGTTACATATGCTTTTTCATGGGCAGCCATTTTAGGGGGTCTCATGTAGGGTCTCAAATACGTTCCCATTTTAACCTAATTTTAAATTAAGTTATAGGACACCTACCTATTGTCTATTGTCTGCTATCATTGCTCTGGTGGGAGGGGAGGGCTTGGCTTCTATCGGTGTACATATGCTTTTTCATGGGTAGCCATTTTAGGGGGTCTCGAGTGGGGTCTCAAATACGTTTCCATTTTAACATAATTTTAAATTAAGTTATAGGACACCTAACTATTGTCTATTGTGTGCTATCATTGCTCTGGTGGAGGAGGGAGAGCTTGGCTTCTATCGGTGTCATATGCTTTTTCATGGGCAGCCATTTTAGGGGTCTCGGTGGGGTCTCAAATACGTTTCCATTTTAACCAAATTTTAAATTAAGCTATAGGACACCTAACTATTGTCTATTGTCTGCTATCATTGCTCTGGTGGGAGGGAGGGCTTGGCTTCTATCGGTGTTCATATGCTTTTCCATGGGCAGCCATTTTAAGGGTCTCGGGTGGGGTCTCAAATACGTTTCCATTTTAACCAAATTTTAAATTAAGTTATAGGACACCTTAACTATTGTCTATTGTCTGCTATCATTGCTCTGGTGGGAGGGAGGGCTTGGCTTCTATCGGTGTTCATATGCTTTTTCATGGGCAGCCATTTTAGGGGGTCTCATGTGCAAAAGACAAACAAACAGTAGTGCGGTTCAAATGGTATTTGTTACTTTTTAAAGATGTACCATGTATGCTATTCTTTTTTTCAGATGTCTTTCAATACCGAAGAATTTGTGCCTGAATTGATTGACATGTAACGGTCTCTGCCCCCTGCCTTTGGCAGATTAAGTCGGCCGAGTACAGTAATCGTAATAAAAAAAGGGAGGCATATGAGAAGCTGATTGCCCTCTTTAAGCACCATAATCCGTCAGAGAAGGTGGATGAGAGTCTTGTTCGTAAAAAGATCCAGGGTCTACGTACCGTATTTATAAAAGAGCTGAACAAGGTGGAGAAGTCAAGGAAGTCTGGTGTCGGCACAGATGAGTTTATGTGCCCTCGTTGTGGTATTATGACTTGCTTGGCTTCACCCGTGACCAGGAGCTACCAAGGACAAGGCTTTCTGCAATGTGGCCTACCCTGGAACAAGACCCTGAGATCAAGAGTGACTCCCCTGTAGGAGATGTAAGTACTTTTTTACTTCCCTGTAAATAGCATTTAAACTTGGTATGTTCATGCCATAGTTGAACAGAAAATATTAACTAAGGTTTCACCTGTTTAATTCTGCAGTTTCCAAAAGTTATCCCTTCCAGTTCAGATAAGTACGCTCCTTTACTATTTTCGCCCCCCTGAGTTCTCATAACGTTGAATGACATTTCATATTCTATACTGCTAGTGCCGCCCCTCACATTTGTTTCCAGTGCATGTTTACCCATGCTGTTCACGATACATCCAATGCCATCACATTTATGTGGTGTGTTGCTGGATGTTGTAAAAATTTTTGGGGTTTTGCTTTAACAATAATTTTATGCTCCCGCAGCACCGTCAGCAAATCAGTCACCCCAAAGAAGTGATGACATCCCTGATAGTGAACCAATTATGGAGGAGGCTGGTGAGGGGTCGAGTCAAGACTCTGCGCCCTCTACTGTACCTAGGTGACCACCAAATTCACGGAAGAGAAAGGCCACCTTGTCATCACCTGATCTCATCTCTTTGGCCAACCAAATTTTACGCCAGCAGACCAACACCCGGATGGACAGCTTTGCCTACTTTGCCTCTGAAAGACTGCAGAAGCTGGATGAGACACAGAGGATCCATGCTGAAAGAGTAATTTTTGAGACTTTAACCCTTCATGACCCAGCCTATTTTGACCTTAAAGACCTTGCCATTTTTTGCAATTCTGACCAGTGTCCCTTTATGAGGTAATAACTCAGGAACGCTTCAACGGATCGTAGCGATTCTGAGATTGTTTTTTCGTAACATATTGGGCTTAATGTTAGTGGTAAATTTAGGTCGATAATTTTTGCGTTTATTTGTGAAAAAAAATGGAAATTTGGTGAAATAAATTTTGTAATTTTCAAATTTTTAATTTTTATTCTGTTAAACCAGAGAGTTATGTGACACAAAATAGTTAATAAATAACATTTCCCACATGTCTACTTTACATCAACACAATTTTGGGAACAAAATTTTTTTTGTTAGGAAGTTATAAGGGTTAAAATTTGACCAGCAATTTCTCATTTTTACAGCAAAATTTACAAAACCATTTTTTTAGGGACCACCTCACATTTGAAGTCACTTTGAGGGGTCTATATGGCAGAAAATACCCAAAAGTGACACTATTATAAAAACTGCACCCCTCAAGCCACTCAAAACTACATTCAAGAAGATTATTAACCCTTCAGGTGCTTCACAGGAACTAAAGCAACGTGGAAGGAAAAAATGGACATTTTAATTTTTCCAACAAAAATTTTTTTTAGCATCAATTTTTTCATTTTTACATGGGCAACAGGATAAAATGGATCCTAAAATTTGTTGGTCAATTTCTCCTGAGTACACAGATATCTCATATGTGGTCATAAACCACTGTTTGCGCGCACGGCAGGGCTCAGAAGGGAAGGAGCGCCATTTGACTTTTTGAATGGAAAATATGCTGGAATATTTAGCGGTTGCCATGTCGCATTTGGAGAGTCCCTGTGTGCCTACAGTAAAGATGTATATCTTTGTACCGTGTTAGCCAGTAGATAGAAAAATATTTAGAGTTGAGAGTCCTCAGTGGTTGATACCTTTTAATGGCTAACTGAAAAGATGGTAACAAAAGCTTGCAATTTGTTACCATCTTTTCAGTTAGCCATTAAAAGGTATCAATCACTGAGGACTCTCAACTCTAAATATTTTCCTGTGTGCCTAAACATTGGAGCTCCCCCACAAGTGACCACATTTTGGAAACTAGACCACCCAAGGAACTTATCTAGATGCATAGTGAGCACTTTGAACCCCAGGTGCTTCACATATTGATCCGAAAAAAAAGAAAGTACTTTTTTTCACAAAAAAATTCTTTTAGCCTCAGTTTTTTCATTTTCACATGGGCAACAGGATAAAATGGATCCTAAAATTTGTTGGGCAATTTCTCCTGAGTTCACAGATACCTCATATGTGGTCATAAACCACTGTTTGGCCGCATGGTAGGGCCCAGAAGGGAAGGCGCGCCATTTGACTTTTTGAATGGAAAATTAGCTCCAATCGTTAGCGGACACCATGACGCATTTGGAGAGCCCCTGTGTGCCTAAACAGTGAAAAAACCCCACATGTGACACCATTTTGGAAACTAGACCCCTTATGGAACTTATCTAGATCTGAACCCCCAAGTGCTTCACAGAAGATTATAACGCAGAGCAGTGAAAATAAAAAAATAATTTTTTTCCTCAAAAAAATTTTTAGCCCGCTATTTTTTATTTTCTCAAGGGTAATAGGAGAAATTTGACCACAAAAGTTGTTCTGCAATTTGTCCTGAGTACAACAATACCCCATATGTGGGGGGGAACCGCTGTTTTGGCGCATGGGAGAGATCAGAAGGGAAGGAGCGCCATTTTGGAATGCAGACTTGATGGAATGTTCTGCGTGCGTCATGTTGCGTTTGCAGAGCCCCTGATATGCCTAAACAGTAGAAACCCCTCACAAGTGACCCCATTTTGGAAACTAGACCCCCCAATGAGCTTATCTAGATGTGTAGTGAGCATTTTGAACCCCCAAGTGCTTCACAGAAGTTTATAAACGCAGAGCAGTGAAAATAACAAAATCATTTTTGTTTCTCAAAAATCATTTTTTAGCCCGCTATTTTTTATTTTCCGAAGGGTAACAGGATAAATTGGACCCCAAAAGTTGTTGTCCAGTTTTTCCTGAGTACGCTGGTGCCCCATAAGTGGGGGGGACCACTGTTTGGGCACACGACAGGGCTCAGAAGGGAAGGAGCGCTATTTGACTTTGGAAAATTAGCTCCAATCGTTAGCGGACACCATGTCGTGTTTGGAGAGCCCCTGTGTGCCTAAACTTTGGAGCTCCCCCACAAATGACCCCATTTTGGAAACTAGACCCCCTAATGAACTTATCTAGATGCACAGTGAGCACTTTGAACCCCAAGGTGCTTCACAGAAGTTAATAACGCAGAGCCGTGAAAATAAAAAATCATTTTTTTTTTCTCAAAATGATTTTTAGCCCCCTATTTTTTATTTTCACAAGGGTAACAGGAGAAATTGGACCCCAAAAGTTGTTGTCCAGTTTGTCCTCAGTACACTAATATCCCATATGTGGGAGAAAACTACTGTATGGGCACACGTCGGGGCTCGGAAAGGAAGTTTCCCCATTTTGGAAACTAGATCCCCCAAGGAACTCCTCTAGATGTGTGGTGAGCACTTTGAATCTCCAAGTTCATCACAGAAGTTTATAAAGCAAAGCCGTGAAAATAAAAAATCATTTTTTTTCCACAAAATGAATTTTAGTCCCCAATTTTTTCCCAAGAGTAAAAGGAGAAATTAAACCCCCAAAGTTGTTGTGCAATTTTTCCTGAGTATTCTGATACCCCATATGTGGGGGTAAACCACTGTTTGGGCACACGTCGGGGCTCGGAATAAAGAGAGCACTGTTTGACTTTTTGAACGCAAAATTTGCAGCAATCAATGGTGGCGCCATGTCGCGTATGGAGACCCCCTGATGTGCCTAAATAGTGGAAATCCCTCAATTCTAACTCCACCCCTAACCCTAACACACCCCTAACCCCAACCATAACCCCTACACACCCTAACCCTAATCCAAATCCTAACCATAACCCTAACCCCAACACACCCCTAACCCTAATCCCAACTCTAACCATAACCCTAACCACAAGCCTAACCCTAATCCCAACCCTAACCCCAAAACACCCCTAACACTTATCCTAACTCTAACCCTAACGACAAACCTAACCCTAATCCCAACCCTAATTCCAAACCTAACTCTAATTCCAACCCTAACCCTAATTCTAACCCTAATTCCAACCCTAACCCTAATTCTAACCCTAACCCAAATTCTAACCGTAACCCTAATTCTAACCCTAATGCTAACCCTAACCCTATTGCTAACCCTAAGGCTAACCCTAACCTTAGTTCTAACTCTAACCCTAAGGCTAGGTTCATATTGCGTTTTACCAGCCTGTTGAACACATAGTGTTGACGGGCTGGTAACAGTATAGCATTACTGCTAGCGCAGATGAATCATCAGATGATTCATCTGTGCTAGCGGTGACGGAGCCCAGACGTTGCAGTCCGCGTCTGAGGCTCCGTCACTGAATGATGGCACTTCGCGAACGCATGCCGCTTTACGGCATGAATCGCGATGCGCCCGACAATGGGGGTGAAGGGCAGCGTTAGCCGACTGCGTTACACCGCGTTATACCGCGGTGTAACGCAGTCCGTCTAACGGACTGCCATAACGCAATATGAACTCAGCCTGACCCTAACCCTAAGGCCCCGTGCACACATTGCAGATTCACTCGCCGATTTTTCCGTGCGGATTTTGCTAAATCCGCAGGTAAAATTACCTGCGTTTTACCTGCGGATTTAGCGTGGATTAAAGGCCTGTGCACATGTTGCGGATTTACTGCAGTTTTGCTGCGGTTTTTGTGCGGATTTGCCCTGCGGTTTTACACCTATAATGGAATAGGTGTAAAAACTCTGCGGAATCCGCACAAAGAATTGACATGCTGCGGATTTAAAACCGCACCAAATCTGCGCGGAAAAATCCGCAGTATGTGCACAGCATTTTTTTTTACCATTTATTTACATTGTACTGTACATGGTTTCCGGATCTGCTGCGGATCCGCAGCGCCAAATCCGCTGCGGATCCGCAGCAAAATCCGCAACGTGTGCACAGGAAAAAAAAAATTCTTTATTTTATTATTTATCCCTACCTAAGGGGGTGATAAATGGGGCATTTATTTACTGTTTTTTTATTTTGATCACTGTGAGAGAGTATCACAGTGATCAAAATTAATTTTATGACTCAGGAGGGCGCACAGCGCATGCGCCCGCCATTTTCCAAGATGGTGTCGCCCATGAAAAATCCCGGACCGACGCCGGGACGGACCCAGGGACATCGGAGGACCGGGAGAGGTGAGTAGGGGGGGGGTCAGAAGGTAAGGGGAGCAGAGGCAAGGAGGAGGGGAGCAGATAGTGATGGCGGCGACCGATCGCCACCATTTATCGGAGGCGGCGGCCGATCGCCCCCGTCACTCGGTGTGGGGTGGTCAGATCTCTGTGTCCATCCATGACAGATGCTATTGCAGCATCGGCCATGGCTGGATTGTAATATTTCACCAAATTTCATTGGTGAAATATTACAAATCGCTCTGATTGGCTGTTTCACTTTTAACAGCCAATCAGAGCGTTCGTAGCCACGTGGGGGTTAAGCCACCCCCACTGTAGTGATGCACAAAGGGTCTTGTAACTGCGGGTCAGATGACCTTTCAGTGACCCCGGTCACCCGACCCGCATGAACATTATTTATAGCATGACGCCTACGTAGGCGTCATGGGTCGGGATGCCACTGGTTTTCATGACGCCAACGTAGGCATCATGGGTCGGGAAGGGGTTAAAAATTGGCAGTAGTTCTCTTGGCAGATCTTTGCATCGGTGGTGTTTCTGCCGGGTCCCAATGGTTGAAGGCCTGCAATTGCGGATCGTTGGCACGCCATTCACCGAGCTGCACTTCCCCATTTGTTAGGTCCTCAGAGCCTACGAAGCCAGGCGGACAGTACGCAATTGCATCGAGCCGGCGAAGGAAGTTGTGAAGCACGCAGCAAGCCATAACAACTGAGTCTATGGATTGAAGCTTTCTCCAAAAAATGTGTGCTCTAAAACTCCACCATCGGAAACCCTTCCGTTCATGCCAACATCTACATTAATGAATTCATAATTGGCGTTAACAAGGGCCATCAGGATGATGCTGAAATATCCCTTATAATTAAAGAAATAGGATCCGCTGTTTGGTGGTTGCGTGATCCGGACATGTTTCCCGTCCAAAGCCCCACCACAGTTAGGGAACTGCCAAAGCTGTTCAAAATCGGAGGCAATCTTTTTCCATTCCTCCATGTTGGGAAACTGCATGTAGCTCCGTAGACTATGGAAAATCGCATTGCATGTCTCCGGAATTAGAACACTCAGCAGGGTCCTTGAAATGGCAGCTGAAAAATGCAAGTCTTGCAGTGAGCGTCCAGTGGCCAGGAATCACAGCGTGACTGCCAATCTTTCATCTGCCTGGATGGCAGCACGCATCGCTGTATCCTTCCATTTAATAAGTGGAGTGATTTTTTCCGGTAAATATATGAAGGATTCCTCTGACATCCGCAGATAGTTGCGGAAATCATGAGGATTTTTCTCCTGAAACTCTCTTAGAAGTTGCATGTGGGACAATTCGGACCTCTTCTAGAGCCACTCTCTGGTCCACATGCGCCGCTTTCGCTTTGAACTCCTCTTCTGCATCCGTGCCTCATCTTGACGACGAGCTTCCTCAACCAGCAATGCAGCAACCACAACAGCACACTGGGCATTGTTCATCATGGTGCAAACTGAGAAAAAATGTAATGAAAAGATGAGAAAAGTTTCAACAAAACAATGAAGCCATTCTTAAAACTGTACATGCAAAATGTCATGGAAAACTGCATTCCATTATGTTAGCGAGCGTGCCAGAAAACGTGCTGTTTTGGGTGTGTGCACACGAGACTCCCCTAAAATGGCTGCCCATGCAAAAGCATATGGACAACAATAGAAGGCAAGCCCTCCCTCCCTCCAGAGCAATGATAGCAGACAATAGAAAATAGGTAGCTGTCCTATAACTTAAGTTAAAATTAGGTTAAAATGGAAAGGTATTTGAGACCCCCTAAAATGGCTGCCCATGCAAAAGCATATGGACACCAATTGAAGCCAAGCCTCCCTCCCTCCCACCAGAGCAATGATAGCAGACAATGGACAATAGGTAGGTGTCCTCTAAATTAAGGTAAAAATAAGTTAAAATGGAAACACATTTGAGACCCCAAATGATACCTACCGTGCACAGAGTACAGGTGCTAGTAGAACCGTTGAAGAATAGTTGAAGAATACTAAAATCGCTGTGGTGTCGCAGGTGGAGAATGCTGCAAACCAGCACGCAGTCAGGTACAAAGCACGGAAGCTCTATTATGTAGCCTTCTTTTAAGGCAGGGCCGTCAATCGGGACGCAGTAGCGACCTCCAATCGGAGCTGAGGGGGCGCGGAAAAGGCATCACAAATCCACGCCTATGTGTCTCGAGGCTGAGTCGCTAACGAGGTCGTTGGTAAGATGTCAAACGCACCAATGCATGCTACCCAAAAAAATGTCCAGACCTTTCAGCAACGACCAGCGATCTCACAGCAGGGGCTTGATCGCCGCTACCTGTCAAACGTAGCGAGATCGCTGCCAAGGTCGCTGTTGCGTCACAAAACTTGTGACTCAGCAGCGATCTCGTTAGCGATCTCGCTTAGTGTGACGGGGCTTTACACTTCAAGTCTGCTTACTTTCTGTTGTGTATAAGCACAAGCTTATTTGCAAGTTATTTGCAAGAAACAGACTTGATAAACGAGGAGGAGGTGTCGCATTGTATGTTAGAAAAGTGTATATCTGCACAGAGATTGACGCTTCAGTGACTGGGAGTCCTGTGGAAACTGTTTGGGTAAGAATACAAGGACAGAACAATGGAAAGGACACCATTGTAGGCATTTACTACAGGCCACCTATGCAAGCTGAAGATATTGTTGAACTCTTTATGCATCAAATGGCCAAGTTCTCCAAAAAATATGACATAGTGGTCATGGGAGATTTCAACTATCCAGAATTTGTTGAGAATCTCTCTCAGCCAAAACTAACAGGTCAAGGAAATTCTTATCCTCTCTTGCTGACAACTTTATCTTCCAAAAGGTAGGGGAGAAAACAAGGGGATCTGCTACCTTGATCTAATCCTTATAAACAGGGAGGAAATGGTTGAGGAGGTAAGAGTGGCTGGGACCCTAGGAGGTAGTGACCATGCTATTTTAGAATTTTGGATAACAAGAGGAGGAAGACCTGTGAAGACTCAGACGTCAAGGTTAGATTTCAGAAAGGCAGATTTTAAGGGACTCAGAAAGAGAATTGGAGGGATCCAATGGCTGGATATCCTTAAGGACAAAAATGTCCAGGAAGCATGGAAATCTTGAAAAATGAGATTCTCAAAGCATAATCGTTAACAATTCCGAAAAGAGGGAAGAATGGGAAGCATTTAAGGAAACCAGGATAGATGAACACAGTACTTAAACACATGCTAAAAAGGAAGAAAGAAATGTTTATCAAATGGAAAGAGGGAGGCATATCTAAAGAAGAATATAATGCCGTCTGCAGAACCTGCAGGGCACAAATCAGATTATCTAAAGCTGACAATGAATTAAGACTTGCAAGAGAAGTCAAATGCAACAAAAAAGGATTTGGGGGATACGTCAAAAGTAAAAGAAAAGTCAAAGATGCTATAAGATTTTTACAGGATGAAAATTATTAAATGGTAAGACAGGATGTTGAGAAGGCTGAACTTTTAAATTCCTATTTTGCATCTGTTTTCTCTCAGAAAGGAAATGTAACATCAACTGATCATCACTGTCCTATTAAAGGAATAGAAGAATCCAGGATATCTATAAACAGAAAGACAGTGAGGAAACACTTAGCTAACCTAAATGAATTCAAGTCTCCAGGTCCAGATGAATTACACCCCAGAGTACTGAAGGAGATAGCAGAAGAAATTCTTGAACCACTGTCCATAATCTTTGAAAATTCTTGGAGAACAGGAGAAGTCCCAGAAGACTGGAGAAGAGCAAATGTTGTTCCTATCTTCAAAAAGGGGAAGAAGGTGGACCCAGGGAACTATAGGCCGGTGAGTCTGACTTCTATACCAGGAAAGATCTTTGAACAAATTATTAAAGACATGTATGTAAGTACCTGGATAAGAATGAAGTGATTAAACAGAGTCAGCATGGGTTTGTAACTAATAAGTCATGTCAGACTAACTTAATTTCCTTCTATGACAGAATCACTGACTGGGTGGATCAGTAGATAAAGTATATCTTGACTTCAGCAAAGCATTTGACAAACTATCTCACACAATCCTTATTGAAAAAATGACTAAGTATGGAATGGACAAGGCAACTGTTAGGTGGATTCATAACTGGCTTAGTGATCGGACCCAAAGTGTGGTTGTAAATGGCTGCACATCCAGTTGGAAGAATGTCTCAAGTGGGGTACCACAAGGCTCTGTTTTGGGCCCTGTATTGTTCAACATCTTTATCAATGATTTAGATGAAGGAATTGAGGGTAAACTGATCAAATTTGCTGATGTCACAAAGCTAGGAGGGGTAGCTAATACTAGAGAAGAGAGAGAGAGGATTCAAAAAGATATAAATAAACTGGAGCAGTGGGCAGCAACTAACAGAATGGTTTTTAACAGGGAAAAATGCAAAGTACTACATCTGGGCAATAAAAATGAAAAAGTATATACAAAGCATATACAAAATGGGAGGAATAGGGCTAAGTAACAGCACATGTGAAAAAGACTTGGGTATACTAATTGATCACAGACTGAACATGAGTCAACAGTGTGATGCAGCAGCAAAAAAGGCAAATACAATTCTAGGATGTATCAACAGAAGCACAGAAGCATACAGTCTAGATCACGTGAGGTCATTATTGCCCTCTACTCCTCTTTGGTCAGACCTCATCTGGAATACTGTGTCCAGTTTTGGGCACCACATTTTAAAAAAGAGATCAACAAACTGGAGCAAGTTCAGAGAAGAGCCACCAGAATGGTGACCGGTCTGCAAACCATGTCCTATGAGGAACGGTTGCAGGATTTGGGAATGTTTAGCTTGCAAAAAAGAAGACTGAGAGGAGACTTAATAGCTGTCTACAAATATCTCAAGGGCTGTCACATTATAGAAGGATCATCTTTATTCTCATTTGCACAAGGAAAGACTAGAAGCAATGGGATGAAACTGAATGGGAGGAGACACAGATTAGATATTAGAAAAAACTTTTTGACAGTTAGGGTGATCAATGAGTGGAACAGGCTGCCACGAGACGTGGTGAGTTCTCCTTCAATGGAAGTCTTCAAACAGAGGCTGGTCAGACATCTGGGATGATTTAGAGAATCCTGCGTTGAGCAGGGGGTTGGACCAGATGGCCCAGGAGGTCCCTTCCAACTCTACCATTCTATGATTCTATGTTTCTATGTCGTTGCCACATAATGTGGGACGTTCGGAGACGTTGTGCCTGCTCCAAATAAAATTGTAAATTTTAAATACGTGCGCGGAAGAGCTACTCTAATGCATTAAGAATCAAAGCAGATCTCTCTTTATTCCATACCTTGGTCAGGGGTTTTATAGCTTATCAGTATTCATGTATTGTAACAATATAATTGGTTCATCTTATCTCTACTGTCATTAGTATACATACTTCTAATTGGCTAAGTTAACACTGTTAACACGCAACTTGTGGTGTAGGGGTCGTACTAGCCTTTAAGTTTCATTTCTCTTATTTTCACTTTTACACAAAAACATTCCAAAGCCCCCTTATCTGATCATGGACCCCATCTTGGAGGGAGAGAAATACATGCACAAAGAAACTAAAATGAAGTCAGGATGGAAAAAATATAAATCCAGCTCTCACACTCAACAAGAAATCTGTACATGGAGAGGTGATTGTTATTATAGTAGGACCTGAGAGTTTGACACATGAAACCTAATCATATTTTCCTTACTGGAAGTTGTCAGAAGACTGGGCTCCCATACTTTGTGAGGGGTTGTGATATCCCTCATACTATGCTGGAGGCTATTGTGGCCATCATACTGTGTAGAGGCCCTCATCCATGTTGGGTGCGCTCATACTGAGTAGAGGGCTGTGTGGCCCCTCATACTTAGGAGGTGGCTGTGTGAGACATCATACTGAGGGGGCATTATACTGACAGGCCATCATACTATGGGCACAATGATACTGTGTGGGGGGACTATGGAGATATCATACTATGGGGAGCTCTTTAGGGGAATCATGTTGTGGGGGTATTTTACTGTGTTTGTGCCACTGATGATATCATACTTTGCTGACAACTGTTCGGACAATTATTAGAATATGGAAGAAACACAAGATGAAAGTCATTCTTCCTTGGTCTGGGGCTAAATGCAATATCTCGCATCGTGGGGTAAGGGTGATTCTGAGAAAGGTCATGAATCAGCCCAGAACTACATGGGAGGACCTGATCAATGACCTGAAGCCTGAAGAGAGCTCGGACCACAGACTCAAACATTACTGTTAGCTATACACTATGCTGTCATGGATTAAAATGCTTCACGGCACATAAGGTTCCCCTGCTCACGCCAGCACATGTCCAGGCCTGCTTGAAGTTCACCAATGACCATCTGAATGATCCAGAGGAGGCATGGGAGAGGGTCAGATGAGACCAAAATAGAACTTTTTGGCATCAACCCCACTCGCCGTGTTTGGAGCAAGACAAAGGATGAGTACAACTCCAAGAACATCGTTCCAACAATGAAGCATGGTGGGGGACACACCATACTTTGGGGGTGCTTTTCTGCAAGGGGGACAGGACGACTGCACCGTATTGAAGGGAGGGCAACCTCGTTCCCTCAGTAAGAGCATTGAAGATGGGTCGTGGCTGTATCTTTCAGCATGACAATGACCTGAAACACACAGCCATGGCAAATAAGAAGTGGCTCTGTAAGAAGCATTTCAAGGTCCTGGAGTAGCGTAGCCAGTCTCCACACCTGAACCCAATAGAAAATCTCAATGTTGCGCAATGACAGCCACAAAACCTGAAAGATCTGGAGATCTGTATGGAGGAGTGGGCCAAAATCCCTGCTGCAGTGTGTACAAACTTGGTTAACAGCTACAGGAAACGTCTGAACTCTGTAATTGCAAACAAAGGTTTCTGTACCAAATATTAAGTTCTGTTTTTCTATTGTATCAAATACTTATTTTATGCAATAAAATGCAAATTAATTTAGTAAAAATCATACAATGTGATTTTCTGGATTTTTTAGACTCTGTCTCTCACAATTGAAGTGTACCTATGATAAAAATTACAGACCTCTCCATTGTTAGTAGATGGGAAAACTTGCAAAATCGGTAGTGTATCAAATACTTATTTTCCCACTGTGTATATATACATATGGATCGCCCTCCAGGGCAGTGGGGTACTCGGTACCGAGCCGCTTCTTAAAGGGGAAGTGTCACAGCGGCAGTGACCCAGTCCGTGGCCCTGGGCAATCAATAAAAGGGGTATATTTCCAAGGGATAATAGAGTTTGTAATGAAGTGTTCATGACGGCACCTGTGGTTTCTGGTCAGAAGTGACCAGCGCTGCAGTGCAGATCTTCTGGGACTGATGGTGATGCAGCAGAGTTGGTAAAGCTCTCCACAGGCAGAGCTTAATCCCAGGGCAGATGTAGAGATGCAGAAGATGGTAATGTTGGTAGATGTAGCAGTGTTGGATGGGTGACGGCATCACCGGGTCACCACCGCCCACCATCTTGTCCTCCAGCTCCTCTGCAGCACCTGTTGCATTCCCGCTCTCTCTTCTGTGGGCGGGCCTTTTTTTCCTCCTTTTCCCTCCATCTATGATCAGGAGGAGGATCTCACTATCTGATGAACAAGTTCTCCATGTACAATAACATTTAGAGTGGGCAGCCATAACTTTCACGGCTCACTTCTGGGTACCGCCCATGACGGCACGCCCTTCTCCTCCTTGCGTGCCTCGTGGTGCAAATATGGCGGTAGTCGTTCACAACTTTCAGCAAAGTCTCTATCACGATAAACAGTTCAAAATAGGCACACAGGACCCGGTGACACCGGGCTTCGATATCCTGTTCGTGATGCCAAGTTGGATCGCCCGCCAGGGCAGTGGGGTACTCGGTACGGGCCGCTTCCTAAAAGGGAAGTGTCACAGTGGCAGTGACCCAGTCTGTGGCCCTGGGCAACCAATAAAAGGGGTATATTTACAAGGGATAATAGAGTTTGTAATGAAGTGTTCGTGACGCCACCTGTGGTTTCTGGTCAGAGGTGACCAGCGCTGCAGTGCAGATCCTCTGGGACTGGTGGTGATGCAGCAGAGTTAGTAAAGCTATCCACAGGCAGAGCTTAATCCCAGGGCAGATGTAGAGATGTAGAAGATGGTAGATGTAGCAGTGTTGGATGGGTGATGCAGGAATGATTAGAGGACACAGCTGGGTGCAGTTTCCAAAGCTTTACACATAGTTCTGTCTGCAGCACAGATGCCTGCTTGGTGCCGTGTCCTCCAGGTGAGGAGCTCAGCAAACTCCCAGGTAGATCAGGATACACCTTTCCAGGACTCCTTTCAATATGTTCCTTCCTCAGTTGTCTCACTGTGCTGACTTTCCACCTTTCTTTCCTGTCCAACACCTCGCAATCAGTGTCCCAAGCCAGTAGCCACGGACCTTGGCGGATAACGTTTCCTTGCTCCCTTATGGCTACCTTTTCGGAGAAGATAATTGCGGTTCAGTAGCTGAGGCACCTAGAGATGCCACTGCCTCCAGCTTGCTAACTGAGTCTTAGAGTTCTCAACTAGGATAAGGGCCGGTGTCCTTTCTGCGACTTGGTCCCTCCACTATTGGATCGGGCCCCACAGATGGATCGCTCACTACCCGTGCCCCTAGGACCCCTTCAGTCCTTCCAGAAGCTTCTCTCTGTTCCTTTTCTTATCTAGCTTTCTCCGTCTGGGGGCAAGCTGCTACCAGCTCCAGGTCCCCTCCAAATCTCCTTCTGACTTTACAGTCTCTTTCCTTCTGCAGCTCCTCCTGACAGGGAGCTGCTTCACCACATGTCTGTTACTTTCACTTTCTCCTCACATCTGACTCACTCTCTGCACTGTTCTTTCCAGCTCTCCAAGCTTCACTTCCCCTCCTTCTTACTTTCTCCACCCACCACCCATGCACTCTTTCCTAACCAGCCTGGGATGAGACCATCCTCCCTTAGGGTGAGTCCAGGGTGCCCGGCAGCGATAGTATGTGTTGGTTGCAGGTGTTAGAGTCCTGGGTGGTGCTCTCTCCTTACCTGAGAGTGGGGTATCACACCTCTGGATGAGGTGCAACACCTCTGTGGCGACTGAACCCTCAGGGGCGCCACATACCCCCCCTGTTAAACACAACACGTCCGCGGGCTGAAACAGAACAAAACAGATGTTAAATGAAACATACAAAATTTTCTGCAATGCATTGCAACAGGTACAATATCAATAAAACGCAACTTCCCTTTATTGGATGCACTTTTTAAACGTTGCATAACAGTAATTCAAGATATTACAATAATTACTCCTCTTATACCATACTTTCTGACATTCTCCTTCATTTCGCTAAG
Organism: Oophaga sylvatica; assembly: GCA_033576555.1. Taxonomy (NCBI): domain Eukaryota; kingdom Metazoa; phylum Chordata; class Amphibia; order Anura; family Dendrobatidae; genus Oophaga; species Oophaga sylvatica. Next base: position 91,746,748 of record JARQOD010000003.1, read on the forward strand.
TGTCTTCATATCTTACAAAAGTGCTATCACTATCCATCTTCACAGACTATTGGCAGCGACCGTTATCGCCATCAGGTTCGCCACACATTATACTATATCATACTATCATAATACCATCTTATAAAATAACTATACTTTATTTCTGTTTAACTTTATAGTTTACCCTCGTTAAACATTATTTTACATTACCAGCTACCTGGTACTTTTACATTCAGAAAATACTATTATCTTCTTGCTTCAGACCATTATCTTTCATTAATCATCAATACCTGTATTCACTATAAAAGAGCAGCAACATACATTCTTCACTTATGCATTTAAATAAGAAAATCATTCTTTGGTCATGGCTGGTAACTTTTCTTTTACTTTAAAAGTGCTAGCAAATTCTTTTTCATCAATATTCACATTAATATATTCAACTTCAAGCACTATAAAACATTTTCAGATTAAGTGCAGTAAAACAACATTTTCTTCTCTCTTAGTGCAAGCCCCATCCGGGGTGTCTTCTTTGTGCAACATGAGGGACCCATCTCAAACCATCAACGTAGACCTTGGGCGGGCTGCAAGGCATGGCTGGTCTCCACTTTGGACCACTACTTCGGCCACGCCAAATGGGTTTTTATTCTGAGGTCAGTTGTGCAGACAGTTGAGTGCATCAGCGCACCCTACAGGCTTTTCAAGTAAAACCAAGAAAGAGCACCTAAAGAGGTGCTGACTTATTTACAATAAAAGTTTGTGGATCATACCATGATCTCTCAGTTTATAAATGAACGGGTGAACTGTTGCAGGAACCCTGCCGGATTAACTTGTAAAACTTTTTAAGGAACTATATACAGTTACATTTGGTTTACTTTACTTTATTCTTGCTGTGTGGTGCATCTTCCAGACTGGGAAGAAGCATCTTTTAGGGTGGTCACAACAAGTGACTCAAAGAGTTCAGGGTCAATGAAGCCGTACACTTTAAGATCACATCCTGCCACCAGGATTTGGGTGGCCTTATCGAGCATTTTGGGTCTGGCTGGAACTACAGCTGTGGATAATGTAGGAGGTACCGGTTCCACTTCTCGTGCTGGTGGACTTGTTACTACTGCATGTGCTGAGGAGATTAGTGAACAGACTGGCGGCATGGTAAATGGGCCCACTAAAAGCTCCTCAACTACCGGGGCAGGGTCGGCGGCAGTATCTGTTTGTGGTGTCATTCCGATATCAGTCATCTCCTCCGCTGAGATCAGGGGCCGCCGAATGGGATGCTGCTCCTCCAATTTCTTCTTTTCTGGCAGGGCCGACTTCTACTTCTCCACCGCGGTCAACTGCACACCTAGGAGCTGGCGACTCAGCTCCTTCACCTGTATGCTCAGAAGCTCCAGGTCCATGGCTGCCGGCAGTCCCGGGTCCGGACTCTGTCGGCTGGGGAAGCTCCCTCCTGCTCCTCCACACCCTGGGTCACCACCGCCCACCATCTTGTCCTCCAGCTCCTCTGCTGCACCTCTGTCGCATTCCCGCTCTCTCTTTTGTGGGCGGGCCTTCTTTTTCCTCCTTTTCCTGCCATCTATGATCAGGAGGCGGATCTCACTAGCTGATGATCAAGTTCTCCATGTACAATAACATTTAGAGTGGGCAGCCATAACTTTCGTGCCTCACTTCTGGGAACCGGCCACGATGGCACGCCCTTCTCTTTGAGCACCTCGTGGTGCAAATATTGCGGTAGTTGTTCACAACTTTCAGCAAAGTCTCTATCACGATAAACAGTTCAAAATAGGCACACAGGACCCTTTGAGTGGGGTATTACATCTCTGGATGAGGTGGAATGACCTCAGTCCTACTTACAAGAGCTTTGAGGGGTCACAATATGTACTGTATGAGGCATAAAATAGCTATTACCTCAATGTTGTCCGTCGATCATTACAAACCAGTCAATTAGCTGCAAAATATAATGCCTTGTATGGCACAGGTTCATTGTATCGATCCATGACACAGTATGAAAATGCTGTGTTCTTATCCCATTGGTCACAGTTAGCATCGAAATTAGATATTTAGAAAATTATTTCCATTTAGCCTCATAGACATTGTTTTCCCACAGTTATAATCATGAGCTTCTTTATCCCATTTCTCTCACGTCAATAGTAATTTGTGTCCTGCATGTGTAGACTTAGGCTACTTTCACACTTGCGTTTTTTTTGTGCTGCGTTTCGAGCGCACATGAAGCGCATTAAAAAAACGCATGCAAACGCTTGTAAACGCTGCGATATTTAGTCGCATCAGCATGCGCATTTCGACAAAAAAACGCAGCGTTTGTCTATGATTTCATGCGTTTTTTGCATGCGTTTGCGTTTTTTTTGGCGCATGCGTTATCTATGTGTCACATTTCTATCATCTCTGTCTCTATCATCTATCATCTGTCTCTATCATCTTTGGCTCTATCATCTATGTCTCCATCATCTCTGTCTCCATCATCTCTGTCTCCATCATCTCTGTCTCCATCATCTCTGGCTCCATCATCTCTGTCTCCATCATCTCTGTCTCCATCATCTCTGTCTCCATCATCTCTGGCTCCATTATTTACAGAAAAATCGCGTGCGTGCAAAAGCGCTGATGAGCGCAAAGCCATGCGCACGCCAGCGCCCCCATAGACTGCAATGTTATTTTTTGCGCATGCGTTTTTTTAAAGCGGTTGGCCGAAAAAAAAAAATGCAACATGTAGCGTCTACCGCGTATGGGTGCACACCGGGAAAATGCGCAGCGCACGACAAACGCACATGAACGCGTGCAAGCGCTAGACCCTGCGCCCGCCATGTTAAAGATAGGGGAACATTGCGCATGCGTCCGATAGCGCAAGATGCGCTGCGCAAAAAAACGCAAGTGTGAAAGTAGCCTTAGGCCTTGCTGCATACAAATTTTTTATTTTACCATTAATGTGAGATGAGGTAGAGGGGTTAATGGCTCAGAGGTGAATGGTGAAGTTATTTAGGGACTAACAGTTTTATATAGGAGTCTACAATTAGCTCAATAACTCATGTTATTTTACAGGGCTGCGCGCATGTCTGATTCTTTTTTCAGACCAAGTGGTCAGAGGAAAAATGTCGCAGCATGCATGAGTTGCATCCGAACATTGGATTGCACTTGTCCATTCATGTCTATGGGTCTGTGGAAAAAAAGTCACGATGAATTACTCTTAATCTTTCCTTGTAACCGTATATTACCAAATTGCATGTCTAACAGGGACCTCACACCTTAATCTGTAAGAACACGGAAATAGAGAAATAGATGGAACTTTACTGATGAACTGGATAAAACTTATGTGCAAAGAATAGCAGGTACAAGAGCATATACTTCAAAAGAGACATTGGGGCTGGAACATATACTTCAAAGGAGATATTGGGACCAGAACACAGCACATGAGACATGGGGCTGGGGCACATTACTGGAGACATGAAGCTGTAGCACATCACAGGAGACATTGAGGCTCAGGCTGGAGCACATCACAATAGTCATTGTGGCTGGGGCTGGAGCACATCACAGGAGACATGGAGCTGAAGCACATCAAAAGAGACAGTGGGGCTGGAGCACATCACAGGAGACATGGGGCCGGAGCACATCAAAGGAGACATTGGGGCTGAAGCACATCACAGAAGACATTGGGCTGGAGCACATCACAGGAGACATTGAGCTGGAGCACACCACGGGAGACATGGGGCTTGAGGCTGGAGCACATCACAGGAGACATGACACTGGAGCTGGATCATTTATGACATGAAAATGGGGGTGTGGCATATCACAGGAGACCTTGGGCTGGAGCACATCACAGGAGACCTGGGGCTGGAGCACATCAAAGGAGGCATGGCACTGGAGCCTCTATGACAGGAGAAGTGTTCCAGCTGAATGTCTCCTGTGATCTGCTCCAGCCCCTTGTCTACTGTCTTACATGCTCTAGGCCCAGTCCCATATCTCCTGTGATGTGCTCCAACCCAATGTCTCCTGTGATGTGCTCCAGCTCCAATGTTTCCTTTGATGTGCTTCAGCCCCATGTCTCCTGTGATGTGATCCAGCCCCAGCCCCAATGACTCCTATCATGTGCTCCAGCCCCAGCCCCAATGACTCCTGTCATGTGCTCCAGCCCCAATGACTCCTATCATGCTCCAGCCTGAGTCTCAGTGTCTCCTGCCATGTGCTCCAGCCTCATGTTTCCAGTAATGTGCACCATCCCCATGTATCATGTGCTCTGTCCCAGCCCCAATATCACCTTTGAAGTATATGTTCCAACCCCAATGTCTCCTTTGAAGTATTTGCTCCATCCCCACCACAATGTCTCCTTTGAAGTACAGTCATGGCCAAAAGTTTTGAGAATGACACAATATTATATTTTCACATGATCTGCTGCCCTCTGGTTTTTATGTGTGTTTGACAGATGTTTTTATCACAGACAGAAATATAATAATTGCAAACATATGAGTAACAAAAGCTTATATTGACAGAATGAGTTAATGCAGCAAGTCAATATTTGCAGTGTTGACCCTTCTTCTTCAGGACCTCTGCAATTCTCCCTGGCATGCTCTCAATCAACTTCTGGACCAAATCCTGACTGATAGCAGTCCATTCTTGCACAATCAATGCTTTCATTTTGTCAGAATGTTTAGGTTTTTGTTTGTCCACCCGTCTCTTGATGATTGACCACAAGTTCTCAATGGGAGTAAGATCTGGTGAGTTTCCAGGCCATGGACCCAAAATCTTTATGTTTTGTTCCCTGAGCCATTTAGTTATCACCTTTGCTTTATGGCAAGGTGCTCCATCATGCTGGAAAAGGCATTGTTGATCGCCAAACTGCTCTTGGAGGGTTGGGAGAAGTTGCTCTTGGAGGACATTCTGGTACCATTCTTTATTCATGGCTGTGTTTTTTAGTCAAGACTGTGAGAGAGCCGTGTCTTCTCCGAATGAGGCGTTTTCCTGATGTCCCAAACAATCGAAAAGGGGATTCATCAGAGAAAATAACTTTACCCCAGTCCTCAGCAGTCCACTGCCTGTATCTTTTGCAGAATATCAGTCTGTCCATGATGTTTTTTCTGGAGAGAAATGGCTTCTTTGCTGCCCTCCTTGAGACCAGGCCTTGCTCCAAGAGTCTCTGCCTCACAGTGCGTGCAGATGCACTAACACCTGCCTGCTGCCATTCCTGAGCAAGCTCTGCACTGCTGGTAGCCCGATCCCGCAGCTGAAACACTTTTAACACTAGAACTACTGATGGAGTCATTTTGACTCCTTTCGTTTTTTATTTCTCTTCTGTGACTACATTTTTCAGAATTCCGGCTTGAAACTCGGTGACTTTTCCTCAAATATGATGTGAAAAAAGATTTTGTGAGAATAAATAATTTTGGTGAAAAATTTGCGCGTTTTTTTCAAAATTTACCAAGAACTACTGAAGGGAGTCATTTTGACTCCCTACTATATTTTGAGGTCCTTTTGTCACTAAATGTTGCTATAAAGTTTTGTGCATAATTTTTTCACTCTGTCTTATTTACCCTGATGTTCATATAGATGTAGTTCAATTTACATGTCAACTTTTCACATTTTCCTTGTGTTTTACCTGCTTGTATTACTGTGTAATGCTGAACAAAATAGCTTGTTTACTCTAGGCTCTTATCTTATGCTAATTTTTGATTCATATATATTGACACATATAAAGAACTGTACGCTTGCAGAAGCATGCAGGAACAATAATTTACAGTTTACTCTATCTGATGAGGAGCTAGATGCATTCATTGCGATATTCTATGCTCGTGGAATATCTGGCACGAACCGTCACTCGATTAGCAGTATTTGGTGTAATGACTGGGGAATACCGTTTTGCAAAGCGACAATGTCTAGGGACCGCTTTGTTGAAATTATGAGGTTTCTCAGATTTGATGAGAAATCTACTCGATCGGAGAGACTGCAAACGGACAAGTTTGCTCTATTTTCTACTGTGTGGGACAGGTTTATTGAAAATTGTATTGCGTGTTACAAACCTGGCCCATACATAACGGTGGATGAGCAACTTTTCCCAAGCAAAACTAGGTGTCCATTCACGCAGTACATGCCTTCCAAACCAGATAAATATGGCCACAAATATTGGCTAGCTGTTGATAAGGAGAGCAAATATCTGGCAAATGGCTTCCCTTATCTAGGCAAAGATGACACACGCCGTGCTGAGGACCGTTTAGCTGACCATGTGGTAATGAAGTTATTGGACCCGTTTTTGAAAAAAGGTCGCAATGTTACAACCGATAATTATTTTACTTCAGTAAAATTAGCTAAACAGCTAAAAAGCAAAGGAACAACCATCGTGGGAACACTGAACAAGATAAGGCGAGAAGTGCCTAAAGAAATAAAATCCATGAAAGAGGAATTGTACAACACTAAAGTGTTTAGAAATGAAGACAATTTTACACTTACAGTATATCAAGGAAAGCCCAACAAAAATGTTGTCATTTTGAGTTCCGTCCATCCAGATGTTGTTGTTGCGTCTGATTCCGCTAAAAAAACTCCAGAAACGGTAAAGTTTTACAATGAAACAAAATATGGAGTAGATGTAGTGGATCAGATGGCACGAAAATATACCACACAAACATGCACAAGGAGATGGCCTGTTCATGCATTTGAAAATGCCTTAGACTTTGCGGGTATAAATGCATGGATAATATTCAATGAGATAACCCACCAAAAAATGTCACGCAAGGCATTTTTGCAAACGCTTGTGAGAGAGTTGAGTGGTCCTTATGTCACAGATAGGGAAAAGGGTTCCACGTCCCAAGTTTCTACATGCTCAGAAGTGATGGTTCAAACAAAATTTTGCCAGATCAAAGAAAAGTGCAAGAAAAATAGATCTGTCGGCAATTGTAAGACTTGTGGTAAGTCTTTGTGTGGGCAATGTACTGCCATAAATCAAAGGCAATGCCTAAAATGCGAAACACCAAATGTTTAGAAGGTGAATTCTGCGCCATATTTTCATTTTTATGCTCCTCCACCTACATTTTCTCTGCTTTTTGTTCTTCAGTTGTTGTTTATATGTGTGCACTTGAATAAAAAAAAATGTTTGAAAAACGTCTATTATAATTATTGTTATTTTCTGTAGAAAAATAAGAAAAGCAGAAAAAAAACAATCAAAAGCATTACTGTTGGATCTCACAATAATAATACATTACAAAAAATATAATTATTAATAAATAACCACAAATGAAACTCTAAAAATAAACGAAAACAAGCAAGGAGTCAAAATGACTCCTTTCAGTAGTTCTAGGCGGGGTCACGAGTCCAGTAGTCCTAGTGTTAAGAACGGTCCTGGCGCTTGCTGGTCTTTCTTGGGCGCCCTGAAGCCTTTTTGGCAACAATGGAACCTCTCTCCTTGAAGTTCTTGATGATGCGATAGATTGTTGACTGAGGTGCAATCTTTCTAGCTGCGATACTCTTCCCTGTTAGGCCATTTTTGTGCATTGCAATGATGACTGCACGTGTTTCTTTAGAGATAACCATGGTTAACAGAAGAGAAACAATAATGCCAAGCACCAGCATCCTTTTCAAGTGTCCAGTGGTGTCATTCTTACTTAATCATGACAGATTGATCTCCAGCCATGTCCTCATCAACACCCACACCTGTGTTAATGGAGCAATCACTGAAAAGAGGTTAGCTGGTCCTTTTAAGGCAGGGCTGCAATGATGTTGAAATGTGTTTAGGGGATAAAGTTCATTTTCTAGCCAAATATTGACTTTGCAAGTAATTGCTGTTGAGCTGATCACTCTTTATAACATTCTGGAGTATATGCAAATTGCCATTAGAAAAGGTGAAGCAGTAGACTTTGTAAAAATTAATATTTGTGTCATTCTCAAAACTTTTGGCCATGACTGTATATGCTCCAGCCCCAGCGTCTCCTGTAATGTATGTGTTCCAGCCCCAGTGTCTCCTGTGTGATGTATATGCTCCTGCCCCAGCATCTCCTATGTGATAAATATACAGCAGTCCCAACGTCTCCTACGTGATGTTTCAGCCCCCACATCTCCTATGTCATGTATACTGCAGTCTAGATGTCTCCTATATAATGTATACTGCATATCTCCCACTGCTTGAGTTCTATAAATGTAACTTATCATCACAAAGTTCACTGTGTTCCAGACCGAATCAAATCTGGAAAAGCAGTAGTAAGAAGCAACATGAACACCTAATATCACACACCACACCAAAGAGAAGCAGATTGAGCCATCACATAAGGGTGAATTAATTGTTTGACCAAATATACTAGGGTCATTTTCAAGTTGATAATTTTGTGTGGCCCCCAAGTGATGGTAAAAATATTCAAACGGCCCTTGGCAGAAAAAAGGTTCCCCACCCCTGCACTAGACTTATGGCAAAATTATTTGATGGATCACGGTCTATACAGTGTGCTTCTGTATCAAATAAAAGGCATACATAAAGTAAGGCGTAGGACCGAATAGTTCTATGGATGTTGTACTATATTGTCATATAACAGCAAGATGCATGAGTATTTGAAAAAAGAGTAAATGTCCTAAAGATGTCATTGCAGCTGCAATATAATATCAAGTGAGAAGCTTTAGATGCTTGCAGAAATCAGATACAATTTATAAAAGTAAGATTATAATGTAAGAATAATTGGGATGCTATTTAATTTTGCTGCAATATTTTCCCAAGTTTGTGACATGATAGGGAATGCTGCATCATGTTGGTAATGATGTGTAATAGGTACTTTTACAACTTCTCTATTACAGCTGCTCCTTTATCTCCACATTCTTTTTTGTTGTTTTCTTGCTTTTCAAAGTCTTTTTATTCCATTAGTAAAACTTTGGCTGCACATTCTTCCAAGTCAGCAGTCTGCCTTCACTAGGTGTAAATGCCAGCCCTGGCAGCTGCTCTATTTGTGATACAACCCTTGATATTATGGAATTTTAAAGGTCAGAAAAAAATCATGAGATTCTGTAATGTCCAGAATAAAAAACGTTTCTAGTTTAAACATAGCTGTAAATTATTTTTTTAGGATTTACCCTTACCTAATGGCCTTGAGTTGGTAATATACACACATCCGGTCTGAGTATAGATTGCCATACAAAGACCAGTGACAGGTTTAAATAGCCTAGTGGGCATATATGAGGCTAGCCTATCAAGTTCGGGTCAGGAGATCCACAGCCAGTTAATGCATCATGGTTGGTATTTGGCCCAAAAAAAGAATGTGGGAATCCAGATGAAGTGTGGGTGTTTGACAGGAGGAAGGTTCAGGGTTTGAGAACTGAAAAATTGGATTAAAGGGAATCTGTCACAATATTTGACGTATCATAGAATCATAGAATCATAGAATGGTAGAGTTGGAAGGGACCTCCTTGGCCTTCTGGTCCAACCCCCTGCTCAAAGCAGGATTCTCTAAATCATCCCAGACAGATGTCTGTCCAGCCTCTGTTTGAAGACTTCCATTGAAGGAGAACTCACCACCTCTCGTGGCAGCCTGTTCCACTCATTGATCACACTAACTGTCAAAAAGTTTTTTCTAATATCATAACTGTATGCCTCATATCAGATGCCTTATTGCTAATAAATCATTTTTTATCACTTTATATAAATGACCTCTTTCAGGCTATAGAAAAAAAGATAACTCTGCCTCCAGAGCTTATTATATCTGAAGGGGGAGTTACCAGTGTGAGACAAGTAACTAACACTGAACGGGAGAACTGAACTTTGTCTTCTTACAAACACATTTTTTGCTTCTTCTCTCTTAGCTCTGCTGTATTGCAATAATATTGCAACTCTGTCTGCCTGTGAGATGGGAGCTGGAGCTAAGAGGAACCTGCAGATGTGTCAGGTATATTCACACACAGCTCTGAAGTGATATCAGGAGAGCAGAGAGCGGCCATTATATATATAGATATATTATATATCACACTAGTAACCATTACATATCACACTGGTAACTCCCCCTTCAGGTAAAATAAGCTCTGGAGGCATGGTTATCCTCCAGCCCGATCCTCCCATTAGCCTGGAAGAGGTCATTTACATAAAGTGATAATAGATGATTTATCAACAACAAGTCATCTGATATCAGGCACACAGGGAGTACTTTTTCAGTATTCTATAACCTGTATGCCCATATTAATAGTTTAGATGTAGTGACAGATTCCCTTTAAATTATTTTAATTTCAATATTGTCTTCAAATTCAAATAAATTCAAAATTCTCTGATAACTTCTGAATATAGCTTTAAGATTGTTGCAGCTCTCCTTTTCTGATACAGAGCCTCACATTTCCAGACAGCCATGGAGTACAGATAAAATTGATGCAGATAGAAATAGGGGAATCTTAAGAAATTACAACATACCGGGTGAGATTTGTTACAGGAATTTATTCAATCTAAAATGACAAGTCTGCACTCACTCTATGTGACTGCAGACTTATGAAGCCTCATATTGCGCGCATTATGCACAGTGAGGATTTTCTACTGTCAGCGCTGGGAATGGAGGTCATGTGACCGCAAGTATGCGATATGCCAGAATCTGACCAGACTGTTTCCGGCTTGCTCAATGCAAATGTATTGCGGGAGGCCAGAAAACAATCTAGTTAGATTCTGTCCGGGAGTATGTATATTGCATACTTGCAGTCATGTGAACGCCATTCCCATCATTGACATCAGAGCATCCTCACAGCATGTACAGAGCACAATGTGAGGATTCACAAGTCCGTATTCACTCTGCCCTTAGAAAAAGCCAGTATTCTGGCAAAACGCGCGTCAGGGACTCATGTCCTGACTTTATGCCAGGAATGGTGTTAGATAGAATCACCATAAACTGTTATAGGGGTCATAATACCCACATGTACGACCATAAGAGCATGGCGCTAATGGCTGCAGACACCATGACAGTCCGCCTGCACTGACACGCTGGTCACTGTCCATGCCAGCATGGTTAGTGTTGTAAAGAGACCGCGCCTGCAATCGTGCAGCGGCTATATTCACATGAAATCACCGCACATATAGTGTGGATGCACTTCGTTCTCATAGTAACACCAGTTGTTAGCTGCTATATGGGTGGTGCTGTTAGACGCATAATAGTCTCCTACAACAGTCACACACACAAGCTGTCAGCTGCTATATGTGCGCAACAGTTTCTCATAATACACACACATAACTGTGTGCAGAATTTATCTGTGTCGTACATGGCCAATTGATAACAGTGGAATTATACTACTGCCGTGCTACATATCTATTGCACCTGCCATATACAGATCAGATAGAATTTTTTGATCTGATATATCAATAAATACGTATGTCATATTGGCTGGTGTTATATAGCAGTTAGAACAGACTTCTTTACCCCATCACAATGAAAGATAGGGATGCACTTTATATATTCCATAAGGTTTGTTTTATGGTAACCCTGTAAATATGTATATTAATTTATCTGACCAGTAATTAATAAGAGACTTTGTTCAAGAATCCTATTACTTCTAACACACCCTGGTATTTAATTGGGATTTAGTGGATCACAGCTGTGATCACAATCTTTATAGCTGTGATCCTATGAACATCAGTATATGGATGTACGTGGATCACAGTAATGGCACAATCAAGATGGCTACGGCATTAGCGTGACTCACAGGCAATCCTCGCATGCTTATTGGCTTCGTAACAGGCGCCAAAAATGCGGGGCGGGAATTGGAATTTGAACTTGAGCACCGCCCATTGTTCTCCAAGTAACGAGCATATCCAAGCACCGTGGTACTTGAGTGATAACTGAGTATCATAAAGCACGTTCGCTCACCCTTATTGCTAAAGCAGTATTCTAGTGTCTCCCATACAGCCAAGAGATCAGCAGCAGGATTACTGAAGTAGACAGTTCTGAGTCTCTTGACCCACTCTATGAATTGTGTCCAGAGCCACCAAATCAACAGATCCAGCTCTCAGCAGCAGTGATGTGAGGTCACTAATTTTCGGTGCTAAAGGCACATTTCCAACCTCTATGGTTCTCAGGTTGATCATCTATCCTTGTGAGATCGGTCTTCATAAGTTCATGGCAAACCATGTACCTTGCAAAATCAGGCATGTCAGTTTTCTCTGATTTTGGAAAGACAATTGCTGGCTGAGTAATGCTATTCATATGGTTGATAGCGTCTTGACCTAGAGAAGCAGGAACGTATGCATCAAGGTGGTTCAAGATAATGCATTGGCAGTGCACTGTACCAAGAGACCATGAATGCAGGATGCTGGAAAAGGATCTATGTACATTTCAGGAAAACGCAATTTTTTTCTTGATACGTCTTCTTTGGCACCTGAGTGATAAACCATTATTGTGGCAGCTTGGCTGGCAAATTTTTTCCCCATTCTATATATAAGATAGTGGTGGCTTCCAAGCTGAAGCCACCAGAAGACTGGACAGGTCAGTTTTTTTTAGCTGATTTACAGCTTTCAGAGCATGAAGCAATTGAATGAAATGACAAGAGACTGAACCTATGCAGGGCGTTATTTTTAATGTTTATTGAGTGCTTTTTCAGAGCAAACCTACCTAAAAAGACATTGTGTGCACATATCCATAGGGCTCATGTAGGGATGAGCAAGTAGTGAGATATTCGGACTAGCTATACTGTATCGAGTAAGTCCTAATACTCGGGTATTCGTTACGAGTAGCGAGTCCAATGCAAGTTAATGTGAAATGCGAGTAATGTGTGCATGATTGTTTAAATGGAGGCGGTAATCGGGAGGAGGAAGAGTGTGTGGCTGGAGAATGTGTGTGGGTGGAGACTATGTATGTGCGGAGAATGTGTGCGTGTCTGTGTGCGGGGGTCTGTATGTATCTGTGTGTGTGTCTGCGGGGGTCTGAAGGGCTGTGTGTGTGTGTGTGTGTGCGGGTCTGTGTATAGGCAGGCATCATCCGATGGGACTACAAGTCCCATCCGGCTATGCCTGCTACAGTGACAGTAGTTGTCCCGCTAATGTGTTGAATATAAAAAAAAAACAAAAAAACACATACAGACATAGAGTACATACTCACCATATACAGCTAATCCCCGAAGCCCTTGATCATCTGGAAAAAAAAATAAGAAACAATATACTCCCTGTTCCGACGTAGTCCATATAATAACGATTGTCCCACGACGATCTTCTGTGGAGAGCTGTCACAACAGCAGATTTGACCGCTCTCCAGGGGCTCCGGTGTACAGTGACCAGAGATAATGCTCTATAGATATATCTTGGATAGATATATCCTTGGATAGATATATCTATAGATAGATATATATCTATAGATAATCTATAAAAATAGATAGATAGATATATAGATAGATAGATAATACCAAGGCCGATGTTTAGTAATGAACATAAAATGGTACATAAAGAGTTAAATAAAGACACACACACAAGATCTGCACGCAATATCTGTTTAATTTTAAAAAAAGGGAAACAAAATGGTGTGGGCTGTCGCACAATTTTTCAGTCCAGAGAGGGAAAGCCAGCGACCGGGGGCAGATGTTTATAGCCTGGAAAGGGGTTAATACCCATGGATCTTCCCAGGCTATGAATATCAGCCCGCAGCTGACTGCATAGCATTTTCTGGCTATTAAAATAGAGGGACCCCCCAAAATAATGACGTGGGGTCCCCCTATAATTAATAGCCAGAAAGGCTATGCAGACAGCTGTGGGCTAATATTCATAGCCTAGAAAGTGGCCATGGATATCGCCCCCCGGCTAAAAACACCAGCTCTCATCCGGCCCACAAATGGGGCATCACTAAGATGCGCCAATTCCGGCACTTAGCCTCTCTCTTCCCACTGCCCTGTAGTGGTGGCATATGGGGTAATAAGGGATTGTCTGTCATTGTTAGTTTGTTTACTGTAAGTGATACCTGTAATTTGTATGTAACCCCTTCTCATGTACAGCACCATGGAATCAATGGTGCTATAGAAATAAATAATAATAATAATAATAATAATAATTAATGTCACCTTTGTATTGTAAGGTGACATCAAGCCCGGTTAGTAATGGAGAGGCGTCAATAAGATGCCTATCGATTAATAACCCTATAGTTATTAATGAGTTAAAAAAGACACAGCCAGAATAAAGTATTTTAATAAAATAAAACAACACACAGATTTACAATATTTATTGTACGCTGTTGTGAATGGGTTTGAGATGAGTTCTGAGCAGAGGCTCCCTCTGGTGGTTACAAGCGGTACTAGTGAAGATTGTGAGGACTGGGAATCAGGTGTTACTGACTGGTCTTATATAAGGGAGTCATTTTCCCATCAGGGTTGCCGGTGATCAATTGTTCTGGTCTGAATCCTTCATTCCAGTTTCCCTTGTAGCCTGCTGTGTCGTGTCTGCATCTCCTGCTACCAGATAAGAATTTTTCTTCTTTTGTGTTGTTGCTATATTTTTGCATTTTGTCCTGCACTTCTTTGGGGGCCTTCTGGGTCCCCTCCGGGGGCTTCTGCCCTCTCTGTTTAGTTCAGCCACTGATGTTTGTACTTTTGCTTTTTCCAGTTTTTTCAGTGGCTGCTGTTTTGATTTTGTTACACCAGAGAGCTAATTTAGGTGGTAGAGGTCGTGTGATCTCTGGTGATTTTGAAATTAGTAGAGTTGGTGTTTTTCAGGGTTTTCTGGGATTGCAGTAAGTACCCTTCCTGTCCTTTTCTATTTAGATAGTTTGGGCCCCAGCGTTTGCTCATTCTATTTTCTTTCTGTGTCAGTATTTCCTCTTGTCTAACCGCCATTACATGTTTGGGGCTTTCTATTATCTTTGGGGTTCTGCTCCGGGGCAGATAGCTTTCCTATTTCTATCTTTAGGTGTAGTTAGTTTCTCAGGCTGTGACGAGGCGTCTAGGACCAACGTAGGAACGCTCCACGGCTGCCTCTAGTTGTGGTGGTTAGTCAGGGTACTGCAATCCCATAGATTCCAACTGCTCTGGTGTATTGCCTTTTTTACTTGCACTCCTCAGCTACCGAAACATAACAGTACGCCTATTTCCGCGAAGACCTCGATCACCTGGAAAAAAAAATAATAATAAAACAACAATATACTCCCTTTTCCGACATAGTTCAAATAATAACGATGGTCCTACGACGATCCCTCGTGGAGAGCTGTCACATCTCACTGTGCCGCAAGTGAAAAGATGAACTCAGGTGACCTCGGCGGTCACTGTACACCGGAGCCCCTGGAGAGCGGTCACATCTGCTGATGTGACTGCTCTCCACGAGGGATCGTTGAGGGACCATCGTTCGTCATGGACCATCGTTATTATATGGACTACGTCAGAATAGGGAGTATATTGTTTCTTTATTATTTTTTTTTCCAGGTGATCGAGGGCTTCAGGGATTAGCTGTATATGATGAGTATGTACTCTTTGTCTGCCCCCGCACACATAGCCCATGGCTATGACTCATCGATGATGTTGTGCGGCCAGCCAATCACAGTAATGCCACAACCAAGAAGGCTGCAGCATTACTGTGGTTGGCTAACATGCTGGGTGAGAGATCCAAATATTGCAAGGCGAGTAGTGAAATACTCGCTATGTTTCGAGTACCACGAGTACCGCATTAGTCGCTCAGTACTGAATACTTGCGAGTATACTTGCTCATCCCTAGGCTCATGCAAATGTCCGTGAAACTTGGTCTGATCACAGACCATTACGTGTTAGGAGGTGGCAGGGACCCTCGGTTGCCCCATCCTTACTTTTATGTTGGACACGTGTTCCCATTGCTGTGCCTCTGTTTTATTAATGTTATGTGTACTGAATGATGACCTTGTATTGCTGTCTGTATTAATGTGTCATGCCTTATAAGTAATGTTCCTTTATTTCCTGTCTTTGTATTGTACATATTGTTTGATTAGATAAGGGACACAAGAGGTTAAAAAGGGGGCCAGTACAGCAGCCTCAAGGAAGCAGAAGTCCCTGCTTTTGGATCAGTGCCCGGGCAGGCTTGCCCTGGGCAGGAGGCTCTACTGCATTGGGAGCCAAAGACTCCCCTGGAGGGGAAAGAGTGCTGCCTCGGATCCCCATGCGGTGGACACGGGCACCAGGACTGCGGTAGTGCCCCGCAAAGGAATGTGAGCGTCCAGAAATCTGCTGTGAGCTGCTACTGCAACTACTGCTGCTGCTACCGCTGATGCTGCCGTGAATTGATCTAGGGAAAGTGCAGGAAGTTATATCCCATTTATTGCATCTTTTTTAAACAAGTTTTCCCTGTTGGACTAAAACACTGCCTGTGTTGATTCCTCGGATCCTCATCACTAGTGGCTGCATTGCGTGTGAAGAGAAGGTAACTGACTGGGATCACATCTGTCTGTTTCATGTGAAAGGGGCCGGGGTGTTTGGGGACTGTTGCATTAAATGGACTCGGACATGATTACCACCCTTGGTCACCTTGTTACATTTGGTTCGACCCCAGCAGCCCTACAACCCCAAGATTGATAGAGAAGATTCCTGAGATTTGTGAATTGTTGACAGCCGTGAAAGAGTTAAAGATGGTGGCTGACATTGACTTAAAGATGGCGCCGACCACTGCCGAGTAGATGGTGGCCCGCCCGAAATGGGGTGCGGGCGAAGAAAAAGCTCCCACCCGTGCAGCAGAACCCAAGGAAACGGGTGGAACAGCCAAGTGTGACACCGCCCATGAATGGGTGGAACCCAACAGAACAAGATGGAGTGTCCAGAAGGGAGACGCCATTACTCACCGTGATGGAAAGAGGAAGTATGTCATTCCACGGCGGCATTGGCCATCAGGACTGGAGACGATCCGTGGCCTGGGCAGAGACACCCTGCGCTTCGAGGCTTGGTGGTCGGTGGAGTTGGAAGAATGGCACCCATTCCGGTGACTGGACAAACAGCCAGTGGAAAATGAGGAGTTCGAGGGATTGGCGGTGCCCCGACGGGAACCGTAAGGCGTCCGGAAGACTCTGAAGGCTGCTCTGAGGGGAATCGTTGCGACCGTGATTAGCAGCGCCAGCAGTCGTGCCAGAGGACTGTCACCAGGAGCAGCAGTGGTGAGTAGAGAGTCTCCGCCTGGCTGTCCTGTCATCTCGGCCTCTGCTCCTTCACCTTCTGTGGTCCCCCATCCTCTCCGGTCGAATCTTGGCTCCCTACTCCACCGTCCTCCTCGGTGGTGCTGGCACCTGCGTCCTTCCAGTCCACGCCCGTTCAGTCTTTGTATTGTACATATTGTTTGATTAGATAAGGGACACAAGAGGTTAAAAAGGGGGCCAGTACAGCAGCCTCAAGGAAGCAGAAGTCCCTGCTTCTGGATCAGTGCCCGGGCAGGCTTGCCCTGGGCAGGAGGCTCTACTGCATTGGGAGCCAAAGACTCCCCTGGAGGGGAAAGAGTGCTGCCTCGGATCCCCGTGCGGTGGACACGGGCACCAGGACTGCGATAGTGCCCCGCAAAGGAATGTGAGCGTCCAGAAACCGGCTGTGAGCTGCAACTGCTACTACTACTGCTGCTGATGCTGCGGTGGATTGTGCTAGGGAAAGTGCAGGATGTTATATCCCGCTTTGTTGTGAATGGGTTTGAGATGAGTTCTGAGCAGAGGCTCCCTCTGGTGGTTACAAGCGGTACTAGTGAGGATTGGGAATCAGGTGTTACTGATTGGTCTTATTTAAGGGAATCATTTTCCCATCAGGGTTGCCGGTGATCAATTGTTCTGGTCTGAATCCTTCTTTCCAGTTTCCCTTGTAGCCTGCTGTGTCGTGTCTGCATCTCCTGCTATCAGATAAGACAATTTCTTATTTTGTGTTTTTGCTATATTTTTGCATTTGGTCCTGCACTTCTGTGGGGCCTTCTGGGTCCCCTCCGGGGGCTTCTGCCCTCTCAGTTTAGTCCAGCCACTGTGTTTTGTACTTTTGCTTTTTCCAGTTTTTTCAGTGGCTGCTGTTTTTGTTACACCAGAGAACTAATTTAGGTGGTAGAGGTCGTGTGATCTCAGGTGATTTTGAAATTAGTAGAGTTGGTGTTTTTCAGGGTTTTCTGGGATTGCAGTAAGTACCCTTCCTGTCCTTTTCTATTTAGATAGTTTGGGCCCCAGCGTTTGCTCATACTATTTTCTTTCTGTGTCAGTATTTCCTCTTGTCTAACCGCCATTACATGTTTGGGGGCTTTCTATTATCTTTGGGGTTCTGCTCCGGGGCAGATAGCTTTCCTATTTCTATCTTTAGGTGTAGTTAGTTTCTCAGGCTGTGACGAGGCGTCTAGGACCATCGTAGGAACGCTCCACGGCTGCCTCTAGTTGGTGTGGTTAGTCAGGGTACTGCAATCCCATAGATTCCAACTGCTCTGGTGTATTTCCTTTTTTACCTGCACTCCTCAGCTACCGAAACATAACACCGCTTATTGCATGTTTTTT
>JARQOD010000003.1:91765194-91799837 GCA_033576555.1 Oophaga sylvatica
TTTTTATTTCATTAAAATTATTTATTCTTAAAGTGTGTGTGTGTTTTTTTATTTACTTCAATAGGATTAATAATTGATAGTTGTCTAATTGACAGCTCTCAATTATTAACCTGCCTTAAGGTCACCTTTCAATACTAAGGTGACATTAAGGTGAGATTATTAACCCATTCGCCACCGCTACAGGGCAATGGGAATAGACGGGCAAAGTGCCAGAAAGGGCGAATCTAATTATAGATTTGCCCTTTCTGGGGTGTCTGGGGGCAGATGTTAGTAGCCAGGGGGGCACAAAAAAAAAGTACCCTCCCTAGGCTATTATTATCTGCCCCCACTCGCTTGCTTTGTCTGTCTGGTGGAGAAAATACAGCGGGAGCCCACGCATTTTTTTGTCAATGAATTTACACCTTTAATTAACCCCTACATGTCTGAAATTTAGCACAAATACACTCATGTAATTGTAAGTTCTAAACAAATATCAAAATACAGGAAATGACATGGTTAACTGTGTGGAAACAATGTATCATTTCATGTCGGCTTCTGTGATTTCACAGAAGCCGGCAATTGAATTTGCGGCTATTACAGTATGTAGAAGTCTAGGAAATATAAATATATATATATACATGTCACAATTACATATATATAATATATATATATATATATATAAAATTTGTATTCTATGTGTGTATATCTATTCTTTCTATTCTTTATTAAAGCTGTCAGTGTGATTTTACAGTATAGCCGGGGATGAATTGCCGGCTTTTCGAAAGGACACCGATGCGATTTCATCGCAAGTCACACATGCGGTCCGTTTTAATCAGATTTTTCATCGCTCCCATAGACTTGCATTGGCGATAGTCGACCCACAATCGGTGACAATCGCAGCATGCTGCGATTGCACACGGACGTTTAAAACGGACCACAAAAAATCTGATACTGGGAGCTGCTCCATAGATTAACATAGGGCAGACTGCAATACGATTTTTCATCGCATTGCAGTCGTCCGATTCTGTCGCCAGTGTGACGCCGGCCTAACAATAGGAACTGAGGGATGGTCACCACCTTATCTCAAACCGGAGCCTGTCCCTGCACTTTCCTAATGCTCTATGCGGGTCCTTCCCCCCCCACCGTCCGGCTACCTCATCCCTAGTTGTCACCTATTACTGCCCTGGCTAGTGCACTGGCCGGCAAGGAGCACTAGCCTCACCTCTGCAGATAATAAACACAGGGGAAGTAACAAACACCAAAAGACAAGGTAAAAAAAACACCACATTTAGCTTATGTACACTGCTGCTAAGCTCCACACCACAGATAACAACAGCAACTGGACTCCAAACACCAGACGTGGCTGACACCAGAGAGCTGCTCCTGCTAGGCTGGTCTCCAGAAAGGAACTGTATCACCAACAGTCAGCTGATGCATCAGGTGACCTTTTAAAGGATGGTGGGAGTTGTCACCATCCACATCAGCTGACCTAGCAGAACTGCAATAACACCAGATTGCCAGCGGGGAAAAACTGACATTAACCCTCGATGGTCCAAAAGTTTTAAACTGAGTGGAACCAGAGCTGCCACAAATCCAAAAATGGATCAGGACAGTATTTCCTTGGTTTCACTGGCTTAGAGCAGGAAGATAAGACTCTGTCTACAGGCCTGACCTGAAGCACGTGCATCTCATTAACTGAATACTTCTAACATTGATTACACAAAAACCACAAGACAGATTTCTTCACCCAGGTATCATTTTAATCAGTGAAGCAGTGGCAACATGACAATTCCTGTAGTTTACTTAGCAAAATCCTGCTGACAGGCTTGCTTTAACCCTGACATTATCATCAGTAATAATGCAGTGTCTCTGCCTGCAATTTATGAATGCACCCAGGAAATATTTAATAGTAAGAACTGTGACTTGTGAGACTTTCTATTTGTTGGCAGTGGATTACTCACGATACTCTCCAACCGTGTGACAACAGAACTTGTTTATTCAGGAACAATCAGGAACAATATATGATAAGCTTAATAGATCAGTAGTAAAACATTTGTGTGTCTCTATCTGTGCAGCATCTGCAGCAGGCTGCTTCTCTCATACACAGACACAGGAAAACAGGAAATACAGTCACATGCTCTCCCTGTGTGAGCCTCTGGGAGTTTTTTTTTTTGTTCTAACTTTATGAACAGCATACAAATCTAGCAACTAAACACTCATAGACAGGAATGGAGTTGTTGTACCATATTCCAACACTATTCTTACATATGATTTATTGTGTATAGTCCTTTACTGTGAAGATGAAGAATCAAGAGCTTTCTGAACCCTGCACACATAAGAAGTGAAAGCCTCTTGATGATGCATTCATAAGTACAGAGCAAAGTTTCATTTCTTTGCTTTTTTCTCTGGAAACTGAATGTTCTGAGAGCAAATAATAAAAGCATCTGCTGGGCCCATGTGTGGAACTTGATGTAAGGTATAGCCTCCCCGCAGAGAAACCGCAAGGCACAAAATGTCTCTTGTTTTCAGATCACATTTCGGCAAGGTTTGGCACAACAAGCCCTTATATACAGTGCCACTTTGGATGCCCAGATAATTCTGATGCTTGCTTCATGCAGGATCAGGGGAGACGATGCCATGGTGAATTAGTATGTATTCACTAAGTTTATTAAGCTGTTGCTAACAAGTTTTATTATTTAAAAAGACATTCTTGGAAAAACTGATGCCCTGTGAATTTATCTAGTATGTTGCCTGAGGGGGGCAAGAGTTATGCCATAGGCACAGTGGTCTCTTTACTTGCTATTGATATCTGCTATTCTAGAGAGTTCCACAGAAAAAGTTTGCAAAAGAAAATAACTGACAATGCTTAGAATAGCCATGAAATCAGCAGAGAAGACAACAAAAAAATGTCAAATTTACCAAGTCGAAGCTTTTCTAGCCTTGGCTTCGGGGCGATAAATCAGACAAACATAAGACACATAAGAGACCTGTTCTGGTTATCATCAGGCAGGGGTGCGATGTCACCGGATTCTGCTCTTTTCATGATGGAAACAAAGTACCTGTCTCCACACTGAATTCATTGACATTTTATTCTGTTCTTTAGTATCAGACCACACAAAAGAACATGGTCGTTCCATCAACTGCTCCGACACATTCATTTCACTGTATATTGAATTACTGGGCTTTTTCTATAAGAAATTATTAGATCTTTTGTTTTGGAAGGTACTTAATGGCTTTTGCTTCGCAGATGAATATAAAGTGAGCCGACTTGTAATGTTACAGTACGTGCTCCATTATGTGTTAAATTCTCTCGTATAAGTGCTGTGTTTTTCACAGTTAGAATATGTTCTTATGTTAGTCTATGAGGCTGTTCACATACACAATCTTTTTGTCGGACTTCGTGTTCCTCGCAAAATTGTGGAGACATATCAAATATTGATCCAAGTGCTGTCTGTTTTTCATAGATTGGTCAGAGAAAAACCACCGAAACTCGGATCAAAAACACTGATAAACCACGGTCCATTTTTCTTGCAGATGAAAAAAAACCGGACGTCTGAATAAGGCCTAAGAATTGTCTCATGGCTCCTTCACACTTGAGTGATTTTTCTCATACACAAAAAAACACTTTCCTAGTTTTCTCAGTTTCATCAGAATTTGGGCAGTGTCATCAAATTTTCTTGGATGAAATAAACACTGATGGAGATTTCTCAAACTTCTCCTATCAGTCTGTGAAAAAAGACAGCATATGGATGGTGTCCGAGTGCTAACTGATTTTTTTTCACAGATTTATAGACTTGGATTGACGAGTTTGATCCGACAATGGGATCAAAATCAGACATATATCTGTGATCTTGTAAGGACCACTTGGTCCAAGGAAAAAAATCAAGCATGTGAAGTACCCCATAGAATATCATAGGTACAAGTGAAAACACTGATATCATTTGTACGAGAAAAAACAACATCTGAATGAACCCTTAGATCAGTGGGAATTCTTGGAATCAATTAAGGTACTGTCACACTAAGCGAGATCGCTAGCTATATCGCTTAAGCGTCAGAGATTTTATGACGCAACAGCGACCTTGTTAGCGACGTCGCTGTGTGTGACATGTAGCGGCGATGTGGCCCCCGCTGCGATGTCGCTGATCGTTCATGAACGTTCTGAGACGTTTTTTGGTCGTTGGTGTCCCGCTGGTGAGCCTTAATCACTAAGTGTGACACCCTTTATGAACGACTTCACCAGCGGCGCAGGCGGGACTAGGTTTTCCAACGACCGCAAAGATTGTTATACAGATCGCTGATCTCTGATGAGATCTTTGTGTTTGGAAGCTACTAGCGACCATATAGTGATCGCACTAGCGATCTCGCCAGGTCGTGTCCTCGCCGTGATCGCTGGTGCGATCGCTAAGTGTGACAGTGCCTTTACTTACAAGTTTTAGGTCTCAGAACAATGTTCTAGAGTTAAGTCTGTCACTATGCAAGTTATAGAAGGCTAAATAAAATTATAAAATGATAACGTGATAGCTCTGATCTGATGAACTGAGCTAAACTGCACGTATTATCCAATAGTCTACATTTTCACATGACAGTCTTGCAAATGGACCTCAAAAGTGGCAGAGTATATGCAAATATGTACTAATATACAAGTGTAAAAATCAACTGATTGCTAGGGGTGCCAGGAGAAGGACCCAACTGAACACATTGGTCACCGTATTTTTTTAAAATGTTTGTGATGACACATAGCAAAATATGAAAAAAGAGAATGTTGTGTTCAGAGTCACTTAAAAAGTTAAAAACGTAAAATCAATAATGCTTTACATATTCCATTTCCTATTCCATTTAACTTAGTAAATGAGAAACCTGACAAGGCAAAAGAGAAATTCACGAATCATACAGCCCTACCTCCAGGACAGGAATAACTGTACCAAAGTCTTAGATCAGCATTCATGTCCTCTCCTACAAAGTGATGCTGTCATCACCATACTGAAGTCATTATTATAAGAAATGTATTATTTAGTATTGTTAGGGATTTCTGCCACAGATGCACTAATATCTGACACTCAGGTCACAGATAGCAATGCTGACCAGCACTGGATGCAGATTTTTATCAAAGAGCGGGTAGCAGCTGAAGTGACAGTATGTGCCAATATATATATATATATATTATACATATATATATATATATATATATATATATAATATATATATACTAGCTATAAATCCGTTCTACGCCCGGGTGGCAAGCATTTTTATAGGTATATGGTCTCCCATCCTGGTATGTGCTGCCCCCCTCCTATCCTGGTATGCATGGCACCCCTCATCCCTATCCTGGTATGCATGGTACCCCTCATCCCTATCCTGGTATGTATGGTCCCCTCACCCCCACCCAAATCTGCTATGCATGGCACCCCATTCCTCATCCTGGTGTGCATGGTCCCCTCACCCCCCAATTCTGGTATGCATGGTACCCCCTCATCCCTATCCTGATATGCATGGTACCTGCTCATCCATATCCTGGTATTCATGGTTCCCTCACCCCCCAATCCTGGTATGCATGGTCCCCTCACCCCCAATCCTGGTATGCATGGTCCACTCACCCCCAATCCTGGTATGCATGGTCCCCTCCCACCCAATCCTGGAATGCATGGTCCCCTCACCCCCCAATTCTGGTATGAATGGTCCCCTCACCCCCAATTCTGGTATGCATGGTACCCCTCATCCCTATCGCAGGATGTATGATACCCTTCACCCCCCAATCCTGGTATGCATGGTCCCCTCATCCCCAATCCTGGTACACATGGTACACCTTACCTCCCAATCCTGGTATCATGGTACACCCTCTTTCCTGGTATGCATGTTACCCCCTCATTCCCCAATCCTGGTATGCATGGCCCCCTCACCCCCCAATCCTGGTATGCATGGTCCTCTCACCCCCCATCCTGGTATGAATGGTCCCCTCACCCCCAATCCTGATATGCATGGTCCCCTCACCCCCAATCCTGGTATGCATGGTCCCCTCACCCCCCTATCCTGGTATGCATGGTTCTCTCACCACCCTATCCTGGTATGCATGGTCCCCTTACCCCCCAATCTGGGAATGCATGGTCCCCTCCCCCAATCCTGGAATACATGTCCCCTCACCCCCCAATCCTGGTATGCATGGTCCCCTCACCCCCAATGCTGGTATGCATGGTCCCCCCTCATCCATATTGTAGGATGTATGGTACCCCCTCACCCCCCAATCCTGGTATGCATTGTCCCCTCATCCCCAGTCCTGGTATACCTGGCACCCCTTACCTCCAAATTCTGGTATGCATGGTCCACTCACCCCCCAATCCTGGTATGCATGGTACCCCTCACTCACCTATCCTGGTATGCATGTTACCCTCATCCCCCCATTACTGGTATGCATGGCCCCATCACCCTCCAATACAAGTATGCATGATCCTCTCACACCCCATCCTGGTATGCATGGTGCCCTCACCCCCCTATCCTGGTATGAATGGTCTCCTCACTCCCAATCCTGATATGCATGGTCCCCTCACCCCCAATCCTGATATACATGGGTCCCCTCACCCTCCTATCCTGGTATGCATGGTCCCCTCTCCCCCCTATCCTGGAATGCATGGTTCTCTCACCCCCCTATCCTGGTATGCATGGTCCCCTCACCCCCCAATCTTGGAATGTATGGTCCCCTCACCCCCCAATCCTGGTATGCATGGTCCCCCAACTCCAATCCTGGAATGCATGGTCACCTCACCCCCCAATCCTAGCATGCATGGTCCCCTCAGCCCCCAATCCTGGTACGCATGGTCCCCTCACCCCCCAATTCTGGTATGCATGGTCCCCTTATCCCTATCGTAGGATGCATGGTACTCCCTCACCCCCCAATCCTGGTATGCATGGTCCCCTCATCCCCATTCCTGGTATACATGGCACCACTTACCTCCAATCCTGGAATGCATGGTCACCTCACCCCCCAATCCTGGTATGCATGGTCCCCTCACCCCCCTAATCCTGGTATGCATGGTTCCCTCACCCCCCTATCCTGGTATGCATGGTCCCCTCACCCCCCTATCCTGATATGCATGGTCCTCTCACCCCTGTATCCTGGTATGCATGGTCCCCTCACCCCCCCCAATCCTGGTATGCATGGTCCCCTCTATCCCCATTCCTGGTATACATGGCACCACTTACCTCCCAATCCTGGAATGCATGGTCCCCTCACCCCCCTAATCCTGGTATGCATGGTTCCCTCACCCCCAATCCTGATATGCATGGTCCCCTCACCCTCCAATCCTGATATGCATGGTCCCCTCACCCCCCAATCCTGATATGCATGGTCCCTCACCCCCCAATCCTGATATGCATGGTCCCCTCACCCTCCAATCCTGATATGCATGGTCCCCTCACCCCCTAATCCTGATATGCATGGTCCCCTCACCCCCCAATCCTGGTATGCATGATCCCCTCACCCCCCAATCCTGATATGAATGGTCCTCTCACCCCCCCAATCCTGATATGCATGGTCCCCTCACCCCCCAATCCTGATATGCATGTCACCCCACCCCCAATCCTGATATGCATGGTCCCCTCACCCGCTAATCCTGGTATGCATGGTCCCCTCACCCCCCAATTCGGATATGCATGGTCCTCTCACCCCCCAATTCTGGTATACATGGTCCCCCCAATCCTGATATGCATGGTCCCCTCACCCTCCAATCCTGACATGCATGGTCCTCTCACCCCCCAATCCTGATATGTATGGTCCTCTCACCCCCAATCCTGATATGCATGGTCCGTTCACCCCCTATCCTGATATGCATGGTCCTCTCACTCCCAATCCTGGAATGCATGGTCACCTCACCCCCCAATCCTGGTATGCATGGTCCCCTCACCTCCCTAATCCTGGTATGCATGGTTCCCTCACCCCCAATTCTGATATGCATGGTCCCCTCACCCTCCTATCCTGATATGCATGGTCCCCTCACCCCCAATCCTGATATGCATGGTCCCCTCACCCCCCAATCCTGATATGCATGGTCCCCTCACCCTCCAATCCTGATATGCATGGTCCCCTCACCCCCTAATCCTGATATGCATGGTCCCCTCACCCCCCAATCCTGGTATGCATGATCCCTCCACCCCCAATCCTGATATGAATGGTCCTCTCACCCCCCCAATCCTGATATGCATGGTCCCCTCACCCCCAATCCTGATATGCATGGTCACCCCACCCCCAATCCTGATATGCATGGTCCCCTCACCCGCTAATCCTGGTATGCATGGTCCCCTCACCCCCCAATTCGGATATGCATGGTCACCTCACCCCCCAATCCTGGTATGCATGGTCCCCTCACCCCCCTAATCCTGGTATGCATGGTTTCCCCTCACCCCCCTAATCCTGGTATGCATGGTCCCCTCACCCCCCTAATCTGATATGCATGGTCCCTCACCCCTGTAATCCTGGTATGCATGGTCCCCTCACCACCCCCAATCCTGGTATGCATGGTCCCCTCATCCCCAATCCTGGTATACATGGCACCACTTACCTCCCAATCCTGGAATGCATGGTCCCCTCACCCCCCAATCCTGGTATGCATGGTCCCCTCACCCCCCTAATCCTGGTATGCATGGTTCCCTCATCCCCAATCCTGATATGCATGGTCTCCTCACCCTCCAATCCTGATATGCATGGTCCCCTCACCCCCCAATCCTGATATGCATGGTCCCCTCACCCCCAATCCTGATATGCATGGTCCCCTCACCCTCCAATCCTGACATGCATGGTCCTCTCACCCCCCAATCCTGATATGTATGGTCCTCTCACCCCCCAATCCTGATATGCATGGTCCCCTCACCCCCCTATCCTGATATGCATGGTCCTCACCCCCAATCCTGATATGCATGGTCCTCTCACCCCCCAATCCTGATGTGCATGGTCCCCTGACCCCCTAATCCTGATATGCATGGCCCCCTCACCCCCCAATCCTGGTGTGCATGGTCCCCTCACCCCCAATCCTGGTATGCATGGTCCTCTCACCCCCTATCCTGATTTGTATGGTTCCCCTCACCCCTATTAAACTGCACACAAACCCCTCAAAAAAAAATTTATACTCACCTTTTTTCCCTGTGCTCCAGCGTCGCTCTCCTCCCCGGCCTCCGGCAGAACGGGATGGCACTGGAGCACAGGGAAAAAAGGTGAGTATAAATGGTCTTTTTTGGAGTATGCGCATGCCCATACCGCGCTGTCCACTATAAATATGTCTTCAGCAAAATGGTGCCGGATAGCGCTATGCGCATGCACGATTCCGACGCGCACTCCTGGTCTCCTGACCGGCGAGAAGAGAAGCGCCGCGGCAACGCTCCTCCCAGTCAAGTAAGTATGTAAGTATGGCGCCGGAGATCGCGGTATGCATTCAGTGTCTACGTGTACCGCCATACACTTCGGCGCCATACACAATCCTCACAGCTGGATGCCGTCTTCTGTCTGGAGCCAGACTGCGCAGGCATGTTGCGCTTGCGCAGTCTGTAAAGGCTTCGGACAGAGGGACGCTTACAGCGTTATATTATAGATACACTGTGTGTATATATATATTATATATACTGTATATGTAGATAATACAGTCAGGGCCAGAAATATTTGGACAGTGACACAATTTTCGCGAGTTGGGCTCTGCATGCCACCACATTGGATTTGAAATGAAACCTCTACAACAGAATTCAAGTGCAGATTGTAACGTTTAATTTGAAGGGTTGAACAAAAATATGTGTTAGAAAATGTAGGAATTGTACACATTTCTTTACAAACACTCCACATTTTAGGAGGTCAAAAGTAATTGGACAAATAAACATAACCCAAACAAAATATTTTTATTTTCAATATTTTGTGGCGAATCCTTTGGAGGCAATCACTGCCTTAAGTCTGGAACCCATGGACATCACCAAACGCTGGTTTCCTCCTTCTTAATGCTTTGCCAGGCCTTTACAGCCACAGCCTTCAGGTCTTGCTTGTTTGTGGGTCTTTCCCTCTTAAGTCTGGATTTGAGCAAGTGAAATGCATGCTCAATTGGGTTAAGATCTGGTGATTGACTTGGCCATTGAAGAATGTTCCACTTTTTTGCACTCATGAACTCCTGTGTAGCTTTGGCTGTATGCTTGGGGTCATTATCCATCTGTACTATGAAGCGCCGTCCAATCAAGTTTGCAGCATTTGGCTGAATCTGGGCTGAAAGTATATCCCGGTACACTTCAGAATTCATCCGGCTACTCTTGTCTGCTGTTATGTCATCAATAAACACAAGTGACCCAGTGCCATTGAAAGCCATGCATGGCCATGCCATCACGTTGCCTCCACCATGTTTTACAGAGGATGTGGTGTGCCTTGGATCATGTGCCGTTCCCTTTCTTCTCCAAACTTTTGGCTTCCCATCATTCTGGTACAGGTTGATCTTTGTCCATCTGTCCATAGAATACTTTTCCAGAACTGAGCTGGCTTCTGGAGGTGTTTTTCAGCAAATTTAACTCTGGCCTGTCTATTTTTGGAATTGATGAATGGTTTGCATCTAGATGTGAACCCTTTGTATTTACTTTCATGGAGTCTTCTCTTTACTGTTGACTTAGAGACAGATACACCTACTTCACTGAGAGTGTTCTGGACTTCAGTTGATGTTGTGAACGGGTTCTTCTTCACCAAAGAAAGTATGCGGCGATCACCACTGTTGTCTTCTGTGGGCTCCCAGGTCTTTTGATTGAGATTCACCAGTGCTTTCTTTTTCTCAGATGTACCTAATTGTAGATTTTGCCACTTCTAATGTTGTAGCAATTTCTTGGATGGGTTTTTTTCTGTTCTTGCAGCTTAGGATGGCTTGTTTCACCTGCATGGAGAGCTCCTGTGACCACGTTTCCTTCACAGCAAAACCTTCCAAATGCAAACACCACCCTCAAATCAACTCCGGCCCTTTCATCTGCTAATTGAGATGACATAACAAAGGGATTGCCCACACCTGTCCATGAAATAGCCTTGGAGTCATTGTCCAATTACTTTTGGTCCCTTTAAAAACAGGGGCACATGTTAAGGAGCTGAAACTCCTAAACCTTCATCCAATTTTAATGTGGATACCCTCAATGAAAGCTGAAAGTCTGAACTCAACGCATCTGATTTGTTTTGTTTCAAATTCATTGTGGTAATGTCAGAACCAAATTAGATAAATGTTTCTCTGTCCAAATATTTATGGACCTAACTGTATTATTTCTAACACTGTTTTTCGGTGATTACTTTGCATCTCCGTTCATACTGCACCCACACACACAAATGATACTCCATTTGAAAGGTAAACTTGCCCCATTCAGCCAGAAAATAGCCAAACAAACCACACATCCACGATTTGATCACAAAATTCAGTTTAAACATTAATTTTCATAAACCTGCAGTAAGGAAAAATGACCTGCAGGTGGCTCCACAGTACCCCAATGCACATTACCACAAAAGCTGCTTACAATTTTCACAAACAAATCCAAACATTTGCCTTGGGGGCTTTCCAGCTTGCCGAACTGCTTGCCCAGCCTATTTTAGCCAAATTGGAGGATTGCACACCACTGCAGGTGAGGCACATATGCAAACACATTTGTAAACATGCATTGAATTGCACACTTGCTCTGTTGATACTCCACTCATACAAACAAATGATACACCATTTGAAAGGTCAAATAACCTGCAGGTGGCAGCAAACTACCCCAAAGCACACTACCACAAAGCAGCTTACAGACAGCACAAACAAATCCAAACCTTTGCCTTGGGGTCTTTCCAGCTTGCTCAAGTGGTTGCCCAGCCTATTTAAGGCACATTGGAGGATTGCACACTTCACTGCAAACCTTAAACACTGTGAATGCAAGAAGTCATGTGTCACACGAATAGTCTAACAATAATAGATCAAGTGCACTCACCAGGAGATAAGATGTGTGTTGCTGTGTAATACCAAATTTCCAAATGTCTGACCCCCCAAGACTCCCTTGGAACTCTTTTCCATAACTGTCCAATGTTTCATACTCTATCCATTATACTCTTATGGTATTCTCTGCTACTGTAAACTTGTTTTGTGACAGCACCACACACAGAAATACCAGCACTTTCACATACTGGCTGCTATTGGTGAAGTTAATAATGGTTGTCTGAGGAAGGTTCTGCCTTGCTGAATATACTTGGGTAAATCATCAAGATCCACTGCTGGCATCTCCCTTTGTTATTGCCAACAGTGACATCACAGATGTTCTCGATGGGTTGCAAGTCTGGAGATGCTGCAGGCAATGTTTAGGCCACACAGGCTGCTCACAGTAGCCATAGTAACATCCTCTTTGTCATTGTCATATTGATAAATGGCTACTGAGATGTTTTTATGTTCCGTTGTGAAGGCCTCTTCATGGCATTGACCATGTGGACTCCAGATGCATCTATGGCCATCATTGTGCCCAAGACAAAAGTGGGACTCATCGCTGAAGAGGATAGACCTCCATTCCAGCCTCCATTGACATCTTGCAAGAGGATAACCTTTGAGCATTGTGATGTGAGGTCAATAAAGCACCTTTTGCCGGAAATCTGTCTCATAGCCCAATGTCATGCAAATGCCTCCTGATGGTTTGACGGTGTGTGACATTTAAGGCTCAGTATGTCATGTCCAATTTGACTTGCAGTATAGAATAGATCTCTATGTGCCATTCATTCAAACTGATGGGACCATGTGGGCAATGCCAGGAAGAGACCTTCCCAAGGGAACATCACAACAGTCCTATTCCTATGGTGTGGATTGGTATAATGTCCGGTAGCCAGAGTCCGCTAGTCTTTATTTCAGGAATACTAACATTAATTTCTTTGTGGAAACAATGGTACAGCCATTTCTCCAAAGTGTCCTGGAACCTATTTTTCAACATGACTACACCAGGCTTCATGTTGCTTTTGCTACTATAATCTACCTGCATGGTCTAAACGTCCTACCATGGCCTGCAGTTTCTCCAGACTTGTCTCCCTCCGAGCACATCTGGGACATCATTGGTCAGCAATTGCAAAAGAGATGCCAGCAGTGGATCTTGATGTTTTGCCTACGTGCATTCAGCAGAGCAGAACATTCCTTAGACAGCCATTTATTACTTCAGTGCGGGGATTTCTGCACTTGCCACTCATATTCAATAGTGAATAAATCAAGATGTTTTGAAAAATGTGTTTCTCTTTTTTCTTTATTTGCAGATCATTAACAGATCATTGCAGATCATTAACATGTCTATCCATCCTGTAATTTCCATGATTCATTCTTGGTGTTGTAATTTCATTTGTTGAAGAGTATGTATTTGTTTATGTTGTAGCATGTTAAATTTATTACAGGTGCAGAGTGATGGCTCACTAGTTAGCACTGTTGCTTTGCAGTGCTGAAGTCCTGGGTTCATATCTTACCAAGGACAACATCTGCAAGGAGTTTGGATTTTACCCATGTTTGCATGGATTTCCTCCCACAATCCAAAGACATACTGATAAGAATTTAGAATGTAAGCCCCAATGAGGACAGTGAAGATAGAATCATAGAATGGAAGAGTTGGAAGGGACCTCCTGGTCTGGTCCAACCCCCTGCTCAAAGCAGGATTCTCTAAATCATCCCAGACAGATGTCTGTCCAGCCTCTGTTTGAAGACTTCCATTGAAGGAGAACTCACCACCTCTCGTGGCAGCCTGTTCCACTCATTGATCACCCTAACTGTCAAAAAGTTTTTTCTAATATCTAATCTGTGTCTCCTCCCATTCAGTTTCATCCCATTGCTTCTAGTCTTTCCTTGTGCAAATGAGAATAAAGAAGATCCTTCTACAATGTGACAGCCCTTGAGATATTTATAGACAGCTATTAAGTCTCCTCTCAGTCTTCTTTTTTGCAAGCTAAACATTCCCAAATCCTGCAACCGTTCCTCATAGGACATGGTTTGCAGACCGGTCACCATTCTGGTGGCTCTTCTCTGAACTTGCTCCAGTTTGTTGATGTCTTTTTTAAAATGTGGTGCCCAAAACTGGACACAGTATTCCAGATGAGGTCTGACCAAAGAGGAGTAGAGGGCAATAATGACCTCACGTGATCTAGACTGTATGCTTCTGTTGATACATCCTAGAATTGCATTTGCCTTTCTTGCTGCTGCATCACACTGTTGACTCATGTTAAGTCTGTGATCAATTAATATACCCAAGTCTTTTTTCACATGTTACTTAGCCCTATTCCTCCCATTTTGTATATGCTTTTTTCATTTTTATTGCCCAGATGTAGTACTTTGCATTTTTCCCTGTTAAAATCCATTCTGTTAGTTGCTGCCCACTGCTCCAGTTTATTTATATCTTTTTGAATCCTCTCTCTCTCTTCTCTAGTATTAGCTACCCCTCCTAGCTTTGTGTCATCAGCAAATTTAATCAGTTTACCCTCAATTCCTTCATCTAAATCATTGATAAAGATGTTGAACAATACAGGGCCCAAAACAGAGCCTTGTGGTACCCCACTTGAGACATTCTTCCAACTGGATGTGCAGCCATTTACAACCACTCTTTGGGTCCGATCACTAAGCCAGTTATGAATCCACCTAACAGTTGCCTTGTCCATTCCATACTTAGTCATTTTTTCAATAAGGATTGTGTGAGATACTTTGTCAAATGCTTTGCTGAAGTCAAGATATACTATATCTACAGCATTTCCCTGATCCACCCAGTCAGTGATTCTGTCATAGAAGGAAATTAAGTTAGTCTGACATGACTTATTACAAACCCATGCTGACTCTGTTTAATCACTTCATTCTTATCCAGGTACTTGCATACATGTTCTTTAATAATTTGTTCAAAGATCTTTCCTGGTATAGAAGTCAGACTCACTGGCCTGTAGTTCCCTGGGTCCACCTTCTTCCCCTTTTTGAAGATAGGAACAACATTTGCTCTTCTCCAGTCTTCTGGGACTTCTCCTGTTCTCCAAGAATTTTCAAAGATTATGGACAGTGGTTCAAGAATTTCTTCTGCTATCTCCTTCAGTACTCTGGGGTGTAATTCATCTGGACCTGGAGACTTGAATTCATTTAGGTTGGCTAAGTGTTTTCCTCACTGTCTTTCTGTTTATAGATATCCTGGATTCTATTCCTTTACTAGGACAGTGAAGATCAGTTGATGTTACATTTCCTTTCTGAGAGAAAACAGATGCAAAATAGGAATTTAAAAGTTCAGCCTTCTCAAACATCCTGACTTACCAGTTTATCATTTTCATCCTGTAAAAATCCTATAGCATCTTTGACTTTACTTTTACTTTTGACGTATCCCCAAAATCCTTTTTTGTTGCTTTTGAGGTCACTTGCAAGCCTTAATTCATTGTCAGCTTTAGATAATCTGATTTGTGCCCTGCATTTTCTGCAGACGGCATTATATTCTTCTTTAGATATGCCTCCCTCTTTCCATTTGATAAACATTTCTTTCTTCCTTTTTAGCATGTGTTTAAGTTCTGTGTTCATCCATCCTGGTTTCCTTAAATGCTTCCCATTCTTCCCTCTTTTCGGAATTGTTAACGATTGTTCTTTGAGAATCTCATTTTTCAAGATTTTCCATCCTTCCTGGACATTTTTGTCCTTAAGGATATCCAGCCATTGTATCCCTCCAATTCTCTTTCTGAGTTTCTTAAAATCTGCCTTTCTGAAATCTAACCTTGACGTCTGAGTCTTCACAGGTCTTCCTCCTCTTTTTATCCAAAATTCTAAAATAGCATGGTCACTACCTCCTAGGTCCCAGCCACTCTTACCTCCTCCACCATTTCCTCCCTGTTTATAAGGATTAGATCCAAGGTAGCAGATCCCTTGTTTTCTCCCCTACGTTTTGGAAGATAAAGTTGTCAGCAAGAGAGGATAAGAATCTCCTGGACCTGTTAGTTTTGCCTGAGAGAGATTCCCAACAAATGTCTGGATAGTTGAAATCTCCCATGACCACTATGTCATATTTTTTGGAGAACTTGGCCATTTGATGCATAAAGAGTTCATCCATATCTTCAGCTTGCACAGGCGGCCTGTAGTAAATGCCTACAATGGTGTCCTTTCCATTGTTCGCTCCTTGTAGTCTTACCCAAACAGTTTCCACAGAACTCCCAGTCTCTGAAGCGTCAATCTCTGTGCAGATATACGCTTTTCTAACATACAATGCGACACTCCTCCTCGTTTATCAAGTCTGTTTCTTGCAAATAAGTTGTATCCTTCTAGCCTTGTATTCCAATCATGTGTATCATCCCACCAAGTCTCAGTGATTCCAATGACATCATATTTCTTCTCCTGCGTTAGTAGTTCCAGTTCTCCTTGTTTGTTGCCCATGCTTTGTGCATTCATATAGAAACACTTTAGTTTGTGATTGGTTTCTCTTTCTTCAATATTTTTATTATGTAGATTTTTTTGTCTTTGTTCTTCCCCTTCACTTCTAATAGCAGAAATCTCAATAGTATTTGTCAGGTGTATGGCTTTTGCTGCCGTTTTGCTTCCCTTCCCACATTGTTCTAGTTTAAAGCTCTCCTGATCAGTGTAGCAAGGCGACTTCCAAATACATGTTTTCTAGTCTTCGTAAGGTGCACCCCATCTCTAGCAAGTAGTCCATCGTATAGGTAATTCACTCCGTGATCCAAAAATCCAAATCCTTGCTGACGGCACCATCGACATAGCCAGTTGTTCACCTGCAGAATCTTATTCCACCTCCTTGTTCCATGGCCATCCACTGGAAGGATGGAAGAGAAGACCACCTGTGCTCCCAGTTCTTTCACTTTCTTACCTAAGTTTTCAAAGTCACTGCAGATGGTTTCCAGGTCGTTTCTAGCGGTGTCATTTGTCCCCACATGTATTAGCAGGAATGGGTAGTCATCTATACGCTTGAAGAGTCCTGATATCCTGTCAGACACATCTTTAATTTTTGCACCTGGAAGACAGCACATTTCTCTTGAGGTTATATCCGGTCTGCAGATAGCGGCCTCTGTTCCTCTCAACAGGGAATCGCCCATGACAACAACTCTCCGTTTCTTCTTCACAACAGTTTTCTTTCTCCATTCAGGAGGACTCTGAGGGCGTACAAGGTTATTGTTTGTGGCCAAAGTCTTATCTTGATGTATTTCTTCATCATTCTCCTGTGTAAGAGCCTGGTACTGGTTCCTGAGCAGAATTGGTGCTGACTGCCTCCTGATCCTCCTGCTTCTCTGGGTCACATGCTTCCATTCCTCTGTTTCTTCAGTTGCACTTCGAATTTCTTCTCTTTCTGTACCATGAAGAGATAATTCTGCTCTGTCTAAGAACTCTTCACCTTCCTTAATGGTCTTCAATGTAGATAACCTCTCTTCCAGATTTTGCAACTTTTCCTCCAACAGGGACACAAGCTTGAATTTCTGGCATGTGAAGTTTGGCTTTTCACCTGGTAAGTCTGTGAACATGTAGCAAGAAATGCAGCTCACCACATGGCTCCTGGCCTCTTCCATGTTCTTATTGTTCAAGAGATAATCAAGCGATGAAATATAAGCCTAACGGCGCGCGGTTTACTGATGTCCTCCTTTCAGCTGCAACAGCCAAAATCCAGTGTTCCTTGAGCTCGCGGAGACTCTTCACTTATCCCAGAAGGCACTGGGAATATGCAAATTATCTCCTCGGGACTTCTCTCCTGGTCTGTAAATCAATGCAGAATATGAGGGTGCGAACATTATAAATTATAAGCTACGTGGTGAAGTTCTAGCTGTACGTTTTGCTGTACTTCTTAAGAGTTTTTACCCCCTTAACGACTGCTGATACGCTTTTAACAGCGGCAGTTAAAGGTATTTATTACTCAGAGCCGCTTTTTAATGGAGCTGAGAAATAAGTGTACAGCATCCCACAGCTTCAGAAAATCTCTGGGGTCTCGGCTTCAGGGGTAGATGAGACACTGGAGAAAATTATTCGGGTCGGTTTTTCTGTCCCCAGTCTTGGGATCACCATCATTCACTGAATAACGGCAATCGCAAAAACACAAAAAAAGTTAGATTTTGAATTCATTTCTCTCTCCTCTGATATAATCTAGCACATCAGAGGACAGAGAAATGGGGTCCTCCGAGCCCCCCCAGTACCTCTGCCATCCCCGGACCCTCCTTCTCTATCCCCCAGCCCCTGGCGTCATCTTCCTGGAAGAGAATGGCAGGCGCATGAGCAGTGTGCCCGCTGAGATCTGCCGGCCGGTACCAGGCAACAATAGGAGATTTTTCCTGTTCATTTTGATCACTGTGATAGACCCTTTCACAGTGATGAAAATGAAAAAATAGTAAATCAAACCCCCTTTGTCACCCGCTTAGTTAGGTAAAAATAATAAAATTAAAAAAAAAAATTTTTTTCCATCATTTGCAGTTTGGGTTAGAGTTGGGGCTAGGGTTAGGTTTGGGGTTAGGGTTGTGTTAGTGTTATGGTTAGGATTATGATTATGTTGGGTTTACGGTTGTGGTGTTGGAATTAGGGTGGTGTTGGGGTTAGTATTGGTGTTAGGGTTGAGGTTATTGTTAAGGTTAGGTTTTGTTGGGGTTATGGTTGTGGTTTATTTTGGGATTAGGGTTAGGAGTGTGTTGGGATTAGGCTGTGTTAGGGTTAGAGTTCGAATTGAGGGTTTTCCACTGTTTAGGTATACAGGGGGTCTCCAAACGCGACATCGATTCCAGTTAATTTTGCATTCAAAAAGTTAAACGTGCTCTCTCCCTTCTGAGCCCTGCAATATGTCGAAACAGTGGTTTTCCCCCACGCACTGGATATCGACGTACTCAAGAGAAATTGCACAACATATTTTGTGGACCATTTTCTCCTGTCACCCTTGTGAAAATAAAAAAGTTTGGGTCTAAAGTAAATTTTTTTTGTGAATAAAGTTAATTGTTAATTTTTTCCTTCCACCTTGCTTTAGTTTTCGTGAAGCACCTGAAGGGTTAATAAACTTCTTGATTGTGGTTTTGCACACCTTGAGGGATGCAGTTTTTAGAATGGTGACACTTTTGGGTATTTTCTGTCATATTGACCCCCCAAAGTCACTTCAAACTTGAGGTGGTCCCTAAAAAAAATGGTTTTGTCAATTTTGTTGGAAAAATGAGAAATCGCTGGTCAATGTAACCTTTATAACGTACTAACAAAAAAAATTATGTTTCCAAAATTATGCTGATGTAAAGTAGACATGTGGTAAATGTTATTTATTAACTATTTTGTGTAACACGACTCTTTGATTTAAGGGCACAAAAATTAAAATTTTTAAAATTGCAACATTTCTATTTTTTTCATAACTAAATGCATGTCATAGCGAAGAAATTTTACGACTAACATGAAGTACAGTATGTCATGAAAATACAGTCTTAGAATCAGAGGAATCCATTGAAGCGTTCCAGAACTATATCAGTGGTCAGAACTGTAAACATTGACTTAAGGTCAAAATTGGCTGTCAGTCACTAAGGGGTTAAATCATTGTGTTTCTCTTTTTCTAATACTATTTTGGATTTGTCTTTCTTATCTGCTTGTTTATCTTGTCTTGTTTTTTTTTAAAGATATATTAGTTTTCACTGGCTTTTTAAGCAGTCTTATGAATTATTTATATGGATGTTTGATAGTGCCTGGCAATAATATTGTGATTATTGTTGTTATTATTTCTGAATATGTCTATCGGTTTCCTCTGAAATAACAGCTCGGGTTCCTGCACAAGCCAAGAAATGTGACAGCACTAGAGATGACAGATCGATCCTCAGAAAATAGAGTTCAGGACGACGAGGTTCCTGAAATTTGTGAATTAATATGAATTTGAACATTTTGAGATTTTATTCATGGTTTGCAAAAAAACTTGCCTGTCACCATTTACTACATTACTGAAGCATCAGAGAGTGGGCTGATGTCTTTTTGCATGGACTCATGGGCCTCCCCATAATGCCCTGCAGCTACGACATCTAGCGGATTATCATTATGATATCTAGTGTGATGGTGGTCAGTACCTCAGCTACCACAGATCAGTGGTTCCCAGCAGAGCACTCTCTCTCTTTCCTCTAGATTGTACGCTCCTATGGTCTGATTTCAAAATTAAGACCTGGTCATTAACCTACAAAGTGACTTGGTCCTTAACCCCTTTCTACCATTTCATGTACTATATCGTCCATGTGCCCTGGGACTTAATTCCCAAGAAAGGGATAGTACGTCATAGTTGATCGGCGATCGCGGACAGGTGTCCGCTGATTTTCACAGCTGACACCCGGCACTAAGTGCCAGGAGCGGTCACGGACAGCTTGCGGCACTTTGACCCTCCTCACACTGCGATTAAACATGATCGCAGTGTTCCGGCAGCTGCAGAGGGGCTGACAGCTGCCATGGAGACCCGATGTCATCACAACGACATCTGGGTCTCCGGGCCTGAGGGACTTCCTGTCATGAGCAGTGATGACCAAGAAGTCTCTCAGGTCAGCGTTATAGAAGCTGCAGCGTTGACAGCTTCTATAGCATGCAGATCTGCATGCTATAGAAGCGATCAGCCTGCAGAAAATGAGTGTCCATTGTTGTGAACATTTTGGAGACGACTTCTGAGCTGAAGCTCCCTCTGGTGGTTGTTGAGGGTATTGAACCTATCTTGAATACCAAGAGTCCTACACCCGCAGATAACGAGTGGGTGTTAGGTGGTACTGACTGGCCTGATATAAGTGAGCTGATCTCCCATGATCCTCGCCGGTGATTAATTGTGCTTCCTGGTTTAGTTTGGAATTCAGTTTGCTTTCCTGCTGTCTCCTGCTTGCGTTCAGGTAAGTCTCTTTCATTTTTTTTTACTGTGGTTTGTATTCCTTGCCTTTTACTGCATTGCTTTTTGTCTTCAGCCGGGACCCTATGGGGGGCTTTGGCTGGTCTCCGTTCGTTTTTTGTATTTGTTCATTTGCTCAGTTCTTGTGATATTTTTCTGCTGGGTAGCTACGTGTCCACACCAGAGATCTGATATAGGTGGTCGAGACCGTGTGGTCTCAGTGTTTTTGGATTCAGAAGTGTTGGAGTTTTTCCTAGGGTTTTTCTGGGTTGCAGAAAGTATTCTCTCCTGTGCTGTCCTATTTAGACAGTTTTGGGCCCCAGCGTTTGCTCAATCTATTTTCTGTCTGTTTTCGTATTTTCATCTTGTCTAACCACCATTATATGTTTGGGGGCTTCCTACTCTTTTGGGGTCTACTCCGGGGCAGTTAGCTTTCCTCTTTCCATCTTCAGGGACAGCTATCTCTCTGGCTGTGCCGAGGCGTCTAGAACCACCGTAGGTACGCTCCACGGCAGCTTCTATTTGTGCGGTTAGTTTAGGAGTCTGCAACCTATTAGTTTCCAACCTCTCTGGTGTTAGGCTGCCTATGCACTTTTTTGCTCCTGCCTCAGCTAACATAACATAACAGTCCATAGTGGGACAATGTTTAAAAATAAAAATAATTTTTTTTTTTTTTTTAATAATTGTAAAAATATTTTTAAAAATAACAGTACAAAAATATTATTCTATCAATAAATAAATATTTTAATTAAAAAAAATTTAAACAATAAAAGTACACATACACAACGCTTTATCATTATACCGCCAAGGAAAAAGTGGAATAAAACGCGATAAAAAAAGGATATAAATAAAAGTGGTAAAGCTGAAAATAACATCTTGTCCCGCAAAAAAACAAGCCCCCACACAGCATCATCAGCAAAAAAATAAAAAAGTTATAGCTGTCAGAATAAAGCGACGCAAAAATAATTATTTTTTCTACAAAATAGTTTTTATTGTACAAAAGCACCAAAACATTAAAAAAAGACATAAATGAGGTATCGCTGTAATCGTACTGACCCGCCGAATAAAACTGCCTTATCAATTTTACCACACATGGAATGGTATAAACGCCCTCACAAAATAAATTCATGAATTGCTGATTTTTGTTCATTCTGCTTCTCAAAAATTGGAATAAAAAGCGATCAAAAAAAGTCATGTGCCCGAAAATGGTACCATTAAAAACCTCACCTCGTCCCGTAATAAACAAGACCTCACATGACTCTGTGGCCAAAATATGGAAAAATTATAGCTCTCAAAATATGGTGATGCAAAAACTATTTTTTTTGCAATAAAAAGCGTTTTTTAGTGTGTGACAGCTGCCAAACATAAAAACCCGCTATAAATAGTAAATCAAACCCCTTAATCATCCCTTTAGTTAGGGAAAAATAATAAAATAAAAAATGTATTTATTTCCATTTTCCCATTAGGGTTAGGGTTGGGGCTAAAGTTAGGGTTAGGGTTGGGACTAAAGTTAGGGTTAGGGTTGGGGCTAAAGTTAGGGTTAGGGTTGGGGATAGGGTTTGGATTATGGTTAGGGTTGGATTAGGTTAGGGGTGTGTTGGGGTTAGGGATGTTTTGGGGTTAGGGTTGGGATTAAGGTTAGCGGTGTGTTGGGGTTAGGGTTGGAGTTAGAATGTGGGGATTTTGACTGTTTAGGCACATCAGGGGCTCTCCAAACGCGACATGGTGTCTGATCTCAATTCCAGCCAATTTAGTTTGTCAAGCTCTGCCATGCTCCCATACAGTGGTTCACCCCCACATTTGGGGTATCAGCATACTCGTGACAAATGGACAACTTTTGAGGTCCAATTTCTCCTCTTACCCTTGGGAAAATAAAAAATTGGGGACTAAAAGATCATATTTGTGAAAAAAATATGATTTTTTTTTCACGGTTCTATGTTATAAACTTGTATAAAGCACTTGGGGGTTCAAAGTGCTCACCACACATCTAGATAAGTTCCTTAGGGGGTCTAGTTTTCAAAATGGTGTCACTTTTGGGGGTTTTCCACTGTTTAGGCACATCAGGTACTCTCCAAACGCAACATGGCGTCCGATCTTAATTCCAGCCAATTTTGGTTTGAAAAAGTCAAACGGCGCTCCTTCCCTTCCAAGCCCTGCCATGCACCCAAACAGTGGTTTTCCCCCACATATGGGGTATCGGCGTACTCAGGAGAAATGCACAACAACTTTATTTGTCATTTTCTCCGTTTACCCTTGTGAAAATAAAAAAAATGTTTGTAAAAGATAATTTTTGTGAATAAAAAGGTAAATGTTCATTTTTTTCTTCCACATTCCAAAAATTCCTGTGAAGCACCTGAAGGGTTAATAAACTTCTTGAATGTGGTTTTGAGTACACTGAGGGATGCAGTTTTTAGAATGGTGTCACTTTTGGTATTTTCTGCCATATAGACCCCACAAAGCGACTTCAAATGTGAGGTGGTCCCTAAAAAAAATGGTTTTGTAAATTTTGTTGTAAAAATGAGAAATCGCTGGTCAACTTTCAACCCTTATAACTTCCTAACAAAAAAAATTGTTTCCAAAATTGTGCTGATGTAAAGTAGACATGTGGAAAATGTTATTTCATAATTATTTTGTGTGACATATTTCTCTGTTTTAAGGGCATAAAAATTCTAAGTTTAAAAATTGCAAAATTTTCGCCATATTTCCGTTTTTTCTTAAATAAACGCAAGTTATATTGAAGAAATTTTACAACTAACATGAAGAACAATATGTCACGAGAAAACAGTCTCAGAATCGCCAAGATCCGTTGAAGCGTTATGAAGAGCTATAACCTCATAAAGGGACAGTGGTCAGAATTGTACTTGTAAAAATTGGCCAGGTCATTAACATGCAAACAACCCTCGGGAGTAAAGGGGTTAAAAATCATTTTTTTGCATCTTTATTTATTTTTACCTTTTTTTTTGTTCGTCATATGTTCAGACTTATTAAACATTCTTCTTCCACATCAGGTTGTTTAAAACACTTGATGGGATAGAGTACGTCAATGATTGCTAGGTGTTGCATTTCCTGATGAAGAACGCTCCAATCTCTGTAAAAAAAAAATTTCAAAATTGTTTAAGGAAACTAAAAAACTCCTTAAATTAATCCTTAAAGGAGAGCATTTCCTTAAAGGGGTTGTCGAGGCCAAATTGATAAGTCTGCAGTCATTCTGTGTGACTGCCGATTTATGAATCCCAACAACGCATGCACTGTTCGCTGCGGTGATTCACCAGTATCTGACCTGTGACTGGCGGGTATGTATGAGTTATACATACTCCCAGCCAGTGGTGACTGCAGACTTATAGGTGTGGACCGGACAACCCCTTTACGCTAGAAATTTAATCTTTTTTGAGCCCACTCAAAATCTAAAACTGTGAAAATACACCCTAAGGCCGGCGTCACACACAACTACAAAAAATCGGTCCGTTTTAGTCGGTCGATTGTCGGATCAAAATGCAAACATCACACATCCTTCTGGCATCCGATTTTCCTTCAAAGATGCGATTTAGTCGCATGTGTGTGTACCTTGTAACATCCGATTTTCATCCGACTTGCGAGAATTTCTCGCAGGCTTGCAAAACTGACATATAATGGATCCAAAAGAATAGTATTTAAATCACAAAAGAAGAATAGATATATACACATAGAACACATATAATATATATATATATATATATATATATATATAATATCTACAGTCATTTTGACATAATATATACATATATTTATAGTTCTTACTCTTCTACATACTGTAATAGCCGCTAATTCAATTGCCGGCTTTTGTGAAATCACAGAAGCCGACATGAAATGATACATTGTTTCCACACAGTTAACCATGTCATTTCCTGTATTTTGATATATGGTTTGAACTTACAATTACATGAGTGTATTTGTACAAAATTTCAGACATGTAGGGGTTAATTAAAGGTGTAAATTCGTTGAAAAAAAAAGCGTGGGCTCCCGCTGTATTTTCTCCACCAGACAGACAAAGCAAGCGAGTGGGGGCAGATAATAATAGCCTAGGGAGGGTACATTTTTTTTGTGCCCCCCTGGCTACTAACATCTGCCCCCAGACACCCCAGAAAGGGCAAATCTATAATTAGATTCGCCCTTTCTGGCACTTTGCCCGTCTATTCCCATTGCCCTGTAGCGGTGGCGAATGGGTTAATAAGGCGTTAATGTCACCTTAGTATT
The DNA here is from genome assembly GCA_033576555.1 of Oophaga sylvatica. Lineage (NCBI taxonomy): Eukaryota > Metazoa > Chordata > Amphibia > Anura > Dendrobatidae > Oophaga > Oophaga sylvatica. Next base: position 91,790,191 of record JARQOD010000003.1, read on the forward strand.
GAAAGGTGACCTTAAGGCAGGTTAATAATTGAGAGCTGTCAATTAGACAACTATCAATTATTAATCCTATTGAAGTAAATAAAAAAACACAAACACACTTTAAGAATAAATAATTTTAATGAAATCAAAACACATATTTTTGACCATCTTTTATTTCACTCTTAATCCGTTCGAAGCCCTTGTTCTTCTAAAATAAATATAAAATAATAAAACAACATTATTCTTACCTATCTGGCGATCTGTCACGTCCCACGATGTAATCCTTCACAAAGGGTTAACTAGCAATCAGATAAGCAGCGCAAGTAATCCTGCGTGCTCATCTGATAGCTCCTGAATGAATGAGCTTATCTCCTGCTGACAGGAGAGGATGTGATTAATGAATGAAGCTTAATTGATTGTATCCCACTTTCACCTTAGGTCAGGTCACTGAAGTGAAAGTGGCAATAAATCAATTAAGCTCCATTCATGAATCTATTCCTCTCCTTTCACTGGGAGAGTAACTTATTCATTCATGGGTATACAGCTAGTAGCAGCATTATTAGCTCTCTGCAAGCTGTAACCTGTTAACCCTTTCTGATGGATTACACCGTGGGACCTGACTGTACATCGGATTGGTAAGAATAATTTGGCTTTTTTATTTTATTTTTATTACAGGAAATGGTTTTAGCAGGAAAATAAAATATGGTCAAAAACTGTGTGATTATTTAATTAAACTTATTTTTTATTAAACTGTGTGTGTTTGATTTTTGTATCATACAATAGGATTAATAATTGATAGTTGTCTAATTGACAGCTCTCAATTATTAACCTGCCTTAAGGTCACCTTTCAATACTAAGGTGACATTAACGCCTTATTAACCCATTCGCCACCGCTACAGGCAATGGGAATAGACGGGCAAAGTGCCAGAAAGGGCGAATCTAATTATAGATTTGCCCTTTCTGGGGTGTCTGGGGGCAGATGTTAGTAGCCAGGGGGGGCACAAAAAAAAAGTACCCTCCCTAGGCTATTATTATCTGCCCCCACTCGCTTGCTTTGTCTGTCTGGTGGAGAAAATACAGCGTGAGCCCACGCATTTTTTTTCAACGAATTTACACCTTTAATTAACCCCTACATGTCTGAAATTTTGCACAAATACACATATGTAATTGTAAGTTCAAACCATATATCAAAATACAGGAAATGACATGGTTAACTGTGTGGAAACAATGTATCATTTCATGTCGGCTTCTGTGATTTCACAAAAGCCGGCAATTGAATTAGCGGCTATTACAGTATGTAGAAGTGTAAGAACTATAAATATATGTATATGTATGTGTCACAATGATATATATATATATATATATATATATATATATGTATTCTATGTGTGGATATCTATTGTTCTATTCTTTATTAAAGCTGTCAGTGTGATTTTACAGTATAGCCGGGGATGAATTGCCGGCTTTTCTAAAGGACACCGGTGCGATTTAATCGCAAGTCACACGTGCGGTCCGTTTGTAATCCGATTTTTCATCGCTCCCATAGACTTGCATTGGCGATAGTCGACCCACAATCGGTGACAATCGCAGCATGCTGCGATTGCACACGGACGTTTAAAACGGACCACAAAAAATCTGATACTGGGAGCTGCTCCATAGATTAACATAGGGCAGACTGCAATACGATATTTCATCGTATTGCAGTCGTCCGATTCTGTCGCCAGTGTGACGCCGGCCTAAGACTTCATACATAGTCTCTTTAACCCCTTCATTCCGAGCCAATTTTTTTATTTTTTACCTTTTCAGTTTCCCTCTTGTCTTCCTAAAGCCGTAACTTTTTTTGTGTGTGTGGTAACATGGCTGTATGAGGTCTTGTTTCGTGAGACAAATTATAGTTTTGAATAACACATTCATTTTACCATACAATTTACAAAATAATGTGAACAAAATTTAAAGTGGGATGAAATGGTGAAAAATATGCAATTCCAACTTTATTTTTATGGCGTAGAGTGTATGGTTAAAATGGCCTGGAAGCCTGATTCTCCAGCTCAGTATGATACCAATTTTACATATTTTTTTTGTTATTTTGTAAGATCTGTAACGTTTTTACTTTTCCATGAGTTAAGCTGTGTGATGACTTGTTTTTGTTTTTGTTTCCTTGTGAGCTGATGTTTTCATTGATGCCATTTTTGAGTTCATAAAAATATTTTGCTTGCTCTCTAAGGCCTGTTTCACATGTCCTGATATTAATAACCGGTACCTGAGATATCTGTGTCCGTGTGTGTAATACTGTGGCACACGCCGTTTGTGTGCCGCATCAGTACAACACTCACTGGCACTGTCAGGGAAGCAGCGGTACAGTTAACGCTGTTCCCCGGCGCCTGGAGTTGAAGACAGCTCGCATAATTCTCCCCTGCTCTGCCGGCAATCAGCATGAGCAGGAGAAAATTATGAGAGTTGTAATCAAGTGATACCAGTGAGAACAGGTGGAGGCTGATGGTAGTATTCATCAGCCTGCACTATAAATAAATAGATTAAAATAACGGCATTGGTCTCCATTAGTGATTAGAGTGTATACTCTTTGCTCGGGTTTTCCCTAGCATGCTCGGTTGTTCTCCGAGTATTTTGGCGTGCTTGGAGATTTAGTTTCTGTCAAGGCAGCTGGATGATTTATGGCTGCTGGACAGGCTGAATACATGTCAGGAATGCCTGTTTGTTAGGGAATCCCCACATGGGTTCAGGCGGTCAAGCAGCCATAAATCATGCAGCTGCCTCTACAGAAACGAAATATCCGAGTACACCAAAAACTTGGAGGACACCAGAACAATGAGTATACTCGTTCATCACTAGTCCCCATGTTTTTTTGATTAGAAGCCAGACAAAACTGAAAGCTGCGGGCTGCAACACTCAGCTGTCAGGAAGGCTGGTTATCAAGAATAGAGGGGTCCCCACTCTGTTTTTTAAATTATTTAAATAATTAATTTTTTTGACAACCAGCCAAGCTAAAGCTAACAGTTGGGGGCTAGTATTCTCAGGCTGGAAAGGGGCCATGGATTGACCCCCCCAGAACAAAAATAGCAGCTTGCAGCTGCCCAGAAAGGGTTCATCTATTAGATGCGCCAATTCTGGCTCTTTGCCTGGCTCTTCCCACTTGCCCTGTAGCGTTTGCAAGTAGAGTTCATATTTTTGGGGTTGATGTCACCTTTTGTATTGTCTGGTAACATCAAGCCCACAGCTTAGTAATGGAGAGGCATCTATAAGACACCTATCCAATACTAATCCTATAGTTATAATTATTTGAAATAAAACAAAACACACTTTTCCATATATATTTAAAAATAACAAACACAGTTATACTCACCTAACGCCCATTCTATTGAATCCCTCATCTCCTGTAATAAAACAAAAATAAAAAAAAAACAACACTATAATTCACCTATCCACACCACATGTCTTTCCTGGGGGATAAATAGTTTTCAGCCCCTCACTAGACATGGAGGGTAGGTAGAGAGTGACAGACCCGTGCACTACACATGGAGGGCAGGTGGAGAGTGAGAGACCTTTGCACTACACATGGAGGGCAGGTAGAGAGTGAGAGACCTGTGCACTACACATCAAGAGCAGGTAGAGAGTGACAAACCCCGCACTACACATAGAGGGCATGTAGAACGTAACAGACCCCCCGCACTACAGATGGAGGGTAGGTAAATAGTTAAAGACCTCTGCATTACACATGGAGGACAGGAAGGGAGTGACAGACCCCTGCACTACTCACGGAGGGCAGATAGATAGTGCGGGATACTGTCTCCCTCTCTTCTGTAGTGTGTTAGCTCTAATAGTGGAGTCCTCTCTCCTGTAGAGTATAAATTTGTATAGTCAGTGGAGTCCTCTCTCTTTCTCCTGTAGAGTTTAAGCTGTTATGGTCATCAGGGTCATCTCCCTTCTATAGAGTGTAAGCTCTTTTGATCACTGGAGTCCTTTCTCTCTCTATCTCCTGTAGAATGTGAGCTCTTATGGTCAGTAGGGTCCTCTCTTTTCTGTAGAGCGTAAGCTTTTATGGTCAGTGTGGTCCTCTCTCGCTCTCTCTCTCCTGTAGAGTGTAAGCTTTTATGTTCAGCAGGGTCCATTCTCTCTCTGTCTCTTCTGTAGAGTGTAAGCTCTAATGGTCAGCGGATTCCTCCTTCTCCTGTAGAAGGTAAGGCCTTATGGTAAGTGGGGTCCTCTCTCTCCTGTAGAGTGTAAGCTCTTATAGTCAGCAGGGTCCTCTCTCTCTCCTATAGAGTGCAAGCTCTTATGGTCATCAGGGTCCTCTTCTATCTATCTATCTAATCTATCTATCTATCTATCTATCTCCTCTCTCCCACGTGAATCTTCCAAGCAATTACGAGCTTTACGATATTGAGATTTGCGCAGATTTTTGGGGAAAATTCAATGAAGGCAAGCAAATTCGTATTTCAAAACTTCCGCTCATCTCTAGACAGCACTTGTATTAGAATTACACATTGACTTGTGATAGTACACATTCAGTATGTGTTTCATAACAGGACAATGATACCACTTCAGCTCAGAGGGTCCCAGTCAAAAGACTATTTTTATTAATGTAATTTCATTTTTAATCCCTTAACCGCTGGGCTATTTTCTGTTTTTTCGCTTTCATTTTTTGCTCCTCTTCTTCCCAGAGTTTTTATTTTTCTGTGATGTAAGATTATCACCTGCGCCTGTAGACAACAACTTCTAGAGTGAAGGGGGAAGGGGTTAATCAATGGGAGACCTACAATCCAATATTAATAGTCATGATAATAATAGCCACCTGTGCCCACAGAAATCAAGGGTATAATAGGCTTTGATATATTGTTTATGTATATGCACACATATTTCCAGGCAAACCTATTGCTAGCAGCCCCTTGGCTAGAAACACATGAAAATAATAGCCAACTTACTTGGATATGATGCGGCTGGAACAATGTAGTGACAGGCACTTGGCAGGTAGTTGGCTAGCTCAGTATTTTGCTGTGGGGGCAGGTGCTGCCGTGGTAGTGGCTGTGCTTGGAGCGGTAGCAAGCTCTCACAGAACCACCCAGTACTCATTTCTGGAGCGCTCCAAGTACCTACATCTCCAAGCACAGCCACTACCACGGCAGCACCTGCCCCCACAGCAAAATACTGAGCGTAGCCAACTACCTGCCAAGTGCCTGTCACTACACTAGATGTACTTTTGAAGGACACCATTGGTTTTAACATATTGTGAACTGGAAAACAGGAAAAAAATCCAAGTGCTGTGAAATTGCAAAAAAAAGTGCATTCCACAGTTGTTGTTTTTTTTTAACCGTGTTCACTAAATGCTAAAGCTGACCTGCCATTATGATTCTCCAGATCATTATGAGTTCATAGACACCAAACGTGTCTAGGTTCTTTTCTATTCAAGTGGTGAAAAAAAATCCCAAGTTTGTTAAAAAAATAGCACCATTTTCTGAGACCTGTAGCATCTCCATTTTTCGTGATGTGGAGCTGAGTGAGGGTTTATTTTTTTTGCACTGCGCTGATGTTTTTATTGATACAATTTTGGTGTAGATACGATCTTTTCATCATCTGTTATTGCCTTTTATTGCAATGTAGCGGCGACCAAAATTCTGGCGTTTTTAATTATTTTTTCATATTGATATATTGGGCGATTCTGAACACAGCGTTACCAAATATGTGTATATTTGATTTTGTATTGCTTTATTTTGAATGTGGCGAAAGCGAGGTGATTTGAACGTTTATGTTTTTTTCATATTTTTAATATTTGTGAAAACATTTTTTTTACTTTTTGCATGCTTCAATAGTCTTCATGGGATACTAGAAGCTGCAGTACTTTGATCTGCTACACACAGGCAATGATCAGAGCGCTGACTACGGGGCAATCTGGCAATAACAACCACAGAGATCTGATGCAGACCTCTGGTTGTCATGCTGACCCATCGGTGACCCCGCGATCATGTGACAGGGTCACTGATGGGTGGGATTAATGATGCACTTCCTGTAGGTGCGAGTTAAATGCCGCTTTCAGAGATTGACAGCGGCATTTAACTAGTCAACAGCCGCGGTGGATCATGATTCCATCTGCGGCTGTTGTGGGCACGTCAGCTGAATAGATCAACTGTCATGTGCCCGGAAAGGTGTGGCTCAGCGCTGGGGTTCGACATGTGCGTACTATTACGCCACATGTCGGAAAGGGGTTAAAATAAATCTTGCGCTAGTTAAAAGTAAAGAAGGCAAAAGAAGCCAGATGCAAATTTTTGGTTTTATTTTTTTACTGATGCAAAGTTCAGAGCCGAGGTCCTTGTGTCCTTTGTACACTCTATAAGGTGACCCTGCCGCACTGTCCTCTTCATCTCATATAACAATACATTTATTATTCACCACGTTCCCCCTGACTGAGGCGTCGTAATAAGGTTTGAAACACTCGCTGGTCCCTTTGGAATGGCCTCGTTGCCAGGGATTTAATTGAGAGCCTCTGCCACACGCGTTATCATGTCAGAGAGATGAGGCAATTAGTCTTTTTTTCTTAACTACTTAGTATTGCGCACGCTTGTTGTGTGAATGAAGTAAATTAATCAGCCGCCGCCAGAGATGGTTTTGTAAACTAAATTGCCAGGTACACACTGATCCACTTTCCTTTTTTTAAGCAACTTCTAAAAGTGTAGAAAAAAATATAGAAAACTTGGTTGAATTAATGCAACAAACTACAAAAAAAAACCTAATATCATTTAATACATTTATGTAGAAATACATCTTCCTGAAAACTCAGTCTCAGGTTATGTTCACACCATGTTTAGACACACATTTAAAGTATATGCCGGGATTGGTACGTTAAAATGGATCACATCACTCACCAATAGATATTCATTAGAATAAAGTCTAAATTTGTATCAAATTTTACACTCTGTGTCGTAGTCACAGGATATTGCGGCTTGCAATGTGACACCATTGGAAATCATCATTAGATGCGATGTCGTAATGTGACACTGTGACTGCAGTGTTGTGAGACAAATGTCGCCGTGTAGCCCGAGCCTAAAAGGCATAATGTGAGCATACTCTATGTGAGCATTATTTAATAGGATAATAAGGCATTCAATTGATCGACCTACAGATGAAATAAGAGTAGATTACCGTAGATCTCTAAGTCATCTATACTGTATATACACAGAGTGTTTTCGATGCTGGTATACCCACATGGGTTTTGCTTTCTGCACTATTGCCCTTCATACTGTAGACCATAGGACACTTTAAACCTGTAGACGAAGGTGGGGCAGAGTAAAGAAAGTGGCTCATAAGTGGAAACAAGCAATATAAATTTGTGTATGTCTGTGCCTCTCTTTTTTCACTCTTCTCTTCCCGCTTCGCCTTCCATAGACTTTAATAGGCAGCTTTAATCCGATCCATCAGTAAGCTGGATCTAGATAAGCATATGATGCTTTTTTATGTAATCAGCACCTGTGGTGTGACTGTGGGGGTATCATAAAGTGTGAGAGGCCATCATACTGTTTGGGTGCTATGGAGGGAGCTGTCATACAGTGCAGGAAATACGTGTGGGTACGCTCATATAATGTGGGGGTTAATGTGGGAGCCATCAAAGTATGGGGGTGTGCTGTTCCGTTTGGCCGGTTTATGCATTGAATTATTTTCATGCTGTGTATATTATCTGTTCCTACATATTGCTCTGCTGCCACCTACTGGCCTTTTTCCGCACAGCAGTCTGTAATTAATTAATTCTTATGGGCGTGCCTTCCACTTCCGGTTCAGGGGTCACCTTTTCCTCATAGCAACCATTTCATTCTAGTTTCACTTTCTGTGGGAGCAACACCCTTGAACAGAGCTGAGGAAAGCATCAGTTTTCGATCACACTTGGCTGTACTTTTCTCAACTAGTTCACTTTTGTTGTTTACACCTGCATTCCTGGAGAAGTTACTGTATTACTGATCATAGGCTATATGCCCAGATTTCCTAATAAACAAGTCTGGATTGCACAATCCCTGGTATGCATCATCTCTCCGGACGCTGAACAGCATCGGTCCTGTCTGCTCTGCATTGAGGAAAACGATGGTAGGATCTCTCCCAGCCCCTATTAATCAACCACATCTCCATTCGCCTCATGTGGGGACAGAACAGGGGGCTCTCGTACTTTGTGGAGACAACTTTGGGGGTCATCAAATAGTGTGGCGGCCATTGGACAGTGTGGGGGCTCACTATGCATCATGGGGGCCATTATACAATGTAGGGCCAAAAATACAGTATGGGTACATCTCTGGGGGCCATGAAATAGTGTGGGGGCTTTGGTGGGGGCCATTATACAGTGAGGGGGTACTGTGGGGGCCAGTATAAAATGTGGGGTCCTGTGTGGGGGCCATTATAGAATATGGGGCTACTGTGGAGGAAATGGAACAATGTGGGGCCATTATACAGTGTGGAGGCTACTGTAGGGGCCATTATACAGTGTGGGGAATTTTGTTTTTATCCTAGGTTCAGTTTGTTAGTGGCCACAGTGTAAATGTGCTCCTACACATTACATTTATACCGTGTGTTCTGACTACCGTAATTTATTTGGATTTGCTTTAGTTTCTTTGTACTTTGTACATACAGGGGCATGGCTTCCCCATTTTAGGCTGTGCATTTTGTCTGTATAGCTTTTCACGAGCCACTGTTGAAACAGTCAGGTCTAGGTCCTGCTCTTCCCCATCTATTTAAGGCTTGCTGGCATGTAGCGAGGTGAACTACATGAATTAGGGTCCATCCTGATTGAGTACAGTTTGTGGCGGTGGGATGGCCTTTTCACTCTTTTGATCCAAAATACCCTATGTTATTTACATGTACTAATATTAATTATTTACTCACTGCAGGTTATTTTCTCTTCTTGTTTTTATCCTAGGTTTTGTTGTAAACTTTACAGACGAGTCATGGTTGGAAGAAGCTGTCATGTCGGTCCACATGGAAAAGACAAGAAATGTGAATGACTCCACCAAAAAGAACGTCAGCTGTAAGTCGCCATCTATAACTGTACTGTAATCTCTTATATGTTCTGCAGGACTGATATCTACCACTATAGGGTCTTTGTATAGATATTTATTTTCAGTAACAGTACGGTCATCTGCTGACGTTCCCCTGTCTCCACAATTAGGGTGCGACACAGGGGCGTATATAGAAATCATGGGGCCCCATAGCAAAAGTCTGAATGCCCCCCCCCCAAAAAAAATAAAAATCAACAGGTGCTCTTAACTCCAGGCATGCATGTTATATGTCAAACAATTAATTTTATAGCTAGTCTTTGATTTTTTTCTCATTTGAGTAAAGAAAAAGTAAAACACATCCAATGTAGTCTTATCTGGTGGAAAATACGAAGTTATGATATAATATTATTTATTTCAGGTTATTCAAAAATCACACATCTACAAAAGCATTACCAACCAAGCGTACACATAGAAATGTAACTTGGGATGATCCCTGAAAGCGGTGTGACTGCCTGCAAGCAACCATCCTGGAATACATAGGGTCACTTTTTGTATAGAGCTGGATTTACACTGCAGGATTCCTAGAACTGCTTATTGCCCAATAATCAGTGTAAACAGACAGCCGATCATCACCCAAACAATGAACAATTCAACAAAACAATTATTGGCTAAAAAGATTTT
>JARQOD010000003.1:91799937-91904402 GCA_033576555.1 Oophaga sylvatica
TAGGATTTTAATGTGAGTTTATATTTAGGATATACCATGAAGATATAGACCCCGATTCATCAAGACCAGTCTTGATGTGGTGGCCAGTTGGAGTCAGACGCTCCTAATTCATTAAGAGGCAGGTGTATACCTCTGAATGAATTAGGAGCATCCGATGAATAAGATTTCTGGCATAAGGCCTGGGTCACACTTGCAAGTGCATTGTGAGAAACTCGCGAATCAATACCCGACACTGCCGCCGGCACTCGGGACCGGAATGTGCGGCTGCATGTATTTGTATGCAGCTGAACGCTCAGGTCTGAGTGCCGGCGGCAGTGCAGGTATTGATTCGCGAGTTTCTCACAATGCACTCGCAAGTGTGACCCCAGCCTTAGGAATGTCATAGCTCATCATGAATTAGACGAGCTGAAGTGTCAAGGCCCCTACCACCCAATGCACCCCGGTCCCAACCCAGCTCTGACCATTTTGACGTAGGTGGGAGAAACTAGCATGAAAATGCCAAAAGTCTCAACATTTTTGTGCAACTCTGAGCTCCATAAACGTGTGACTTCCAAAGAAATTACTCAAAAATTCAAGCAAAACTGCTTTGATGAATTGGGGAGTGTGATTCAAAGTTTTTTCACCAGTTTCTTGAGGAAAAAGCTTTGAAATGTCTCAATTTTTTTTTTGTGCAACTCAAGGTTAAGCAAAAAAAAAGCAACTTCTGGCATTTTCACACTATTCTTGCCCAGCTCTGACAAAATGAGTTGTGGCGGGACAGGGGCATGACGGGACATGGCAACCCCCGCTCTTCAAGCTCATGACGAGAGGTGGCATTTGCTACACCACAAATCTTACTACAACATGCCCTCTCATCAAGACCAGTAAGAACATTGCAGGTTTTGATGAATTGGAGCCGTAGTGTTCGATTCATGAAAATGTATTCGGACAAATTCTGGAGTAAGACACCTTCAATTATCGCAAAATTTTAGCACAACATGAAGCAACATTTCTGGTGGAGTGTAGTGATGAGCGAACATGCTCAGATAACGTCTTATCCTAGCACGCTCTGGTGTTATCCGAGTATCTTGGGCGTGCCCATATATTATATTCAAGTCCCTGTGGCTGAATGATTTGTGCTGTTAGACAGCCTGAAACCATGCAGGGATTGCCTGTTTGTTAGGGAATCCTCACTTGTGTTCAGGCTGTCTAACAGCCACAAATCATTCAGCTGTGGGGACTCAATAATATACGAGCACTCCCAAGATAACACCCGAGCATGCTTGGATAAGTCGTGGACGTGCATGCCAGTTGTAAGATGCACCCAATTCAGTAAGTGATGTGCGCCTTTTAATAAATTTGGCACCTCTTACTCCAGTGTGACTATCATAAAGACTGGGATAGTGCATGACTGAATCAGGCCCATAATCTGTGAGTGTACAGCACCAAGAAGCTCCACTTATCAACCGGAGCATGTCCTTTCAATATTAGACTACACTACGCTGCTTACAATTAAAACTTCATCTTTTATAAATAAATTCAGGAAGTAATGCTTATGTTGCCTAATATTTTGAGAAATCGCATTTCGTTTAGCCAACAGACTTAATTTTAATGAGGGGCAAGTACCTCAAGACAGCTGTCTACAGATGAATTGGCAAAGATTCCTTGTAGTGAAAACGAGTATACTCGTTACTCGAGATTTCCGAGCATGCTTGGGTGGTCTCCGAGTATTTTGGGCGTGCTCAGAGATTTAGATTGTGTCGCCGCAGCTGCATGATTTGCGGCTGCTAGACAGCCTGAATACATGTGGGGATTGCCTGTTTGCTTGAGCCAGAAATCTTGCATGCTTTTAGGTGACCAAACACTTATTTTCCACCATAATTTGCAAAATAAATCTTGCCAAATCAGACAAGGTGATTTTCTGGATTTGTTTTCTCATTTTGACTCTCATAGTTGTGGTCTACCTATGATGTGAATTACAGGTCTCTCTCATCTTTTTAAGTGGGAGAACTTGCACAATTGGTGGCTGACTAAATACTTTTTTTCCCCACTGTTTAATTCATTAATAGAGATGAGCGACTTTGCCTTATTTAGGGTCAAGTCGGGATTCATGAAACCCGACTTTCTCAAAAGTCGAGTCGAACGAAATCGGCCGACTATCGGGAAAAGTCGGAGGTCCAACTGAAACACGAAACCCAATGCAAGTCAATGGGGAAGCAAAGTCAGCAGGGAGTGGAGGACAGTAAACACACCTACAGTGCCCATTTTAATGCCAGCGACTTAAGCTTAAGCTTGTAAACCTTCATTTACTTTATAATAATAGTTACACATTGAAAACTGGGGGTTATTTGGCTAAAGTTGTGTGGGGGGGGGTAGGGCTGGCTGCAGGTTTTCATGTGCCCCGGGCGAAAGAGTGTCAGTGGGCCCCTTTAACACATACCACAATTAATGATGCTCCGATAAGGCAGAGAAATATAGGTATAGTACAATGACAAATACTAGACTTCTTACATTACATGACTGATATCTATTTTAAATTATACAATAGCTCAGAAACCGGACAGTATAGTCCTCCATACAGTATTATGGGCACCACATAGTGCGCCATACAGAATAATGAGCCCCATATATTGCTCCATACAGAATAATTGGTCCCATATAATGTTCCATACAGTATATGATGAGCTCCACATAATGCTACAGTATATGATGGTCCCCATATAATGTGCCATACAGTATAGGACGGTCCCCATAGAGTAGAATGAGCCCCACATATTGCTCCATACAGTATAATGAGTCACATATAAAGCTCCATACAGTATATGATGGGCCCCATATATTGCTCCATACAGAATGGGCTCCATATAATGCTCCATACAGAATAGGCCCCATATGTGCTCCATATGATGCTCCATACCCTATATGATGCCCCATAAATAATGAACCCCATATGATGCTCCAGTATATGATGGGCCCCATGGATGATGCTCCAGTGTATGATGGGCCAATATAATGCTCCATATATAATGGGCCCCATTTATAATGCTCCAGTGTATAATGGGCCCCGTAAATGCTGCTCCAGTGTCTGATGTCCCCCATTTAGAATGTTCCAGTATATGATGGGCCCCGTAGATGCTGCTCCAGTGTCTGATGTCCCCCATTTAGAATGCTCCAGTATATGATGGGCCCTATGGATGATGCTCCAGTGTGTGATGCGTCCCATTAACATTAAAAAAAAATGAAATACCTCTCCTCACTGGGCACTGCTCTACTCTGGACTCCTCAGCATCGCCATCTTCCAGCTCTCTGCACTAGGACTGTTTAGGCAGAGTGCGTACAGACGTGACGTCATCGCGCTCTCTGACCTGAATGTCACTGTCAGGAAACGCGGAAGACGTCACAGCAGTGGAGCAGGGAGAGGTAAGTATTGCATGTGCTGTGGCCCTGAGCAAGCAGGGGGGGCCCACTCGTGGGCGACGGCACTGGCACAGGGCCCCTCATAGTAAGCCGGTGTGTCTGACGGCGAGTGTGCCCCCCCACCGTCAGAGACACTTTTGCGTACTATGAGGGACCCTGTGCCAGTGCCGTCGCCCACGAGTCGACCCCCCACCTGCTCAGGGAACCGGCGTTTGCCCGGGTGCGGCAGGTGCTGACGACGGCCCTGGTGGGAACAGCCCAGTTAGGGAGGTGGAAAAACAGGCATATGTTGAAGTGTAGGCTGGACGTTCAGCATCTGCAAATGGAGGAATTGGAGAAGTCGGAGGAAGAGGAGGACAAAGCGAGCCAATTTGCTGGCAACCTATGTGTCATCAGGGGAAGGTGGTACAAAATCCTTTGAAACCCAGGCATGGTTCATTTTAATGAAGGTGAGATCATCAACATTTTGAGTCGACAGCCGGGTCCTTCTTTCTGTCAGGATTGATCCAGCAGCACTGAAGACTCTTTCTGATAGCACACTACCAGCAGGGCAAGCGAGCTCCTGTAAGGCATATTGTGCCAATTCTTGCCAGGTGTCCAGTTTACAGACCCAGTAGTCAAAGGGAATGAACTGTGAGGGAGAACATCAATAGGGGAGGAGAGGTAAATTTGAACCATAGTTGACAACTGCTGTCTCCCGTCTGTTGCAATCGATTCAGTATTAACAGTCGTGTGAGCTGTACTCGAGAAATCAGTCCACAACATGGTCATGAAACCCCTGTCTCCAACGCCACTTCGGCTGTGTGCACCACGAACACCTCTTCCATTTAGCCCAGTATGGCTCGTGGTAGAACCTGCACCGCTGCTGTGTGCTGGGAATGCCTCTAACAAACGGTTTACCAGAGTTGCTTGTTTAGTCGCCAATATTAGCTCTAGGTTCTCCTGTGGCATGATGTTCTGTAATTTGCCAACCAATAGTCGTCATCCTTCATCATTTTGGCAATGCGGGGGTCCCTTTTTAGGATCCGCAATACATAATCACACATGTGGGCCAATGTTCCAGGTGTCAATGATGCACTGCCAGTGGTGGGTGGAGGAGCACTTTCTGCCAAATCCACATCCCTCCAGTAACGCACATACCCTGTAACTGACCTAGGCAAGCCAACATTTTCTCTTGCCCCCCTGAGAAGCATCCCCCTCCTCCTCCTCCTCTTCTTCCTCCACCTCATCCAGGACAGTTCCCTGAGCAGACAATGGCTGCCTGTCATCAAGGCTTCCCTCCTCCTCCGCTGCAGACGCCTGATCCTTAATGTGCGTCAAAGTTTGCATGAGCAGACGCATAAGTGGGATGCTCATGCTTATGATGGCATCGTCTGCACTTACCAGCCTGTGCATTCCTCAAAACACTGAAGGACTTTACAGAGGTCTTTCAGGTTTGACCACTGCACACCCGACAACTCGATGTCTGCCCTCAAACTGCCTGCCCGTGTATCCTCCAACAAATGCATTACAGCCTGCCTCTGTTCGCACAGCCTCTCAACCATGTGCATGGTGGAGTTCCACCTTGTTGCAACGTCTATGATTACGCGGTGTTTGGGGAGGTGGAGCGATCGCTGCAGCCTCTGCATATGACTGGAGACTATGGGCGAGCGACGAATGTGTAAGCACAGTCTTCGCACCTTATGAAGCAGGGCTGGTAACTCCGGATAATTATTTAGGAAGCACTGCACCACCAGGTTCAAGGTGTGAGCCAGGCAAGGTATGTGTCTGAGTTTTGCCAGGGCAATGGCCGCCACAAAATTACGGCCGTTATCACTGACTACCTTGCCTGGCTCAAGATGTAGAGTGCCCAGCCATGACTCAGTTTCTCGCTGCAAGTAGTTGGCCAGTACCTCCGTGGTGTGTCTGTTGTCGCCCAAAGACATCATCCTTAAAACAGCCTGCTGACGCTTACCAGTAGCTGTTCGATAGTGGGACACCTCATGTCCAGCACTGGCAGCTGCTGATGGAGCGCTCGTACCACTGCGCTCTTTCGACGCGCTTTCGCTTCTGGAGGAGGAGGAGGGTCGAACGCCTACAGCCAACTGTTGCCTATATCGTGGGCTAGGCAGCACTGTACCACCACCGCTGTCCCCTGTGGACCCTGCATCCACCACATTAACCCAGTGCGAAGTGATGGACACATAACGGCCCTGGCCATGCCTACTGGCCCATGCATCTGTTGTGAGGTGCACCTTTCCACTGATTGTTTGAGTGGATGGACAATGCGGTCTTTCACATGCAGTTTGAGGGCAGGGATGGCTTTTCTAGAAAAGAAGTGCCGACTGGGTAGGTCATAGCGTGGGACAGCGTAGGCCATAAGCTCTCGGAACGATGCGCTTTCACCCAAACGGAAGGGCATCATCTCTAATGAGATCAGTTTGGCAATGTAGGCGTTCAAAGCCAGTGTACGCGGATGAGAGGATGAGTACTTTCTTGTCCTACTCAGAGTGTCTTTTAGGGTGAGCTGGACTTGAGAACTGCATATGGGGGAACTAGCGGTGGACATGGCGGACTGAGAGGGGGTTGGTAATGGTGATGGTGGTGGTGGTGATGGCCTAGATTCAGTCTTTCGGTGCATAAACATTGTGACTCCCTGACTGATTTGGCCTTGCGACGACACCTCAACATTTCTTTCTGGTGGTGTGCTAACCGGTGGGCTTACAGTGGGGGAAGCGATGTAGCGTTGCTGGCTACCTTCAGTTGGAGCAGGTGCACATGTGCTACCTGAGGTATTGTAGTCCCTCCACGCTTGCAAGTGCATGGTGTTTTAATTTCTAAGCATGCAACTGGTATTCAAATTTCTGAGATTTTTCCCTCGGCTAAAGGTCCTTCCGCATTTCTTACAGATAACCTTTGCCTCATCAATAGGATTTTGGTCAAAAAAGTGCCACACTGAACTCTTCCTACTATGGTACAACTTTTCATGGCTTGCACGCTTTGCTAATTTTACCATCTGGCCAAGCTGTCCTGCAACTCTTTGTTGTTTTAACACTTTTTGAACTGCTACGGGCCTGCCAGATAACCGCAGCTGTGATGTAGATGCCTGCTGCGGATCCTCTTCCTGTTCTGAGCTATTGCCAGCGGCACCCTCTTCCCCCAATGGATGCTGATCCGGGTCAACAAATGGGTCATCCATCACCTCCTCCTCAATTTCATGCGCACCTTCCTCTGTGTCACCGTGTAAGATGGTAGAGTATGCGGGAAGGGGCACCTGAGTTTCATCAGGGTCAGATTCTGGCTCAGTAGACTGCGAGGTCAATGTAGTGCTGTGGGTGAATGTACCAGCAAAATCATCTAGCAGTGGCTGTGTGTTGTGTTTTGGCAGCTGAGGAGAATAAGCAAAAACGGCAATACACCAGAGAGGCTGGAACCTATTGGATTGCAGTAACCTGAACTAACCACACAATTAGAGGTAGTCGTGGAGCGTTCCTACGTTGATCCTAGACGCCTCGTCACAGCCTGAGAGATAACTACACCTAAAGGCAGAAAGATGAAAGCTATCTCCCCCGAAGCAGATCCCCAAAGAAAATAGGAAGCCCCCAAACATGTAATGGCGGTTAGACAAGAAGAAGCACGGACACAGACAGAAAATAGAATGAGCAAACGCTGGGGCCCAATCTGTCTAGACAGAAAAGTACAGGAAAGAATTCTGACTGCAATACAAAAAAAAACCTAAACAATACCAACTCTTCTGATTGCAAAAACACCTGAGATCACACGATCTCTACCACCTAAATCAGAACTCTGGTGTAACAAAACTAAGCCGCAGCCACTGAAAAAACAGGAAAAAGCAAATGAACAAATAACAGTGGCTTCAGATAAACTGAGAGGAGCACAAGCCCTCCGGAGGGGACCTGGCTGACCTCCACAGAAGTGCAGGGAACAATGCAAAAAGCAAGCACAAAAATAAAAGCAGAAAATATCTTATCTGATAGCAGAAGATGCAGGCAGGACTCAGCAAACTTCCAAATGAACCAGGAACCACAATTGAGACAAGAACAATTGATCACTGGCAACCATCATGGGAGAGAACCTCCCTTATATCAGACCAGTCAGCGATCCCAGATTGCCATTCCTTGCTGAAAGGTTCAGTACTGTCTGTAACCACCAGAGGGAGCCTCTGCTCAGAAACCATCTCTAGCACATTCATAACAGCTGTGCATCAGTGCACTCCATGTCAGATTAATCTTGGACTGGGGAATTCAGGATTTGACTTGATAACCCAGGCATGGTATGTGAAAAGAGCTCCATGGAATAATCAGAATTGTGGCCTGCTGCGTCCTTCACTTTTGGTGGGGGTGAAGGACACAAGGAAAGGTATTGTTCCTGACCATGCGCCTGCACTGACGACTCTGTGCTTGCATTATTTGAAACTTCAGAAGAGGAGGCGATAGAGCTGGAGGCTGTTTCGGCAATGTAAGCCAAAACCTGTTCCTGATGCTCCGGCTTTAAAAATCGGTTTACCTACTCTCAGAAAAGGGAGCCTTCCAGGCCTTCTTGAGCCAGACGATGACGCTGGCTCAACACCTCCTGCCTTAGGTGCTATTGTGCTTTTGGCACTTCCAGCAGATGCACTACCACCACCATCAGTACCAGCTGGCCCCACACGCCCACGTCCGCGGCCTCTTCCACTATATTTCCTTATTTTTGGGAAAATGTACCCAAAATACCAGCAGATATATGGTACTGTATCAGAAGCGTACAGCTGTATACAGTCTAGAGATAATTGTATATCTCCGTATATATTTCAGGAGTCAGACACAGGCTCTCTCAGGCTCAGTATGGATTAGACAAGAATATAAAAAGCTGAAAAAGGGTACTGTATCACCAGATACCAGGTATATATAGTATAGTGAAAGTATTGTAAATCTCCCTATATATTTCAGGAGTCAGACACAGGCACTCTCAGGCTCAGTATGGATTAGACAAGAATATAAAAAGCTGAAAAAGGGTACTGTATCACCAGATACCAGGTATATATAGTATAGTGAAAATATTGTAAATCTCCCTGTATATTACAGGAGTCAGACACAGACGCTCTCAGGCTCAGTATGGATTAGACAAGAATATAAAAAGTAGAAAAAGGGTAATGTATCAGAAGCATACAGCTGTATACAGTGTTGGGGTAATTTTAAATCTCCGTATATATTTCCATAGTAACAGACAGATGCTCTCAGGCTCAGTATGGATTAGACTAAAATATATAAAAACAGATCCGCAAGACATAATCACACATGTGGGCCAATGTTCCAGGTGTCAATGATGCACTTACAGTGGTGGGTGGAGTAGGACTTTCTGCCAAAAAGGGTACTGTATCACAAGCGTACAGCTGTATACAGTCTAGGGGTAATTGTAAATCTCCGTATATATTTCAGGAGTCACACACAGACGCTCACAGGCTCAGTATGAATTACACCAGAATATAAAAAGTAGAAAAAGGGTAATGTATTTGAAGCGTACAGCTGTATACAGTGTTGGGGTAATTGTAAATCTCCGTATGTATTTCCAGAGTAACACACAGATGCTCACAGGCTCAGTATGGATCACACCAGAATATAAAAAGTAGAAAAAGGGTAGTGTATCAGAAGCGTAGAGTTGTATACAGTGTTGGGGTAATTTTAAATCTCCGTATATAATTCCAGAGTCAGACACAGACTCTCACAGGCTCAGTATGGATCACACCAGAATATAAAAAGTAGAAAAGGGTAATGTATCAGAAGCGTACAGCTGTATACAGTGTTGGGGTAATTTTAAATCTCCGTATATATTTCCGGAGTAACACACAGACGCTCACAGGCTCAGTATGGAGTAGACCAGAATATAAAAAGCAAAAAAGGCTAATGTATACGAAGATACCAGGCGTATACAGTGTAGGGGTAATTGTAAATCTCCGTATATATTTCCGGAGTAGCACACAGACGCTCTCTCAGTATGGATTTGACCGTAATACAGAAGGTAGAAAAACGGTACTGTATCAGAAGATACCAGCTGTATACGGTTTTGGGGAAAATTTAAATCTCCGTATATATTTCCAGAGTCACACACAAATAGTCAGCATGTATTTGTCCGTGATACCAGCCGGTACGCGGTAGTGTGTGAGGAGCGTACAGCTCTATACAGTGTGGGAAAAAATGAACGCTCGGTAACTGTGCAGAAAAAAGAATAAAAGTTAGTGCTGTGTGGGTGCTGTGTAAAAAGCAGTCTGCACAGCAGTGTACTCACAGCAATACAGCCTAATAATCAGCTCTGCTGCTGCACACAAGAAATTCCTCCCCTGTCACTGGCAGGCAGCCTAATAATCAGCTCTGCTGCTGCACACAAGAAATTCCCCTGTCACTGGCAGGCAGCCTAATAATCTGCTCTGCTGCTGCCCAAAAATCCTGTCACGGCAGCAGCTAAAAACTTTGCACAAATCCCCCTGTCACTGGCAGGCAGCCTAATAACCAGCGCTGCTGCACACAACAAAATCCTCCCCTGTCACTGCACACTAACTGTACAGCACAATCGCTATCAGCACAAGCACAGAATAACTTTTTTTTCCTGCCTTCCTCTCTCCCTACTGAGAAACAGCGGCAGCAACCTCTCCCTACGCAAAGATCGGCAGAAGTAAAATGGCGGTCGGCGATCAGGGCTTTTATAGCCACTGTGACGCCACACAAAGCAAGCCAATCACTGCAATGCCCTTCTCTAAGATGGTGGTGGCCGCTGCCCATGTCATCGCGTTGCCCACAGTGTGCATCCTTGCTCTTTGGCTGAGAAAAGGCGCCTGCAAGCATTCTGGGAAAACCGACTAGGGCGCTCGGGTTGACGATCGCATGGCCCACCTAACGCTATGGTCGGGTTTCGCTCGGCGAAACCCAACTTTGGCGAAAGTCGGTGATTTTTGAATCTGACCGACCTGTTTCGCTCAACTCTATTCATTAATATTATACGTGAATAGGCTTGGCATGTATAAATTAAAATCTAGACGACTAGGCAAATTTGGAGTTCATATTTGGAACTGGCGCTTTCAATTTAGTATAAATCACATATTTTTCTATTAGTAGCAAAATCATTGTTGCATGGTGTTATTTATTCAGGGGCGCAGATATGGAGATATTTATATTTATGGGTCAGTATAATGATACTTTTATTTTTAAGGGCACCCATTGGGAAGAGCAACAGAAGATGCAGAAGAGGGAAGACTGGAGAGATGAGTTCTGGGTGTGAAATCTCATCATGGCGTCTGTACTTCATGGAGACAAAAGGGATGGAAATGACTCCAATCAAAGATGTCACCTATAATGTACCTGGATGTAAATGTTTATTTGCGATACTACCTGCGTATCGCCAGTACTCCAGTTCCTGTATATTTGCAGTCTGATGATGACTGTTAACAACTTCCAGTAACTCCTTACCGTTGTTAAAGACATACTGGGAGTTGTAGGTTCATACGATACAATTCTACATGGGGCTAAGATTGGTGATTTATTCATGTACTGACAGTGGTTCTGGTGCTGCATTCATGTACTGACAGTGGTTCTGATGCTCCATTCATGTACTGTCGGTGGTTCTGATGCCTCATTCATGTACTGACGGTGGTTCTGATGTTGCATTCATGTACTGACAGTGGTTCTGATGCTACATTCATGTACTGTCAGTGTTCTGATGCTACATTCATGTACTAATGGTGGTTCCGTAGCTGCATTCATGCAGTGATGGTTGTTCTGGTCTTGTACACGTTTAGCCATCCAAAATGTGCTTCATGGCTATGTTAAAACTTATAATCTCCAAATTCTGTGTTTTGAGGATTTTTGAGTAGATTCTGCTCAGTTTCTACTCCACAAACTCAGTGTAAATTATCGTATGTTCAAACATATTTTGTGGAGCCGAATCTCTCTAAATCCTCCTCAAACGCTCAAACCTACTTTCTGGTAATGTATTAATCTACTGATGCAGGTTCTGGTGATATATTCATGTAAGTACCACTTTAAATTGTTTTGCAGCCCTTAGGATTGACTCAGTATTGCAACTCGGTCCTTGTGCCAAAAAATGTTGTGCACCCCTGCTCTATATGTTACCTCTGCAGCTAGTCATCAGGACAGCAGTCCGCCCAATCCTACCCGTGTAGCGTGGCGGCAGGGTCAAAAAGCAAGCAGCAGTTATTGTGAGTGCTCAGAGTACCAAAGTTGCAGTATCAAGAGGCAAGCATTAATAAGTACTATATTAAAAAAAAGAGCAAATTTAATCACTGTTTCCACTCTGCTGCCATACCACTAGGTCAAAAGAAAATCCACTCTTGTGGTGAATTATAACTCCCAGCTTGCCATAGGAGCTGCAGGATATGCTTGGAGTTTTAGTTCTCATCAAAGACAAAAGGATTATGGTCAACCACATGTGACAAATGTCACAC
Source organism: Oophaga sylvatica (assembly GCA_033576555.1). Taxonomy (NCBI): domain Eukaryota; kingdom Metazoa; phylum Chordata; class Amphibia; order Anura; family Dendrobatidae; genus Oophaga; species Oophaga sylvatica. Next base: position 91,811,768 of record JARQOD010000003.1, read on the forward strand.
AAATCACCTATGAGATCTTTTATTATTATTATTGTTATACATTTTTATAGCGCCATTTATTCCACGGCGCTTTACATGTGAAAAGGGGCAAATATAGACAAGTACAATAAACGTAAGCAATACAAGGCACACACAAGTACAGAAGGAGAGAGGACCCTGCCCGCAAGGGCTCACAGTCTACAGGGATGGGTGAGAATACACTAGGAGAGGGTAGAGCTGGTTGTGCGGTGGTTCAGTAGACTGAGGATCACTGCAGGTTGTAGGCTTGTCGGAAGAGGTAGGTCTTCAGGTTCTTTTTGAAGGTTTCCATGGTAGGCGCGAGTCTAATGTGTTGGGGTAGAGAATTCCAGAGTATAGGGGAGGCACAGGAGAAGTCTTGTATGCGGTTGTGGGAAGAAGAGATAAAGGGAGAGTAGAGAAGGAGATCTTGAGAGGATCGAAGGTTGCGTGTGGGTATGTACCGGGAGACCATGTCACAGATGTATGGAGGAGACAGGTTGTGGATGGCTTTGTATGTCATAGTTAGGGTTTTGAACTGGAGCCTCTGGACGATAGGAAGCCAATGAAGGGCTTGTCAGACAGGAGAGGCTGGGGAATAATGGGGAGACAGGTGTATTAGTCAGGCAGCAGAGTACAGGATGGATTGGAGTGGTGCCAGAGTGCTAGAGGGAAGGTCAGAGAGTAGGAGGTTGCAGTAGTCGAGGTGGGAGATGATGAGGGCATGTACTAGTGTTTTTGTAGTTTCATGGTCAAGGAATGCACGGATCCGGGAAATATTTTTGAGTTTGAGATGGCAGGAGGAGGCAAGGGTTTGGACATGTGGCTTGAAAGAGAGGGCAGAGTCGAGGATCACCCCGAGGCACCGAGCATGCGGGACTGGGGAAAGTGAGCAGCCATTGACGTTGATGGACAGGTCTGGTGGGGGGGTAGAGTGAGATGGGGGAAAGATGATGAATTCTGTTTTGTCCATGTTCAGTTTTAGAAAGCGAGCAGAGAAGAAAGCAGAAATAGCAGACAGACATTGTGGGATTTTGATCAGTAAGGAGGTGAGGTCAGGTCCAGATAGGTAGATCTGCGTGTCGTCGGCGTAGAGATGATACTGCAAACCATGGGATTCTATGAGCTGTCCCAGGCTGAGGGTGTAGATGGAGAAGAGTAGGTGTCCTAGAACTGAGCCTTGAGGAACACCGACAGACAGGGGGCGAGGTGAGGAGGTAGTGTGGGAGAGGGAGACACTGAATGTTCGGTTTGTTAGATATGATGAGATCCAGGATAAGGCCAAGCCTGTGATGCCCAGAGATGAGAGAATCTGTAGCAGGAGGGAATGGTCCACAGTGTCGAAGGCAGAAGACAGGTCCAGGAGAAGGAAGACAGAGTAGTGTCGCTTGCTCTTGGCAGTTAGTAGGTCTTTGGTGACTTTAGTTAGGGCAGTTTCAGTTGAGTGATGCAGTCGGAAGCCTGATTGTAAGCGGTCAAAGAGGGAGCAGGAGGAGAGGTGGGAGGACAGTTCAAGATGGACATGCTGTTCCAGTAGTTTTGAGGCATAAGGGAGAAGAGATATCGGGCGATAGCTAGACACAGAGGATGGGTCAAGGGAGGTCTTTTTGAGAATGTGTGTGATCAAGGCATGTTTGAAGGATGAGGGAAGACACCATTTGTAAGTGAGAGGTTGAAGAGGTGTGTTAGAGTAGGGGTGAAGACTGTGGCGAGGCTAGGGATGAAGTGGGATGGGAGCGGGTCAAGCAAGTAATCTGTATAGGGAATCTGTATATGCACCTGGACCATATTAAAAAAATACAGCTTTAATCTAATAATCCAATAAATGCATAAATATCTGGACCACAAATTGTATACATACAGTACAGACCAAAAGTTTGGACACACCTTCTCATTCAATGACTTTCATGAATTTCAATGAATTTCATGACTGAAAATTGTACATTCACACTGAAGTCATCAAAACTATGAATTAACACATGTGGAATTATATACTTATCAAAAAAGTGTGAAACAACTGAAAATATGTCTTATATTCTAGGTTCTTCAAAGTAGCCACCTTTTGCTTTGATTACTGCTTTGCACACTCTTGGCATTCTCTTGAAGAGCTTCAAGAGGTAGTCACCGGAAATGGTCTTCCAACAGTCTTGAAGGAGTTCCCAGAGATGCTTAGCACTTGTTGGCCCTTTTGCCTTCACTCTGTGGTCCAGCTCACCCCAAACCATCTCGATTGGGTTCAGATCTGGTGACTGTGGAGGCCAGGTAACCTGGCGTAGCACCCCATCACTCTCCTTCTTGGTCAAATAGCCCTTACACAGCCTGGAGGTGTGTTTTGGGTCATTGTCCTGTTGAAAAAAAAATGATGGTCCAACTAAACACAAACTGGATGGAATAGCATGCTGCTGCAAGATGCTGTGGTAGCCATGCTGGTTCAGTATGTCTTCAATTTTGACTAAATCCCCAACAGTGTCACCAGCAAAGTACCCCCACACCATCACACCTCCTCCTCCATGCTTCACGGTGGGAACCAGGCATGTAGAGTCCATCCGTTCACCTTTCTGCGTCGTACAAAGACACGGTGGTTGGAACCAAAGTTTTCAAATTTGGACTCGTCAGACCAAAGCACAGATTTTCACTGGTCTAATGTCCATTCCTTGTGTTCTTTAGCCCAAACAAGTCTCTTCTGCTTGTTGCCTGTCCTTAGCAGTGGTTTCCTAGCAGCTATTTTACCATGAAGGCCTGCTGTACAAAGTCTTCTCTTAACAGTTGTTGTAGAGATGTGTCTGCTGCTAGAACTCTGTGTGGCATTGACCTGGTCTCTAATCTGAGCTGCTGTTAACCCGCGATTTCTGAGACTGGTGACTCGGATAAACTTATCCTCAGAAGAAGAGGTGACTCTTGGTCTTCCTTTCCTGGGGTGGTCCTCATGTGAGTCAGTTTCTTTGTAGTGCTTGATGGTTTTTGCAACTGCACTTGGGGACACTTTCAAAGTTTTCCCAATTTTTCGGACTGACTGTCCTTCATTTCTTAAAGTAATGATGGTCACTCATTTTTCTTTACTTAGCTGCTTTTTTCTTGCCATAATACACATTCTAACAGTCTATTCAGTAGGACTAACAGCTGTGTATCCACCAGACTTCTGCACAACACAACTGATGGTCCCAACCCCATTTATAAGGTAAGAGATCACACTTATTAAACCTGACAGGGCACACCTGTGAAGTGAAAACCATTTCCGGTGACTACCTCTTGAAGCTCATCAAGAGAATGCCAAGAGTGTGCAAAGCAGTAATCAAAGCAAAAGGTGGCTACTTAGAAGAACCTAGAATTTAAGACATATTTTCAGTTGTTTCACACTTTTTTGTTAAGTCTATAATTCCACATGTGTTAATTTATAGTTTTGATGCCTTCAGTGTGAATCTACAATTTTCATAGTCATGAAAATACAGAAAAATCTTTGAATGAGAAGGTGTGTCCAAACTTTTGGTCTGTACTGTATATCAAACATTGGTTCTCAAGTTAGCTCACTATTGCACCCAGCCATCCACATAGACAAAAAATTCCAGACACTGATCATTTTCACCATATCCACAAAACCATAATAGGATCCATGCAAGGTCAGTAAAAAGTATGGAGACCAAATGTCCATAACCATATTATATATGGTAGGCTTAATTTTTAGTAGATGTTGTAAATCACAACCCGATGCGTTTTCCACCTTAAATGTGAAATAAGAGGTTCATCAGGGGGAAAACTCATACTCCAGAGTGGAGAACAGTGTTGCGATGAGGCTCCTGCCGTCCAGGCCGCATGTGTGTGATAGAACGCTGGAGTATGATTTTTATCCCGTGATAAGCCCCGTTCTGGCCTCATACCCTGAATTGTGACTTCTGGCTCGCCGAACAATCACTGGAGCGATGCAGCACAGACTGCCGATGGAGCTGCGCTGATAACAGATGAAGACGGCAGCTGGTAAACATAACAGTAGGGTCAGAGATTTTACATTACTGCGACTGCTCTAGCAGTAAAATAAAAAAAAAACCGCTACAGTGGTGCATTAATTTTCATTCCACTAAACATTATTTATTTATCATTTTTATTTTCTTTGCACTGTTGTGCTTTTCGCGTTAACTTATTACTTTGTAAAAGTGGGGTGGTTTTAGATACATTCAATAATATTTCAGTAATATTTTTTTTAATTACTCTGGCCTTTAAAGTGATAATCAAGGACTTGAAAATGATTGCCTCTCTGTTGAATAGGTCATCAATATTAGCTCAGTGGGTATCTAAATCGGTGTCCCTTCCCATCAACTATATGAAGAAGATGCAGCACTATGGAGAGTGCAACATCCTCGTCTGTTATGTTTCGGTAACTGAGGAGAAATGGCAAAAAATAGCAAAAGCGGTAATACACCAGAGAGGCTGGAACCTATTGGATTGCAGTAACCTGAACTAACCACACAACTAGAGGTAGCCGTGGAGCGTTCCTACATTGATCCTAGACGCCTCGTCACAGCCTGAGAGATAACTACACCTAAAGGCAGAAAGATGAAAGCTATCTGCCCCGGAGCAGATCCCCAAAGAAAATAGGAAGCCCCCAAACATGTAATGGCGGTTAGACAAGAAGAAATCACGGACACAGACAGAAAATAGAATGAGCAAACGCTGGGGCCCAATCTGTCTAGACAGAAAAGTACAGGAAAGAATTCTGACTGCAATCCAACAAAAACCCTAACAAAAATACCAACACTTCTGATTGCCAAAAAACCTGAGATCACACGACCTCTTCCACCTAAATCAGATCTCTGGTGTAACAAACGCTATTCAGCAAATTAAAAGTAACAAAAGAGCAAAGCAAAAGTGCAGACACAAACGGAGCACAATTGCAGCACCAGACCCCTAAAGGGAAAAAGGCTGCAGTCCACTGCAGGCAGCAACCAGCAGAGAAAATCAAACAGAGAAAAAAAAAAAACAGCAAACACTTATCTGAAGGAGAGCAGGAAACTAGCAGTGCTTCAAGCAAGACCAGAAGAACAATTGATAACCGGCAAGGCTGCTGGGAAATCAGGCAACTTATATCCTACCATTCAGCGCCAGCTGAAGGCCATTCATTAATCAGTTCATTACCCTTAGCCCCAGCTCAGAAGCCGCCTCCAGCATATTCACAACAGTACCCCTCCCTTGAGGAGGAGTCACCGAACCCTCACCTGCGCAACCAGGCCGATCAGGATGGGCTCGATGATAGGCACAGAATAGTCTCCCAGCATGAATGTCCGAAGCAAACACCCAAGAATTGTCCTCCTGACCATAACCTCTCCACTTAACCAAATACTGGAGTTTCCGTCTAGCAAAACGAGAATCCAATATCTTCTCAACCACATACTCCAAATTGCACTCAACCAAAACAGGGTCGGGAGGTGCAGCCATAGGAACCACTGGTTCGACAAACCTCTTCAATAAGGATTTGTGGAACACGTTATGGATCTTAAATGTCCCTGGAAGAAGCAAACAGAAGGAAACCGGATTAATAATTTCCATGATCTTATAAGGTCCAATGAACCTTGGCTTAAATTTAGGAGATGCAACCTTCATAGGGATATTCCTTGAGGACAACCAAACCAAGTCCCCCACTTTAAAACGAGGACCATCAGTCCTATGTCGGTTGGCAAACCGCTGGGCCTTCTCCTGAGAGAGAGACAACCTCTCCACCACCTGGTCCCAAATCTGCTGCATACGCTGCACAATAGAGTCAACCCCGGACAGACAGAAGCCTCCGCCTGTCCTGAAGAAAATCGAGGGTGAAACCCGGAATTGCAGAAAAATGGAGACATCAAGGTGGCAGAGCTAGCTCTATTATTAAGTGCAAACTCAGCCAAAGGCAAAAAAGAGACCCGTCATCTTGATCAGCAGACACAAAACATCTCAAATAAGTCTCCAAGGTCTGGTTTGATCTCTCGGTTTGTCCATTGGTCTGAGGGTGAAATGCAGAGAAGAAAGACAACTGAACACCAAGTTTAGAACAAAATGTCCTCCAAAATCTGGAAACAAGCTGGACTCCTCTGTCAGACACAATGTTCTCCGAATGCCATGCAACCGAACCACATGCTGAAAGAACAAAGGCACCAACTCGGAGGAGGAAGGCAACTTAGGCAATGGCACAAGATGTATCATCTTGGAAAACCTATCACAGATTACCCAGATAACGGTCATTCTCTGAGAGACAGGAAGGTCAGAAATAAAATCCATAGAAATATGGGTCCATGGCCTCTTGGGTACGGGTAATGGTATTAACAAACCACTAGAACAAGAGCAAGGCTTGGAACGAGAGCAAATCCCACAGGACTGCACAAAGTCCCTGACATCACGAGACAAAGCAGGCCACCAAAAGGAGCGACTCACCAAGTCTCTGGTACCAAAAATCCCGGGATGACCAGCCAACGCGGAACAATGAATCTCAGACATCACACTCTTTTTCCACTGGTCTGGAACAAACAACTTCACAACAGGGTAGCGCTCAGGTTTATCCTCCTGACACCCTTCCAGAGCCAGTCTCAAATTGGGCGAAATGGCGGAAAGAACCACACCCTCTTTCAAAATAACAGCAGGATCAGATAACTCAGGAGAATCTGCAAAGAAACTCCTCGAGAGGGCATCCGCCTTGACATTCTTAGTGCCAGGAAGAAAAGAAACCACAAAATTAAAACGTGTGAAAAACAAGGCCCACCTGGCCTGTCTAGGATTAAGTCGTTTGGCTGATTCGAGATAAACCAGGTTCTTATGGTCCGTGAGGACCACCACCTGATGTTTGGCTCCTTCCAGCCAATGTCTCCACTCTTCAAAGGCCCACTTCATGGCCAATAACTCCCGATTACCCACGTCATAATTACGTTCAGTTGGAGAAAATTTTCGAGAGAAAAAGGCACAAGGGTTACTCTTAGAGGTCTCTGGATCCCTTTGGGACAAAACGGCACCTGCCCCAATCTCAGAGGCATCAACCTCCACCTGAAACGGCAGAGAAACATCAGGCTGCCGTAGAACAGGAGCAGAAATGAATCTCTGCTTAAGTTCCTGAAATGCAGAAACTGCCTCAGGAGGCCAATTCACCACATCGGAACCCTTTTTGGTCAGATCAGTCAATGATTTAACAATACCAGAGAAATTACCAATAAATTTACGATTAAAATTGGCAAAACCCAAAAATCTCTGAAGAGCCTTCAATGAAGTAGGTTGAACCCAATCACAGATGGCCTGAACCTTGACCGGGTCCATTTCAATAACAGACGGAGACAAAATGAATCCCAGAAATGAGATCTTCTGTACGCCAAAAAGACACTTTGATCCCTTCACATACAGTGCATTCTCTCTCAAAATCTGGAACACAGTCCGAACATGTTTCACATGAGAGTCCCAGTCATTGGAAAAAATCAAGATATCATCCAAATGAACAATCAGAAATCTATCCACAAAATCCCTGAAAATATCATTCATGAAGGATTGGAAGACGGAAGGGGCATTAGTAAGCCCAAAATGCATCACTAGGTACTCAAAATGCCCCTCTGGGGTATTAAACGCCGTCTTCCATTCATCCCCGTGCTTAATGCGAATAAGGTTATACGCCCCCCTGAGGTCAAGCTTGGTAAACCAACTAGCACTTTTCACTCTGGAAAATAGGTCAGAAATCAAAGGTAACGGATATAGATATTTAACAGTGATCTTATTCAGGAGGCGATAACCAATACACGGCCTCAATGAACCATCCTTTTTGGTCACAAAGAAAAAAACGGCGCCCAAGGGTGAAGAGGATGGTCTGATATGACCCTTCTCCAATGACTCCTTGATATAAGATCGCATAACATCGTGTTCAGGTATAGATAAATTAAAAGGGCGACCTTTAGGAAATTTACCACCACGCACTAATTCAATAGAGCAATCGTAGCTCCTGTGAGGGGGCAGGGATGCAGATTTACTTTCACTAAACACATCAGAAAAATCAGTCAAAAAGTCAGGGACATCCTGAAACTGGGGAGAGGCAGAAAAAAACAGGAGTGTCAGTATTAACTAGTGTTGAGCGATACGATACCGCAAGTATCGGGTATCGGCCGATATTAGCTGTATCGGCCTTTCGATACTTTGTTCCGATATTTTCCATATATCGTATACCGGAATCGGAAGTTCCCATAATTCTTTGAGAGGCAATGTGATTTTAGTCAGCCAATGAGGAATCCTAAGAAGTGTGGGCACATCCTGTACTGCTGCGGTCATGTTAACTAATGGCATGGCTGTGATTGGATGCTGAAATGATGTCAGAATGCACTATAAAAGGCGCCGCCGCCATTTTAGCGTCACTGTGCTGTGAATTCAGTTAGGGACAGAACGCTGCTGTGCTGACTCTGAGGGACAGTTAGAGATTGCGATTTAGTGTAGTGTGCTTTAGGCAGGCTAGCACCAACCGCTGTGTAAAGCTTCCTTTTGCCTGCAGTGTTGTTTTAACAGCTCTGCAAGGTATGTGTGAGTGCAGGTGATGCTGCAGTTTGCTCTGCATGCAACGCTGTCTGTAGGCATCTGCACGTGTCACTCACAGACTCTTTTTTTTTTCTTCAGTGTAATTCTTGCTGCTCCATGCAATTTAAATTTTAGTGTGACGCGCTTCCATCCGTATCCAATACATTGGTTGCAAACATTATAGAAGTAGACAAAGGAGTAGCCTTTCACAGATTGTGAACAGTTGTGTTTCAGTGTTCACTTCAGTCTGTGTTTTTTATTTTTTGAGTGCACATCACGCTCCAGTTACTTGTTCAAGCACTGCTGCTTGTACTCTGCTGAGCGTGTCTCAGTGCCTCATCCTTTTCATTTCTCTCCAATTGGTTCTGCTCCATTCCATTTAAAATAAATATAATCTATTAGTGTGACGCGCTTCCATCCGTATCCAATACATTGGTTGCAAACACTATAGAAGTAGACAAAGGAGTAGCCTTTCACAGATTGTGAACAGTTGTGTTTCAGTGTTCACTTCAGTCTGTGTTTTTTATTTTTTGAGTGCACATCACGCTCCAGTTACTTGTTCAAGCACTGCTGCTTGTACTCTGCTGAGCGTGTCTCAGTGCCTCATCCTTTTCATTTCTCTCCAATTGGTTCTGCTCCATTCCATTTAAAATAAATATAATCTATTAGTGTGACGCGCTTCCATCCGTATCCAATACATTGGTTGCAAACACTATAGAAGTAGACAAAGGAGTAGCCTTTCACAGATTGTGAACAGTTGTGTTTCAGTGTTCACTTCAGTCTGTGTTTTTTATTTTTTGAGTGCACATCACGCTCCAGTTACTTGTTCAAGCACTGCTGCTTGTACTCTACTGAGCGTGTCTCAGTGCCTCATCCTTTTCATTTCTCTCCAATTGGTTCTGCTCCATTCCATTTAAAATAAATATAATCTATTAGTGTGACGCGCTTCCATCCGTATCCAATACATTGGTTGCAAACACTATAGAAGTAGACAAAGGAGTAGCCTTTCACAGATTGTGAACAGTTGTGTTTCAGTGTTCACTTCAGTCTCTGCGTAATAACCACACTTAGGCCTTATAACTTTTCTGACTTTCTTTATCAATCTACCAAGATGAAGAAGGCAGGGAGTAAGGCACGTGGTCGTGGCCGTGGAGTTTCAGCAGGGAGAGGACGTGGGGATTCTGTGGCTGCTGCCGCCCTCAGTGACACAGCATCCACCAGTTTTACCCATGAGCGTTCCTTTATGCGCACTTTGGTAGGAGCTCGACGTGCCCCCCTGCTGCGGGAAGAACAAATTGAAGCCGTTGTTGGTTGGATGGCAGCCAATGCATCGACTTCAATTCCTTCCACCTCCTCTCAGGAACACAACACTGTTGAGCAACCATCTGTCTGTTCACCGCCTGTCAAATTGCCCAGGCAGTCAGAGAGTTCTGTACAGGAGCCAGCTGAGTCTCTGCTTCTGTTCTCAGAATCTGTTGGCTCGCAAACACGGGCACAGGCAAGCAGCATTCTGCAATTTGAAGAAGAGGGAGTATGCAGTGATGCGCAACAGCTGTGTCTCTCTCAATCTGAAGAGGCGGGTGAGCCAGTGCCGATGGACAGCACACCGCAGAACGCATCTCATGATGATGATGAGACTCAGTTGCCAGGTTTTGTGGAGCATGGTGCTGCCCAGACCATCCAACAGCAGCAGGTGTTGGAAGAGGGTAGTGGAGATGATGAAGTCCGAGACCCAACATGGCATGAGCAGCAGGAAGGTGGTGGGAGCAGCTCTGAGGAAGAGATTGGCCCAATGGTACAAAGAGGAGGGAGAGGTAGGCTGCAGACTCGCTTGCCTGTAGCCTCCAGTTTGGCACCTGTTGGGAGCAGTTCTCTTAGAAATGTCAAAATTGGCGCTCCCATGACTTGCACTGCGTGGTCCTTTTTTGACAGACTTGTAGATGATATTTGCTATGTTAAATGCAAGCTGTGTAAGCAAAAAGTTAAAATAGGTAAAAATATCAGTAACCTGAATACCACAAATATGTGGAAACATGTACGGACAAAGCACGTAGCTGAGTTACAAAGACACACTGGAGATGTAGGCCAACCTACAGCAGCACCTACATCTTCAGGTCGTGTTGGAGCCTCTACCTCCAGCTCACACACACCTGGTTCGGCTTCCTCACAGGATCTCCATGGAAGAACCTCGGTCACTGTTGTCCATAGACAAACTGTTATTCCACCCACAGCAGCAAGTTCACAGTCATCGTCACACTCCAGGCCACAAAACAGCCATCGGTACCACAGGCATGGGATAAAAGACGGCCATACTCGGCAAACCATCCACGAGCACAGGCTCTGAATGCTGGCATTGCAAAACTCCTGTCCCTTGAAATGCTGTCATTCAGGCTGGTGGAGACTGACAGTTTCAGGAACTTAATGGCATTGGCAGTCCCACAATATAATGTGCCAAGCCGATTTTATTTCAGCAGGCAAGCCGTCCCTGCTCTGCAAAAACATGTCGAGGGAAACATTAAACATGCGCTACTAAACGCCGTCAGTAGCAGGGTCCACCTGACCACCGATGCGTGGACCAGTACCCATGGCCAGGGACGATACCTTTCCCTCACTGCCCATTGGGTCAATGTTGTGGAGCCGGGTACAGATCTTGCCAGTGGCGCTGTACGTGTTCTGCCAACTCCAAGGATTGCAGGAATCCAGTCTGTACACATTGATTCCTTCTCCTACTCCAGTTCCTCAGAATCATCGCTGCACGAGCCGTCACGGTATACCTCCACATGGACCCGTGAACGCTTACCTGTTGCGACCGATATGAGCACAGCCGTGGCCAAACGTCAACAGGCCGTCCTGAAAATGATTTCAATGGGGAATCTAAGCCACACAGCGCAGGAGGTATGGAATGCCATCAAGCAGGAGAGCGACGTGTGGTTTTTGCCTGCGAATCTCCAGCCAGGCTTGGTAGTGTGTGACAATGGCCGAAATCTGGTGGCAGCTCTGGGCCTTGGCAACCTTACTCACATACCATGTCTGGCACATGTGCTCAACTTGGTCGTGCAGAGTTTTTTGAGGGACTATCCGGATCTTGCTGGACTGCTGCAGAAGGTCCGCCTAGAGTGCGCTCACTTGCGACGTTCCAGCATAGCCAGATCGCGCATTGCTGCTCTGCAACGCCGATTTCGCCTTCCTGAACATCGCATCATATGTGACGTACCCACCAGGTGGAATTCCACGTTACATATGTTGGAGCGGTTGTGTGAGCAGCAGACAGCAGTAATGGAGTATCAGCTGCATCAGGCGCAATCAAGTCGCTCTTTGCGCCGTCCACACTTCACCACTACTGAGTGGGCCTCTATGAAGGACATCTGAGACGTTTTGCGTGCGTTTGATGTCTCAACGCGGATGGCGAGTGCAGATGATGCACTAGTCAGCATGACTGTCCCCCTTATCTGCCTGCTTCAGAAATCACTGAAAGCACTAAAGGAAGAGGTTTTGGAAGAGGTGGAGGATGAGGAGTCACAAATTCTATTACCTTCAGGACAGTCAGCGCAACGTGGTTCCTCACAAAGGGCTGGGCAGGGCTCATTTTGTGAGGAGGAGGAGGAGTCAATGGAGGAGGAAGAAATCCCTACAGAGGGAGGTACACAACGCTCTAGTCAGTATGTAGAGCGAGGGTGGGGTGATGCAGAGGAGGCAGAGATGACGCCTCTTCCACAGGACAGCTTTTGTTGGCCAGTTGGGAGTCTGCAGCACATGGTTGATTTCATGCTTCAGTGCCTGAGAAACGACCGCCGCATCGTCCACATTCTCACCACGTCAGATTATTGGGTGTACACCCTCCTAGACCCTCGCTACCGGGACAACTTACAAACCCTCATCACACCGGGGAACCGGGACCGTAAAATGCGGGAGTACCAAGACACACTGGTGCAATCCATACTGTTGTACATTCCAGCCGAGAGAGATGCTGCTGCTACTGCTTTACAAAGCAGCTCTGTGCGTCGAGGCAGTGTAGACACCTCTACAACAAGAGGGAGCACAAGCAGCGCCTCTGCACAGGGCAAGAGCTGTATGTTACAAATGTGGCGAAGTTTTGTGACAGCGCCAGCAAGGTCTACACCATCCGAGACGGCTCCAGTCACCAGGAAGCAACGTTTCCGTAAGATGGTGACAGACTACTTGTCTTTCCCTCTAAGTGTACTCCCAGATGCCTCTTCCCCTTTCAAATTTTGGGTCTCTAAGTTGGATACATGGCCAGAGCTTAGCCAGTATGCATTGGAGGTGCTGGCTTGCCCTGCTGCCAGTGTATTATCTGAGCGCGTCTTTAGTGCTGCAGGTGGTGTACTAACAGACCGTCGCATGCGACTATCCTCAGAGAATGTAGACCGGCTTACTTTTCTGAAAATGAACAAGGCATGGATATCACCTGAATTTGCCTGTCCGTTTTAAGATTAAATAACTGTTTGGCAACGTTTTCCATGTCTCCTGTTATGTTCATCTTTCTACCACCTGAACTCTACTCCCTGGGCTACAACACCGCCATTTGTTGCTCGTAAGTAATTGGCAGGGGTACTGACTCCTGGCCAGCCTGGTTACAGCACGACAGCTGTTTCCTGGCAGTGTGAACGTCAATTATCCTCCAATAAGTTGTGCTGTCGTGTTGCATTCGGGTTAGCCGACTCTATGGTGCCTGCAGTTTAGGTGATTCCTATGTGTGCTGTGGGATATGTAAATAAAGGCTGTTTCCATTGTGACAATAGGACAAGCACCCACTGTAGGACTGTGTGATTCGGTAACTGCGGACGGGTTGCGTCCTGTCAACTTACATTTTCATGGGTGCGTTCTGCTACCCGTCCGGGGTCCAGTACCGTCAACTGGTTCTCCCCAGTGCCTTTGGCCTAGGTGTTCCATCTCCGTATACGAGTTCCAGCAACGTCTGCTGGTCCTTGGTAGTGCTTTGGAGCACAGGTACCTCCTGCTTAGTAACCGTGTCACAGTAACGTCAGCTGGTACTCGGTTTGTGACATTGCCTCTTTTCCTTCTGCTACCCGTCCGGGGTCCAGTACCGTCAACTGGTTCTCCCCAGTGCCTTTGGCCTAGGTGCCTCCATCTCCGTATACGAGTTCCAGCAACGTCTGCTGGTCCTTGGTAGTGCTTTGGAGCACAGGTAGTTTCTGCTTAGTAACCGTGTCACAGTAATGTCAGCTGGTACTCGGTTGTGACATTGCCTCTTTTCCTTCTGCTATCCGTCCGGGGTCCAGTACCGTCAACTGGTTCTCCCCAGTGCCTTTGGCCTAGGTGCCTCCATCTCCGTATACGAGTTCCAGCAACGTCTGCTGGTCCTTGGTAGTGCTTTGGAGCACAGGTACCTCCTGCTTAGTAACCGTGTCACAGTAACGTCAGCTGGTACTCGGTTGTGACATTGCCTCTTTTCCTTCTGCTACCCGTCCGGGGTCCAGTACCGTCAACTGGTTCTCCCAGTGCCTTTGGCCTAGGTGCCTCCATCTCCGTATACGAGTTCCAGCAACGTCTGCTGGTCCTTGGTAGTGCTTTGGAGCACAGGTACCTCCTGCTTAGTAACCGTGTCACAGTAACGTCAGCTGGTACTCGGTTGTGACATTGCCTCTTTTCCTTCTGCTACCCGTCCGGGGTCCAGTACCGTCAACTGGTTCTCCCCAGTGCCTTTGGCCTAGGTGCCTCCATCTCCGTATACGAGTTCCAGCAACGTCTGCTGGTCCTTGGTAGTGCTTTGGAGCACAGGTACCTCCTGCTTAGTAACCGTGTCACAGTAACGTCAGCTGGTACTCGGTTGTGACATTGCCTTTTTTCCTTCTGCTACCCGTCCGGGGTCCAGTACCGTCAACTGGTTCTCCCCAGTGCCTTTGGCCTAAGTGCCTCCATCTCCGTATACGAGTTCCAGCAACGTCTGCTGGTCCTTGGTAGTGCTTTGGAGCACAGGTACCTCCTGCTTAGTAACCGTGTCACAGTAACGTCAGCTGGTACTCGGTTGTGACATTGCCTCTTTTCCTTCTGCTACCCGTCCGGGGTCCAGTACCGTCAACTGGTTCTCCCCAGTGCCTTTGGCCTAGGTGCCTCCATCTCCGTATACGAGTTCCAGCAATGTCTGCTGGTCCTTGGTAGTGCTTTGGAGCACAGGTACCTCCTGCTTAGTAACCGTGTCACAGTAACGTCAGCTGGTACTCGGTTGTGACATTGCCTCTTTTCCTTCTGCTACCCGTCCGGGGTCCAGTATCGTCAACTGGTTCTCCCCAGTGCCTTTGGCCTAGGTGCCTCCATCTCCGTATACGAGTTCCAGCAACGTCTGCTGGTCCTTGGTAGTGCTTTGGAGCACAGGTACCTCCTGCTTAGTAACCGTGTCACAGTAACGTCAGCTGGTACTCGGTTGTGACATTGCCTCTTTTCCTTCTGCTGCCCCTCCGGGTTCCAGCACAGTCAGCTGGTCCTCGTTACTTCCATTGTCTCTTGTTCCATCTGATACCCGTCCGGGTTCCAGTAACGTCAGCTGGTTCTCTGAAATTAGACGACCTTAAAGACCACCCAGAAGAAGATGACGACAACAAGGACGACGAGCATGAAGCCAACCAGCCTGAACACCATCACAAAGAAAAAATAAAAGATTAACCTGAAGAAGATCACCAACAGGACAAAGAAGGTTAAGACAAACTACAAGATACAGAACAACAGACAGAAGAACAATAAGCAGAAGATCAAAAGCAGAAGAACATGAAGTATAAGACCAAAATGAAGAGCAAAATATATGCTCTAAATTCTAAGCAGAAGAAGACTAAGCAGTGTATGGGGGTGAGTCCGTTCTTCCTCGTGGTGCCCCTGGAAAATGCCTGCTGCTGCAGGCTAAACTGAACACGGACAAATACTGTTGTAATTTAAATCTTTTGTGACAGCAAGAACGGAAGAATGAAAAATTCATACTTTTACAGATTACAAGTACAGGAATCTCTGTCACAAATAAGAATATGATGAAGAAGATGAAGAGGAAGAAGATGAAGAATTTGAATATGAAGAAGATTAATAGTTTAATAATAACAATATGAGTAATGTAAACAAAAACATGAATAGCAAGAAGTTTAAGAAGAAGATTAAGAAGGTGAAGATGAAGAATAATTTGATGAGAAAGATGATGCTGCTGAAGATTATGAAGGAGAAAGTGTGGCACTGGCAAAAGTTAAAAAGGTGAAGAGCATGGAAGTTGTGAAACATACATATTTGCCAAAATAGAAAAAAGGTTAACAACATTGTCAATTTGTTCGTCAATCCAAACGTATTTCCAAAAAAATATATATTAATGCTATTCCAATGCATTGGGTTAAACATGTATGCCTTTATTGTCTCCTCAACCTCCCCCAATACATTCTACATTACTCTTTGTTGTTTTCCTTCATGTACAATTAACCAACAAGGCAAGAATGGGTTTTTTTTAATGTCGATATTTGGTTCCCATAGACTTACATGGGACTTCCGATCCGATATTTTTAGATATCGAGCAGTATCGCTCAACACTAGTATTAACACATTGGCAGCCCCAACTGGTCACATACACAGATTTCCAATCCAAAACAGGATTATGAGACTGTAACCAAGGGAAACCTAGTACAATAATGTCTTGCAGATTATGCAGCACCAGAAATTTGCAACTCTCCTGATGATCTGGTTCAACCCTCATTATCACCTGAGTAGAAAACTGGGGTTTATTCTCCGCCAAAGGGGTAGAATCAATGCCCAGTAGGGGAATAGACTTCCGCAGGGGTATCATGGGAAACCCACAATGTTTGGCAAAGTCAAAATCCATCAGGTTAATAGCTGCTCCTGAATCAACAAAAGCCTGAGCAGAAAATGTGGACAGGGAGCAAATCAGGGTAACAGTCAACAGAAATTTAGTCTGAACACTACCCAAGACAACTGAGCATGCAAAACGTCTTCCCCGCTTAGGGCAGACTGAGATAGCATGGGAAGCGTCACCACAGTAGAAACATAACCCATTGCGCTTACGAAACTCATGACGCTGAGTCCCAGAAGTCACTCCATCACACTGCATGGGCTCAGGAGCTGACTCACAAGGCAACACTATCTCACGCATACCTCTGCGCTCACGCAAACGTCTGTCAATTTGAATAGCCATAGACATACAATCATTGAGACCAGAGGGAACAGGAAATCCCACCATAACGTCCTTTACTTTTTTTGACAGACCCTTTCGAAAAAGGGCTGCCAAAGCATGATCATTCCATTTGGTCAGGACTGCCCACTTTTGAAATTTCTGACAGTACAACTCAGCATCTTCAAGACCCTGATTTAATGCCAACAAGGTCTTTTCAGCTTGATCAGTGACATTAGGTTCATCGTACAATAATCCCAGAGCCTGAAAAAATACATCAATATCATTCAAAACAGGATCCTCAGGTGTCAGGGAAAAAGCCCAATCCTGAAGGTCGCAGCGCAGCAGGGAGATGACAATTTGAATCTGCTGTGCCGCGTTCCCTGAGGACTTAGGCCTTAAGGCAAAAAACAACTTACAGTTATTTTTGAAATTCAGAAATTTAGATCGATCCCCAAAAACAAATCTGGCATGGGGATCCTAGGTTCCACAATTGGCAACCCAGCAAGATAGGTAGCTGAGCTGCCCGCCAGGGCCTTGTGGTGCTCGGCACCGAGCCCGTTGATTTCTATGGGGGATGTCACGGTAGCTGCAGTTCGGTCCGTGGCCCTGGGCGCTCACTGAAAAAGGGGGATATTTACAAGGGAGTTGAATATTGGTAAGGGGATTCGTGACGCCACCTGTGGTACCTGGTCAGGGTGACCAGCGCTGCTATGCAGATCCACTGAAGGGTTAGTATTGGGCAGCTAGATGTTAGGCCTCCCACAGGTGAGGCTGAGTCCTTCAGGGCAGATAGATGTGTAGGGATGCAGGACAGACGGGGACAGTTAGGGGTAATAAGGTAGACACACACACACAAGTCACTTTGGTACCTTTACTGAAGATGTTGCAGGCACTCCCGGAGCACTGCAGGGTGAAGGGTGCACATCCAGATTCCTCCACTGAGTAGGTGTGTGGCCTCCTGTTCCTTGCCCTTTTAGTAATGAAGTCCTGACCTGCTTGTAGCTGGGCCTAACTTGGTCTCCGTCCTGCACCTGGCTGACCTTGTGATTGGCCCTTCCCTTGAAGTACACAGTCCCTGCTTGCAGCGTCCTGCTTGCCGGACTCCATCTTCCTGGCCCGGTTACGTATCAGCTCTGTGGTACTCCTGGGACTTGTAGTCCTCCAGGAACTCCGGTGTTCTCCTAATGGGTCATGGAGATCCCTATAGGCTCGGGCCCCAGCGTCTGGTAAATACTTGCTGAGGTGAGCTATGAAGGCTCCTCTGCCTCATTCACTTTCCACTCGCCTTCGGCCTACCCAGGCCCTCACACGATCACACACTGGCAGTTGGTGGGCTGCCTTTTCGCCGCTCCCTAAGCATCGGCACGCTTTCTCACTGAGCTGCACTCACTCGTTTCAGCTCTGACTAGGCTGGAGTGGTTTCCGTTCCACTTTACTAGCCTCCACTCTATTGAACTAAACTTTACTGCAGACTGCAGCCTTTAAACTCCTCAGCTACCAACTGAGCTCTCCTCAGAACTAACTCTCATCTGCACTCTCTGAGGTGACTGAGCTTGTTCTTCTTGTGTTCACCCTTCTTTATAAGTCTAAACAGCTCCCTCTGGTGGTCTTAGGGATGGGTGAAGGTGTGTGATTGTATATAATGACCTCTAGTGGTGTATTCCTTCAGTGCACCCTTCTGGCAGATATGAATCCAGTCACAGCTGGGCTCCACATAGCAATACTCCGAACCTCAGTGGCAAGCTGTTCCACATGGCCAGACAACTGTGCAAACTCCATTGAGAGAAAAAAAAATAAAAAATTCCTCTTCAGCACTGTTATGTTTTGGTAGCTGAGGAGAGCAGGCAAAAACGTCAATACACCAGAGAGGTTGGAATCTACTGGATTGCAGTACCCTGACTAACCACCACAACTAAAGGCAGCCGTGGAGCGTTCCTACGTTGGTCCTAGACGCCTCGTCACAGCCTGAGAGGATAACTACACCTAAAGATAGAAAGAGGAAAGCTATCTGCCCCGGAGCAGATCCCCAAAGAACATAGGAAGCCCCCAAACATGTAATGGCGGTTAGACAAGAGGAAATACAGACACAGAGAGAAAATAGTATGAGCAAACGTTGGGGCCCAATCTGCCTAGACAGAAACGGATAGGAAGGATACTTACTGCAATCCAAAAAACCCTAAAAAAAAAGCCAACGCTACTAATTGCAAAAACACCAGAGATCACACGACCTCTACCACCTAAATTAGTTCTCTGGTGTAACAAAACTCAGCCGCAGCCACTGAAAAAACTGGAAAAGGCAAATGAACAAACAACAGTGGCTCCAGAGGAACCGAGAGGGGCCCAAGCCCCCCGGGGAGGGGAACCTGGCCAACCTCACAGAAATGCAGAGAAAAATGCAAATGGCAAGCACAAAAACAAAAAACAGAAAATATCTTATCTGAGAGCAGGAGAAGAGGCAAGACTCAGCAAGCTTCCAAGTGAACCAGGAAACAACGTTGAGACAGGAACAATTGATCACCGGCAACCATGATGGGGGGAAACCTCCCTTATATCCAGCCAGTCTGTAATTCCTGATTGCCAATCCTCATTGAATGGTTCAGTACTGTTTGTAACCACCAGAGGGAGCTTCTGCTCAGAATTCATTTCTAAAACATTCATAACAGTACCCCCCCCTTGAGGAGGGGTCACCGAACCCTCATTTGTGCAACCAGGTCGGTCAGGATGAGCTCTGTGATACGCACGGATCAGTCTCCTAGCATGGATGTCCGAAGCAAACACCCAAGAATTGTCCTCCAGACCATAACCTCTCCACTTAACCAAATACTGGAGTTTCCGTCTAGAAAAACGAGAATCCAATATTTTCTCAACCACATACTCCAGATTGCCCTCAACCAAAACAGGGTTAGGAGGCGCAGCCATAGGAACCACTGGCTCGACAAACCTCTTCAATAAGGACTCGTTTATGGATCTTAAATGTCCCTGGAAGAAGTAAACGAAAGGAAACAGGATTAAGAATCTCCATGATCTTATAAGGTCCAATGAACCTAGGCTTAAACTTAGGAGATGCAACTCTCATAGGGATATTTCTTGAGGACAACCAGACCAAGTCCCCCACTTCAAACCGAGGACCATCAGTCCTATGCCGGTTGGCAAACCGCTGGGCCTTCTCCTAAGAGAGGGACAACCTCTCCACTACCTGGTCCCAAATCTGCTGTATACGCTCCACAACAGAGTCAACACCCAGACAGACAGAAGCCTCCGTCTGTCCCGAAGAAAATCGAGGGTGAAACCCAAAATTGCAGAAAAATGGAGACATCAAAGTGGCAGAGCTTGCCCTATTATTAAGAGCAAACTCAGCCAAAGGCAAAAAAGAGACCCAGTCATCTTGATCAGCAGACACAAAGCATCTCAGATAAGTCTCCAATGTCTGGTTTGTTCTCTCAGTTTGTCCATTGGTCTGAGGATGAAAAGCAGAGGAGAAGGACAATTGAACACCAAGTTTAGAACAAGAAGTCCTCCAAAATCTGGAAACAAACTGGACTACTCTGTCAGACACAATGTTCTCAGGAATGCCGTGTAACCGAACCACGTGCTGAAGGAACAAAGGCACCAATTTGGAGGAGGAAGGCAACTTAGGTAATGGCACAAGATATAAAATCTTGGAAAACCTATCACAAATCACCCAGATAACGGTCATTCTCTGAGAAACAGGGAGGTCGGAAATAAAATCCATAGAGATATGGGTCCATGGTCTCTTGGGCACAGGCAATGGCATCAACAAACCACTAGAGCGAGAGCAAGGCTTGGAGTGAGAGCAAGTCCCACAGGACTGCACAAACTCCCTGACGTCACGAGACAAAGTAGGCCACCAATAGGACCGACTCACCAAGTCTCTGGTACCAAAAATTCCGGGATGACCAGCCAACGCGGAACAATGAATCTCAGACATCACACTCTTCTTCCACTGGTCTGGGACAAACAATTTCCCAACAGGGCAGCGCTCGGGTTTATCCTCCTGACACCCTTCCAGAGCCAGTCTCAAATTGGGCGAGATGGCGGAAAGAACTACACCCTCTTTCAAAATAACAGCAGGATCAGATAACTCAGGAGAGTCCGCAAGGAAACTACTCGAGAGGGCATCCGCCTTAACATTCTTAGTGCCAGGAAGAAAGGAAACCACAAAATTAAAACGTGTGAAAAACAAGGCCCATCTGGCCTGTCTAGGATTAAGTCGCTTGGCTGATTCCAGATAAATCAGATTCTTATTGTCCGTGAGGACCACCACCTGATGTTTGGCTCCCTCCAGCCAATGTCTCCACTCTTCAAAAGCCCACTTCATGGCCAATAACTCCCGATTACCCACGTCATAATTACGTTCAGATGGAGAAAATTTTTGAGAGAAAAAAGCACAAGGGTTACTTTTAGAGGTCTCAGGATCTCTTTGGGACAAAACGGCACCTTCCCCAATTTCAGAGGCATCAACCTCCACCTGAAATGGCAGAGAAACATCAGGCTGCCGTAGAACAGGAGCAGAAGTGAATCTCTGTTTAAGTTCCTGAAACGCAGAGACTGCCTCAGGAGGCCAATTCACCACATCAGAACCCTTTTTGGTCAAATCAGTCAATGGTTTAACAATAACAGAGAAATTACCAATAAATTTACGATAAAAATTGGCAAAACCCAAGAATCTCTGAAGAGCCTTTAATGAAGTAGGTTGGACCCAATCACAGATGGCCTGAACCTTGACCGGGTCCATTTCAATAACAGATGGAGACAAAATGAATCCCAGAAATGAGATCTTCTGTACGCCAAAAAGACACTTTGATCCCTTCACATACAGTGCATTCTCTCTCAAAATCTGGAACACAGTCCGAACATGTTTCACATGAGAGTCCCAGTCATTGGAAAAAATCAAGATATCATCCAAATAAACAATCAGAAATTTATCCACAAAATCCCTGAAAATGTCATTCATGAAGGACTGGAAGACGGAAGGAGCATTAGTGAGCCCAAAAGGCATCACTAGGTACTCAAAATGTCCCTCTGGGGTATTAAACGCCGTCTTCCATTCATCCCCGTGCTTAATGCGAATAAGGTTATAAGCCCCCTGAGGTCAAGCTTGGTAAACCAAGTAGCACTTTTCACCCTGGAAAACAGGTCAGAAATCAAGGGTAACGGATATTAATATTTCACAGTGATATTGTTCAAGAGACGATAATCAATACACGGCCTTAATGAACCATCCTTTTTGGCCACAAAGAAAAAAACGGCACCCAAGGGTGAAGAGGATGGTCTGATATGACCCTTCTCCAATGACTCCTTGATATAAGACCACATAGCGTCATGTTCAGGTACAGACAAGTTAAAAAGGCGACCTTTAGGGAATTTACTACCAGGCACTAATTCAATAGCGCAGTCATAGCTCCTATGGGGGGGCAAGGATGCAGATTTACTTTCGCTAAACACATCAGAAAAATCAGTCAAAAAGTCAGGAACATCTTGAGCCTTGGGAGAGGCAGAAAAAACAGGAGTGTTGGCATTAACACATTGGCAGTCCCAACTGGTTACAGACACAGATTTCCAATCCAAAACAGGATTATGAGAATGTAACCAAGGGAAACCTAGTACAATAATGTCATGCAGATTATACAACACCAAAAATTTGCAACTCTCCTGATGATCAGGTTCAACCCTCATTATCAACTGAGTAGAAAACTGGGGTTTATTCTCCGCCAGAGGGGTAGATTCAATCCCCAGTAGGGGAATAGACTTCCGTAGGGGCATCAAGGGAAACCCACGTTTAGCAAAATCAAAATCCATCAGGTTAATAGCTGCTCCCGAATCAACAAAAGCCTGAGCAGAAAATGTGGACAGGGAGCAAATCAGGGTAACAGTCAACAGAAATTTAGTCTGAACACTACCCAAGACAACTCAGCGTGCAAAATGTCTTCCCCGCTTAGGGCAGACTGAAATAGCATGAGAGGCATCACCACAGTAGAAACATAACCCATTGCGTTTTTGAAACTCATGACGCTGTGCCCCAGAATCCACTCTATGACACTGCATGGGTCAGAAGCTGGTTCACAAGGCAACACTATTCCACGCATACTTCTACGCTCACGCAAACGTCTGTCAATTTGAATCGCTAATGACATAGAATCATTGAGACCAGAGGGAGCAGGGAAACCCACCATAACATCTTTTACATTCTCTGACAGACCCTTCCGAAAAAGGGCTGCCAAAGCATCATCATTCCATTTGGTCAGGACTGCCCACTTTCGGAATTTCTGACAGTACAATTCAGCGTCCTCAAGCCCCTGATTTAATGCCAACAAGGTTTTTTCAGCTTGATCATTGACATTAGGTTCATCGTACAATAACCCCAGAGCCAGAAAAAATGCATCAACATCACTCAAAACAGGGTCCCCAGGTGTCAGGGAAAAAGCCCAATCCTGAGAGAGATGACAATTTGAACCTGCTGTGCTGCGTTCCCTGAGGACTTAGGTTTTAAGGCAAAAAACAACTTACAGTTATTTTTGAAATTCAGAAATTTAGCTCGATCCCCCAAAAACAAATCTGGCATGGGGATCCTGGGTTCCACAA
Organism: Oophaga sylvatica; assembly: GCA_033576555.1. Classification (NCBI taxonomy): domain Eukaryota; kingdom Metazoa; phylum Chordata; class Amphibia; order Anura; family Dendrobatidae; genus Oophaga; species Oophaga sylvatica. Next base: position 91,835,007 of record JARQOD010000003.1, read on the forward strand.
CTGGCAACCTAGCAAGATAGGTAGCAATACTCCGAACCTCAGTGGCAAGCTGATCCACACGGCCAGACAACTGTGCAAACTCCATTGAGAAAAAAAAAATAAATCCTCCAAAGCACCCAGAGAAAAAGAGGGAAAAAATGCAACAAACAGAAAAAAAAATCTCTGACAACTCTGACAACCTTTTTTGTTTCCACACTATTTTTCCCTTCTGTGAGTACCATATCATTTTCAGTTGGGCAGGTGATACTGTTATGTTTTGGTAGCTGAGGAGAGCAGGCAAAAACGGCAATACACCAGAGAGGTTGGAATCTACTGGATTGCAGTACCCTGACTAACCACCACAACTAAAGGCAGCTGTGGAGCGTTCCTACGTTGGTCCTAGACGCCTCGTCACAGCCTGAGAGGATAACTACACCTAAAGATAGAAAGAGGAAAGCTATCTGCCCCGGAGCAGATCCCCAAAGAACATAGGAAGCCCCCAAACATATAATGGCGGTTAGACAAGAGGAAATACAGACACAGACAGAAAATAGTGTGAGCAAATGTTGGGGCCCAATCTGCCTAGACAGAAACGGATAGGAAGGATACTTACTGCAATCCAAAAAACCCTAAAAAAAAGCCAACGCTACTAATTGCAAAAACACCTGAGATCACACGACCTCTACCACCTAAATTAGTTCTCTGGTGTAACAAAACTCAGCCGCAGCCACTGAAAAAACTGGAAAAGGCAAATGAACAAACAACAGTGGCTCCAGAGGAACCGAGAGGGGCCCAAGCCCCCTGGGGAGGGGAACCTGGCCAACCTCACAGACATGCAGAGAAAAATGCAAATGGCAAGCACAAAAACAAAAAACAGAAAATATCTTATCTGAGAGCAGGAGAAGAGGCAAGACTCAGCAAGCTTCCAAGTGAACCAGGAAACAACGTTGAGACAGGAACAATTGATCACCGGCAACCATGATGGGGGGAAACCTCCCTTATATCCAGCCAGTCTGTAATTCCTGATTGCCAATCCTCATTGAATGGTTCAGTACTGTTTGTAACCACCAGAGGGAGCTTCTGCTCAGAATTCATTTCTAAAACATTCATAACACAGCACCCAGAGAAAAAGAGGGAAAAAATGCAACAAACAGAAAAAAAAAATTTCTGACAACTCCCTTTTTTCTTTTTCCTTTTTTACTATTTTTCCCTTCTGTTGAGTACCATATAATTTTCAGTTTGGCCGGTTATACTGTTATGTTTAACTGAGGAGAAATGGCAAAAAATAGCAAAAGCGGTAATACACCAGAGAGGCTGGAACCTATTGGATTGCAGTAACCTGAACTAACCACACAACTAGAGGTAGCCGTGGAGCGTTCCTACGTTGATCCTAGACGCCTCGTCACAGCCTGAGAGATAACTACACCTAAAGGCAGAAAGATGAAAGCTATCTGCCCCGGAGCAGATCCCCAAAGAAAATAGGAAGCCCCCAAACATGTAATGGCAGTTAGACAAGAAGAAAGCATGGACACAGACAGAAAATAGAATGAGCAAACGCCGGGGCCTAATCTTTCTAGACAGAAAAGTACAGGAAAGAATTCTGACGGCAATCCAACAAAAACCCTAACAAAAATACCAACACTTCTGATTGCCAAAAAACCTGAGATCACACGACCTCTTCCACCTAAATCAGATCTCTGGTGTAACAAAACGCTATTCAGCAAATTAAAAGTAACAAAAGAGCAAGGCAAAAGTGCAGACACAAACGGAGCACAATTGCAGTGCCAGACCCCCAAAAGGGGACAGGCTGCAGACCACTCGCAGGGAGCAAATTAGCAGAGAAAATCATACAGAGAAAAAAAAAACAGCAAACACTTATCTGAAGGAGAGCAGGAAACTAACAGTGCTTCAAGCAAGACCAGAAGAAAAATTGATAACCGGCAAGGCTGCTGGGAAATCAGGCCACTTATATCCTACCATTCAGCGCCAGCTGAAGGCCATTCATTAATCAGTTCATTACCCTCAGCAACCACCGGAGGGAGCCCCAGCTCAGAAGCCGCCTCCAGCATATTCACAACACTCGTCGTTATCAACGAGAACCAGCTCTGTATGTAAAATTGGTCCTGCAACTAAGAGAAATAAATAGGACTGAGCTGTAATATATGTTATATAGTTTGTGTTACACTCACCTTTTGTAACAGAGGTGCCTAAAGTGGGCGTGTGTACCTTCAAATGCCAGGGCTGAATTGTAGTCCCAATCCGACCCTGATACAGGGTCAGACTTTTTTCATTGTTTCTACCTTCAATAGGTGGCACTAGAGGTTTTCTTCCTTCTGGAGGCGAGATAGTCTGTCTTTTTCTCAGCTGTTTTTCTTTAACAAGAGCCAGTAATCTCAGGAGGGATAATGCAAAGGATATAGGAAGCGACTTTTTACAGAGATAAGATTTAGCTATAAATGATGTGCATAAATGGAGGATCGCTTTAGTGTGCAGATATTCAGATCTCTATGTTTACAGGCTACAAAATGAGCGTTGATGACAGTTTTCAGTCCCCAGACTCCTTAAATTCAATCAGTCAAATGGATATGAACAATAGGTCACCTATAATGAAGAGTCACTTTTTGAAGTTGAAGTTGTTTGAAGTCATTGCCATCTACTGGGTATTGATGATTCTTGTATGTCACCGGCAGAAAAAAAAAACCCTTAAGTATGATTTCTCCTGGAAGTAGAGATATGGTGAGATAAGTTATGCAGAGGATCATCAAACATGTTCCCTAGATCCCCCAACGGGACAGCGCAAGATTAGCACATTGGAGCCAAGTGTTGATTGAAATATGAGACATTTAATCAAATCTCCTTGAAGGGGCTCATGTTCTTGCTGGCAATCAGCTACCATTTGGAAACATTTAATTGATACTGTCATCGAAACGGAGTCATTTAAAGAGGGTGGTTAGTAAATGTCTGCTGCTGTCACTGCCAGAGCCCGGGGAGATGCCAGAAATGTAGTTCCCGCTTTAATTAAGGGTTCTTGTTTTGAAACAGCTTAAAACATCTGGAGAACTCCGGCTCAGCTGGTCTCGGGAGCAATGACTGCCAGTGATTGTACTTGGCTGCATGACGATGGCTCTTTGCTCGCTTGCTCAAAGTTTGTTTGCAAATTTTACCACCATCTGCTGCAAAGAGCAAGGCAAGAAAATGTTTGTGATTACTGTAAAAATGAAATGACAACAAACCTGGAATATCATGGTCTTGAGGTGGCAGTGACATTAGTGAGCCAATTCAATTCTTCCTATTTAATAATTCATTCTTAGGGGGCGTTAAAGGCATCGCTTCTTGTATAGAGTATTGAATGGCACATTAAATGAATTATCCGGGACTTTCTTTTTTACTTTGGGTCTAAGAACTTACCGGCAGGTAGTTGATAACTACCTGCCTGTTCTGCCCTGCGACAATATTTCCTGGCTAAGGCCGGTGTCACACTTGCGAGTGTGATGCAAGAAACTCTTGCGAGTCTCTCGCATCAATACCCGGTACTGCCGCTGGCACTCGGACTGGAGCGTGCGGCTGCATGTATTTCTATGCAGTCGCACACTCCGGTCCGAGTGCCGGAGGCAGTACCTGGTATGATGCGAGAGACTCGCACGAGTTTCTCGCATCACACTCGCAAGTGTGACAGCGGCCTAAGGCGGTGATCCTCCTACTTCCTACATCTCTTTCTCTTCTGATCTGCTCTGTCCACGGGTCTTCACTGCCAACGTCATGTTGATTGACAGTCAGCTCCCGCAATAAGGTAGTAGGGAGTTGGCTGTTAATCAGCATGACATCAGCTGTGACAACCCGTCAACAAAGCAGAGCGAAAGGGAAGCAGGAGAATTGCCCTGAGGAGCGGCCCAAGACCACTCTGGAACTGAAGATATGTTGCAAGTTTAGCTCTTATCTTCTTAGGAGTAAAAAGATAACCTACTTAAGAAGCACAATTGGGTTCTCTAAAGGATCACAACACTGGCAGGCCAACATGAAAAAAAAATTATATATATAATATATAGATATATTTCCAGACAAGTAGTTTATAACGCCTCAAGATATAGTGCATTGCACAACACAATGATGAACTAGCACAGTGAACACGATTCTTTAGTAATACCCTATATAGTTACAAGTCATGATTATGGACACTTGACTGTCTCCTTTCTCATCTCCTACAATTTTTCCACAAGGCTTTAGCCTACATATTCAGCAGCACTTTAATTTTAGAGGGGAGTTGTACAGACAATAGACATTACAGCATAACAATAAACACATAGATCAAAACAGATGCCAAGAGGAATGAGGGCCCTGCTTGAAAGCTTACAATCTGCATGGGACACCAAGTTCTTTGTACTGGACTGGAGACTCCAGAGTCTTAAATTCTTCCATTATGGGTCGGCGGCTACGCAATAACCAATTGGAATTACCACCACCGTGTCAACTTCCACACTCCATTATGGATCCAGTGCTTTATGTTCTGGTAGCGGATGAGGCCTTCCAATTGACATGTAATGTTATGAGGCCATATCCACGTCGCAATCTGAACCATCGGCGTCGCATATTAAATTATCGCCTTTCACGTGCACGACGCCTGGTGGAGTGCACCTTTGGTATTCTTACTGCCAAATGGCGGGTACTCCAATCAGATATTCAGCTGAGTGAACATAATGTAAATGTTGTAGTCAAAGCATTTGTGGTACTACATAATTTCACTAGAATGCATGAATGCTCCTCTCCTGATTTGACTGACCTTGTGTTTGGTAATGTCTCAATGCCTATGAGACCTGTCATACATCAACGTCGTTCCCCTTCTGGGCTTAAAGTCGGTGATGTCTTCACAAATTATTTTCTTACCCCTGATGGTGCTACTCCCTGGCAAGAGGAGGCCTTAGATATGTAGTGTGCTTGTTTTCTTGTACCATAAACACACTTTTCTTTACCTCATTTATGTTGTCCTCTTATTCCTACTATCCAGTTACGTGTACATTACGCAGGACATAACATATAATAATAATGACAGACAACTAATGGCACTTCACAAATTAACTTCATTTGTGTTTTGTGGTTTTGGTGCCTCTTAAATTATGGCTCCTGGACAAATACGTCCAAAGGTTGCATTCACCTTAGTTGTACAAAAAATACAAATATTGAACTATATAAGGCACTTACATAATGACTCAAATATTGAGTACCAAAATATCACCTACAACTGATGGTAGGTGGGGGGTGGTGATGATGGAGGGCCAGGTTGGGTGGGTTGCCTTGCTGGCTCAGCAACCAGTGAGTCACCCTGAGCTGTTGCAGATGGTAAACTTACTTGGCTGCTTCTGCCTGGATCATGATGGGGGTTTGGGTAGGGGTACATGGGGAACTGGTATTGTGAGTCATATGTATATGGGTGACCAGTTTGAAAATGACCCCCAATATGCCCAAGTCGACCATACCCATGTTGTGGCCAGCCAATAACATTGGGTATGTTCGAGTGGGCATATTGGGAATGGCCACTCTGTCCCATGGGTTGGAGCTGCAGAGGTAGGTGGGAGTAGGAAGGAGCTTGAGGAGGAGGAGTTGTTTCCTGTTGGACAGAAGGAGGAGGAGGCTCATGATGATGAGGAGGAGGATCAGAGCAGAAACAGACTCCCTTTGCTGGGTTCCCAACAACTGTAGTAGATTTTCTTGCGAAAGCTGCCACCTTTCTAGAAAATCTAATACGGTGTTGGGATGATTTGGTGGTGTTCCTGCATCAAGAACTATTTGAAGTCCACCTCTGATCCGCAGTCTGTGCTCTCGTGGAATACCCCTGAGGTAGCGTGCCAGACTGCGGCCAAAGGCTTCCTCCCCATCATCATGAGCTACATTGGACAAATAGTCCAGAACTCCTCTGTCCACCTGCCTCCTTGTCCCAGAAGCAACTCCTTCTGTTCGGCGCCTGCCTCGCCTTGTAATAAGGGAATGAGGAGGAGACCCATCATGAGGCCTAGTAGGGCTACTGCTGACAGGTTGATCCTCTTGGTGTTGAGGCTGGATGTGGTGGTGGTGGTGGTGGTGGTGGTGCTTGGGTCGCAGATGAGGCTGAAGAGGAAGGGCCAGCCTCCTCAGCCCCATCACCAACAGGGTCGATTACAACCTCAGAGTCCGACCCTGTCTCCCTCTCCGTAAGGTTAGACTCAGTCCTATAAAGGAAAAAAATATTTAGAATTTTCTGATACAAAACAAAACAATCATAGGGGTTCTACACATGCACTTATGGTCGCAGATCCATCACAGGCGCAAGGAAGTTCAGCCTATCAAAATAAAGGTACTTCCTCTTGGTCGATGCTGAGGCCCCACTCCGCGCCCTCAGCTGCCTCTCCCTGCGGTAGCAGTCACGACAGCTGCACCACCGCCTTGTCACATCTGTCACTGCAAAGTGAATACAACCAGAACGCTAAATATTAGTGCTATGGACTTTGAAAACACTTCACACATCTGTCGCTATGAACATGCCCTTTTTTGTGTTGTCTCTGGGTATGTGTACATAAAAACACACCAAAAGTTGTATGGTATTCAGGGTGGCTAAGTAACTAAATGAGAATATAAGGCTACATGTATACAAACATAAGTGTGAGAGGTATGACAACTAACATACATTTTGACCAAAGCTTGGCCCTTAACAAAAGGGCCACACATTAAGTTCCTGACCTACACATGAAATGTGTGGTGAAGGTGGATAGAACCATTTCACATACTAAGTAGGCAACGTTTAGGGATGGATGTTAACATTTGGATGTTGGTTGTGGACACACAGAACAATGTGTAAACTGTTAATTATAAAGCGTTGGCTAATAATGTATTGTATACACAATATTAATGAATATGGCTAAAATATCCGATTGGTGGGAGCAAATACAGTCACATATATCAGCTTTGTTATTGTTTAAAATATACTACTTACTTAAGCGCTCTTGGTCCTCCCTTGATCTCTGGGCAAAATCGGTGAACATTTGCCCACAAATTCTGCGCCACGCCGCCTCCTTGCGCGTCCTGTTTGAGTATTGGGGATCGCGCTGGTCCCACAGTTCTGGCCTCTCCTGGACCAATGCAATTAACATTTCCATGTTTATGTGCGCAGCCATGTTTGTGGACTCCGTGGAGGCGTTCTACCTGTTATTTTTCAACATGTGCAAGGCTAATTAGCATGTAAATCCTTCCTGAGATATCCTGATGCAATTTCCTGTCACCTGTCGATTTAATCGAAAGTCACACGTACGGTCTGTTTGTAATCCCACTTTTCATCGCACCCATAGACTTGCATTGGCGATTGTCGACCAACAATCAGTGACAATCACAGCATGCTGCGATTGCACTCGCACGTTTAAAACGGACCACAGAAAATCGGATACTGGGAGCTGCTCCATAGATTACCATTGGTCCGACTGCAATGCGATATTTCATCGCTTTGCAGTGGTACGATTTTGTCACCAGTGTGACGCCGGCCTTAGTCCCATTGCGGTTCTGAAGTACACAAACTTGGCTCTTGATAATGGCTTTGTCATACCATCAGCTGTCATGTTGTCAGACTCACAATAAACTCGAGTACACCACGTTACGCTAAGTCACATAAGTGGTGATATTTTACATCAACATGCTTAGGGCCCCGTCTCACATAGCGACACACCAGCGATCCCGACAACGATCAGGATCACAGGTGTGTCGCTACATGATCACTGCTGAGCTGCCAAACAGGCAGCTCAGGCAGCGATCAGGACAGCGACACTGCGGGTAACGTCGCCTAGTTACCCGCAGTGTACGTTGGATACCAGCCCGCTGATGCAGGGAGCTGGTAACCAAGGTACACTTCGGGTTTCCAGGTGCTGCGCGGTGCCTGAAAAACCCGATGTGTACCTTGGTTAGCAGCTCCCATGCAGCAGCGCGCTGGTATCCAAAGTACACATCGGGTTTCCAGGTACAGCCCCGCGCCTGGAAACCCAAAGTGTACATTGGTTACCAGCTGATCGCTGGTCTCCTGCCTGCCACACGTAGCGATGCGTGCTGGCCAGCGGGAGACCAGCGATCAAAAAAAAGTCCGGGCATTTCTGACACGACCAGCGATTCACAGCAGGGGCCTGATCGCTGGTACGTGTCAGACATAGCGAGATCGCTGCTGAGATTGTTGTTTAGCAGCGATCTCGCTAGCGATCTCGCTATGTGAGACAGGGCCTTTAGTCCTTCCACTAATCTTCTCACTGCTGGCAAGTTTAATGCATCCTTGGTTGTCCTCATAGATAACTGTTTGTTGAGCTAATTTATGCTGAGCTAATGGCTTGCCGAAATCTTCCAAAAGTTTCCACCAAATTACTTCTTGACTTGCAAAAGCAGCAAACATATATTCTGCTTCTGTAGAAGATAATGCGACTCATACTTGTTTTCTGCTGGACCAAGAAATTGAATTTTCTCCTCCTTGAACAAGTAACCACTTGTTGGTTTCCGATTACTTGAATCTCCCGCCCAATCAGCATCCACATTACCTCTGAGAGTGAGATCTCCTGATGCAATTATCTTAAAATTTAGCCTTTAAGTTTCTTTAAGATATTGAAGAATTCTCTTAATTGCATTCCAGTCTATTTGGCATGGCTTGCTTACATGTCGGCAGAGAATTCCAACTGTGGCTGTGATACCCGGACGAGTTGTGGTTGCTATGTACAGAAGCGCCCTCACTGCTTGTCTGTAACTCTCATTGCTGGGTAGGAGATCTTCTTCTCCTTTCAACTTTAGGTAGGACGGGTCCATTGGTGTTGATGCACCTTTGACTTCTGACATTCCAAACTGGTTTAGGATTGTGGAAATTTTAGAACATTAGTTAAGAAGAAAACTCCCATCTTCCTCTCTCTGGATTTGGATTCCCAAATAATATGTCACATTTCCAAGGTCCTTAGTCTCAAAGTCCTGGTTGAGAATTTCACCTAGCTTTAGATTTTTTTTTTTTTTTCACTGTGGTAGCTCAGTAAGCTCCCATGTCTGGAGCTGGTGATGGGAGTCCATCTCTTCATTAGCAGCATTTATCCACTTCTGCTTCTCGTGGACAGGCAGTTTTTGCATCTCTTGCTATGACTGTGGCTCTGGTTCAGGAAGTGTTCTGACCATATAACAAAGGCGTCTAGCTGGGATACCTTTGTTTGGCCTTTCTGATCTCCTGACTGGAGGTTGAGTTGGTTCTTCTGTGTCTTCCTTGGTTGTTTCAGAGCTTATCCATACTTCAGTGTTTTCAGTGTCTGGGTTTGGTGATTGAGATTCTTATTCTTGCTTCTTAGGTTGAATAACTGATGTAACTTCATGGAATTTGAGCGATGTAGAGTTTTCATCAATCACTACATCTCCGCTGATTGTTACTGTGTTGGTCTCTGGGTGCAGGATTCTGTATCCCTTTTGAGTTTTGCTATAGCCCACCAGGACTCCTTGCTTTGCGTGTGATTCCCACTTGGAACGTTTTTCTTTTGGAACATACACAAACGTTTTGCTTCTAAATACCCTGAGGTGCTTCAGGTTAGGCATCTCGCAGTTCTATAGCTCATATGGAGTTTTATTTGTGGCTTTACCTGGCACTCTGTTTTGAAGATAGCAAGCTGTCATGATGTCTTCTCCCCAATACATTGTAGGTAGATTCACATCAAACAACATACTTCTTCCACTTTCACAGAGTAAGGTTCTTTCTCTCTGCAATGCCACTTTGTTCTGGTTTTATGGAATGGTAGTCTGGAACACGATTCCATCCTTTTTCAAAATGGCTTGCGAATTTGTATATTCGTTTCCATTATCTGCACGCAGGGCTTTTGGCATTCTTCCAAATTTGTTAAACCCCACAGCAAGATATTCTTCAAGTTTCTGTGGAACTTCATCCTTACTGTGAAGCAGGTAGGCGACTGAATATCTGGAGTAGTCATTAATAAATGTGAGAAAATATCTCTTCTTGCTAGGAGTTTGAACCCTCATTGGACAACATACATTTGTATGCATCAGATCCAAAGGCTGTGCAGATCTAGTGGTGCTTATTTTAGGAAAGGATTGTCTGGACATTTTCCCTTTAGGAAAGCTAGTGCACTTCATCATTTGACTACACTTGTTGATTTCAACACCATTTGCAAGTTGAGCTAGCTTCCTTACTGCTTCTGGGTCTCTGTGTCCAAGACGTCTGTGCCATACATGGAAACAGTTCTTATGCAGATCTTGTCTAGCACTGCATACTCTTTCTTGCATTTTAGCTGATAAAGTTCATCTTGGAATTTTCCGTCTTCAAGAGTTTGACCCTTCTTTGAAATGATTCTGCTGTTATCTTTAAAAGCAACTACATTCCTTTTTGTGTGAGCTTCTTTACTGACGGAAGATTGCTTTCAAGGCTGGTAACATAGAGAACTTCCTTTACTGGGATTTTTCTGCTTTGTGCTGAGGAAACTGGACAGTGGAGGTAGCGGTCTCCTACTCCTTCTGAAGTCATATAGTAACCATTAGCTAAGATGACCTTTTCTGACTTGCTTTCATTAAGGTCAGTGAAGAAATCCTTGTTATTTGTCATATGACTGCTTGCACCAGAATCTGTACACCATATATGCTTTGCAGATGGGCCTGTACTGGCATTAAATGCAGCTTCAGCACATGCAGAATTTTCCTTTACAGCTGTTTTAACTCTTTGATGACTGTTCTGCTTTTTAAACTGACTCATTCTTGCTTTCCAAATTCTGCAGTCTGCTTAAAGGGGGCCAGGCTTTTTACAGACAAAACATTCACGAGTTTCAATTAGATTGCTCTTATATTAAGGGAAATTCTGTGTTTTTAATGCTGTTTCTGATCTGGATTCATTACTGCTGCTTACATGCTGCGTTTTTTTGAATTCATCTACAAGTTTGCCTTTAATATACTCTAGTGTCAGCTCATCATCTGGCCGCGCATATAGTGCAGTCACGAGTATGTCATAACTCTCTGGAAGACCACTTAATAGAAGTGCAGCAACATGAAAATCTTTATTCCAATACCCCTGAGACAAACCACAATCTCTAGGGTGTTTCTTATATAGTCCTGCATATTCTGTCCATCACTTAGCTTAGACTGATACAGCTTTCTCATGAGATAAAGCTTATTGCTGAGATTTGATCATTCATGCACTTTCTGTAACTCATCCCACATCTCCTTTGCAGTTGCACACTTGCATATATGCATATATGCAGATTATCATCTACACTGAAGGAGATAGTGCTTTGTGCTTTCTGATCCTTTTCTAGCCAATCATCTGGCAATGAGCAGCATCTTCACCTTGAATTTACAGGACTGGCAGTTCTGGTTAGTGAGGCTTGACACTGAGAACTTGACAGGATTGCTGCTAGTGGACATCTTCTCTGTTGCTCTGTGCTGCTTTTGCTCTGGCCTTCTGTTGCTGTGTTACTCTGGGGTTCTGCGTCACTCTGGGCCCATAACCTGTTGGCAGCCGATTATTCAGGATAATCTCCAAGAGTGTGACAATAGAGCTTCTTTATTCAGGAACAATCAGGAACAATATATGATAAGCTTAATAGATCAGGAAAAAATCATTTGTGTGCCTCTATCTGTGCAGCATCTACAGCAGGCTGCTTCTCTCATACACAGACATAGGAAAACAGGAAATACAGTCACATGCTCTTCCTGTGTGAGCCTCTGGGAATTTTTTTTGTAACTTTATGAACAGCATACACATCTAGCAACTAAACACTCATAGACAGGAATGGAATTGTTACACCAAACATATTCCAACAATTAAACACATGACAAAAAATTGACATGAACCCAGTTAAAAAGCAGGTGAGCCAGTATGTTCAATAGTGTGCCAAAAAATGTGGCACCACAGCTTGACAGGAGAACCTGTTACAATGGCAGCAACCAGAGTATATCATACAGTAAGAAAGTAACACATCAAAACTATCATGATCCCAGTGTGAACATGATACTGCTAATTAAATGCTAAAGTGCATTGTGCATATGATACAAACAGAAGAAGGCGACCTAAGGGTGTTACCAGTACATTATAATGCAAACAGCTATGCTGCTAAGTTTAAAATATGGTTTACCTGTGAAGCAGTGACAATACCACTTCTCCAACACGTGTTTTGGCAGCGTGCCTTCGCCCCCTGACCGTGAGATCCGTGAGATCAAAAAGAAAGATAATATGTGATAACAAAAATGAAACTGACAAAATGAGAAAATCCTGGACCTCTTTTTTATATGCACTGTGTTTCTCAAGAAAAGTTTTTAAGTTGGATAGAGCCATATCATGGGGGATGGAGGGATAAAGATTGATCACATCACATCCCAACAATTTGAAAGGCGCAGCCCATGTGTATTTGTCCAGAGTAGTAATGGCTGAGCATTTTTGTATCCCTAATAAAACCCGATAAGGTGCTGACTAAAGGTTGGAGGTACACCTGGGGGTTCAAAGTGCTCACCACACATTTAGATAAATTCTTTGATGGTTCTGCTTCTTTTTAGGAAGTATAATATAATAATAATATAATATAATCTAACAATACGTACTTTATCCTGTTTTTGTATTGCATAGTTTACTTTACTCACTCTGGGGTTTTTCCTTTTTTTGGCATACTTTCCCTTTTACAGGTATTTTATGCTCTCCTCTGCCCTCTGGTTCTTTAGAAGGAGCATGAAGCATTTGATGGCCTTTCAAGCAGCATAGGTCAGAGCTGCCATCTTCTAGTTAGTGATTAGTGCTGTCGCTGCTCGCACAGGAACCATTAGGGACTGTGAGTCAGGATCTTTAGTTTATACAGGAACTGGCAGGGGTATTTGCAGTTTTTAGATTGTTACCTATTTTCCTGAGTGAGTTACTACTTTATGGTCACGTGACCAAAGCTCATTTAGTGGCCCAAGACATTTCTTTTTCTTCCAATATAATCTCTACTGCTCTAATAAGTAGTATTTATATACTTTAATGGAGAGTGACTACACATAGGTTCTTGGAAAAAGCTTTCACATTCCAATATTTTACCTTGATCACAAATTATTACTATTAGTTGGCTCAAACTTGTTAGACAATGCACTGCGCACGATCTAGCAAGCTTGCTAGCCCTGGTGACCCGAATGTCGTCATGATGATGTCAGGTCACCATGGCATTGATCAGAGAGGAGAGGGAGCCACCTCCCATCCCCGCTTTTAAATGCTGCAATCTACAGTACAGACCAAAAGTTTGGACACACCTTCTCATTTAAAGATTTTTCTGTATTTTCATGACTATGAAAATTGTACATTCACACTGAAGGCATCAAAACTATGAATCAACACATGTGGAATTATATACTTAACAAAAAAGTGTGAAACAAGTGAAAATATGTCTTCTATTCTAGGTTCTTCAAAGTAGCCACCTTTTGCTTTGATTAATGCTTTGCACACTCTTGGCATTCTTTTGATGAACGACAAGAGGTAGTCACCGGAAATGGTCTTCCAACAATCTTGAAGGAGTTCCCAGAGATGCTTAGCACTTGTTGGCCCTTTTGCCTTCACTCTGTGGTCCAGCTCACCCCAAACCATCTCGATTGGGTTCAGGTCTGGTGACTGTGGAGGCCAGGTCATCTGGCGTAGCACCCCAACACTCTCCTTCTTGGTCAAATAGCCCTTACACAGTCTGGAGGTGTGTTTTGGGGTCATTGTCATGTTGAAAAATAAATGATGGTCCAACTAAACGCAAACCGAATGGAATAGCATGCTGCTGTTAGATGCTGTGGTAGCCATGCTGGTTCAGTATGCCTTCAATTTTGAATAAATCTCCAACAGTGTCACCAGCAAAGCACCCCACACCATCACACCACCTCCTCCATGCTTCACGGTGGGAACCAGGCATGTAGAGTCCATCCGTTCACCTTTTCTGCGTGCAAAGCAGTAATAAAAGCAAAAGGTGGCTACTTTGAAGAACCTAGAATATAAGACATATTTTCAGTTGTTTCACACTTTTTTGTAAAGTGTAATTCATAATTCCACATGTGTTAATTCATAGTTTTGATGCCTTCAGTGTGATTCTACAATTTTCATAGTCATGAAAATACAGAAAAATATTTGAATGAGAAGGTGTGTCCAAACTTCTGGTCTGTACTGTATATTACAAATATTATTTTATTTTCATGTGTACTATTGATGTATTAATTACAAATTAAAAGGATGGTGACTCTTTCGTGTTTAGTACCACCTATTGATTCTGAAGAAGACCACGAGAGATAGATGAGCACCGCGCTCAGCTGATTGTCAGCACTCCCATAAGAATGAATGGATCGGAAGTGCACATGATCAACATCAACTCCATTCACTTGAAGCTCTCCTCTGGTTCTTAGGATTGTTGGGGTCCAAGAGGTATGACCACCTTACCCCTTCAGCGATCAGGAAGATAGCCCCTGTCTCTTTGATTGGGGATGACTTCCAAACTTGAGAATACTCTTTTAATGCTGCTGTTACATCAACATATGAGAATGAAAAATGTGTTGGTTTTTTTTGTTGTCTTTATACAGGAAAAAGAATAAGTGACACATTTAACTGCACTACAGCAGTCTCAGCTTCTGTATCATAGAACATGTCACGATCCATGGATGATATGCCACCCTTGTCTCTGTATAGTCCATTCTCTAAGCCTGAAGTGAGGGTGGTCTGAAGTGTCAATGTTTGAAGAGATTTTGAAACAGAGAAAAATTGATGGCTGTAATAGCAGCACGGAGTATAGGCGTGATGCTGGCAGCTCCAGGAGCGAGTAAAAGCATGGTAAAAATAGAATGTGAAAGGCTACATTGTAATACAGAAGCCATTGTTAGGCATAGCAACTGGAGTGTCTATGATGAATGGGTTTGGAGATGTTAGGTGCAATTTTCTCTGGAGTAATCAACGGAAATGTGATTGAATGGGCAGAAAAATACATTAGAGTCCTAAAGAGGCAGAGCCAAAGCCCACTACACTGTGGCAGCAATAACCTACTATTAAACTTCTGACGAATGTCATTGTCTCTTCCAGCTCAATATTCCACTGTATCAACAAGAACATCGCAATCAGATTCTCTAAACCCCCATGGCCCCGAAATAAAGAAGACAAGTCGTCCTTCAAAGTCAGATACAATAAGGTCTGTAATGTCCACTTTGGAGCTTTTCAAGTAAAGAAATCTATTTCTCTGACAAATCAACAGTCACAAGTCCGTCTCTTACCACTTAATCCTCTAACTCAATAAGAAAGTCATTTCAGACCCAAAGCGGGCGCATCATTGTCCCCTTACATCTAGATGAATTCTTTAAAAAAGAATGGTATCTGATGGCCACAGACATCTTTACAGACATTGTATCTCTTATCATTCTCTGCAGCTCAGGCCGCATTTCAACATCAATTAAAGCAGTTATCCGGACTGTTAGTAATTTTGCATCAGGGGCTAAGAACTCACAGGCAGGTAGTTGTTAACTGCATGCTTATTCTGCCTGGTGACGATATCTGCCAGCTAAAAGTGGTCACGGAATATTTTTCCAAGCAATCCCTTTGCTTCTGTTGCTGTCATGTTGACAGGACATCTTCTTTTCTTCTGCTTTGTTCTGTTGACAGTCAGCTCCCCCTCGTCTAACTGCGGGGAGCCGGCTGTCAATCAGCATGACACATGCATATGCAGTGACACCCCCTATCGACAGAGCAGACTGGAAGTGATAGCACCCATCGACAGAGCAGACTGGAAGTGATACCATCCGTCGACAGAGCAGACAGGAAGTGATACCATCCATTGACAGAGCAGACTGGAGGAGCTGCTCTGTTGATGAGGGGTGAAATGAAGCAGCAGAATCGCCGGCTAGGCCGGCAGAGATACCCGCCAATGACTACCTGCCTGTTAATTCTTAGACCCATACACAAAAATAATAAAAGTCCTGGATAACCTTTTTAAAGACTTGGGGCCCAATTCCTCACTTTTTTTTCTCATTTAAATCACTTTTTTTTTGTCTTGTGGTATTCGCTGATGTTTTTTGTTCTTAAAGTGGTTGTCCACTACTCAGACAACCCCTTCGCATTGAGCATGTTTGCCCCCCTGTATAATAACAAAACTTACATTCATCTCCACTCCCAGCGCTGTTCTAGTGGTGTCAGCACTCACTCTGCCAGGGATCAAATGACATTGTTATGTTATTTATTGTTATGTCACGCACCCAATCAATGCTGACTTCACTCTCCCCATCTACAGATGAATCAGACATTAAAAGCAAGTGAGCACTCAATAGTCACAGTTGAATCTGCTGTAAACATTTGGAAACCCCAAACGTCGCCCACACTGATGAACATAAAATAGTAACAGCTGAACACAAGAAAGGCTCAAACTAAATGAACAGTTAGACATAAGTGAAAACCAGGTGAAAAACATCAAAAATAGAAAAGCAAATGTACAAATGCAATGATGAAGACGGCCCATTGGCCCCGATTAATTAAAATAAATCTGTCAGCAGTTTTTTGCTATGTAATCTGACAGCAGCATGGGGTAGAGACCCTGATTCCAGGGATGTATCACTTACTTGGCTGCTTGGTGCAGTTTTGATAAAGTATATGCTAAAAGTAATATACACAGGTATATCTGCTGGAAATGGTACTTAGACCAATCTGTATAAACATTGGAGCAGCCAAAGAAAGGAACCCGATATATGGTCAATAATTAATTATAATTAATATACCTTAATCAGGAAATACCAGATGAAGGCATTTATTGAAACGCGCATCTGGGTGGGTGCCACACTTATTAGCGGGATCCTATACAGGATTTCTTTGGAGTTTGTTCAATCACTACTATTGATATACATAGTATGCTCTACACTTTCAGCACTTTATTTATATTTACAGATTTCATACTATAGCAGTTGTTATTCTTATATATGACTGTATGGCAAATATATATGGTTATATATCTTTATACATGTGTACCTTATAGCTTACCCCTGCACATGTCAATTTATCATATATCAATTCCTTTAATTGATTTTATTTATTAAGTGTGTATGCCTGTCTTCTATGTTGCTACTGCACACCAACTTGTGCTTTTAAATATTTTTTTTTGCATTATCTTTATATGACTATACTAATTATTGACAGTATATCCTTTCTTCGGCTGCACCTCTGTAGATGTAGCAGAGCTATGAATGCTGAGATGTGTATAATCCCATCCACACCCCTGTTTGGAAGTTTCCTGTGTATAATGTACATTGTCAGCAAGCTGCCAATCAAATCTAGGAGGGATAGCTAGTACTAGACAGATAAAGTATTCAGAAGGATATAGATAGGCTCATACAATTGGCAGCGACTAATAGAATGGTATTTAACAGGGAGAAATGCAAGATTACACATCTGGGCAAGAAAAATGAAAATTACATCTACAGAATGGGAGGAATAGAACTAAGCAACAGTACATGTGAAAAAGACTTGAGTATACTAATAGATCACAGACTGCACATCAGTCAACAGAGTGATGCAGCAGCAAAAAAAGGCAAACACAGTTCTAGGATTTATTAAGAGAAACATAGGGTAAAGAATCAAGATCACATGAAGTAATTATCCCTCTCTACTCCTCCTTGGTCAGGCCTCATCTAGAATACTGTGCCAGTTCTGGGCACCACATTTTAAAAAAGATATTGAAAAACTGGAGCAATTCAGAGAAGAGTTACTTGGATAGTGAGAAGACTGCAAAGCATGTCCTACGAGGAACGGTTAAAGGATCTGTGAATGTTTAGCTTGCAAAAAAGAAGGTCAAGAGGAAACTTAACAGCTGTCTACAAATATCTGAAAGGTTGTCACAGAGTAGAGGGATTATGCTTATTCTCATTTGCACATGGAAACATGAGAAGCAATGGAATGAAACTAAAAGGAAGAAGATACAGATAAGATATTAGAAAAACTTTTGACAGTGAGGGTGACCAATGAGTGCAACAGGCTGCCACGAGAGGTGGTGAGTTCTCCTTCAATGGAAATCTTCAAGCAGAGACTGGACAGACATCTGTCTAAGGTGGTTTAGTGAATCCTGCATTGAGCAGGGGGTTGGACACGATGACCTTGGAGGTCCCTTTCAATTCTAACATTCTATGTCAGGGTTACACAGATTAACTGTACTGCCTGGCCTGTGACACCCAGTCCTGCAGTGATAATCTTCTGTTTATAAATCACTGAGTGTATTGAAACCATAGCAAGCTGCTGAGCAATTGACAGATCCCTGGCATGAGGGCCGGTTTTAGACAAAGTGGTGCCCTAGGCAAAAGTTGAATGTGGGGCCTCAAATGCTAATATGTTGCACCAGCAAACAGAAAGTACAGTGGGTACGGAAAGTATTCAGACCCCTTTAAATTTTTCACTCTTTCACTGGAGAGGATCTGCAAGGAAGAGAGGCAGAGGATCCCCAAATCCAGGTGT
This sequence comes from Oophaga sylvatica, assembly GCA_033576555.1. Taxonomy (NCBI): domain Eukaryota; kingdom Metazoa; phylum Chordata; class Amphibia; order Anura; family Dendrobatidae; genus Oophaga; species Oophaga sylvatica. Next base: position 91,853,419 of record JARQOD010000003.1, read on the forward strand.
GAAAAGCTTGTTCCATCATTCCCAAGAAGACTCATGGATGTACTAGCTCAAAAGGGTGCTTATACTCAATACGTAAAGGGTCTGAATACTTAAGACCATGAGATATTTCAGTTTTTCTTTTTTAATAAATTTGCAAAAATGTTTACATTTCTGCTTTTTTTCAGTCAAGATGGGGTACAGAGTGTACATTAATGAGAAAAAAAGTGAACTTTTTTGAATTTACTTAATGGCTGCAATGAAACAAAGAATACTGCTGAGTTCAGACTGTTAAATGAGCATGATTGTAAGGCCGGGATCACAGATGCGAGGAAATCGTCCGATGCTCGCATGTGAAATCCCAGCTCTGGCGCCGGCACTGGGAGTGGAGTGCGCGGCTGCATGTATTTATATGCGACCGCTCGCTCCGCTCCCGAGTGCCGGCGCCAGAGCTGGGATTTCACATGCGAGCGTCGTACGTTTTCGTCGCATATGTGATCCCGGCCTAAATATTCAAGTTGCTTGACGCTTGTTTCCTGGCCTATTTACACAGGTTGATGAAGGATGATAGGCACAGAACAATCACTAGTAGATCAGACTGTCCCCATACATCATCATGTTATCAGCAACATATCTGTAATTTACATCGGGCGATGTGCTGCCGAGAACAATGATTTTTGTTCCGTCATAAACTATCCAATCACCTGATGAATGAGCGGCATTTTGGGTGATTGAATGAGCATTATGTTGGGTGATTGCAGACATTTTTACACATATTAACTCTCATCTGCACGACTGGTATTTAAAAATGTGGATACTACATACACACACAATATGTGATACACACAATGCATAACACACTCAATGAATTACTGACTTACACAGGCACTATAGAATAATTACCAGTCTGTCTCTTCTTCAGTTCTTTTAGACTCCCCCATGGTATAGGACCTGTGGTGACATCATGGCCACATGACCGTGATGTCATCTGTTATGTTTTGGTAGCTGAGGAGAGCAGGCAAAAACGGCAATACACCAGAGAAGATGGAATCTACTGGATTGCAGTACCCTGACTAACCACCACAACTAAAGGCAGCCGTGGAGCGTTCCTACGTTGGTCCTAGACGCCTCGTCACAGCCTGAGAGGTTAACTACACCTAAAGATAGAAAGAGGAAAGCTATCTGCCCCGGGAGCAGATCCCCAAAGAACATAGGAAGCCCCCAAACATGTAATGGCGGTTAGACAAGAGGAAATACAGACACAGACAGAAAATAGTATGAGCAAACGTTGGGGCCCAATCTGCCTAGACAGAAAAAAGAAAAGGAAGGATACTTACTGCAATCCAAAAAAAAACCCTAAAAAAAGCCAACGCTACTAATTGCAAAAACACCTGAGATCACACGACCTCTACCACCTAAATTAGTTCTCTGGTGTAACAAAACTAAGCCGCAGCCACTGAAAAAACAGGAAAAGGCAAATGAACAAATAACAGTGGCTCCAGAGGAACTGAGAGGAGCCCAAGCCCCCCAGGGAGGGGGATCTGGCTAACTTCACAGAAATGCAGAGAAATATGCAAATGGTAAGCACAAAAACAAAAAACAGAAAATATCTTATCTGAGAGCAGGAGAAGAGGCAAGACTCAGCAAGCTTCCAAGAGAACCAGGAAACAACGTTGAGACAAGAACAATTGATCACCGGCAACCATGATGGGAGGGAACCTCCCTTATATAAGACCAGTCTGTGATTCCTGATTGCAAATCCTCATTGAATGGTTCAGTACTGTCTGTAACCACCAGAGGGAGCTTCTGCTCAGAATTCATTTCTAAAACATTCACAACAGTACCCCCCCTTGAGGAGGGGTCACCGAACCCTCATCTGAGCAACCAGGTCGGTCAGGATGAGCTCTGTGATACGCACGGATCAGTCTCCTAGCATGGATGTCCGAAGCAAACACCCAAGAATTGTCCTCCTGACCATAACCTCTCCACTTAACCAAATACTGGAGTTTCCGTCTAGAAAAACGAGAATCCAATATTTTCTCAACCACATACTCCAGATTGCCCTCAACCAAAACAGGGTCAGGAGGCGCAGCCATAGGAACCACTGGCTCGACAAACCTCTTCAATAAGGACTTGTGGAACACGTTATGGATCTTAAATGTCCCTGGAAAAGTAAACGAAAGGAAACAGGATTAAGAATCTCCATGATCTTATAAGGTCCAATGAACCTAGGCTTAAACTTAGGAGATGCAACTCTCATAGGGATATTTCTTGAGGACAACCAGACCAAGTCCCCCACTTTAAACCGAGGACCATCAGTCCTATGCCGGTTGGCAAACCGCTGGGCCTTCCAATGAGAGAGGGACAACCTCTCCACTACCTGGTCCCAAATCTGCTGCATACGCTCCACAACAGAGTCAACACCCGGACAGACAGAAGCCTCCGTCTGTCCCGAAGAAAATCGAGGGTGAAACCCAAAATTGCAGAAAAATGGAGACATCAAAGTGGCAGAGCTTGCCCTATTATTAAGAGCAAACTCAGCCAAAGGCAAAAAAGAGACCCAGTCATCTTGATCAGCAGACACAAAGCATCTCAGATAAGTCTCCAATGTCTGGTTTGTTCTTTCAGTTTGTCCATTGGTCTGAGGATGAAAAGCAGAGGAGAAAGACAATTGAACACCAAGTTTAGAACAAAAAGTCCTCCAAAATCTGGAAACAAACTGGACTCCTCTGTCAGACACAATGTTCTCAGGAATGCCGTGTAACCGAACCACGTGCTGAAGGAACAAAGGCACCAATTCGGAGGAGGAAGGCAACTTAGGTAATGGCACAAGATGTATCATCTTGGAAAACCTATCACAAATCACCCAGATAACGGTCATTCTCTGAGAAACAGGAAGGTCGGAAATAAAATCCATAGAGATATGGGTCCATGGTCTCTTGGGCACAGGCAATGGCATCAACAAACCACTAGAGCGAGAGCAAGGCTTGGAGCGAGAGCAAGTCCCATAGGACTGCACAAACTCCCTGACGTCACGAGACAAAGTAGGCCACCAAAAGGACCGACTCACCAAGTCTCTGGTACCAAAAATTCCGGGATGACCGGCCAACGCGGAACAATGAATCTCAGACATCACACTTTTCTTCCACTGGTCTTGGACAAACAATTTCCCAATAGAGCAGCGCTCGGGTTTATCCTCCTGACACCCTTCCAGAGCCAGTCTCAAATTGGGCGAGATGGCGGAAAGAACTACACCCTCTTTCAAAATAACAGCAGGATAAGATAACTTAGGAGAGTCCGCAAGGAAACTCCTCGAGAGGGCATCCGCCTTAACATTCTTAGTGCCAGGAAGAAAGGAAACCACAAAATTAAAACGTGTGAAAAACAAGGCCCACCTGGCCTGTCTAGGATTAAGTCGCTTGGATGATTCCAGATTGTCATGATCCGTTCCAGGGTTTAGTCCTGTCTGCCCTTGGTCCGGGCGGATCATGTCAAGGGTTAACTTTGCTCTGCCTCATTCTGGGTTCAGGTTGGCTATTTAGCTCTCACACATCCTGCTAGCAGTGTGAGCTATACTGCTACCTTCGGCTTGTGAACCTGACTGGTAACCCTTGATTTGTCCTGCTGTTATCCCTGACTTGTCCCGTGTCTGTTGTTCCCTTCTGTCTGCCCTGTTCCCTGCATTTCCCTGTTTGTCTGTTTGATTCTCTGGTTTTTGACTTGGCCTGTATTCGGACTCGCTTCTGCTTTCTGTCTTTGTCTTATCTGCTTCTGACCGTTGCTGACCTCCTGGCTTTCTCCTGACCACATATATTGCTTATTCCTTTTGTCCTGCTGCCTCCGTATGGTTTTGACTTGGCTTGCCTGACCACGCTCCCGCCACTTGGTGGTGCCTGTGTTTCTGCTCTGTAGAGGGCTTGCTGAGACCTGTGATACTTCAGATGACTGATTATTCCTGACTCAGTGTTGGACGTTTTTGCTGCCACCTGGTGGTGGTTTTGGCTGCTGCAGTGCAGGCCTACTCTGGTAGTGTGTAATCCCTTCTCCCTTCTGTAACCTACAGGTGGAGCACACACCAGCCTGCATTACAGCTGCGTGACACAGATAAACCAGATTCTTATGGTCCGTGAGGACCACCACCTGATGTTTGGCTCCCTCCAGTCAATGTCTCCACTCTTCAAAAGCCCACTTCATGGCCAATAACTTCCGATTACCCACGTCATAATTACGTTCAGTTGGAGAAAAATTTCGAGAGAAAAAGGCACAAGGGTTACTTTTAGAGGTCTCTGGATCTCTTTGGGACAAAACAGCACCTGCCCCAATTTCAGAGGCATCAACCTCCACCTGAAATGGCAGAGAAACATCAGGCTGCCGTAGAACAGGAGCAGAAGTGAATCTCTGCTTAAGTTCCTGAAACGCAGAGACTGCCTCAGGAGGCCAATTCACCACATCAGAACCCTTTTTGGTCAAATTAGTCAATGGTTTAACAATAACAGAGAAATTACCAATAAATTTACGATAAAAATTGGCAAAACCCAAGAATCTCTGAAGAGCCTTTAATGAAGTAGGTTGGACCCAATCACAGATGGCCTGAACCTTGACCGGGTCCATTTCAATAACAGATGGAGACAAAATGAATCCCAGAAATGAGATCCTCTGTACGCCAAAAAGACACTTTGATCCCTTCACATACAGAGCATTCTCTCTCAAAATCTGGAACACAGTCCGAACATGTTTCACATGAGAGTCCCAGTCATTGAAAAAAATCAAGATATCATCCAAATAAACAATCAGAAATTTATCCACAAAATCCCTGAAAATGTCATTCATGAAGGACTGGAAGACGGAAGGAGCATTAGTGAGCCCAAAGGGCATCACTAGGTTCTCAAAATGCCCCTCTGGGTATTAAATGCCGTCTTCCATTCATCCCCGTGCTTAATGCGAATAAGGTTATAACGCCCCCCTGAGGTCAAGCTTGGTAAACCAAGTAGCACTTTTCACCCTGGAAAACAGGTCAGAAATCAAGGGTAACGGATATTGATATTTCACAGTGATATTGTTCAAGAGACGATAATCAATACACGGCCTTAATGAACCATCCTTTTTGGCCACAAAGAAAAAACGGCACCCAAGGGTGAAGAGGATGGTCTGATATGACCCTTCTCCAATGACTCCTTGATATAAGACCGCATAGCATCATGTTCAGGTACAGACAAGTTAAAAAGGCGACCTTTAGGGAATTTACTACCAGGCACTAATTCAATAGCGCAATCATAGCTCCTATGGGGGGGCAAGGATGAGATTTACTTTCGCTAAACACATCAGAAAAATCAGTCAAAAAGTCAGGAACATCCTGAGCCTGGGGAGAGGCAGAAAAAACAGGAGTGTTGGCATTAACACATTGGCAGCCCCAACTGGTTACAGACACAGATTTCCAATCCAAAACAGGATTATGAGACTGTAACCAAGGGAAACCCAGTACAATAATGTCATGCAGATTATACAGCACCAAAAATTTGCAACTCTCCTGATGATCAGGTTCAACCCTCATTATCACCTGAGTAGAGAACTGGGGTTTATTCTCAGCCAAAGGGGTAGAATCAATCCCCAGTAGGGGAATAGACTTCCGTAGGGTTATCAAGGGAAACCCACAACGTTTAGCAAATTCAAAATCCATCAGGTTAATAGCTGCTCCCGAATCAACAAAAGCCTGAGCAGAAAATGTGGACAGGGAGCAAATCAGGGTAACAGTCAACAGAAATTTAGTCTGAACACTACCCAAGAAAACTGAGCGTGCAAAACGTCTTCCCCACTTAGGGCAGACTGAAATAGCATGAGAGGCATCACCACAGTAGAAACATAACCCATTGCGTTTTCGAAACTCATGACGCTGTGACCCAGAAGCCATTCTATCACACTGCATGAGTTCAGAAGCTGGTTCACAAGGCAACACTATTCCACGCATACTTCTACGCTCACGCAAACGTCTGTCAATTTGAATCGCTAATGACATAGAATCATTGAGACCAGAGGGAGCAGGGAAACCCACCATAACATCTTTTACATTCTCTGACAGACCCTTCCGAAAAAGAGCTGCCAAAGCATCATCATTCCATTTGGTCAGAACTGCCCACTTTCGGAATTTCTGACAGTACAACTCAGCATCCTCAAGCCCCTGATTTAATGCCAACAAGGTTTTTTCAGCTTGATCAGTGACATTAGGTTCATCGTACAATAACCCCAGAGCCAGAAAAAATGCATCAACATTACTCAAAACAGGGTCCCCAGGTGTCAGGGAAAAAGCCCAATCCTGAGGATCGCCGCGCAGGAGAGAGATGACAATTTGAACCTGCTGTGCTGCGTTCCCTGAGGACTTAGGTTTTAAGGCAAAAAACAACTTACAGTTATTTTTGAAATTCAGAAATTTAGCTCGATCCCCAAAAACAAATCTGGCATGGGGATCCTGGGTTCCACAACTGACAACCTAGCAAGATAGGTAGCAATACTCCGAACCTCAGTGGCAAGCTGATTTCCAACGGCCAGACAACTGTGCAAACTCCATTGAGAGAGAAAAAAAAATCCTCTTCAGCACCCAGAGAAAAAGAGGGAAAAAATGCAACAAACAGAAAAAAAATTCTAACAACTCTGACAACCTTTTTTCTTTCCACACTATTTTTCCCTTCTGTGAGTACCATATAATTTTCAGTTGGGCCGGTGATACTGTGATGTTTTGGTAGCTGAGGAGAGCAGGCAAAAATGGCAATACATCAGAGAGGATGGAATCTACTGGATTGCAGTACCCTGACTAACCACCACAACTAAAGGCAGCCGTGGAGCGTTCCTACGTTGGTCCTAGACGCCTCGTCACAGCCTGAGAGGTTAACTACACCTAAAGATAGAAAGAGGAAAGCTATCTGCCCCGGAGCAGATCCCCAAAGAACATAGGAAGCCCCCAAACATGTAATGGCGGTTAGACAAGAGGAAATACAGACACAGACAGAAAATAGTATGAGCAAACGTTGGGGCCCAATCTGCCTAGGCAGAAAAAGGATAGGAAGGATACTTACTGCAATCCAAAAAAAACCCTAAAAAAAGCCAACGCTACTAATTGCAAAAACACCTGAGATCACACGACCTCTACCACCTAAATTAGTTCTCTGGTGTAACAAAACTAAGCCGCAGCCACTGAAAAAACTGGAAAAGGCAAATGAACAAATAACAGTGGCTCCAGAGGAACTGAGAGGAGCCCAAGCCCCCCGGGGAGGGGGACCTGGCTAACTTCACAGAAATGTAGAGAAATATGCAAATGGTTAGCACAAAAACAAAAAACAGAAAATATCTTATCTGAGAGCAGGAGAAGAGGCAAGACTCAGCAAGCTTCCAAGAGAACCAGGAAACAACGTTGAGACAAGAACAATTGATCACCGGCAACCATGATGGGAGGGAACCTCCCTTATATAAGACCAGTCTGTGATTCCTGATTGCCAATCCTCATTGAATGGTTCAGTACTGTCTGTAACCACCAGAGGGAGCTTCTGCTCAGAATTAATTTCTAAAACATTCACAACAGTCATCACTGGTCCAGAAGCTGCCTCAACATCAGAACCTAGACTGATAATGCACAATTGCTATTATCAATGTAATTTCTGTTGTATACGCTGGGAGCCCCTGAGAAAGTGCCCAGTTTGACACCCCCTTCCTAACGCCGACCCAATCTGGAATCAGGTTGTCTTCCCCTACATCATGCTGCTCTCAGATTAAATAGCAAAAACCTGCTGTCAGATTTCTTTTAATAGTGGTGTTATGTGCGCCAGTCTTAATGAATTCTGCCGTGCACCTCTGCTAGAAATGTTACTCCAGCCAGCATCTGGCATACATTTCTAGCTGCTCCAGTGGTGTGAATTATGAATTTTCTGGGCGCACTCGGCGATGCCTTGTCTCATCCAGCTCCACTCACTTTGGTGTTGCTAGTTGGCTTTACCAGGGCCGGACTGGCCATCTGGCAATTCTGGCAAATGCCAGAAGGGCGTGTCTGGTCATGGGCTGCCTTGTCTGGTACGTTGTTAACAGAATTGGTGTTCTCAAGACACCCATACTGTTAAGAGTTGTGATGGAGCACAAGATCACCGTCTCCGTCACTTACCCCAGCAGCCACAGGTATCATTAGAAATATTGATAATGTAGTAAATCTTCCTTTCCTCCATCCAGGGTAATAAGTTAGCAATATATTCCATCTGGTGCTTGGGGACAGTTACAGCATGGGCCTGTGTGATTTCAAATGCCAGGGCTGAATTTCAGTCCCAGTCCGTACCTGGGCATTACCATGGGAAATAAAACAAACTTTGAAAAATATTGCAGATCATCACGTAGCATTAAACTTTTGCAACATTTCAAGGTGTTTTATGCCAGAATTCTTATGAAAACAAACTGATAAATCAGCCCCTCTCTCGGGCTGTGAGCTCTATTATTTGCAGGCATTGTAAGGAGATTTCTAGGTATAAATAACATTAATTACAGGATTACAATTCCCTGCACTCTTGGACCCATATTTCTGCCCAGTTTAGACTTTTTCTTATCATTAGTCTCTCTGTAAAAGGTTCAATTGTTCACATATTGCTGCATCCAGATTAAAGAGAGTCTGTCTGAACCATTTTTCTGCAGAAATTGAGTTTTGAAGCCAAATGTAGTTAGACTGGAAGTGCGTTTTTTTTTTTTCTGATGCACTCAGACTATTGACAAGCTCCCATTGCCCTTCCAGGCTAATTTGTATGTGACTGCTCGATTTCTCAGCGCTGGCACATTGGATTTCTCCAAAATAGGCATGTTTTATAGTGCTGTGCAAGGACCTGTGAAGCCATAACAATAGTTTATGTAATAAAATTGTCCCAGCAAGTTCCCTTTAAGTGTCAGGGACAATAAAACATTTCTGATACAGCAGGAGCTTTTCAGTTTATAATTCTTTTTTTTCTTCAAGATCTCTGCTTGCCATCAATAATTGGAAGCATTTTTGTTCACACTTGAAAACTGAGCGCAAAATCTTTTCACATTTCCAGGGTGCATGAACATTTAACTTTTATATGGTATAATGAAAAGTTCCGCTGTTTTTCTAGAAAGAAATTTATCAAGGCATTTGCGCTAAATTGTTGCTATCACACACCAGTTTTTGCATAAACATTTTGTTATTTTATGATGCTTTCATCACTTTTAACCCCTTTCCGGCTGGCGATTTTCCATTTTTGATCTTTTGTTTTTACCTCCCCTTCTTCCAAGCGCCATAACTTTTTTTTTTTCATTCTTCTGTCGAATTATCCATACGAGGGCTTTTTTATTTTTGACTGAACAAGTTGTATTTTTGAACGACACTATTTTATCACGTGGTGTAGTGAAAAGCGAGGGAAAAAAAATCCAAGTGTGGCAAAATAGCGAAAAAGTGCAACAATCATTTTTTTTAAATTATTTAGTAATCATTATACTGTATGGTAAAAATGATCTGGCAACATAATTGTCCACGGCGATACGGTTACAGAAATACCAAACCTGAAAAGTTTTTTTTTCTTATTTAAGTGCTGAAAAAGAATTGTTAACTTGTAAAAAAATATTTTTTGCTTGTGTCACCATTTTATGAGAGCCGTAAAATGTTTCCAATTTTCAGGATCTGGGGCAGAATGGGGGCTTATTTTTTGCTCCCTGAGCTGATGTTTTTATTGATATTATTTTAGAGTAGATACAATGTTTTGATCATCTCTTATTGCATTTTTTTTCTTTTTGCAAAAAAAAAAAATCGATTTTCTAGCATTTTATTTTCTTTCTCATTACACCATATAATGATCAGGATAAATAATTTTATATTTTGATAGATTGCACTTTCACAATACACATTTTTTTACGATTTTACATATGTGTATTTTTTAAATTCTTCATTTTTAATAAGTTGAAAGGAGGGTGATTTGATCATATATATACAGTATATATGTACATACAGCTCTGGCAAAAATTAAGAGACCACTTTCAAATGTTCAGTTTGTCTGATTTTTCTCTTTATAGGTATATTTTTGAGTAAAATGTAAATTGTTATTTTAGTCTATAAACTTCTGTCAACATGTCTCCGAATTTCCAAGCAATAAATTTTTTTTTTTTCTTTTCAAAGAAAAATGGTCACAATTTTTTTTAAAAAACCCAGTGCTTTCAGACCTCAAATAATGCATAAAAAACAAGTTCATAATCATTTAGAAACAACAATACTAATGTTTTCACTCAGGAAGAGTTCAAAAATCAATATTTTGTGGAATAACCATGATTTTTAAAAACAGCTTTCATGCGTCTTGGCATGCTTTCCACCAGTCTTTCACACTGCTTCTGGCGCAAAAATTTAAGCAGTTCTTTGTTTGATGGCTTGTGACTATCTATCTTCCTCTTGATCAGATTGCAGAGGTTTTTAATGGGGTTCAGGTCTGGAGAGTGGGCTGCTCATGACAGGGTTTTGATGTGATGGTCTCTTCATTTTTGCCAGAATTGTATATATATATATATTTTTTTTTTAAAAAACTTATTTTTAGCATTCTATTGCATTTATTAGTCCCCTTAGGGGACTTTAAGTGCAATTGTCGGAACGCTTGTTCTATATTCAGCAATACCACAGCACTGTGCTATATACAGCAATAACTCAGCGTTTTTTGCTCATTTCTGCCACGGAAACGCACTAAGAATGCATATGTGGTTTTTACCTGTTGATTTTCCGCATCTATGGGAAAAATCTGCACATAAAACTCTGTGTACCAGCAAGAGAAATTGACATGTTGCGGAGTTGAAACCCGGTCAGTTTACGCTGAGTAAAAAGAAGAACACTGGGCAGGAGATTTCTATAAATCCCATGTACTCTGTTAAAACTTTGACGTTGCATTTTTGCAGAGTTTTTGTGCTGAATTTTTTTATGCAACTTTTGTTGTGTTTTACAGTACCTGCAAAGTCTATCAGATTTCTGAAATCTCATGCACACACATTGGTTTTATTTTCCACACTGATTTTGAAAACGGCAGTATGTCACTTCTTTCAGCGTTTTTTCATCCATAGGAAGCAATGAGTAAGTGCAAAAATGCAGCAAAAAGCACAGGTATCAGTTTTTGCTGCATTTTTGGTGCAAAAACCTAAGGAAGTTAAATCATGCTTTTTGGTATGCATGGCCTCCTCATCCCTATCCTGGTATGCATGCCCCTCTATCCTATCCTGGTATGCATGGCCCCCTCATCTCTATCCTGGTATGCATGCCCCCCTCATCCCTATCCTGGTATGCATGCCCCCATCATCCCTATCCTGGTATGCATGGCCCCCTTATCCCTATCCTGGTATGCATGGCCCCCTCATCCCCATCCTGGTATGCATGACCTCCTCATCCCCATCCTGGTATACAGTACATGACCTCCTAATCCCCATCCTGGTATACATGGCCCCCTCATCCCTATACTGATATTCATGGCCTCCTCATCCATATCCTGGTATGCATGGCCCCCTCATCCCTATCCTGGTATACATGACCTCCTCACTCCCATCCTGGTATGCATGGTCCCCTTATCCCCATCTTGGTATGCATGGCCTTCTCATCCCTATCCAGGTATGCATGGCCTCCTGTTCCCCATCCTGGTATGCATGGTCCCCTCATCCCCATCTTGGTATGCATGGCCTTCTCATCCATATCCTGGTATGCATGGTCCCCTCATTTGTATACTGGTATGCATGGTCCCTTCATCCCTACCCTGGTATGCATGGCCCCCTCATCCCTATCCAGATATGCAAGGCCCCACTCTTCCCTATCCTGGTATGCATGGTCCCCTTATCCCCATCTTGGTATGCATGGCCTTCTCATCCCTATCCTGGTATGCATGACCTCCTCATCCCTATCCTGGTATGCATGGACCCCTCATCCCCATCTTGGTATGCATGGCCATCTCATCCCTATCCTGGTATGCATGACCTTCTCATCCCCATCCTGGTATGCATTGCCCTCATCCCCATTTTGGTATGCATGGCCTCCTCATCCCTATCTTCATATGTATGGCCTTCTTATTCCCTTCCTGGTATGCATGGTCCCCTTATCCCCATCTTGGTATGCATGGCCTCCGCATCCCCATCCTGGTATGCATGGTCCCCTTATCCTCATCTTGGTATGCATGGCCTTCTCATCCCTATCCAGGTATGCATGACCTACTCATCCCCACCCTGGTATGCATGGTCCCCTTATCCCCATCTTGTTATGCATGGCCTTCTCATCCCTATCCTGGTATGCATGACCCCCTCATCCCTTTACGGGTATGCATGGCCCCCTCATCCCAATCCTGGTATGCATGACCTCATCATCTCTATCCCGATATGCATGAATACCGCGTTTTTCTGTAGCCAAAATCATGGCAGTAAAAATTCTGCGTTCAAAATACCCAGTTTGCTGCATTTTTGCCATGTTTTTTTGCAGTGTTTTTCGGGTGCATATTTCATGCATTTGTGTCTACAGTATATCTTTAATAAAGTTAGTTTTATTCACCATAAATGCTGCAAAAAGGTTTGTTGCATTGTAGCAGCATTTTTTTCCCTTTCTGATTGCATTCTATGGGTGAAAAATCTGCAAAAACGCTAAAAAAATTGACATTAGTATTATTATTTATTATTGTTATAGTGCCATATATTCCATGACGTTTTACATGCAAAAAGAGGTATACATAATAAAAAAAAGCACAATAATGTTGAATAAAACGAGTCACCGACTTGTACAAGAGGATGCTGCAGATTTAAAAAACAATGCAGTTCTCAAATTCAGTAAGGAAAAAAAGCAGGTGTGTGCATGATATTTCTGAAATCTCACAACGTTTGCTGGTACTGTAAAAAACAACTTTTAATTTGCATTAAAAAAAAGTTGAATGTAAACATAGCCTTAAAAACTTGTCATCATCAGAATTTTATGCCCCAAACTATAGACATATATAAGTGCTTCTCACAAAATTAGAATATCATCAAAAAGTTAATTTATTTCAGTTCTTCAATACAAAAAGTGAAACTCATATTATATAGAGTCATTACAAACAGAGTGATCTATTTCACGTGTTTATTTCTGTTAATGCTGATGATTGTGGCTTACAGCCATGAAAACCCAAAAGTCATTATCTCAGTAAATTAGAATACTTTATAACACCAGCTTGAAAAATGATTTTAAAATCCGAAATATTGGCCTACTGAAATGTATGTTCAGTAAATGCTCTCAATACTTGGTCAGGGCTCTTTTTGCATCAATTACTGCATCAATGCGGCGTGGCATGGAGGTGATCAGCCTGTGACACTGCTGAGGTGTTATGGAAGCCCAGGTTGCTTTGATAGCAGCTTTCAGCTAGTCTGCATTGTTGTGTATGGTGTCTCACATCTTTCTCTTGACAATACCCCATAGAAAATCTATGGGGTTAAGGTCAGCGAGTTTGCTGATACTGCACTGATACTGTTGTTTTTAAACCAGGAATTGCTACTTTTAGCAGTGTGGACAGGTGCTACGCCCTGCTGGAAAATGAAATTTCCATCTCCAAAAAGTTTGACAGAGGGAAGCATGAAGTGCTCTAAAATTTGGTAGACGGCTGTACTGACTTTGGTCTTGATAAAACACAGTGGACCTACACCAGCAGATGACATGGCTCCCCAAACCATCACTGATTGTGGAAACTTCACACTAGACCTCAAGCAGCTTGGATTGTTTGTCTCTCCACTCTTCCTCCAGACTCTGGGACCTTGATTTCTAAATGAAATGCAAAATTTACTTTCATCTGAAAACAACACCTTGGATGATTTGCGACTGCTAGACAGCCTGAATACATGTGGGGATTCCCTAACAAACAGGCAATTCCCACATGTATTCAGGCTGTCTAATAGCCGCAAATCATGCAGCTGCGGCGACAGAAACTAAATCTCCCAGCACTTCCAAATACTCGGAGACCACCTTAGCGTGCTCAGGAAGGCCTGAGCAACGAGCATACTCGCTCATCACTGGTTATCATGGATAGAAAATGTACCCGCTGTAGTCTATGGGATTGATCACATGTCCGTATAGACACGTCTGTTTTTGATCCAAGCCATGGATCAAAATCACCCATACAAGTCTGAGTCCATGAAAATCACAGACAGCTCACAAATAACATTAGTATGCAATCCATGTGCGACTATACATCTCCCATCTATAGTCATGATACCTGGTGCCCATCATCCTGCACCTTCCGTTTCCCTCTGTAGATTCGACATTCTGTTCTCCTCTTCTCAAAAAATGACTTGCAGATGCTCGGGGGAGCGTTTTGGAAAGTCTGAACCATGTCTATCCTGCCTTACTATTGGTATGTCATGGTCAAACGCTGATAATGACAATACTGTATTTGTCTCACAGCAGAGAATAAGCAGGGGGAATGGCTCAGACTTTCAACAACGATTTTGATGCCTCTGCAGTGGTCATTTGGGAAAAAAAAAAGTTCACAAGGTACCGGATCGACGGGGGTGAGTGCAGAACGGAGGGCATCAGGTATGATGACTATACCTGGGAAATGTATAGTCACGTTTAGGTTCAGAGGTCAAGGGTCACTGTAAAGGCTCATGCACACGTCCATCAAATTGGTTCGAGAATGGACCGCAATGCATGGACTGGCCGCCTGTCTCCTGACCCAAGCATCACAGCCTGATAGACATACTGTGTAAGAAACTGTGACGCTCGGATCAGGAGAGCCATGGCCAGTCATGCTTGGACTGATTTGCACGGGCGTCTGCATGAGCATCAACCCACAGATGGTTGGAGAATTTAGCATCACAACTGCTTCTAAAGTATGCAAAACTAAAACCAACTGGAAATCTTCTAATAAAAGAATAAATGAGAAAAGTGCAGCAAAAATACCGCCAACCGAGGATTAAACTAGAGAAAAAAATGCAGCCTTCTCATCTGCCGTTCCAGTGTTCAGCGAGTATCCAGTTTCATGGTGTGCCGCGTAACGTTTGATGGATTGTTACTTTATCTTTATAACATGTCTATTACAGGACTCTGTTCCCTCCACACTGATTCTCTATCCAGGATGATAATTGTGTCTCTGCGTGGGACTTCAGTACAGAGGACGACGCAGGATACAATATATATTATTTAGGAAACAATTTAAGTCCTTGCCACATAAAGAACAATAATTACAGTGAAAGTTAGTAACTAGAATTTCTCCTCCAGCTACTAATTATCAGACCAGTGACAAGAAGACGACAATATCCACCAGTGGCCGACAGGCACTATTATCTAGACCAGAGCTGATCGTGTCATAGGCAAGGTCTTCGAATCCAATCACAGGTCGTGTTTCATGAATGTGTACAACTGGTTTTATTCGTCATTCTTATGTGACGACCTCCATATTATATTTTAGCCAAAATATCCTAATGTAAGAGTAACTCATGGCACCAAAACAGCACAGTGGATAACAGTTCGGGATTTATTTATTTTTTTATATTTCTTGTTTGCATATTCAGAGATGTCACAGTAAGGACGGATACAGACGAGCGTATATAAAATAGTCCATTTTTCATTTGTAAAGAAAGCTGTTTTTTTTCTCAGTAGGGTTTTTTTTTTTTTAAACCAGTATCTTCTTTTTACATCCCGTGGTTTATTTTATGAACATTTAAAAAATATAAAATATATTATATATACAGCTCTGGCAAAAATTAAGAGACCACTGCACAGTTTTATAAAAATCAGCTTCTCTACATGTCTGACAGCCATTTCCATTCCAGTGTCAGTTGAATGACAACCAAAGTACACCTCATTCTACTTAATGTGATTCTGATTAGGTGATCACCTGAATCAAATCTTATTTAATGAAGGAAAGTATAAAAACCACTGCTGTGGTGTTCACAATCCTCTTGCAATAGGACAAGCTGGATGGCAAAACAAGAACTAGTAATATCCCAAAAGTAATAGGAATGAAAAAATAGCTTTTAACCATGCTAAAGGCATTGAACAGAAAAGTCTTGATTGAGGAAAAGAAGGGCTCAATTCTGGATTTACTAGCAGAGTGATACAGTGAGCGTCATGTTGCCTCCATCCTTAAAATTTCTAAGTCCATTACAACAAGGTCAAGCAGCAGACATTGGGGACAAAAAAGCTACAGACAGGCAGAAGGCGAAAACGACTCTCCACTGACCGGGATGACCGTCGTCTTATTCGAATGTCACTCAGCAACCGCAGGATGACGTCAAGTGACCTACAAAATGAATGGCAAATAGTAGCTGGGCTGAAGTGCAAGGCAAGAACAGTTCATAACAGGCGCCTGGAGGCAGGGCTCAAGTCAATGAGAAGCAAAGGAGAGCCAGGCTGAAGTTTGCCAAAGACCATAAGGATTGGACCATAGAGGACTGGAGTAAGATAATCTTCTCTGATGAGTCTAATTTTCAGCTTTGCCCAACACCTGGTCTTCTAATGGCAATGTTCCCCAACTCTGAGGACTGGTTTTTCCAGCAGGACAATGCGCCATGCCACACAGCTAGGTCAATCAATGTGTGGATGAAGGACCAGGACATCAAATCCCTGTCATGGCCAGCCCAATCTCCAGACCTGAACCCCATTGAAAACCTCTGGAATGTAATCAAGAGGAAGATGGATAGTCACAAGCCATCAAAGAACTGCTTACATTTTTGTACCAGGAGTGAGATAAGGTCACCCAAAAGCAGTGTGAAAGACTGGTGGAAAGCATGCCAAGACGCATGAAAGCTGTGATTAAAAATCATGGTTATTCCACAAAATATTGATTTCTGAACTCTCCCTGAGTTAAAACATTAGTATTGTTGTTTCTAAATGATTATGAACTTGTTTTCTTAGCATTCTTTGAGGTCTGTAAGCACTGCATTTTTGTGTTATTTTGACCATTTCTCATTTTCTGAAAATACAAAATTTATTTCTTGTAAATTCGGAGACATGTTGTCAGTAGTTTATAGAACAAAAGAGCAATTTACATTTTACTCAAAAATAAACCTATAAAGTTTTGCAGTGGTCTTTTAATTTTTGCCAGAGATGGATTTATCAAATAAAGTTTCCTATAATTGTTATTAAAACAGAAACTATACCGATATTGTCCATAGGGAAATCATTTTTTTATGCACCCATTGAATTGAAAGGGAATCTGTCAGCAGATTTTTGCTATGTATATGAGAACAGCACAATGTAGTGGCAGAGACCCTGTTTCCAGGAATGTGTCAATTACTGGGCTGCTTGTTGTAGTCTCAAAATCAGCAAGAAATTATCACAAAGAGGACTAGGTATCTGGTGCTATGTAGCCCTCTTGCTCTGTGTAACCCCACACCCACCACTGATTGTCAGCTGTCTGCCTATGGTACAGTGCACACAGAAAGCAGTCAATCAGTGATGCAGTCGGGCTTATACAAAGCTCAGCATACAGAGAACTGGTAGATCTGCTGCAGAGAAAACTGTGATTTTAACAAAACTACAGCAGTAAGTGACATATCACTGGAATCAGGGTCTATTCCCCTAAACGATGCTGCTCTCAGATTACATAACAAAAACCTGGTGATTGATTTCCTTTAAGGAGGTGTCTGATGCAAGAAAATGCATCAAAGTAGTGGATGATACGTGTCAACAGTTGTGTGTACTCCTCCTATGCAAGCTTAACTAATGATGCACAGGAGTGCTCAATATATGATGGATAGTTTTGTACCTGTGTTTAGGGCCTGTAAGGATGGGTCCAGAGAGCATACGAAAAATTGTTCATTTTTCATCTAAATAAATAAAAGGATAATTTTTCATCCGAATTGTCATCCATTTACCATTGATTCGTCGCCTGAATGGCTTCAGTTTTATACAATAATTTAACATAAAATTAACCCCTCTCTGCCATCAGACGTACTATTCCGTCCATGTGACCCTGGACCTAATTCCCATGGACGGAATAGTACGTCATGGGCGATCAGCTGCGCTCCCGGGGGGAGCGTAGCTGATCGCGGCCGGGTGTCAGCTGTATATCACAGCTGACACCCAGCACTATGTGTCAGGAGCGGTCACGGACCGCTCCCAGCTCATTAACCCCTGGCACACCGCGATCAAACATGATCGCGGTGTACCCGGGGCACAGGGGAGGATCGCGCAGGGTGGGGGCTCCCTGCGCGCTCCCCTGTGACCCTCAGAGCAGCCGATGTGTCGCGCTGTTCCGAGGGTCCGTCCTCCCTCCAGGTCCCCGGATCCAGTATGGCGCCGGGGTCCTGCAGGGAGGCGGCTTCCTCAGTGCCTGCTGAGAGCAGGCACTGAGGAAGCCTGCAGCGATGCCAGAGCGATCGCTGGTGTGACAGAGTGCTGTGCACACTGTCACACCAGCGATCTGATAAAATACAGTGATGTCCCACCTGGGACAAAGTAAAAAAGTAAAAAAAATAAAAATAAAAAGTGGTAAAAAAAATCATAAAAAAAAAATATTCCCAATAAATTCATTTCTTCCTGTAAATAAAAAAAACAAAACAATAAAAGTACACATATTTGGTATCGCCGTGTCCATAACGACCCCCCCTATAAAACTGTCCCACTAGTTAACCCCTTTAGTGAACCCCTTAAAAAAAAAAAAAAAACTAAGCAAAAATCAATGCTTTATCATCATACCGCCGAACAAAAAGTAGAATAACACGCGATCAAAAAGACCGATATAAATAAACATGGTACCGCTGAAAACGTCATCTTGTTCCGCAAAAAACGAGTCATCATACAGCATCATCAGCGAAAAAATAAAAAAGTTATAGCTCGCAGAATAAAGCGATGCAAAAATAATGATTTTTTATATAAAATTGTTTTTATTTTATAAAAGCGCCAAAACATAAAAAAATGATATAAATGAGGTATCGCCATAATCGTACTGACCCGAAGAATAAAACTGCTTTATCAATTTTACCACATGCGGAACGGTATAAACGCCTCCCCCAAAAGAAATTCATGAATTGTTGATTTTTGTTCATTCTAACCTCCCAAAAATCAAAATAAAAAGTGATCAAAAATGTCACGTGCTCAAAAATGGTACCAATAAAAATGTCACCTCGTCCCGCAAAAAATAAGACCTCACATGACTCTGTGGGCCAAAATATGCAAAAATTATAGCTCTCAAAATGTGGTGATGCAAAAAACTACTTTTTGCAATAAAAAGCATCTTTTAGCGTGACAGCTGCCAATCACAAAAACCCGCCATAAATAGTAAATCAAACCCCCCTTTATCACCCCTTAGTTAGGGAAAAATAATAAAATTAAAAAAATGTATTTATTTTCATTTTCCCATTAGGGTTAGGGTTGCGGCTAAAGTTAGGGTTAGAGTTGGTGCTAACGTTAGGATTAGGGTTGGGATTAGGGTTAGGGGTGTGTTAGGGTTAGGTTTGTGGTTAGGGTTGGGACTAGGGTTAGGGGTGTGTTGGGGTTAGGGTTGGAGTTAGAATTGGGGGGTTTCTGCTGTTTAGGCACATCAGGGGCTCTCCATATGTGACATGGCGTCTGATCTCAATTCCAGCCAATTCTGCGTTGAAAAAGTCAAACGGTGCTCCTTCACTTCTGAGCTCTGCCATGCGCCCAAACAGTAGTTTACCCCCGCATATGGGGTATCAGCGTACTCTGGACCACAAGAGTTATTGTGCAATTTGTCCTATTTCTTCTGTTACCCTTGGGAAAATAAAAAACTGGGGGCGACAAAATCATTTTTGTAAAAAAAAAATGATTTTTTTGTTTTTACGGCTGTATGTTATAAATTTGCTGTGAAGCACTTGGGGCTTCATAGCGCTCATCACACTTCTAGATAAGTTCCTTGTGGGGTCTATTTTCCAAAATGGGGTCACTTGTGGGGGGTTTCCACTGTTTAGGCGCATCAGGGGCTCTCCAAATGCGACATGACGCCCCCAGACCATTCCATCAAAGTCTGCAATCCAAAATGTCACTACTTCCCTTCCGAGCCCAGACGTGCACCCATACAGTCGTTTTCTCACACATGTTGGGTATCAGCGTACTCAGGACAAATTGGACAACAACTTTTGGGGTCCAATTTCTCCTGTTACCCTTGTGAAAATAAAATATTGGGGGACGAAAAAATCATTTTTGTACAAAAAAAAGATTTTTTATTTTTACAGCTGTACGTTATAAACTTCTATGAAGCACTTCGGGGTTCAAAGTGCTCAACATACTTCTAGATAAGTTCCTTGTGGGTCTATTTTCCAAAATGGGGTCACTTGTGTGGGGTTTCCACTGTTTAGGCGCATCAGGGGCTCTCCAAATGCGACATGACGCCCCTAGACCATTCCATCAAAGTCTGCAATCCAAAACGTCACTACTTCCCTTCCGAGCCCAGACGTGCACCCATACAGTAGTTTTCTCCCACATATTGGGTGTCAGCGTACTCAGGACAAATTGGACAACAAATTTTGGGGTCCAATTTCTCCTGTTACCCTTGTGAAAATAAAATATTGGGGGCGAAAAAAATCATTTTTGTAAAAAAAAAAAGGATTTTTTATTTTTTACGGCTGTACGTTATAAACTTCTGGGAAGCACTTCGGGGTTCAAAGTGCTCACCACACATCTAGATAAGTTCCTTGTGGGGTCTATTTTCCAAAATGGGGTCACTTGTGGGGGGTTTGCACTGTTTAGGCACATCAGGGGCTCTCCAAATGCGACATGACGCCCCCAGACCATTCCATCAAAGTCTGCAATCCAAAACGTCACTACTTCCCTTCCGAGCCCCGACGTGCGCCCATACAGTAGTTTACTCCCACATATTGGGTATCAGCGTACTCAGGACAAATTGGTCAACAATTTTTGGGGTCCAATTTCTCCTGTTACCCTTGTGAAAATAAAATATTGGGGGCGAAAAAAATCATTTTTGTAAAAAAAAAAAAAGATTTTTTATTTTACGGCTGTACGTTATAAACTTCTGTGAAGCACTTTGGGGTTCAAAGTGCTCACCACACATCTAGATAAGTTCCTTGAGGGGTCTAGTTTCCAAAATGGTGTCATTTGTGGGGGGTTTCCACTGTTTAGGCAGATCAGGAGCTCTCCAAACACGACATGGCATCCAGCCAATTCTGCGTTGAAAAAGTCAAACGGCGCTCCTTCCCTTCCAAACTCTGCCATGCACCCAAACAGTGGTTTACCCCCACATATGGGGTATCAGCGTACTCAGGACAAATTGCACAATAACTTTTGGAGTCTTGTTACCCTTGGGAAAATAAAAATTAGGTGAAAAGATCAATTTTGTGGAAAAAATATGATTTTTTAATTTTACGGCTCTACGTTATAAACTTGTGTGAAGCACTTGGGGGTTAAAATTGCTCACCAAAGATCTAGATAAGTTCTTTAGGGGGTCTAGTTTCCCAAATGGGGTCACTTGTGGGGGGTTTCCACTGTTTAGGCACATCAGGGACTCTCCAAATGCGACATGACGCCCCAGACCATTCCATCAAAGTCTGCAATCCAAAATGTCACTACTTCCCTTCCGAGCCCAATCTCAATTCCAGCCAATTTTGGTTGGAAAAAGTCAAATGGTGCTCCTTCCATTCCGAGCTCTGCCATGCGCCCAAACAGTGGTTCCCCCCACATATGGGGTATCAGCGTACTCAGGACAAATTGGACAACAACTTTTGAGGTCCAATTCCTCCTGTTTCCTATGGGAAAATAAAAAATTAGTGACTAAGAGATAATTTTTGTGGGAAAAAAAATAGGATTTTTTATTTTCATGCCCGGGCATTATAAACTTGTGTGAAGCACTTGGGGGTTCAAAGTGCTCACCAAAGAACTAGATAAGTTCCTTAGGGGGTCTAGCTTCCAAAATTGGGTCACTTGTGGGGGGTTTCCACTGTTTAGGCTCATCTGGGGCACTACAAACGGAACATGACCCACATCAATGTTTGCATTCCAAAACGTTACTGCTTCCTTTCCAAGCCCTGCCGTGCGCCCAAACAGTTTCCCCCCCCCCACATATGGGGTATCAGCGTACTCAGGACAAATTGGACAACAACTTTTGGGGTCCAATTTCCTGGGAAAAATCAAAAATTTGGGACTAAAAAATCATTTTTGTGGAAAATTGTTTTGTTTTTTTTCACACCCAGGCATTATAAACTTTTGTGAAACACTTTGGGGTTCAAAGTGCTCACAACAGATCTAGATAAGTTCCTTAGGGGGTCTAGTTTCCAAAATGATGTCACTTGTGGGGGGTTTCCACTGTTTAGGCACATCAGGGGCTCTCCAAACACGACATGGCGTCCAATCTCAACTCCAGCCAATTTTAGTTTGAAAAAGTCAAACGGCGCTCCTTCCCTTACGAGCTCTGCCGTGTGCCCAAACAGTGGTTTTCCCCCACATATAGGTATTGGCGTACTCAGGAGAAATTGCACAACAACTTTATCTGCCCATTTTCTCCTTTTACCCTTGTCAAAATAAAAAAAGTTTGTAAAAGATCATTTTTGTGGCTAAAAAGTTAAATATTAATTTTTTCCTTCCACGTTGCTTCAGCTCCTGTGAAGCACCTGAAGGGTTATTAAACTTCTTGAATGTGGTTTTGAGTACCTTGAGGGGTGCAGTTTTTAGAATGGTGTCACTTTTTGGTATTTTCTGCTATATAGACCCGTCAAAGTGACTTCAAATGTGAGGTGGTCCCTAAAAAAATGGCTTTGTAAATTTTGTTGTAAAAATGAGAAATCACTGGTCAATTTTAACCCTTATAATTTCCTAACAAAAAAAAATGTTGGTTCCAAAATTCTGCTCATGTAAAATAGACATGTGGGAAATGTTATTTCTTAACTATTTTGTGTGACATATTTCTCTGTTTTAAGGGAAAAAAAATTCAAAGTTTGAAAATTGCAAAATTTTCAAAATTTTCGCCATATTTGTGTTTTTTTCAAAAATAAACGCAAGTTATATCGAAGAAATTATACTTCTAACGTGAAGTACAATATGTCACGAGAAAATAATCTCAGAATCGTGAAGATCCGTTGAAGCGTTCCAGAGTTATAACCTCATAAAGAGACAGTGGTCAGAATTGTAAAAATTGGCCCGGTCATTAAAGTACAAACCACCCTTGGGGGTGAAGGGGTTAAAGGCTCAATACAGTTTCTGCAATGGGTCTGTAAAAACAGATGCCACCTGGAAGGTATCTACATGACATCCGTTTTTTTAATTTTTCTGTAAGCTACATTGACTTGCTTTAGTCCGTGTGCTGTACCTATGAAACCCTTTTTTGCATGTGTACAGCACATGGGCATGTGTGCTCGTCTGAATGAAACATAATGCTGACTGGTTTTTAATGATCATAATGAGCCAATCAATGCCTCAAAGACAAGTTAGTAATGTAATAAGTGAGTTTAAATGATACAATTACAGGTAAAGTATTAAAACTCGTAATAAAATAACAAATTACTTAGTTTAGCAGAGAAGAAAGAAGGAGGTGGTCGCAGGGATCTTTTAGAAGGTGTCATTTAATGCATTGATTCCTTCAATAATTAATTGTGTTTTTCTGTTCCAATACGATGGATTTTACACTTGAAACTTGATGAGATGAACATTGGATTTCACCTTCCCTTGGGATGTGCCGATACTAGTACCGGCTGAACCATCAGTTTGTCCGCACAGATATACCATTTAGGTTAGTAATCTTTTGCTCCTGCTTCCATTACTAGATGATACTTTGCAAAGATTCATGCCAATGAGAGCATGATATGGTCATAACTAGTGTTGAGCATTCCGATACCGCAAGTATCGGGTATCGGCCGATATTCGCCGTATCAGAATTCCGATACTTAGTTCCGATACTTTTCCTATATCGTATACCGGAATCGGAAGTTCCCATAATTCTTTGAGAGGCAGTGTGATTTTATTCAGCCAATGAGGATTCCTAAGAAGTGTGGGCACATCCTGTAATGCTGCGGTCATGTTAACTAATGGCATGGCTGTATTGGCTGCTGAAATGATGTCAGAATGCACTATAAAAGGCGCCGCCGCCATTTTAGCTTCACTGTGCTGTGAATTCAGTTAGGGACAGAACGCTGCTCTGCTGACTCTGAGGGACAGTTACAGATAGTGTTTTTGTGAATTGTTCTGTAGGCAGGCTATTTGAGAAACCGCTTTGTAAATCATCCTTTTTCCTTGCAGTGTTGTTTTCACAGCTCTGTGCAAGGTGTGTGTGTTAGTGCAGGTGACGCTGCAGTTTGCTCTGCATCCAACGCTGTTTGTAGTCATCTGCACGTGTCACTCACTGACTCTTTTTTTTTTTATTTTGTGGAATTGGTGCTGCTCCATTCAATTGAAATTAACAGTGATCTATAAGTGTGACGCGCTTCCATCCGTATACAATACATTGGTTGCAAACACTATAGAAGTACACAAAGGAGCCTTTCACAGCTAGTGAACAGTTGTGTGCAGTGTTCACTGTAGTCTGTGAGGTTTTCATTTTTTGAGTGCAGATCACGCTACAGTTAGTTCTTCAACCACTTGCTGGTTGTAGTCTGCTGAGCGTGTGTCACTGCCTCATCTTGACATTTTTCTCTAATTGGTGCTGCTCCATTCTATTTCAAAAAACTCAAATCTATTAGTGTGATGCGCTTCCATCCGTATACAATACATTGGTTGCAAACACTATAGAAGTACACAAAGGGGCCTTTCACAGCTAGTGAACAGTTGTCTGCAGTGTTCACTGTAGTCTGTGAGGTTTTCATTTTTTGAGTGCAGATCACGCTCCAGTTAGTTCTTCAACCACTGCTGGTTGTGGTCTGCTGAGCGTGTGTCACTGCCTCATCCTTACATTTTTCTCTAATTGGTGCTGCTCCATTCTATTTCAAAAAACTCAAATCTATTAGTGTGACACGCTTCCATCCGTATACAATACATTGGTTGCAAACACTATAGAAGTACACAAAGGGGCCTTTCACAGCTAGTGAACAGTTGTCTGCAGTGTTCACTGTAGTCTGTGAGGTTTTCATTTTTTGAGTGCAGATCACGCTCCAGTTAGTTCTTCAACCACTGCTGGTTGTAGTCTGCTGAGCGTGTGTCACTGCCTCATCCTTGACATTTTTCTCTAATTGGTGCTGCTCCATTCTATTTCAAAAAACTCAAATCTATTAGTGTGACGCGCTTCCATCCGTATACAATACATTGGTTGCAAACACTATAGAAGTACACAAAGGGGCCTTTCACAGCTAGTGAACAGTTGTCTGCAGTGTTCACTGTAGTCTGTGAGGTTTTCATTTTTTGAGTGCAGATCACGCTCCAGTTAGTTCTTCAACCACTGCTGGTTGTAGTCTGCTGAGCGTGTGTCACTGCCTCATCCTTGACATTTTTCTCTAATTGGTGCTGCTCCATTCTATTTCAAAAAACTCAAATCTATTAGTGTGACGCGCTTCCATCCGTATACAATACATTGGTTGCAAACACTATAGAAGTACACAAAGGGGCCTTTCACAGCTAGTGAACAGTTGTCTGCAGTGTTCACTGCAGTCTGTGAGGTATTACCCAATTGAGGCTATAACGTTCTACATTGTTTTCAATCACTGCAGATGTAGTAGGCAGGGTTAAGGCACGTGTCGTGACATTTTCTCAATGGAGTGGCTCCATTCTATTTAAAAAATCTCAAATCTATTAGTGTGACGCGCTTCCATCCGTATACAATACATTGGTTGCAAACACTATAGAAGTACACAAAGGGCCTTTCACAGCTAGTGAACAGTTGTCTGCAGTGTTCACTGCAGTCTCTGAGGAATAACCACACTTAGGCCTTATAACTTTTCTGACTTTCTTTATCAATCTACCAAGATGAAGAAGGCAGGGAGTAAGGCACGTGGTCGTGGCCGTGGAGTTTCAGCAGGGAGAGGACGTGGGGATTCTGTGGCTGCTGCCACCCCCAGTGACACAGCATCCACCAGTTTTCCCCGTGAGCGTTCCTTTATGCGCACTTTTGTAGGAGCTCGGCGTACCCCCCTGCTGCGGGAAGAACAAATTGAAGCCGTTGTTGGTTGGATGGCAGCCAATGCATCGACTTCAATTGCTTCCACCTCCTCTCAGGACCATAGCACTGTTGAACAACCATCTGTCTCTTCACCGCCTGCCAAATTGCCCAGGCAGTCAGAGAGCTCTGTACAGGAGCCAGCTGAGTCTCTGCTTCTGTTCTCAGAATCTGTTGGCTTGCAAACAGGGGCCCAGCCAAGCAGCATTCTGAAATGTGAAGAAGAGGGAGTATGCAGTGATGCGCAACAGCTGTGTCTCTCTGAATCTGAAGAGGCGGGTGAGCCAGTGCCGATGGTCAGCACACCGCAGAACGCATCTGATGATGATGAGACTCAGGTGCCAGTTTCTGTTGAGCATGGTGCTGGCCAGACCACCCAACAGCAGCAGGTGTTGGAAGAGGGTAGTGGAGATGATGAGGTCCAAGACCCAACATGGCGTGAGGAACAGGAAGGTGGTGGGAGCAGCTCTGAGGAAGAGATTGCCCCAACGGTCCAAACAGGAGGGAGAGGTAGGCTGCAGACTCGGTTGCCTGTAGCCTCCAGTTTGGCACCCGTTCGGAGCAGTTCTCTTCCAAAAGCCAAAACGGGCGCTCCCAGGACTTGCACTGCGTGGTCCTTTTTTGACACACTTGCAGATGATATTTGCTATGTCAAATGCAAGCTGTGTAATCAAAAAGTAAAAAGAGGTAAAAGTGTCAGTAACCTCAATACCACAAATATGTGGAAACATGTGCGGACAAAGCACGTGGTTGAGTTACAAAGACACACTGGAGATGTAGGCCAACCTACCGCAGCACCTACATCTTCAGCTCGTGTTGGAGCCTCTTCCTCCAGCTCACACACAGCTGGTTCGGCTTCCTCACAGGATCGCCATGGAAGAACCTCTGTCACTGTTGTCCAGAGACCCAGTGTTATTCCACCCACAGCTGCAAGTTCCCTGTCATCCTCACACTCCCAGGCCACAAAACAGCCATCGGTAGCACAGGCATGGGATAAAAGACCGCCATACTCGGCAAACCATCCACGAGCACAGGCTCTGAATGCTGGCATTGCAAAACTCCTGTCCCTTGAAATGCTGTCATTCAGGCTGGTGGAGACTGACAGTTTCAGGAACTTAATGGCATTGGCAGTCCCACAATACAATGTGCCCAGCCGATTTTATTTCAGCAGGCAAGCCGTCCCTGGTCTGCAAAAGCATGTTGAGGGAGAAATTAAACATGCGCTACTAAACGCCGTCAGTAGCAAGGTCCACCTGACCACCGATGCGTGGACCAGTACCCATGGCCAGGGACGATACCTTTCCCTCACTGCCCATTGGGTCAATGTTGTGGAGGCGGGTGCAGATCTTGCGAGTGGCGCTGTACGTGTTCTGCCAACTCCAAGGATTGCAGGAATCCAGTCTGTACACATTGACTCCTCCTCCTACTCCAGTTCCTCAGAATCATCGCTGCAGGAGCTGTCACGGTCTACCTCCACATGGACCCGTGAACGCTTACCTGTTGCGACCGATATGAGCACAGCCGTGGCCAAACGTCAACAGGCCGTCCTGAAATTAATTTCCATGGGGAATCAAAGCCACACAGCGCAGGAGCTCTGGAATGCCATCAAGCAGGAGAGCGACGTGTGGTTTTTGCCAGCGAATCTCCAGCCAGGCTTGGTAGTGTGTGACAATGGCCGAAATCTGGTGGCAGCTCTGGGCCTTGGCAACCTCACTCACATACCATGTCTGGCACATGTGCTCAACTTGGTCGTGCAGAGTTTTTTGAGGGACTATCCGGATCTTGATGCACTGCTGCACAAGGTCCGCCTAGAGTGCGCTCACTTGCGACGTTCCAGCATGGCCAGATCGCGCATTGCAGCTCCGCAACGCAGATTTCGCCTTCCTGAACATCGCATCATATGTGACGTACCCACCAGGTGGAATTCCACGTTACATATGTTGGAGCGGTTGTGTGAGCAGCAGCCAGCAGTAATGGAGTATCAGCTGCATCAGGCGCAATCAACTCGCAATTTGCGCCATTCACACTTCACCACTACTGAGTGGGCCTCTATGAAGGACATCTGCCACGTTTTGCGTGCGTTTGATGAGTCAACGCGGATGGCGAGTGCAGATGATGCACTAGTCAGCCTGACTGTCCCCCTTATCTGCCTGCTTCAAAAAACACTGCAAGCACTAAGGGATGAGGTTTTGGAAGAGGTGGAGGATGAGGAGTCACAAATTCCATCACCTTCTGGACTGTCAGCGCAACGTGGTTCCTCACAAAGGGCTGGGCAGGGCTCACTTTGTGAGGAGGATGAGGAGGAGTCAATGGAGGAGGAAGACATCGCTCCAGAGGGAGGTACACAACGCTCTAGTCAGTATGTAGAGCGAGGGTGGGGTGATGCAGAGCAGGCAGAGATGACGCCTCTTGCAGGGGACAGCATTTCTTGGCCAGTTGGGAGTCTGCAGCACATGGTTGATTTCATGCTGCAGTGCCTGAGAAACGACCGCCGCATCGCCCACATTCTCACCACGTCTGATTATTGGGTGTACACCCTCCTAGACCCTCGCTACCGGGACAACTTACAAAGCCTCATCACACCGTTGAACCGGGAGCGTAAAATGCGGGAGTACCAAGACACACTGGTGCAATCCATAATGTTCTCCATTCCACCGAGAGCACTGCTGCTGCTACTGCTTTACAAAGCAGCTCTGTGCGTCGAGGCAGTGGAGACAGCTCTGCAACAAGAGGGAGCAGAAGCAGCGCCTCTGCACAGGGCAAGATCAGTATGTTCCAAATGTGGCGAAGTTTTGTGGCAGCGCCACAAATGTCTACACCATCCGAGACGGCTCCAGTCAGCAGGAGGCAATGTTTCCGTAAGATGGTGACAGACTACATGTCTTTCCCTCTCAGTGTACTCCCAGATGACTCTTCCCCATTTAAGTTTGGGTCTCTAAGCTGGATACATGGCCAGAGCTTAGCCAGTATGCATTGGAGGTGCTGGCTTGCCCTGCTGCCAGTGTATTATCGGAGCGCGTCTTTAGTGTGCAGGTGGTGTACTAACAGACCGTCGCATGCGACTATTCTCCGATAATGAAGACCGGCTTACTTTTCTGAAAATGAACAAGGCATGGATCTCGCCTGAATTTGCCTGTCCGGTTTCCGATTAAATAACTGGTTGGCAACGTTATCCATGTCTCCTGTTATGTTCATCTTTCTACCACCTGAACTCTACTCCCTGGGCTACAACACTGCTAGTTGCTGCTCAGAAGTGTCGTGTCCACAGACCAATACACAAGCTATAGTGTTAGTGGGGTTCAGTAACGCCAGCTGTTCCCCTGCTGTGTGTCCGGCAAGAAGTCTCCTGTTCCCTACACATGCACAGAAAAACCCATGTCGAACATGCTCCAAATAGGGAAGAGCCGTCACCCTGATTGTTATGCTTAAAACAGGAAAGTTTGAAGTTTTCCAGGCCTAGAATGATAAAATTTTTATAAGAAATATGGACAAATAATAATTTGTCATCACAGCGCATATCTGCACATGTCTATTATAAATGGTAACAAAAACTAAAACATAGTGTTCACTTTTTGAAATTAATGCATAAAAGTACATTTCATACTTATCAATTAATGCTTTTTAATCCCTTCATGACCCAGCCTATTTTGACCTTAAAGACCTTGCCATTTTTTGCAATTCTGACCAGTGTCCCTTTATGAGGTAATAACTCAGGAACGCTTCAACGGATCCTAGCGATTCTGAGATTGTTTTTTCGTGACATATTGGGCTTCATGTTAGTGGTAAATTAAGGTCGATAATTTTTGCGTTTATTTGTGAAAAAAATGGAAATTTGGCGAAAATTCTGAAAATTTTGTAATTTTCAAATTTTTAATTTTTATTCTGTTAAAGAAGAGAGTTATGTGGCACAAAATAGTTAATAAATAACATTTCCCACATGTCTACTTTACATCAGCACAATTTTGGGAACAACATTTTTTTTTGTTAGGAAGTTATAAGGGTTAAAAGTTGACCAGCGATTTCTCATTTTTACATCAAAATTTACAAAACCATTTTTTTTAGGGACCACCTCACATTTGAAGTCACTTTGAGGGGTCTATATGGCAGAAAATACCCAAAAGTGACACCTTTATAAAAACTGCACCCCTCAAGCTACTCAAAACTACATTCAAGTAGATTATTAACCCTTCAGGTGCTTCACAGGAACTAAAGCAACGTGGAAGGAAAAAATGAACATTTTAATTTTTCCAACAAAAATTTTCTTTTAGCATCAATTTTTTCATTTTTACATGGGCATCAGGATAAAATGGATCCTAAAATTTGTTGGGCAATTTCTCCTGAGTACACAGATACCTCATATGTGGTCATAAACCACTGTATGGGCGCACGGCAGGGCTCAGAAGGGAAGGAGCGCCATTTGACTTTTTGAATAGAAAATATGCTGGAATATTTAGCGGTTGCCATGTCACATTTGGAGAGTCCCTGTGTGCCTAAACATTGGAGCTCCCCCACAAGTGACCCCATTTTGGAAACTAGACCCCCTAAGGAACTTATCTAGATGCATAGTGAGCACTTTGAACCCCCAGGTGCTTCACAAATTGATCCGTAAAAAAAAGAAAGTACTTTTTTTTCACAAAAATTTTCTTTTAGCCTCAGTTTTTTTCATTTTCACATGGGCAACAGTATAAATTGGATCCTAAAATTTGTTGGGCAATTTCTCCTGAGTACACAGATACCTCATATGTGGTCATAAACCACTGTTTGGGCGCACGGCAGGGCTCAGAAGGGAAGGAGCGCCATTTAACTTTTTGAATGGAAAATATGCTGGAATATTTAGCGGTTGCCATGTCGCATTTGGAGAGTGCCTGTGTGCCTAAACATTGGAGCTCCCCCACAAGTGACCCCATTTTGGAAACTAGACCCCCTAAGGAACTTATCCAGATGCATAGTGAGCACTTTGAACCCCAGGTGCTTCACAAATTGATCCGTAAAAAAAAGAAAGTACTTTTTTTTCACACAAATTTTCTTTTAGCCTCAGTTTTTTTCATTTTCACATGGGCAACAGTATAAATTGGATCCTAAAATTTGTTGGGCAATTTCTCCTGAGTACACAGATACCTCATATGTGGTCATAAACCACTGTTTGGGCGCACGGCAGGGCTCAGAAGGGAAGGAGCGCCATTTGACTTTTTGAATGGAAAATATGCTGGAATATTTAGCGGTTGCCATGTCGCATTTGGAGAGTCCCTGTGTGCCTAAACATTGGAGCTCCCACACAAGTGACCCCATTTTGGAAACTAGACCCCTAAGGAACTTATCTAGATGCATAGTGAGCACTTTGAACCCCAGGTGCTTCACAAATTGATCCGTAAAAAAAAGAAAGTACTTTTTTTTCACAAAAATTTTCTTTTAGCCTCAGTTTTTTTCATTTTCACATGGGCAACAGTATAAATTGGATCCTAAAATTTGTTGGGAAATTTCTCCTGAGTACACAGATACCTCATATGTGGTCATAAACCACTGTTTGGGCGCACGGCAGGGCTCAGAAGGGAAGGAGCGCCATTTAACTTTTTGAATGGAAAATATGCTGGAATATTTAGCGTTGCCATGTCGCATTTGGAGAGTCCCTGTGTGCCTAAACATTGGAGCTCCCCCACAAGTGACCCCATTTTGGAAACTAGACCCCTAAGGAACTTATCCAGATGCATAGTGAGCACTTTGAACCCCCAGGTGCTTCACAAATTGATCCGTAAAAAAAAGAAAGTACTTTTTTTTCACACAAATTTTCTTTTAGCCTCAGTTTTTTTCATTTTCACATGGGCAACAGTATAAATTGGATCCTAAAATTTGTTGGGCAATTTCTCCTGAGTACACAGATACCTCATATGTGGTCATAAACCACTGTTTGGGCGCACGGCAGGGCTCAGAAGGGAAGGAGCGCCATTTGACTTTTTGAATGGAAAATATGCTGGAATATTTAGCGGTTGCCATGTCGCATTTGGAGAGTCCCTGTGTGCCTAAACATTGGAGCTCCCCCACAAGTGACCCCATTTTGGAAACTAGACCCCCTAAGGAACTTATCTAGATGCATAGTGAGCACTTTGAACCTCCAGGTGCTTCACAAATTGATCCGTAAAAAAACGAAAGTACTTTTTTTTCACAAAAATTTTCTTTTAGCCTTAGTGTTTTTCATTTTCACATGGGCAACAGTATAAATTGGATCCTAAATTTTGTTGGGCAATTTCTCCTGAGTACATAGATACCTCATACGTGGTCATAAACCACTGTTTGGGCGCACGGCAGGGCTCAGAAGGGAAGGAGCGCCATTTGACTTTTTGAATGGAAAACATGCTGGAATATTTAGCGATTGCCATGTCGCATTTGGAGAGTCCCTGTGTGCCTAAACATTGGAGCTCCCCCACAAGTGACCCATTTTGGAAACTAGACGCCCTAAGGAACTTATCTAGATGCATAGTGAGAACTTTGAACCCCAGGTGCTTCACAGAAGTTTATAACGCAGAGCCATGAAAATAAAAAATCATTTTTTTTCTCAAAAAAGATTTTTTTAGCCCACTATTTTTTATTTTCACAATGGTTACAGGAGAAATTGGACCCCAAAAGTTGTTGTCCAGTTTGTCCTGAGTACGCTAGTACCCCATATGTGGGGGGAACCACTGTTTGGGCACACGTCAGGGCTCGGAAGGGATGTGGTGACGCTTTGAAATGCCGACTTGATGGAATGGTCTGTGGGCATCTTGTTACGTTTGCAGAGCCCCTGATGTGCCTAAACAGTAGAAACTCCCCACAAGTGACCCCATTTTGGAAACTAGACCCGGCAAAGAACTTATCTAGATGTGTGGTGAGCACTTTGAACCCCAAGGGCTACACAGAAGTTTATAACGCCCGGGCATGAAAATAAAAAAAATCATATTTTTTCCACAATCAGGATCTTTTAGTCCCCAATTTTTTTATTTTCCCAAGGGTAACATGAAAAATTAGACCCCAAAAGTTGTTTTCCAATTTGTCCTGAGTATGCTGATATCCCATATGTGGGAGAAAACTACTGTATGGGCACACGTCGGGGCTCGGATGGGAAGTAGTGACGTTTTGAAATGCCCACTTGATGGAATGGTCTTCGGGCGTCATCTTACGTTTGCAGAGTCCCTGATGTGCCTAAACAGTAGAAACTCCCCACAAGTGACCCCATTTTGGAAACTAGATCCCCCAAGGAACTCCTATAGATGTGTTATAACACTTTGAATCTCCAAGTCTTCACAGAATTACGCAGAGCCGTGAATATAATCATTTTTTCCAACAAAAATAATTTATCCCAATTTTTTTTCCCAATTAACAGAAAATTTAGAACCCCAAGTTGTTGTGCAATTTTCCCGAGTACGCTGAACCTCATATGTGGGGTAACCACTGTTTGGCATACCGGGCTTGGAATAAAGGGGAACTGTTTGCTTTTGGAACGCAAATCTGGCAGGAATAATGGGCGCCATGTCCGTATGGAGACCCCTGATGTGCCAAAATATGGAAACCACTCATTCTAACTCCAACACTACCCCAACAACACCCCTAACCCAACCTCTAACCCTACACACACTAACCCTAAACAACCCTAATCATAACCCTAACCCCACACACACCTAACCCTAATCCCCAACTCTAACCATAACCTAACTACAAGCCCTAACCCTAATCCAACCTAACCTAATTCCAACCTAACTCAAATTCCAACCCAACCTAATTCAACCTAACCCAAAATGCTAACCCTAACCCTAGTTCTAACCTAAGCCGGTTCATATTGCGTTTACCACCCGTAAACCCACGTAGCTACCGCTAGGTACGGTTACATATCTGATCGTTATCTTACCCTAGCGCGATGATCAGCAGATAGCTTACCGCGGATCCGCAGCAAAATCAGTCGCGTATCAGCCAACATCCCCCGGGATAACAGCAAAATCAGCCGCGGATCAGCAGCAAATCAGCCCGCGGATCAGCAGCAAAATCCGCCGCGGATCAGCAGCGAAATCCTCCGCGGATCAGCAGCGAAATCCCGCGGATCGCAGCGAATCAGCAGCAAAATCAGTCCGCGATCAGCAGCAAATCCGCCGGATCCGCAGCGAATCCGCGCGATCCGCAGCGAAAATCAGTCGCGGATCCGCAGCGAAATCATAGCGGATCCGCAGCGAAATCAGTAGCGGATCCGCAGCGAAATCGCGCGGATCAGCAGCGAAATCTGCGTGGATCAGCAGCGAAATCCGCCGCGGATCAGCAGCGAAATCCGCCGCGGATCAGCAGCGAAATCCGCGTGATCAGCAGAAATCCGCCGCGGATCAGCAGCGAAATCGCCGCGGATCAGCAGCGAAATCCGCCGCGGATCAGCAGCGAAATCCGCCGCGGATCAGCAGCGAAATCCGCCGCGGATCAGCAGCGAAATCCGCCGCGGATCAGCAGCGAAATCCGCCGCGAATCAGCGCGGATCAGCGAAATCCGCCGCGAATCAGCAGCGAAATCCGCCGCGGATCCGCAGCGAATCAGCAGCAAAATCAGTCGCGGATCAGCAGCAAAATCCGCCGCGGATCAGCAGCGAAATCCGCCGCGGATCCGCAGCGAAATCAGTCGCGGATCCGCAGCGAAATCAGTAGCGGATCCGCAGCGAAATCAGGAGCGGATCCGCAGCAAATCCGCCAGCGGATCAGCAGCGAAATCCCGCCGCGGATCAGCAGCGAAATCCGCCGCGGATCAGCAGCGAAATCCGCCGCGGATCAGCAGCGAAATCCGCCGCGGATCAGCAGCGAATCCGCCGCGGATCAGCAGCGAAATCAGCCGCGGATCAGCAGCGATATCCGCCGCGGATCTCAGCGAAATCCGCCGCGGATCCGCAGCGAAATCCGCCGCGGATCAGCAGCGAAATCCGCCGCGGATCCGCAGCGAAATCCGCCGCGGATCAGCAGCGAAATCAGCCGCGGATCCGCAGCGGATCAGCAGCGAATCCGCCGCGGATCAGCAGCGAAATCCGCCGCGGATAAGCAGCGAAATCCGCCGCGGATCAGCAGCGAAATCAGCCGCGGATCAGCAGCGATATCCGCCGCGGATCCTCAGCGATATCCGCCGCGGATCCTCAGCGAAATCCGCCGCGGATCCGCAGCGAAATCCGCCACGGATCAGCAGCGAAATCAGCCGCGGATCCGCCGCGAAATCCGCCGCGGATCAGCCGCGATATCCGCCGCGGATCCGCAGCAAAATCCGCTAGGAAAAAAAAAAAAAAAATTATTATTTGTCCCTACCTATGACGGGGGGGGGGTTCATTTACTTTTTTTTTATTTTGATCACTGTGACAGTTTATCACAGTGATCAAAATAAATTTTTTTACAATGGAGGGCGCACTGCGCATGCGCCGGCCGGCGGGCGCACTGCGCATGCGCCCGCCATTTTCCAAGATGGCGGCGCCCATGAAGAATCCCGGGCAGCCGCCGGGACGGATCCAGGGACATCGGTGGACCGGGAGAGGTGAGTAGGGGACGTCAGAAGGTGAGGGGGGGGATCGGAAGGTGAGGGGGGGTGATCGCAGGAGCAGGGGAGCAGACAGCGACGGCGGTGACCGATCGCGCCATCTTTCGATGGCGGCGGCCGATCACCGCCGTGACATGGTGTGGGGGGGGTCTGATCGCGGTCTCCAGCCATGGCAGATGCTATTGCAGCATCGGCCATGGCTAGATTGTAATATTTCACCAGTTTCATTGGTGAAATATTACAAATCGCTCTGATTGGCAGTTTCACTTTTAACAGCCAATCAGAGCGATCGTGGCCACGTGGGGGTTAAGCCAACCCCCCTGTGGTGATGCAGTAAGGGTCCTGTTACTGCGGGTTGGGTGACCTTTCAGTGACCCCGGACCCCCGACCCGCAGTAACATGATTTATAGCATGACGCCTACGTCGGCGTCATGGGTCGGGATGGCACAGATTTTCATGACGCCGACGTAGGCGTCATGGGTCGGGAAGGGTTAAGGAACTTTATCTGTACCTGTAAGATAATGCAGTCAATGGATGTACGAATCATAAACATCATCATCATCATCCTCACGAGTTATATTTATGACAGACATAATAAAATACACAGACTGATGCCAACTGTAACTTCACACACCATATATGAAATGGCCAGCATGTAAACCTGGTAATAATGTGCAATAATAAATTATTACATCTAGAAAGTGCATCATGCATACTGACAATAGGTAGTTATACCTGCAAGTGCTGGTGAAACAACCACAACAGATATAAATTAATAATGGTATATAGGTATCACAGTGCATAGTTACTCATCGACAATGTCGATCTAATACTGTACCTCAATAAAGGCAGCGTCAACCATCATGCTTGTTTGTCTTGTAGATTGTTAAAGAGGGAATGTGCTTTTTTTGTTGCTCATAGGTGGAGTATTATACAGTAAATGATTACTGCTGTCGTATTTTTGGCGTCCCTAGGGCAGAATAACGCTGCGTAAGGTCACATTTTATAGAGAGTCATATAATAGACACACGCTACCCTACCCTACGCGTGACAGTAGGAAGGTAGTGTTGATGGATAAAGCCTTGCGCAACCAGACATGCTTTTACCCTATTCAACACTGTACAAGCAAAAAATGCATGATTGCAGCCGCAGACTTTATTGACGTACAGTATAACATTGCCATTACCCATCAGAGGCTGTCCACTGTCTGATACAGACATAGAATATAACTTTGCTATCCGTAGCCTTTGTTTCACCTACACTTGCAGGCACACACTTAAATTGTGACAATGCATAATGTTTTTTTAAATGGTTATTTTTTATCGTACATTATTGCGTCATCACATTGATGAGTCCATGCTGGACATGTCATACATGCTGTCCAAAGTAACAATTTTCTTAACTTAAATAATTGAAATGTGTATGACTGTCACATATAAATTGCAATGATGATGATGAGTGACTATTACAAAATCCATTGTCTTCACTATGTTATGGTTTAACATAGCGTTCCTTACGCATTATTCCTAAATACAAAAATGGACTTTTATTCTTAAATTTACAACACTATATTTTGTAAACTATTTTTTGGGTGGTGTGTTGTTCCATTTCTTGTTGCCATGTGCTTATATGCGCTTATATTTGCAGGGTGTTTATTTTTATTCTTGGAATTGAAATTCATCATTTTATTGTCCTAGTAAAACTTCATTTATTCTTGTTTGAAGTACATACATTTGCAATGGCCACGTAACAAGGCAATAGCTCAATATTTTATTTCAAAACCCTCCTTGACCCTGGGCTTCAACACCGCCAGTTGCTGCTCAGAAGTGTTGGATGCACAGATGAAAACAATCGCTGATGTGTTTGTGGGGTTCAGTAACGCCTGCTGTTCCCTGCTGTGTGTCTGGCAAAAATTACTGCTGCTAACTACAAATTAAACTTTAAACATCTCATACTAGGCCTCTGCCTACACCCTCCTTGACCCTGGGCTTCAACAGCCCAGTTGCTGCTCAGAAGTGTTGGATGCACAGATGAAAACAATCGCTGATGTGTTTGGGGGGTTCAGTAACGCCTGCTGTTCCCCAGCTGTGTGTCCGGCAAAAATTACTGCTAGCTACTACACATGGTGAAAAAAACATGACATGTCAAAGTGGCTAGTGCTACACATAGATATGAGGCTACACCCTGATTTCTAAGCTGTAAACAAGTGAAACGTCAGCTTCAAAACCATAAAATGATTAGTCTTTGTCACAAATCTGTAACAAAATAATTGTGACATATTATTGCAGATATGCACATGTCGAACACAAATGCTAACACAAAAGCCTACTTATGCTATAGGATACTGATGGTCAACCTTGTCACTCCATAGCTTAGACAAATCCAACTCACATCATGACTCAAATGCTGCAATGTTGGAAGTGCATAATGTGGGTTGAACTTTGACAACAGCTGCAGTGCGAAGGTTAGACTTCAGTGTTCTTGGCTTTTAACCCCTTAATGACCAAGCCATTTTGTAGGTTAAAGACCAGGCCAATTTTTACAATTCTGACCACTGTCTCTTTATGAGGTTATAACTCTGGAACGCTTCTACGGATCTTGGCGATTCTGAGATTGTTTTCTAGTGACATATTGTACTTCATGATAGTGGTAAAATTTCTTCAATATAACTTGCGTTTTTTTATGAAAAAAATGGAAATATGGCAAAAAATTTGAAAATTTTGCAATTTTCAAACTTTTAATTTTTATGCCATTAAATCAGAGAGATATGTCACAAAAATTAGTTAATAAATAACATTTCCCACATGTCTACTTTACATCAGCACAATTTTGGAACCAAAATTTTTTTTTGTTACGAAGTTATAAGTGTTAAAAATTGACCAGCAATTTCTCATTTTTCCAGCAAAATTTACAAAACCATTTTTTTAGGGACCACCTCACATTTGAAGTGAATTTGAGGGGTCAATATGACAGAAAATACCCAAAAGTGACACCATTCTAAAAACTGCACCCCTCAACGTGTTCAAAGCCACATTCAAGAAGTTTATTAACCCTTTAGGTACTTCACAAGAATTGAAGCAATGTGGAAGGAAAAAATGAACATTTAACTTTTTTTCCCAAAATTTTTCTTTCGACACAATTTTTTTAAATTTTGTCAAGGGTATCAGGAGAAAATGAACCACAATATTTGTTGTACAATTTCTCCAGAGTACACCGATATACCATGTGGGGGTAAACCACTATTTGGGCGCATGGCAGAGCTCGGAATGGAAGCAGCGCCATTTGACTTTTTTGGCTGGAATTGAGATTGGACGCCATGTCGCATTTGGAGAGTCCCTGTGTGCCTAAACAGTGGAAACCCCCCACAAGTGACCCCATTTTGGAAACTGGACCCCTCAAGGAACTCATCTAAATGTGTTGTGAGAGCTTTTAACCCCAAGGGCTTCACAGAAGGTTATAACGTAGAGCCGTAAATTAAAAAATCATATTTTTTTCCACAAAAATGATCTTTTCATCCCAATTTTTATTTTCCAAAGGATAAAAGGACCCCAATATTTATTGTGCAATTAGTCCTGAGTACGCTGATACCCCATAGGTGGGGGTAAACCACTATTTGGGCGCATGGCAGAGCTCGGAAGGGAAGCAGCGCCATTTGACTTTTTTGGCTGGAATTGAGATTGGATGCCATGTCGTATTTGGAGAGTCCCTGTGTGCCTAAACAGTGGAAACCCCCCACAAGTGACCCCATTTTGGAAACTAGACCCCCCAAGGAACTTATCTAGATGTGTGGTGAGAGCTTTGAACCCCCAAGGGCTTCACAGAAGGTTATAACGTAGAGCAGTAAAATTAAAAAATCATATCTTTTCCACAAAAATGATCTTTCCACCCCCAATTGTTATTTTCCAAAGGGTAACAGGACCCCAAAAGTTATTGTGCAATTTGTCCTGAGTACGCTGATACCCCATATGTGGGGGAAACCACTATTTTGACGCATGGCAGAGCTCGAAAGGGAAGTAGCGCCTTTTTCAAATGCAGACTTTGATGGAATGGTCTGTGGGTGTCATGTCACGTTTGGATAGCCCCTGATGTGCCTAAACAGTAGAAACCCCCCACAAGTGACTCCATTTTGGAAACTAGACCCCCCAAGGAACTTTTCTAGATGTGTGGTGAGCACTTTGAACCCCCAAGTGCTTCACAGAAGTTTATAACGTAGAGCCGTGAAAATAAAAAAATCATATTTTTTTCCACAAAAATAATCTTTTTGCCCCAAATTTTTATTTTTATAATGGTAACAGGAGAAATAGGACCCCAAAAGCTATTGTGCAATTTGTCCTGAGTACGCTGATATCCCATATGTGGGGGGAACCACTATTTTGACGCATGGCAGAGCTCAAAAGGGAAGTAGCGCCTTTTTCAAATGCAGACTTTGATGGAATGGTCTGCGGGTGTCATGTCACGTTTGGATAGCCCCTGATGTGCCTAAACAGTAGAAACCCCCCACAAGTGACTCCATTTTGGAAACTAGACCCCCCAAGGAACTTTTCTAGATGTGTGGTGAGCACTTTGAACCCCCAAGTGCTTCACAGAAGTTTATAACGTAGAGCCGTGAAAATAAAAAAATCATATTTTTTTCCACAAAAATAATCTTTTTGCCCCAAATTTTTATTTTTATAATGGTAACAGGAGAAATAGGACCCCAAAAGCTATTGTGCAATTTGTCCTGAGTACGCTGATATCCCATATGTGCGGGGGAACCACTATTTTGACGCATGGCAGAGATCGGAAGGGAAGGAGCACCGTTTTTAAATGCAGACTTTGATGGAATGGTCTGCGGGTGTCATGTCGCGCTTGGAGAGCCCCTGATGTGCCTAAACAGTAGAAACCCCCCACAAATGACCCCATTTTGCAAACTAGACCCCCCAAGGAACTTTCTAGATGTGTGGTCAGCACTTTGAACCCCCAAGGGCTTCACAGAAGTTTATAACGTAGAGCCGTGAAAATAAAAAAAATCATATTTTTTTCCACAAAAATGACCTTTTTGCCCCCAATTTTTATTTTTATAAGGGTAACAGGAGAAATAGGACCCCAAAAGCTATTGTGCATTTTGTCCTGAGTACGCTGATACCCCATATGCGGGGGGGAACCACTGTGATCGCCTTACTGCGATCTTTGGGAGGCACAATGAACAAATCTACCAAAGGTGAAGAATTGGTTTTCTTTTTTACGCCGTTCCTCGTGCGATATTAGTGATTAGGCGACTTTATTCCTCGGATCGTTGCGATTACAGCGATACCAGATTTACACCCTTTTTTCATGTTTAGCTTCTGTCACACACTAAAAGATGCTTTTTTTTGGAATAATTTTTTGTAAGAATTTTTTGCATCGCCGTATTTTGAGAGCTATAATTTTTCCATATTTCGGCCGACAGAGTTATCTGTGGGCTTATTTTTTGCGGGACGAGCTGACGTATTTATTGGTACCATATTCGGGCACATAACGTTTTTTGATCGCTTCCTATTCCGATTTTTTGGAAGCAGAATGAACAAAAACCAGCAATTCAGGAATTGTTTTTTTTTTATTTTTTTTCCCCCGTTCCGCGTGTGGTAAAATTGATAAAGCAGCTTTATTCTTCGGGTCACTACGATTACAGCGATACCTCATTTATATATTTTTTTTATGTTTTGGCGTTTTTTACACAATAAAGAATTTTATAGAAAAAATAATTATTTTTGCATCAGTTTATTCCGCGAGCTATAACTTTTTTATTTTTTCGCTGATGATGCTGTATAGTGGCTTGTTTTTTGCGGGACAAGATGACGTTTTCAGCGGTACCATGATTATTTATATCTGACTTTTTGATCGCGTGTTATTGCACTTTTTCCAAGCGGTATAATGATACCGCTTGGAAAAAGTATAATTTACTACTTTTTTGTGTTTTTTTTTTACGGCTTTCACTGAAGGGGTTAACTAGGGTTACGCTTTTATAGATGGGATTTTTACGGACATGGCGATACCTAACATGTGTATTTTTTTTGTTTTTTATTTTTTTTATTACATAAAAATGTGTATTTTTTAGGGGATTTTTTTAAAATTATTTTTTAATATTTTTTTTACAATTTTTTTTAAAAAATTATTTTTTTCAACTTGTCCCTTTATGGGACTTTCACTTTTTTTACTTTTGATTGCAGTTACAATGCATTGCAATGCTCTGGCATTGCAATGCATTGCAACTATAGTGGAAGCTGCTGTGACATGATCACAGCAGCTTCCCGTAGCTAGATGACCCGGAGGTTGTCATGACAACCCCCGGGTCATCAAGGCAGAGATCAGGCCCTGCGATTACATCGCTGGAACGCTGATCTGAGGCAGAGGGAGCACCCGACCCTCTGCCTCCCCCCCTGAGCTCTGCGATCGCGCTCGATCGCAGCAGTCAGGGGGTTAACAGCCAGGGGCGGTGGGGGCTCCGCTCCTGGCTGTCAGTGCAGGAAGCCTGGCCACTGCAGCGCCGGCTCCTGCACTGATCGCGCTGGGGAAGCTGAAATTTCAGCTTCTCCTGCGCGATCGCTGCTGTGTTTGGTCAGTCAGATTGACTGACCAACCACAGCGCTGTGAGTACGGGGACCGACGGCAAAGGTCCCCGCACCGCTTGCCGTGCCTGTCAGCTATCTGTGACAGCTGTCGGCACTGATCTACCACTGCGTGTTTACACGCAGTGGTAGATCAAAGGCATGACGTGCAGAGTCCGTCCTGGTGCCGGAACTGGCACCTTGTCATGACGGACTCTGCACGTCATTGGACATTAAGGGTTAAATAAAAGCATACAAGTAAATATAATAATCCAATGTTGATTAAGGGACGTGATGTACACCTGTAATATTGTGCAAACAATGGATGTAGGAATAGTCCTCTTCAACATTACTTATATTTGTGTCATTTTAAAAAATACATATTTAATTAGAAAGTTAACAGCCCATATCATAAAGGTCCATCATGTAAACATGATAATCGGTAACAAAAATCATGCATTACCTTGTTAAAGTCAATAGTGCATAGTCACAATAGCAAAATATATACCTGCAAGTGGTGCTGAAACAACGACAACTGATAGAAAAGGTGAATGATATCTAGTTATCAGACTGAATAGCGACACCTGTACAATGTCGATATAATACTGTACCTTAACAAAACAGCTGTGTCACACCTCACACGCGTTTTTCTTGTAGCTTCTTATGTAATAGGGCACATGCGTGTATGTTTCATCATAGGTGCATGTTTACTGAGTAAAGCAGTCATGACAACGCCTTTGTGTTGTCGGTACGCTTGCGATGATGAACGATGCGCAACATGAATGTTAGTCTGCGTCATAAGATGCACAGACGCTCCAATACCCAACGCGTCACAGCAGGAAGCCAGTCTGTGCGTCCAAACAAAGGCGCAAGCATACATGCACGTACCCTGTTTATAAAGCTATATAAAAAAAAGGATGTAGTAGTGACGCACACTTTATTGAGGTACAGTATTACATCGCCATTCACCATCTGTGGCTATGCAGTCTCATCTATATATACCTTATCTATCCGTTGTCATGCTTGCAAGTCCACAGTCAGGCATAAATAGCTATTTTCACTATGCACTATGCACTTTTTAAAGGTTATGTTTGTTAATATAAATGATTGGCACATATTATCAGTATTACATGATGGAAATTTTATATATTTTTATAAACTGTTTAGTGATATTATTCTGCAAATGTAAAGTTTTATGAATGTCACAGATAACTTGTAATGCTGATTATGTTTTGAAGTCAGACATTCATTGTCTATACAATAAAAATGGTGTACATACTGTTACTTATCCATCATTAATGGATTCTGATATGTACTTGTATGCTTTTATTTAAAACCGTATAGCAGATTACTTAACCAATTTTTTTTGTGGTTTGCATTGCTTTTCAACATGTTAATGTATGCGTTTATGTTTGTCAATTCTTAATTTATATTGATTTTTTAAAGTAAAATCATCATCTTATGGTACTAAAGGTTATATTTCTCTTGTTTGGAGTATAGACATTTTTAATTGACACGTAACAAGGAAAATACTTGATCTAGTATTTAAACATCCTCCTTGACCCTGGGCTCCAACACCGCCAGTTGTTGCTTGGAAGTGCTGTTAGCACAGACAACACTTGCTCCTGTGTTACTGGGGTTCAGTAATGTCAGCTGTTCCCCTGCTGTGTGAACGGCAAAAAGTCCTGCTGCCTCGACTCTGTTCTCCTCTCATCCCTGGGCTCCAACACCGCCAGTTGTTGCTCGGAAGTGCTGTTAGCACAGACAACACTTGCTCCTGTGTTACTGGGGTTCAGTAATGTCAGCTGTTCCCCTGCTGTGTGAACGGCAAAAAGTCCTTCTGCCTCCACCCTGTTCTCCTCTCATCCCTGGGCTCCAACACCGCCAGCTGTTGCTCGGAAGTGCTGTTAGCACAGTCAAACTTGCTCCTGTGTTACTGGGGTTCAGTAATGTCAGCTGTTCCCCTGCTGTGTGA
Source organism: Oophaga sylvatica (assembly GCA_033576555.1). Taxonomy (NCBI): domain Eukaryota; kingdom Metazoa; phylum Chordata; class Amphibia; order Anura; family Dendrobatidae; genus Oophaga; species Oophaga sylvatica. The sequence continues at coordinate 91,897,452 of JARQOD010000003.1, forward strand.
ACGGCAAAAAGTCCTGCTGCCTCCACCCTGTTCTACTCTCATCCCTGGGCTCCAACACCGCCAGTTGTTGCTCGGAAGTGCTGTTAGCACAGTCAACACTTGCTCCTGTGTTACTGGGGTTCAGTAATGTCAGCTGTTCCCCTGCTGTGTGAACGGCAAAAAGTCCTGCTGCCTCCACTCTGTTCTCCTCTCATCCCTGGGCCCAACACCGCCAGTTGTTGCTCGGAAGTGCTGTTAGCACAGACAACACTTGCTCCTGTGTTACTGGGGTTCAGTAATGTCAGCTGTTCCCCTGCTGTGTGAACGGCAAAAAGTCCTGCTGCCTCCACCCTGTTCTCCTCTCATCCCTGGGCTCCAACACCGCCAGCTGTTGCTCGGAAGTGCTGTTAGCACAGTCAACACTTGCTCCTGTGTTACTGGGGTTCAGTAATGTCAGCTGTTCCCCTGCTGTGTGAACGGCAAAAAGTCCTGCTGCCTCCACCCTGTTCTACTCTCATCCCTGGGCTCCAACACCGCCAGTTGTTGCTCGGAAGTGCTGTTAGCACAGTCAACACTTGCTCCTGTGTTACTGGGGTACAGTAATGTCAGCTGTTCCCCTGCTGTGTGAACGGCAAAAAGTCCTGCTGCCTCCACCCTGTTCTCCTCTCATCCCTGGGCTCCAACACCGCCAGTTGTTGCTCAGAAGTGCTGTTAGCACAGTCAACACTTGCTCCTGTGTTACTGGGGTTCAGTAATGTCAGCTGTTCCCCTGCTGTGTGAACGGCAAAAAGTCCTGCTGCCTCCACCCTGTTCTCCTCTCATCCCTGGGCTCCAACACCGCCAGTTGTTGCTCGGAAGTGCTGTTAGCACAGTCGACACTTGCTCCTGTGTTACTGGGGTTCAGTAATGTTAGCTGTTCCCCTGCTGTGTGAACGGCAAAAAGTCCTGCTGCCTCCACTCTGTTCTCCTCTCATCCCTGGGCTCCAACACCGCCAGTTGTTGCTCGGAAGTGCTGTTAGCACAGACAACACTGGCTCCTGTGTTACTGGGGTTCAGTAATGTCAGCTGTTCCCCTGCTGTGTGAACGGCAAAAAGTCCTGCTGCCTCCACCCTGTTCTCCTCTCATCCCTGCGCTCCAACACCGCCAGTTGTTGCTCGGAAGTGCTGTTAGCACAGACAACACTTGCTCCTGTGTTACTGGGGTTCAGTAATGTCAGCTGTTCCCCTGCTGTGTGAACGGCAAAAAGTCCTGCTGCCTCCACTCTGTTCTCCTCTCATCCCTGGGCTCCAACACCGCCAGTTGTTGCTTGGAAGTGCTGTTAGCACAGTCAACACTTGCTCCTGTGTTACTGGGGTTCAGTAATGTCAGCTGTTCCCCTGCTGTGTGAACGGCAAAAAGTCCTGCTGCCTCCACTCTGTTCTCCTCTCATCCCTGGGCTCCAACACCGCCAGTTGTTGCTCGGAAGTGCTGTTAGCACAGTCAACACTTGCTACTGTGTTACTGGGGTTCAGTAATGTCAGCTGTTTCCCTGCTGTGTGAACGGCATAAAGTCCTGCTGCCTCCACCCTGTTCTCCTCTCATCCCTGGGCTCCAACACCGCCAGTTGTTGCTCGGAAGTGCTGTTAGCACAGACAACACTTGCTCCTGTGTTACTGGGGTTCAGTAATGTCAGCTGTTCCCCTGCTGTGTGAACGGCAAAAAGTCCTGCTGCCTCCACTCTGTTCTCCTCTCATCCCTGGGCTCCAACACTGCCAGTTGTTGCTCGGAAGTGCTGTTAGCACAGACAACACTTGCTCCTGTGTTACTGGGGTTCAGTAATGTCAGCTGTTCCCCTGCTGTGTGAACGGCAAAAAGTCCTGCTGCCTCCACCCTGTTCTCCTCTCATCCCTGGGCTCCAACACCGCCAGCTGTTGCTCGGAAGTGCTGTTAGCACAGTCAACACTTGCTCCTGTGTTACTGGGGTTCAGTAATGTCAGCTGTTCCCCTGCTGTGTGAACGGCAAAAAGTCCTGCTGCCTCCACCCTGTTCTACTCTCATCCCTGGGCTCCAACACCGCCAGTTGTTGCTCGGAAGTGCTGTTAGCACAGTCAACACTTGCTCCTGTGTTACTTGGGGTTCAGTAATGTCAGCTGTTCCCCTGCTGTGTGAACGGCAAAAAGTCCTGCTGCCTCCACTCTGTTCTCCTCTCATCCCTGGGCGCCAACACGCCAGTTGTTGCTCTGAAGTGCTGTTAGCACAGTCAACACTTGCTCCTGTGTTACTGGGGTACAGTAATGTCAGCTGTTCCCCTGCTGTGTGAACGGCAAAAAGTCCTGCTGCCTCCACCCTGTTCTCCTCTCATCCCTGGGCTCCAACACCGCCAGTTGTTGCTCAGAAGTGCTGTTAGCACAGTCAACACTTGCTCCTGTGTTACTGGGGTTCAGTAATGTCAGCTGTTCCCCTGCTGTGTGAACGGCAAAAAGTCCTGCTGCCTCCACCCTGTTCTCCTCTCATCCTGGGCTCCAACACCGCCAGTTGTTGCTCGGAAGTGCTGTTAGCACAGTCAACACTTGCTCCTGTGTTACTGGGGTTCAGTAATGTCAGCTGTTCCCCTGCTGTGTGAACGGCAAAAAGTCCTGCTGCCTCCACTCTGTTCTCCTCTCATCCCTGGGCTCCAACACCGCCAGTTGTTGCTCGGAAGTGCTGTTAGCACAGACAACACTTGCTCCTGTGTTACTGGGGTTCAGTAATGTCAGCTGTTCCCCTGCTGTGTGAACGACAAAAAGTCCTGCTGCCTCCACCCTGTTCTACTCTCATCCCTGGGCTCCAACACCGCCAGTTGTTGCTCGGAAGTGCTGTTAGCACAGACAACACTTGCTCCTGTGTTACTGGGGTTCAGTAATGTCAGCTGTTCCCCTGCTGTGTGAACGGCAAAAAGTCCTGCTGCCTCCACCCTGTTCTCCTCTCATCCCTGGGCTCCAACACCGCCAGTTGTTGCTCGGAAGTGCTGTTAGCACAGACAACACTTGCTCCTGTGTTACTGGGGTTCAGTAATGTCAGCTGTTCCCCTGCTGTGTGAACTGCAAAAAGTCCTGCTGCCTCCACTCTGTTCTCCTCTCATCCCTGGGCTCCAACACCGCCAGTTGTTGCTTGGAAGTGCTGTTAGCACAGTCAACACTTGCTCCTGTGTTACTGGGGTTCAGTAATGTCAGCTGTTCCCCTGCTGTGTGAACGGCAAAAAGTCCTTTTGCCTCCACTCTGTTCTCCTCTCATCCCTGGGCTCCAACACCGCCAGTTGTTGCTCGGAAGTGCTGTTAGCACAGTCAACACTTGCTACTGTGTTACTGGGTTCAGTAATGTCAGCTGTTCCCCTGCTGTGTGAACGGCTTAAAGTCCTGCTGCCTCCACCCTGTTCTCCTCTCATCCCTGGGCTCCAACACCGCCAATTGTTGCTCGGAAGTGCTGTTAGCACAGTCAACACTTGCTCCTGTGTTACTGGGGTTCAGTAATGTCAGCTGTTCCCCTGCTGTGTGAATGGCAAAAAGTCCTGCTGCCTCCACCCTGTTCTCCTCTCATCCCTGGGCTCCAACACCGCCAGTTGTTGCTCGGAAGTGCTGTTAGCACAGTCAACACTTGCTCCTGTGTTACTGGGGTTCAGTAATGTCAGCTGTTCCCCTGCTGTGTGAATGACAAAAAGTCCTGCTGCCTCCACCCTGCTCTCCTCTCATCCCTGGGCTCCAACACCACCAGTTGTTGCTCGGAAGTGCTGTTAGCACAGTCAACACTTGCTCCTGTGTTACTGGGGTTCAGTAATGTCAGCTGTTCCCTGCTGTGTGAACGGCAAAAAGTCCTGCTGCCTCCACTCTTTTCTCCTCTCATCCCTGGGCTCCAACACCGCCAGTTGTTACTCGGAAGTGTAATTGGCACGGGTACTCACTCCTGCCCAGACTGGTTACAGCACGCCAGCTGTTTCCTGTCAGTGTAAACGTCACTTAGCCTCTAATAAGTTGTCCTGTCGTGTTGCGGTCGGGTTAGCCGACTCTATGGTGCCTGCAGTTTAGGTGCTTCCTATGTGTGCTGCGGGATATGTAAATAAAGGCTGTTTCCGTTTTGACAATAGGACAATCACCCACTGTAGGACTGTGGGATTCGGTAACTGCGGCCAGCTCACGGTCTGTCAACTTAAATTTCCATGGGTACCTTCTGCTACCCGTCCGGGTTCCAGTACCGTCAGCTGGTTCTCCGCAGTGCCTTTGGCCTAGGTGCCTCCATCTCGGTATCCGAGTTCCAGCAACGTCTGCTGGTCCTTGGTAGTGCTTTGGAGCACAGGTACCTCCTGCTTAGTAACCGTGTCCCAGTAACGTCAGCTGGTCCTCGGTTGTGCCATTGGCTCTTTTCCTTCTGCTGCCCTCCGGGTTCCAGTACAGTCAGCTGGTCCTCGTTACTTCCATTGGCTCTTGTACCTTCTGCTACCCGTCCGGGTTCCAGTACCGTCAGCTGGTTCTCCGCAGTGCCTTTGGCCTAGGTGCCTCCATCTCGGTATCCGAGTTCCAGCAACGTCTGCTGGTCCTTGGTAGTGCTTTGGAGCACAGGTACCTCCTGCTTAGTAACCGTGTCCCAGTAACGTCAGCTGGTTCTCAGTTGTGCCATTGGCTCTTTTCCTTCTGTTGCCCCTCCGGGTTCCAGTACAGTCAGCTGGTCCTCGTTACTTCCATTGTCTCTTGTACCATCTGATACCCGTCCGGGTCCCAGTAACGTCAGCTGGTTCTCGGAAGTTAGTCAGCCTTCTTGTACCTTCAGCTACATTTCCAAATTGAAGATTTTTTAAATGTTTTTTTGGGTAATCACTATGGATCTCCAACAATGAAGACGACGACCCTGATGACCACCCCGAAGAAGACGACGTCCACAAGGACGACGAGCATCAAGCCAACCAGCCTGAACACCATCACAAAGAACAAATAAAAGATTACCCAGAAGAAGATCACCAACAGGACAAAAGAAGGTTAAGACAAACTACAAGATACAGAACAAGAGACAGAAGAACATTAAGCAGAAGATCAAAAAGCAGAAGAACATGAAGTATAAGACCAAAATTAAGAGCTAAATATATGCTCTAAATTATAAGCAGAAGAAGACTAAGCAGTGTATGGGGGTGAGTCCGTTCCTCCTCGTGGTGCCCCTGGAAAAGGTCTGCTGCTGCTGCAGGCTAAACTGAACGCGGACAAACACTGTTGTAATTTAAATCTTTGGTGACAGCAAGAACGGAAGGATGAAAAATTCATACTTTTACAGATTACAAGTACAGGAATCTCTGTCACAAATAAGAATATGATGAAGAAGATGAATAGGAAGAAGATGAAGAAGTAGAATATGAAGAAGAATAATAGTTTAATAAGAAGAATATGAGTAATGTTAACAAAAAAATGAATAGCAAGAAGTTTAAGAAGATAAATAAGGTGAAGATGAAGAATAATTTGATGAAAAAGATGATGCTGCTGAAGATTATGAAGGAGAAAGTGTGGCAGAAGTTAAAAAGGTGAAGAGCATGGAAATTGTGAAACATACATATTTGCCAAAATAGAAAAAAGGTTAACAACATTGTCAATTTCTTCGTCAATCCAAACGTCTTTAAAAAAAAAAGGATTGCTGCTATTTCATTTGATTGGGTTAAACATCTATGCCTTTAATGTCTCCTCAACCTCCCCCAATACATTCTACATTACTCTTTGTTGTTTTCCTTCATGTACAATTAACCTACAAGGCAAGAATGTTTTTTTTTTAATTCCGATATTTTGTTCCCATAGACTTACATTGGATTTCCGGTATCGGTATCGGGTATCGCCGATACTTTTTGGGTATCGGCGATACCCATTCCGATCCGATACTTATTGATATCGGAAAGTATCGCTCAACTCTAGTCATAACTAGAGATGAGCAAATAAATTTACGTGGAATTGAATTCTACTCAACTTTTACAAACTTCCGCATTGTCAAAATGGAGATTTTTTTGTAATTTTCTTCTGCATAGCCACTTTTTTTCTGAACCATAAAAGGGCATCAAAATGTATAGAAAAAAATAATAAAAATTTTGTTATACTCACCTTACCGCTTACCTCTCCTCTCTTATCTCAGTAACCTATCATATTCACTAATCTAACTTTTTAGTTATCCCATGTCTACAGTTTTCATTTCTCCAAAATGTCCAAATAAGCCATTTTCAGCACCACAACACAATGGCCACATGTTGTTCATGCTACTGTGAGCAACCTGCTTAGCCTAAATGTGCTAACATGGCCATCGAGCACATCTGGGTTGTCACTGTTGGAAATAGCAAAGGGAGCCGCCAGCAGTGGATCTTGATGATTTGTTGCATTTACTATGGCAGAACATTTCTCAGAAAACCATTAATGACCTCATTCATAGCAGCCAAGGCTGAAAGTGTAAGGATTTCTCCATGAGGCACTCATTCTCTATATTAAATACATTGAAATGTTTTTGAAAATTTTTGTTTCCATTTCCAAGTTTAGAGCTTTGTTAACATCTTTTCAATTATTTAAAATACATTTTTTATACTCTTCAACCGATATTGAAATATGAAAACATTTATATCAATGTATCATATGCAGGTTTGTATCCACTAAATAAGGCAAATGTCACAATTCCTCATGTCGGTGTGTCTGGACATAATAAGCGACCATTCAGCCGTCAAATCAAGTGCTGGGGCATGCTGAGCTGTTAGTCTGGTGATCGACAGCTCAGCCGTCCAAACGGAGGCTGGGGCTTGCTGAGCTGTCCATGTTTTGAATGACAATCTGCCATACTTCTGGATTCGAACCTTTGATTCTATGGTCGGCATCTATTTCCACTCAGCCACAACAGATACACCTTTTCTTTGGGTGTTTTAGTTCTGTTATTTCTATTTCTGACAATTTTGGGTAACATTTGTTTTCATTTACTCTGTTTGTCTGTCCTATCACCTTTCGAGTGCA
>JARQOD010000003.1:91904502-91960587 GCA_033576555.1 Oophaga sylvatica
CCATCTTTATGCTGATGACACACAACTATACACGTCCCCCGACCTTACCCCGCTGTTCTACAGAACGCTACCGACTGTCTGTCCGCAGTCTCCAACATCATGTCCGCTCTCTATCTGAAACTTAACCTCTCCAAAACTGAACTCCTTCTGCTCCCGCCGTCTACTAACCTCCCTAAATCTGACATTTCCCTCTCTGTGGACAGCACCATAATAACACCCCGGCAGCAGGCTCGCTGTCTGAGTGTTGTGTTTGACACCAATCTCTCCTTCACCTCCCATATACAATCTCTTGCCCGCTCTTGCCGTCTACACCTAAAGAACATCTCTAGAATCCGCCCTTTTCTCACCTTGGAAACAACAAAAACCCTTACTGTAGCATTGATCCACTCCCGCCTGGATTACTGCAACGCTTTATTACTTGGCCTCCCCATTACTCGACTATCCCCTCTCCAGTCCATCCTTAATGCAGCAGCCAGGGTCATTCATCTGGCTAATCGGTACTCGGACGCATCCGCTCTTTGCCAGTCCTTACACTGGCTGCCCATTCATTATTGGATCCAATTCAAAGTACTTGTTCTCACCCACAAAGCTCTCCACAGTGCAGCACCCCCCTACATCTCCTCCCTCATTTCTATATATCGGCCTAACCGACTGCTGCGCTCTGCAAACGACTTTCGACTAACCTCTGCACTAATCCGTACATCCCACTCCCGACTCCAAGACTTCTCCCGCGCTGCGCCAATCCTTTGGAATGCTCTACCCCAAGAAATTAGGACTATCAACAATTTGCATGGTTTCAGGCGCTCCCTCAAAACGCATTTGTTCAGAGTGGCCTATCACATTCACTAATCAAAGTCGTTCTATGTTTAAGTGTGTATGTGTAGCCCATTCACTATCTCCACCCATTCCTCAGTCCCTCAAGATGGCTGGACCATCATTGTAAATGCACCATTGTATATACACACCTGTACTTTGTATTCTCCCCACCTCATTGTAGATTGTAAGCTCTCACGAGCAGGGTCGGCTTATTTTGCTTTAATTATTGTATTGTTATCGTTGTTACTTATGACTTATGTTTTGAAACTGTTAGGCTAAGTGCACACGATCAGGAATAATTGCGTTTTTTTCGCGGTTTTTCCGCGGTTTTCCGCGTAAAAACGCGATAAAAACGCAAGCATTAAGCATCCTATACATGTTAATTGATTCCGCATGTTTTGGCCACATGTTGCGTTTTTTTCCGCGAAAAAAACGCTTTGCGGAAAAAATAGCAACATGTTCATTAATTTTGCGGAATGTAAGCGGTTCATGTGCGGTGGTACCCAGGGTCTGGAGGAGAGGAGACTCTCCTCCAGGCCCTGGGTACCATATCCCTGGTAAAACAATAATTAAAATAAAAAATAATGATATTCTCACCTTCCGGCGGCCCCCCAGCCTTCCCGCGGCCCCCGCAGCCTTCCCGCCTTCAGCGACGCTCCCGGCAACTTCCGGTCCCAAGAGTCCTTTGCGAGAATCACCCAGATGGCATAGCGGTCTCGCGAGATGCTACGTCATCGGTGTGATTTGCCGCAAAGCATCCTTGGGACCGGAGTTGCCGGGAGCGTCGCTGAAGGCGGGAAGGCTGCGGGGGCCGCCGGAAGGTGAGAATATCATTATTTATTATTTTTTACATTAGATCTTTTTACTATTGATGCGACATAGGCGGCATCAATAGTAAAAAGTTGGTCACACTTGTCAAACACTATGTTTGACTCGTGTGACCAACCTGTCAATCAGTTTTCCAAGCGATGCTACAGATCGCTAGGAAAACGCTAGCATTCTGCAAGCTAATTACGCTTGCAAAACGCTATTATTCTGGCGGGAATCAGCACACAAAAAACGTGCGTATTTCCTGCGGGAGAAGTGCGGGATTGCCGCGGAAATTTCCGCGGCAATTCCGCAACGTGTGAACTTAGCCTTAGGCTAAGTGCACACGTTTGCAGAATGTTTGCAGAATATTCCTGAGCAAAACCGGACTTTTTTCGCGGCAAAAACGCGCGGTTTTTTGCGCGGATTTTGCGCGTTTTTGGTGCGTTTTTTGCGCGGTTTTGATGCGTTTTTACCGCGATTTTTTCCTGAACTTTCTAGGTCAATAATAAAGCGGGAAAAACGCTAGAAATCCGCAAAATTAATGGACATGCTGCTAGATTTTCCGCGATGCGTTTTTTTTGCGGAAAAAAACGCACCATGTGCACAAAAATTGCGGAATTCATTCTAAATGATAGGATGCTTAATACATGCGTTTTTGACGCGTTTTTTCCCGCGAAAAAACGCGAAAAAAACGCAAATAATCCTGAACGTGTGCACTTAGCCTAGGCCTTAGGCTAAGTGCACACGTTCAGGATTATTTGCGTTTTTTTCGCGTTTTTTCGCGGGAAAAAACACGTCAAAAACGCATGTATTAAGCATCCTATCATTTAGAATGAATTCCGCAATTTTTGTGCACATGGTGCGTTTTTTTCCGCAAAAAAAACGCATCGCGGAAAATCTAGCAGCATGTCCATTAATTTTGCGGATTTCTAGCGTTTTTCCCGCTTTATTATTGACCTAGAAAGTTCAGGAAAAAATCGCGGTAAAAACGCATCAAAACCGCGCAAAAAACGCACCAAAAACGCGCAAAATCCGCACAAAAAAACGCGCGTTTTTGCCGCGAAAAAAGTCCGGTTTTGCTCAGGAATATTCTGCAAACATTCTGCAAACGTGTGCACTTAGCCTTAAACTATAAAGCGCTGCGGAATATGTTGGTGCTATATAAATAAAGATTATTATTATTATTATTATTTGCATGCGGAAGTCGTTAGTGCGAAATTGTTAAAGGAAGTTGAGCTAGGCCGTATGTCGGGCCCATTTCCTTCCTTGCCAGTGTCTGGGGTGATTGTTTCTCCGCTGGGGGTAGTTCCGAAGAAGGAACCGAATAAGTTTAGGTTGATTCAACATTTGTCATACCCGGTTCTGTCAGTTAATGACGGGATATCACAAGAGTTGTGTTCAGTGGAGTACAAGTCATTTGATACGGCAGTGAGAGGGGTGAGAAAATGCGGTAGGGGGGATTTACTTGCAAAGACTGACATAGAATCGGTTTTTCATTTGCTTCCAGTGCACCCGGATAGTATTCCGCTGTTAGGTTGTTTTTGGGGCGGCGGGTTCTATTTGGACAGGTGTTTGCTGATGGGTTGCGCTATTTCGTGTTCGTTGTTTGAGACGTTCAGTACGTTTTTAGAGTGGGTTGTGAGGGATGTTTCGTTGGTCCAATCTGTAATTCACTATTTGTATGATTTTTGTTTATAGGACCGCCTGATTCGTTGTTTTGTTGAAACTCGTTGTCGGCTATGGAGTGGGTGGCAGGAACGTTTGGTGTTCCGTTAGTGGGGGAAAAGACTGAAGGCCCTTGTAAGTCGTTGAGTTTCCTTGGTATTTTGATTGATTTGGATCTGATGGAGTGCAGGCTTCTGGAAGACAAATTGTTGCTGCTGAAGCTGGAAGTGGATAAGGTTCGGAAGTTACGGAAGTCGACATTAAAAGAATTAGGCTGTGGTTCCACGGTCCGGAACCACAGCGCTTTGGACGGAGCGGAAATTCCGCTCCGTCTAAGCCCCGCCCCCTTTCTGACGCGCGATCTTTCCGGAGGTGTTCAGGACACCACCGGAACACCTCCGGAAAGAACGCAGGGCTACATAGCCCTGTGTTAAATTCTGTTGCGGCGACGCACCGTCGCCGCAACACGCGAGGACATGCTGCGGTCTGAAAAGACGCGCCGCATGTCCGTTTATGCAGGTCTGCCACCTGCGTGTTGTTACGCATAGTGGAGACGGGATTTCTTGAAATCCCCTCCACTATGCTGTAACATCTGGACGCTGCGTGTTTGGCGCTGCGCCAGCGCACAGCGCCAAACACGCAGCGTTTACTGATCATGGAAACTCATCCTTACAGTCGTTGTTGGGAAGATTAAATTTTGCCTGTAGGATAATACTTATAGGTAGGATATTTTGTCGCAGGTTAGCTAGTGCGACGGCGGGGTGGAAAGCAGCCCATCATTTCATTAGATTGAACAAGGAGCACAGGGAGGATTTAATGGTTTGGCAGCGTTTTTTGGAACATTATAATGGCCGGTCACTGATCCAGCAAGACATTATAAGTAATTTTGAATGTGAAATCTTCACTGATGCGGCTGGCTAAATCGGTTACGGAGCTTATTGCAAAGGGAAGTGGAGTGTCGGGAGGTGGACAGAGGAGTGGCGGAAATTGGGCTGGATGAAGAATTTGACGTTGTTGAAGTTGTTCCCGATCGTGGTGGCGGTTTTCATTTGGGGGGACTTGTTTAAGGACAGGAAGATTCGTTTTCCTTGCGATAACATGCGGCTGGTGGGGATAATTAATAGTTTGTCGGCATCATCCCCTCCGGTGATTAAATTAGTCCGTGAGCTGGTGTTACGTTGTTTGAATGTGTGCATTACGGCGGTACATGTTCCCGGTGTTCAAAATTCTATAGCGGACTCTCTATCTCGTTTTCATTGGCTGAAGTTCTGGGAATTGGCGCCAGAAGCGGAGGCTGCTGGAACGGTTTGCCCTTCTCATTTGTGGCGAGTGGTTATAGTGAGTCGATTGATTCGGGAGTTGGTTACTGGGCGAACCTGGGCGTCATACGAAGAGTCATGGAGGGTGTGGCAAGATTGGCTGTTGGGGTGTCCAGCAGTGGAATCTGATGCGGACAGGGCACATGCGTTGTTGTTTTTATATGGGCGAGATGGCTGATAGGGCCTGGGCGGTGTCGAAAGTGAACAAATTTGTTGCGGGCCTTACTTTTATTTGCGACTGGCTGGGATGGTAGATGATATCAAAATTTTCTAGTCAAGCAAGCGTTGAGAGGCTTTTGGCGGGGCGATAGGTGTTTGGACAAGAGAAGACCGATTTGTTTCAGCATGCTTGAACGATTGGGCGGCGTCCTGGAGAGGGTTTTGTTCTTCTATTTTTGAGGTAGCCTTGTTTAAACTGTTTTTTTCCTTAACTTTTTTCAGGGCCTTGCGGATAGGTGAGCTTGTGTCGGAATAGATCGGAACCATTTTTGTGCCATCAGTAAGGGGCAATTTTTGTCCAGATTTCAGTTTATAGCGGTGCTCAAAAAAAGGGTTGAGTGAGTTGGGTATTCTCCGGGCATGTACGGTTCGTACTCGTTTCGGATTGGTGCGGCGTCGGAGGCACATAATCGGGGGCTGGGTCCGGAAGCGATTCGCCATATTGGTAGATGGAGCTCTAACCGTTATCTAAGCTACGTGCGTTCTTAAGGTAAAGGTAGCGGCGCTGAAATTGTTTGTTATGTTGTTGTTGTTTTTTATCTATTAACAAATGGTGGGCCTTGATTGGCATGGATTTTCGGGCATTCGTCCATGCATTTGGGGGCGCTGCGTGCTGTCGTAAGGCCGGACTGCAGACAACTAGGATTTGATAGACAACAGGTGTTCATAAGGTGGTTGGGTTTTCAGGGGTATGGTGTGGGCCCGAGTTTTGGGGGAATTTTCCAGAGCGGTGCATTTCGCTAGATCTCCAGACATTTGAGTGGTGCATATGGGTGGGAATGACTTGGGGGTTAAGCCAGTTAGGGACTTGATTAGGGACATTCGTTTTGATTTGTTGAGGTTATGGATGTCGTTTCCAGGGGTACTGACGGTTTGGTCGGACATCATTCCTAAGAAAAAGTGGAGGGGAGCTAGATCTTTAAAAGGAATCAATAGAGCAAGGGTCAAGCTGAACAGGGTTGTTTCAGCTTTTGTTTCTAGGAATGGCGGTATTAGTGTGTGGCAATTTGAACTGGAGTCCGGGGAGGGTAATTTTTGGAGAGAAGATGGGGTGCACTTGAATGATATCGGTATCGACTTGTGGGTCTTAGCAATTCAGGAAGGTTTGGAGAGAGCTATTGATTGCGGTGGGGCACTCACGAACCTGAGGAGTCAGGGCCGTTCGTGGTTGGCTGAGGGGTGGGGGTTCTTGGAGTTGTTATGATTCATGGATGGAATTGGGGAGTAAATTCCTGACATTTAAAGGAGGTGGGGATTGATCTGGCTTCTGGTTATGGGCTCTGGACGGGGTTTTACCCTGGGAGCTGGTGGCGTTTTAGTCTTCCCTGAACGGGTTGTTTGGTGCCCTCGAGCTGGTGGTTTACGGCTGAGGGTAACATGGTGGTGGAATTTGTTTTCGGTTGATTGACAAGAAAGCCAGATTATTTAGCTCCAAGAACCCTCCCCCTCGCATTTCATAAAAGATGTTTGGTTTATGTATATATATATATATTTGGTTTATATATATGCATGTATGTTTATTTATGTTATGTTTGTTAATAAACTGGCCGCTGTGGCCAATATTATCCAAAAGAATTTAAGTGTTATGTTTTATTTTCAAGGAGCTTTATCGGGCGGTATTATTGGGGCATAAGAGTGGGTGGTCATAAGGTAAGAAAACCCCCACCAATAGCCATATGCTGTTAAGTTACAGCTGAAGGACAGACGTTTCTAGAGAGGAAACTACACAGGAGTACAGGGCAGGACAGATGGGTGGTTCACTCAGCATGTGGCAGTTCCTAGCATGGGCAGACGACCTCAAGGCCAGGGCAAAACAGCCGGGGAAACTCTCAAAGGAAGCCAGGCTGCACAGGGAAGATACAGAGGAAACGTACAGGACGGTACGAGCTGATTTCAAGCCATGTAACAGAGCAAGTAAGGAAGTGAAGGAAGAAGTGTAGTGTGATGTGAATACTGCTGTAAATGCTGTACTGGACCTGGATGTACTGTGTCTCTGATCATTCCCCCAAGGCCAAAGGCAACCCTACGAAAAGGAGGGTGGACCTCATCAGCACCAGGAATGGCGAGGCAAGTAAATGGCAGAAGTGTAGTGTTTCTGTGAAGGGAGGCCAGGGCTCAGGAGCCCCGGTGTCCTCGGCCATGACTACGGTCCTGGCCCACCTTTACACCTCTAAACAGTAAGTAATTCTTAATAAAAAGTAAATTTGCACTAGAGAAGTAATGTTGTTGAGAGAGAAAACAGTAAGTATCTGAATAACTCCACAGATAGGAGAAAATTATGCCAGTGCTTTGGCAAGTTGCAGGGCCGGCTCCAGGTTTTTATGGGCCCCGGGCGAAAGAGTCTCAGTGGGCCCCCTTAACACAGACCACGATTCATGATGCACAGATACTGCAGAGAAATATGGGTATAGCACAACGCCAAACACTTCTCTTCTTCCATTACATGACTGATATCTATTGTAAATTGTACAATAGCTCAAAAACCGCCAAATCCTCACAGCGCACAGTACAGACTGGACAGTACAGTCCTCCATACAATATTATGGGCACCACATAGTCTCCCCCTCATCACCCATATAATACCCCATGCAGGATGTCACCCCCCCATATAATGCTCCATACAGAATACTGGACCCAATATAATGCTCCATACAGAATACTGGACCACATATAATGCTCCATACAAAATATGGAGCTCTCCTCTACACTGTGCTGCGTTCTGCACTGTTACGGCTCAGGAAAGGCGCTGTGAAAAGACTCCCCATTATCATCATCATTGCCTGCCCATCATCATCATTTCCTCCCCTCATCATCATTGCCTGCCCATTATCATCATCATTGCCTTCCCATTAATATCATCATCATTGCCTTCCCATTATCATTGCCTCCCCATCATCATTATCATTGCCTCCCCATTAATATCATTATCATTGCCTTCCCATTATCATTGCCTCCCCATCATCATCATTATCATTGCCTCCCCATTAATATCATCATCATCATTGCCTTCCCATTATCATTGCCTCCCTAACATCATCATTGCCTTCTCATTAATATCATTATCATCATTGCCTTCCCATTATCATTGCCTCCACATCATCATCATCACGTCTCCTCACCACCATCACTGCCTCCCCCCACCACCATCACACATACAGCACCGCAGTCAGCACTTTCTCACATACACACAGGCAGACACACATACACACGCAGGCACACACACACACATTGATACACACAGACAGACACACACACACCTCACCTGTCCGGTGTCCTCGCGCTCTCTGCCACAGCCGGCCGCTGAATGATGATGTCATTCAGCGGCGCTGTTGTAAGAGAGGAAGCGCCGGTGCCCCCTGGAGCCCGGAGCTGCGGCAACGGTGGCACGGGAGAGGTAAGTATTGCGCCGGCTTCTGCCGGGGCCCTGAGCAAGCGGGGGGGCCCAGTGGCGGCGCTGACACCGCTAAAGGGGTGCCGGGGTGCCCGACGGCGAGTGGGCCCCCCCGCCTGCTCAGGGCCCCGGCACTTGCCCGGCTGTGCCGGGTGCTGACGCCGGCCCTGGCAAGTTGTAACAACAACCCAACCAGTGAGACAGTTGTAATGCAATCCAATGAGTAGATTAGTCCTTATTCCATATACATTTAAAAAATAGTCAGACCAATGAAGAGGTTCATTTACCTTTTCTCTGGTAAAGTCATGCGTGGTGATGAAGACTCAGCAGGAGTAGGTGAGGTGTGCAGTGGAGTGGAGAAATTACGTGCTGAATCCTTCCTCACCTGCTTTGGTGAGAGATGTAACGGTGTTGTCGATAGCGGTGGAGGTTTGTCCTAACCGGTGACAGTCACCTTAGTTCTGTCCTGTAATGCAGGCGCATCCTCAGCTGTGTATGAATCCTTGCAGTGTAGTAGTGTGAGGACGGCAAGGACCTGCGTGATGTAGCAGACCAAGTGGGGATCACATGACTGGTGTTCCGTACGGAGTAGCAAATGGACCACAAATAATCCTATGCGTTTCGGAAACAGCGGTTTTCTTCCTCAGAGATGGTCCTGCTGCTGAAGTATGACTATAAATACTTCTGCTGATAAGTGAGTAATTAAAGATTCAATAAAATCCAAATAACTCCACTTCACTATTTAACCCCTTAGGTCTCAAAGTGTCCAGTTGATATATCCATTTACTCTCTGTTCTTGACATTTGTTTTATGAAGTCCCTTTCCTCCACTGTGGGTAGATGATCTCAATATCCACTACTACCATATCTTGCACCATGCCTCTTTGATGTTCCAAAAAATGTTTGGACAAGGGATGTCCCACAAACTGATTTTTAATATTCCGGATATGTTAATTGATTCTAACATGCATAGGACGATTTGTGCATCCTACATACAGTTTGTTGCATCTGATACTATAAATTACCCCTGCTGTGGTGCAAGTGATGAAGTCACAAATTTAACTCCGAGTTTCCCCCTGTAATAGTCCTTTCTTTCTTTATATTTAATTGATGGCAACTTTTACATTTTTTACAGGGAAAAAAAAACGGCTAGATTTTTCTTAAAGAATGATGAAACAGGCCTTATCTGCAATTGCCCTGGGACTGATGGGGCGACCAGGTTCCCTATATTCCGGGCATTTTTGTATGCAAATCTGGTGAATGTAGGAATTTGTTCTCCCAGTATTTTGTCGTCTTTTAGTATTCCTCAATATTTCTTAACAATTCTTTTTAGTAGGTGAGAGTTGGAGTTATATTGGGTAATGATTGGGACAAAATCAATAGTGTTTGTAGGTTCTTTGATACCACTAAGGAGATCTGATTGCATTTTTTCTCCTACTAACGTTCTTGCTTCTATCAGAAGCTATTTGTCACACCCCTTGTTTAAGAATCTGTTAGTGTTTCTGATTCTTGCATGAAATCTTTTGGTTTAGAACTGTTACGGTGGGCTCTCATGTATTGACTTTTATCGGAATGTAGCTGTTAGAATCAATGAGTTTGTTGAAAGTACTGGTATTTATGGTTTGATCCTCAATGAAAATATTCAAAGCCAGAAAATTAATTTTTTTATTACTAGTTGTGGAAGTGAAATTTAAAAAAAATTGTTTTTATTAATCTCCTTTAAAAATCCATTTAGTGACAGTGAGTCTCCTGACCAAATAAACAAAATATCATCAATAAAATGGCGCCATAGGAACAGGTTCACATGCAGCGTGCCTCCAGGATAGATGGTATGATCCTCCCATCTTCCTATGTAGAGGTTTGCATAACTGGGTACAAACCTTGTCCCCATTGCAGTGCCCCACTGCTGGGCATAGTAGTCCACCTCAAATTTAAAAAAGTTGTGTGTCGAAATAAAATACATATACTCTGTAATAAAATCAATCTGTTCTCTGGGCAGTGTTGAAGCTCGATTTAAAAAATATGCAGCTGATTGGCATCCCTTCTCATGCTGGATTACAGTATATAATGAGGTAATATCTAGGGTGCCTAAAATGAAGTTGTCCGAACATTTGATGTTTTCTAATAGTTGGAGGACATGTGTCCTGTCCTTTAGATGACAGGGCAATAAGGGAACAAGTTGCTGTAGATGGCAGTCCACATAGCATGATAAATTTGATGTGAGGCATTGGATGCCAGAAATTATAGGGCGTCCAGGGGGACCAGGAAGACTTTTATGTATTTTTGGTAAGTAATAAAATATCGCTGTTCTTGGATGTGGTATATTAATAAACTCAAATTCATCTTTATTTAAAAATCCCCTATTGAATTCCCTATGGGTTAGTTCTTTCATTTCCTTAAGGAATGTGTTTGAGGGACCTAACTCTAGTTTCTTTTAGGTGCTGGTGTCGCTTAGGAGTCGCATTGATTCTTTCAAATACTTATCGTAATCTAATATCACGATCCCTCCCCCTTGTCTGCTGGACGTATGACAATGTCCTTATTATCCTAAAGTTGCTTGATAGCTTTCTGTTCAGTAAAAGTAAGATTGTATCTAAATTTCTAAATATTATAATTTCTTTGTATTTGTTTGTCCTTAGAGGTAGTTTTTCTATTTCTAGATTTTTCTATTTGTTTAGTAGAGGCAGGGGCTGCTTCTCTATGAGTTGTTGAGGAGGATGTGCCCTCATCTCCATCGAATGGTAAAAATCTATTTTGAGTCAAGATATGGATGGGAGACGAAGCCTCCCATCTAGATGGACAGTGGACTCTGTGCAGTTGTTAGAGATTCTGCATCCATTGTCATTAGGTTGTGATAGTTCTGTGCAATTTGGCTGGGGGAACTTGTCTCCTTCTGATGTGTAAATGTGTAAATAGAGAATCTGTCTTCTGAAGGTGTTTTGTTTAGTGGGATATCATTTATTTAATCAATAACTTCAAAAATTGATCCAGATCGTAAGGTGTCTTGAAGTTCACTTCTGGTATGGAGTCTGCCAAATGTTTTTTTTTTTATTGATGATTTCCCATTCTTTGCTGTGTATTCTGTTATGAATACTATTAGAGAGACTTAAGATAGCAGTGTAATGATACCCCAATTTGTGCCCACATTCAAAGTCCACTCCGCGCATAGTGACCTCTGCTACAGTCATTAGGTTTTGCAGATTCATGCTGTGGGCTTCGACCCCCCCTCTCCTCTCTCTCCAGCTACACATGCAACCTGGTATCATGTTACACAGAGTGTTAGCACCCACTGAGAAGCCGGCTGAAAGCAGTTTAGAAACCATGCGTTCTTTTGTCCTTGTAGAAACTTAATATGGGTTCCATATCTCGGCACCTGCTTATGTTATGTGTATGAAATTTTCATATCTGCCTGTTCATCGGTGAAGCAATAACCAGTGAATTTTCTAAGCGCTGGCACAAGCAGAATCCAAGAAACAGATTCCTGCTTAGCCGATTCATCCAGGTACTCCACGTTTAGACTTAAATGCATGCCAATGTCCTGCGGAGTAACATGGTATGCAGTGCACCGCTGTAGGAGATTCCATCTCTGAGTTATGATAATTATAAGTTTTGTTAGCAAATCTGTATCTCTGAGCAAAGGGGAGGGCGGTGGTAACTCAACCCCCTTTAGTGATGTCACAGCCTACAAGTATAAGTTACTACCCGGCAGCCCGGCCCTGAGTCGCTGCCTGGGAGCTGTTGCACCAAGATCCTCCATGCATTTTGATGTATCACCCATCACCCGCCAGCATGGTTTGCCTGCAATGATCTAAACAACTGTAATTTTTTCTTTCCTTCATCCCTTGTTTATTTTGTACTCGTCTTGTATATGCTTTAATTGTCTCATTTTGTAAAATCTTTTTTACCTACTGTAAACACTGCCTACATTTTTGGAGTAAAATATAAAACTACTAGTTTGTCTCTATGCTCTATAGCGAATTTGCACGTGCCTGAAGTGAATTACGCTACTAATTTGGGTTGGCTTCGGACCCCCTTTATTAATTTAGAAATATTAATAGAGAAATCGGAGCTGGTGGCAGCTAAGTGAGCAACGCTGGCAGAACTAGTTATAATTCCATTGCTGCAGCGCGCTTAATAGCCAGTCCACGTTGAAGCGGCCCTTCCGGCGACTAATAATCATAGGTTCAGTTCCCTGACCTGAGGGTGAGGGGGCGCCGAAGAGCTGCGAGTTCCAAAGCGGAACTAGAAAGTGGGATATACATAAATCCCTGCAGTTCATGAGATATTGTTGGCACCAGTGGGATAACTAAAATAAGCCCCTGCGGTAAATTGATAGGTCAAGACTAGCTTGCTGTTTTCATCACATTGTTAGCAACGGTGGGATAGCTAAGATAAGCCCCCTGCGCATGTGATAGCCGTGTGCGGCCAAAGGTCACCCCCCTTTTCATGACAATTTGGTGGCAGCGATGTGATCATAATCCGTATCCCCTGTGCCCGTTCGTCACAATCAGGATGATTTTTATAGGGTTTGATTAAATTAAATAAGTCTGCGATTTTGCGTTTACTATCCAAGAGTTGTTTTTTCCTCTTTTCAATAATAAATGAGATTGCCTTTTTGGAGAAGGTTCTGAACATACTGTCCCATTCTGATAATGTATCTTAGTCTCCAACGTCCCCAGGAAGTAATTCACTTCTTACTGCCTAAATCTCCTCCGAGGACTAGCTAACTGTTACTCTTTACCTTGTGCCTGCAATGTTACTTTCACATTTGTAATAGGAGGCAATTATCATACATTAAAGCACCACTTGAGTGTTTTTCTTTTTACTTAAGCAATAGAGTGGTGCTACTAACATAAGGTCCTTTTCCCTAGTATTATACTTACCAGCTGCCCTCTTCAGCTTTTCCTTGCACAGCTACCATCTTGTGCTGCCATCTTGTGATGGCAACTTTTGACTGAAGTCAGAGGTAATGGTCACAAGATCTCAATGTAAGTCTATGAGAGCCTCGTTCTGGACCCATTCTGGACAGACTTGCATTGAGTTGTGACTTCCGACTCTCCCAGCAAACAGTGGAGTGATCCAGCAGGTTACAAACTGCTGAAGATGACAGGAGGGCACCAATAACAGATGTAGACAGCGGCTGGTGAGTATGATATTAGGGGAAGGGAACTTAGAATAGTGGCACCACTCCAACGGTAAAGTAAATAATAAAGCTGGAGTGGTGCTTTAAACAATTGCATCTAACATAAACATATGTGTTATATTGCTGCATTTTCCATATTAGCATTATAAGGTCTTCAGGAGAGTAATTTTTCTCTTTCCATACTCCTACATATTTTGAGCCAAAGAAGAGGATCTGCAGGAAGAAAAAATAGAAGTTCTGAAGAGAACCACCCAGAGGGCAGTGGGCCAACAAGAGAGGTGAGCTGTGAGATGAGTATGAGAGTTTTTTTTTTTTTTTTTTATCATTTGTGAGCACTAAATTGTTTGCAAAATGGTGGCTGACCATTTTTTTGTGAATCAAATGTGTTTGAATTCAGGAAGAATGTAGAATTTTAGGAAATATAACTAGAATTGATCCTCCGCAGATCAATACTGTCATCTCTAGTGACTGCTGCATGCGTGTACTAGGATACAGTCTGTAGCTGCAGGCGCTTCTGTCTCCTCTATGTTACGTGAAATGCAAAGTGATTGTTCTAGGAAGCGGCCACATTTACAGCTGCTGATTGACACTTCTATTATCACATTTAGAATTCTGCACAGTGTGGTTATGTAATAAAATGAAATAGGAAAATAAATGGCACTAAAATATTTGATTACACAACAGTCTCCAGGATAAGAAAAGGTGACATGCAGGAAAAGTCATTTTTCTAGCTGAAATGTTTTTTTTTTTATTTTTAAAGAACTTTTTTTTATTAAAATTTTTGATTTAGATAATATCATGATGAATCATTGCATAACTGGCAAAAGATAAAGTTCAGTGACTTAATAAACATAACTTTATTGTGCTTCTATGGAAAAGTGGTAGAGCATGTAAGTCGAGACACAAGGTTTTTTATATGCAGTTTCTACCAGTACAGAAGTGGGACATTTCTTGCTGTGTTCTAGAGAATCATTTAGACTTAGGGCTTGTTCAGAGGAGCAAATAATTTTTCTGCATGCCGTCTGTGGTGTGCGTCACAGCCCCTCATATCATATCCCCCAGCAGCTACTCAGGTCCCTGCTCAGCCCCTCTTATTATGTCCCTGCAGCCCTTTATAGTAGGTCCCTCTGCAGCACCTCATATCATGTCCCCCCACCACCCCTCATATCAGGTTCCCCACAGCCCTTCATATCAGATTCCCCACAGTCCCTCATATCATGTCCCCCACAGCCCCTCACATCAGGTTCACCCGCAGCCCCTCATATCATGTCTCCCCCGCAGTCCCTCATATCATGTCCCCCCCGCAGTCCTTCATATCATGTCCCCCGCAGCCCCTCATATCAGGCTCCCCACAGCCCCTCATATTAGGTTCACACCTGTCCCTCATACAGTTTACCCGGCAGCCCCTCATATTATGTCCCCCCCACAGTCTCTCATATCATCTACCCCCTGCAGCCCCTCATATCAAGTGCCCCCACAGCCCCTCATTGTCCCCCACAGTCTCTTATATCATGTCCCCCCTGTAGCCTCTCATATCAGATGCCCACTGAAGTCCCAAATATCACGTCTGCCCGCAGCCTGTCTGTCACGGGTGTGTCAGAGGCTGCAGAACATTGCTCTACATCTGACTGCAGAAGGTCTCAGCAGTTTGCTTTGCAGACTTCTTCCTGGGCCTTCTGACTTTAGGACCCAGTGGCAACCTCCCCTAGCTCTAATTGAAACAGCTGAGCGCAGTTGATGTTTCTATTCCCAGTTCCCTGTTGCGGCTTGGAGCTATAGCAGTCAGCTATCTTCCTCTCTGGTGTTTTGAGGACATCCGTGTTTCTCTCTGAGTTTACTCAAGCTATGTGTTCCCCCTTGTATATCCCATCTGTCTTTAGTGGCAGTGGGGATTGACTAGCGCACATCCTGTCCTTCCGATGCAGTGCTTATCGCCAGGTTCAAGCAAGGATTAGATATCCTGCTCGGCGATAGGTGCAGAACCTATATAGGGACGATAGGGAAGACAGGGTGACGTTATATCTGTCTAGCTGTCTCTTCCCTAGTGTTTGGTTCATTTCCCTTAACTTTGTGCTGCACTTAGCCTTTCCTACATGTTGCTTGACACTGTCTGCTATGTTTTGGAATCTGAGGAGGGCAGGAGCAAAAACTGCAAAGGCAGCCAAACACCAGAGAGGTTGGGATCTAATAGGTTGCAGACCCCTAAACTAGGGGACGTTCCTACAGTGCCCTAGACGCCTCGTCACAGCCGGAGAGATTAGCTACCCTGAAGATGGGAAGAGGAAAGCTAACTGCCCCGGAGTAGAGCCCCAAAGAAATAGGAAGCCCCCAAACATATAATGGCGGTTAGACAAGATGAAAACACGAACACAGACAGAAAATAGATTGAGCAAACGCTGGGGCCCAAACTATCTAGATAGGATAGTACAGGAGAGAATACTGTATGCAACCCAACAAAACCCTAGGAAAAACTCCAACACTTCTGATTCCAAAAATGCTGAGACCACACGGTCTCGACCACCTATATCAGATCTCTGGTGTGAACACACAGCTACCCAGCAGTAAAAAATCACAGGAACAGAGCAAATGAACAAATATAAAAAGAGAACAGAGACCAGCACAAGCCCCCAAAGGGACCTGGCTGAACTCAAAAGCAAGGCAGCAAAAAACAAGGAAAATCAAACCACAGAAAAAAAACAGAAAGTAACTTATCTGAATGATAGCAGGAGACAGCAGAAAAGCAAGCTGAATTCCAACCTAGACCAGAAAGAACAATTGATCACCGGCGAGGATCATGGGAGGTCAGCTCACTTATAACAGGCCAGTCCGTCCCACCTGATAACCATTCATCAATTGCAGGTGGTGGACTTTTGCTGTTCAACATAGGTTCAATACGCTCAGCAACCACCAGAGGGAGCGTCAGCTCTGAAGTCGTCTCCAACACGTTCACGACTGTCATTTAATGTCCCCTCTGCAGTCCCTCATATCATGTCTCCCCGCAGCCCCTAATTCATGCATGTCCCCCACAGCTCCTCATATCAGGTCCCCTACAGCCCTTTTTGTAATGACCCCATTTAATAGCCAAATAATATAAATTAAAGCTTATACTCACTTAATCCATGCTCCCTGTACACAGCTCCCACCATCTCCTCTTCTATGAAGCACAGCACTGGGCGTTGGACAGTGCAATGACATCATTGCATTGTGAAATCCGACATCCTCTTCATGCACTAATTCCAACAGGTCGCAGGCCGGAAGTGGCCTGCGATCTGATGGAGTTCCTGGTGGAGCAGGGGGCTGATTACATTGTATTTACATCTGACAGACAAGAGTACAATTGAGTGAGGGGAAGGAGCCTGTCCTCCTCCTACTCCATCTGTACTCTTCCTACTCGCTGTGTCCTCCTCATCATCGATCTCTCCTCCTCCGTTGCTCTGTCCTCCTCCTCCCAGGACTGCCCCATTGAATAACATTGGTCTGACAGCTATCAGATAAAAAAATCAGATATCACTCTTCCAATATATACGCTGGTGTGAATGAGTCCTAAGAAGAGAATATTTGAACAAAATAAAAGCTTCACACAAGAGGACGATTCAGAGTTGAGATTTCAGTTAAGGGGAAATGCTTTTTAATATAAAGAAAGGTCAGGAACCCATAAGGTCGACAGGCCTCGTGACAAGTTTAAAGGGTGGGAGTGATAGGGTTAAAAGATTGGAAACAGGGATGGGAGAGTTTTTTCCTGGCATACGCGGCAGGAAGCCAGATTGGTGGGGAGTAGAATTAGAGGCAGGGAAAAGAAGGACTATTTAAGGGTAGGGGGGTTTTTGCTAACCTCTTTGCCTTCAGGACACAGCTGGAGCAGTTCATTGTTGACCTGGCGATGCTACAGTAGATGGTGCGGGCGGCTTCTGCTGTAGATAAAGCCCAGGCTGTGCAGGATGGAATCCAGATGGCGTGCTTATCTCTATCTGCGGTGGCAAGTCAAGCTGCGCCAGCAGCGTGTGCTCTGTGATCCCAGCCGCCAGGGCGTTATTCCCCAGAGGCCAGGAGTGGGGAAAGAAGATGATCCAGGAGCCCCCTTGGGGACCCTCTGGACCTGGAGGAGAGCAGTGGGACTGTGGCCTCTTCTCCAGCATCCTGGATGAATCCTCATCGGAACCGCGGTCTACCAGAAGTGGGCGTTCCCACATTGCAGCCTTCTTCCGGTTCGGGGCCAGGTAGGCACCGGACCTGCTCAGCGGTGGCCCCCAGTGATGAGCCATCTGGGATCAAAACCAGCGTACTGTGAATGTTTCGGGGTCTTGTAGCAGTCGGCTAGGAGGCTTGCGGCCGGCTGCAAGGGCGCGGTCGGCAAGGTCCAGGACCAGGACAGCGGTGCCACTCCTAGAGGATGTGGCGGCTGGGGGTCGCATCCAGCTATCGGAAGATGGCGTGAGGCTCTCTTGCAGTCGGCAGGAGGAGGTGCGGCCTGCTTTGGTGGCGCGGCTGGGGCGTATACCGTCTAAGGTGGCGGTAGTCTCTGGAGAGGGATCAACTGGAGGCCATAGGAGTTTGGATCTGCGGCCCTCCAGCTGTCAGCAAGGGGGCCAGGGCCTTCATAAACGCCGCAGGTGGGCACAGAGCAAAGAGGTTCTGCCAACCCGTGGGTGGCTAGAGGAAGAAAATGCCCAGCTGCAGAAGGCGTGGTGGTTGCAGGCGGCGTAGGCCGTTGCTTCCTGCAGTCCCCCTGGTACTGGATGAAGTCGACAACAGTCCACAGGACAGTGGCGAAGATATTGAGATTTCCCAGGAGGAACAAGTGCAAGAGAACGGTTTGGCGGATGATCCGAGGTTACCTTTGAGGCAGCTTGGTAAGGAGACGACGATTATAAATGTTAATAATAATTTACCTGACGGTGAGCACTTTGCTAATGATGGGGGGATGATAACAGGGGTATAGGACTTTGCGATAATCAGAGCACTAATGTGGGGGCACCTAATTTGTGGGTTCAATTATTGGTGATGCAGGGTTTGGCAGTGGCGCACTCGGGAATGGGAGAAGTAAGCTCCCCATTGGGGGCTTGGTTGGGTCCAGAGAGTTCTTGTTCAGGGGCAGAACAGAATGTCATAAATCATAATAGCAGAGAGGCGGAGACGCAAAGGAAAGTTTGGGGGAGAGAGAGAAAGAGGATGAAGTATTTTGTTTAGATGACAGGCCAAAAAGAGAGGTATATGTTTGGTTCAAGTTATGAGGACAGTTTATTACTGGTACCGACCTTGGAGAGTAGGAATTTTGTGGGATGTAAGTCGGCATCGGCAGTGGGGTAAAGATTGGCAGCGTTAGTGTAAGGGAGGGCCCGGACTGTAGTCGTGACCTGGATTAACGTAACATCCATGTCCATACCTTCCCCTACATGAAACGGTTTTCTTCCTTCTGGCGTACCTGCATCTCCAGATTCCACTCCTCCTGGGCACCTCCCAGGGATTGACGGTCCCTCTTCCTTGAGACCCCCAGTAATGGAGACACAGTCCAGAATAAGTTGAACACATTCTTTACTTAACTCTTCACACTTTACATCCATGGTTGGCACAACAGGTGTTACATTCGTTTCCTTTTCTCTCCCTGCCTTGCTGTCACTTCTCTGCAGTACATGCCAGGACTGGACCATCCTAGACTGCTCCCCAGTTCCTTCCAGGCCTGACCTCGCCATAATGACACTTCCTTCAGCCTGCTTCGCCTCAGTACTGAATTCATCAATCATTACGTTTGGTGGCCCCGGTGAAGCATCCGGCCCGTCTGTACCAAATTCGTCGAAGCTCCAGCTCCCCTCAGTTCCTTAGTCCAGCCAACTTCTGCCCTAAAAGTATTGGCCCAGGCAGTAAGACGCCACATCTTTCCTCTTCTGTCTAGGCCCACTGCGAGACTATGTAGCAGCCGTGGGTAATATGGGTTGCTGTCCTTTAATGTTGCATGGCTGTCAGTGGCCCTGGCCTAAGCCCTTGTGGACACTTGGGCACGCTGGCCCCGTCTGAGCTAACTTCCTGAGAACCTTTCACTACTACCCGGCAGCCCCTCCTACACTTAACTCTATGTGAAACTACCTAGAAGCTATACTTAACAAGGTCCACTAGTATACCCCCCACCTAGTGGCCCGCAACAGTACTACACTTACCCAGATATGGAGACTATATGCTGAAGTGCCCTCCACTAATGTCCCAACAGGATGCACTTAACTTTCCCTAAACTATACATATGTAAGGAACATCACATAATATAATGTTGTACAGAGAAGCACAAGACATAGGCAAAAACATATGTACACAATGGTAACACATTATGAATGTGGCAATACCATTACTATTAGCAGTAGTACATAATATTATGCAGCAATACCACCAAATGTTTATAACTACACGATGACTATTTACATAGTAAAACATTAAACATACTTAAGGGGTGGGCAGAAACAGAAATACTCCTTCACCCCCTTACATTAGCATTCTGGTTTAAATTACAAGGTACAAGCGATGTGACAAAAGATTTTTTGGTGAGACAGGCGATGAGAGGTTATCGAAGATTGGTGTGCAGTTGGGATAAAAGGCAACCGGTTTCCTTTTATTTGTGGGGTATGTTGTTGGGCTGTTTTAGGTCAATTTGTTTTTCGGAATATGAGGTATGGGTTATTCACTGCTGGTTTGTTTTAGCTTTTTGTGGGGCATTTCGGATCAGTAAGCTGGTTAGTCCGTCCAAGTCCGTGGCAGGTGGGTTGTTGTTCAATGATGTTTGTCTGTTAGAGGACAGGAGTAGAATGTTTTTATGTCAGTCAAAAACGGATCAAGTGAGGCATGGTAACTTGGTTGTGTTGTATGAGATTCCAGAACAGGTGAAGTGTCCTGTTCAGGGAGTAATACAGTTGTTGGATAATACAGGTGGTTGTCTGGGACATTTTTGAGGCACAGGAATGGTTCTTCCATGTCAAAATATCAATTTATAACATTGTTCAAGGAGTGTTTGGTGCAAGTGGGGGAGAAGAGTGGTGAACATGGGTTGCATCCTTTTAGGATTGGAGCGGCAACAGAGGCGTCTCGTTGGGGTTTGGGTGAGGAGATGGTCCTTCGCATTGGGGGGTGGAAATCATCGCGTTTTAGGCTATGTGTCCGTCTGAATTTGATGGCGTAAGAAGGAATGTGGCATTTGAGCTAATGGTACTAACGGTTGTTTTGATTGTTGTTTTGCTGTAGGTTCATGCTTAGTGTGGATCCATGGACATTCCTATGTTTTTTAGAGTGCGTTGAGGGCGGATGTTCGTCCGGATGGTCGACAACTTGGGCAGCCTAGATTGTCGGCGTTAGTCAGATGGATTGGAATTCGTGGCATGATGTGGGGGGAGGGTCCTGCTTGAAGTGTCGTATTATAGACGAATCGATCGCCATCTGGATATTCTCGTGTTGCATGTTGGAGGAAACGACGTGGAAGTACGTTCATCTCGAGAGTTAATTCGGGACATTAAACTTGACATTTTACGATTGTGGTCAGAATATCCAGGACTTATTATAGTGTGGTCGGACATAGTGGCACGTCTCACGTGGATGTATGCAAGCTCCGTTGATCGGATCAATATGACATGGATAAAAGTGAATAAGGTGGTGGTGCGTTTTGTGGCAAGGAACAGGGTTATTGTTGTGCGGCACAGGGAGTTGGAAACACCTTTGGGAAAACATATGAGGGTGGATGGAGTTCATCTCAATGCCATTGGGACAGATTTGTGGATGTTAGGCTTAAGGGATGGCATTGAACAAGGAGTGTGTTGGTGGCAGGACAGGGCTGCATAAGGTATCACAGGGCCGGTCTGTGGCGGAGAAGATAGGTCTGGGTTAGAGGCGGGTCAGGTGGTCATGGCCTTTGGTTAGAAGACACTATCAGGGTATGGTGGCTTTGGTGATAGGCCAGGGTTAATTGCGAGCGTAGGTCCTGCAAAAAGTTAAGTGTTAATTAGATGTGATTAATACCTCATTCCCTGTGCTGGTGATGTGCAGACACGGAAAATAATTGGACCAGATCTATCAGCGGGTTAATGGGGTTCTTGTGTTATTTACTGTTATAATGTTTACATTGTTTTGATATTTGGGGTGATAGGTTGGGGGGTGCCCCAAGTGGTATGTAAAAATTTTAATAAAACGTTGCTTTGGCCATTTTTTACCAAGTCACAAGCTGTCCTGTGTTTATTTAAAGGTTTAAGGATAAGTATAAGTATGTGGGTCACGGTATGAACAACCTAATATATCCCGCTTTAACTTGTCAAGCCAGTGACGTGCCCTATGTGTACCCCCAGCAGGAAATAGGTATCTTGGAAAGAAACTTCTCTATATGACTATCACACCCTTAACTTATTGACATTCTTGCGTATATTACTGCCATATTCCTTCATATGTCAGGATTAGAGTTGAGCGATACTTTCCGATACCAATAAGTATCGGATCGGAATTGGTATCGCCGATACCCAAAAAGTATCGGCGATACCGATACCGGAAATCCAATCTAAGTCTATGGGAACAAAATATCGGAATTAAAAAAAAACCCATTCTTGCCTTGTTGGTTAATTGTACATGAAGGAAAACAACAAAGAGTAATGTAGAATGTATTGGGGGAGGTTGAGGAGACATTAAAGGCATAGATGTTTAACACAATCAAATGGAATAGCATAAAATATTTTTTTTTTTAAAGATGTTCGGATTGACGAAGAAATTGACAATGTTGTTAACCTTTTTTCTATTTTGGCAAATATGTATGTTTCACAACTTCCATGCTCTTCACCTTTTTAACTTTTGCCACACTTTCTCCTTCATAATCTTCAGCAGCATCATCTTTTTCATCCAATTATTCTTCATCTTCACCTTCTTTATCTTCTTCTTAAACTTCTTGCTATTCATCTTTTTGTTAACATTACTCATATTGTTCTTATTAAACTATTATTCTTCATATTCTACTTCATCTTCATCTTCTTCATCATATTCTTATTTGTGACAGAGATTCCTGTACTTGTAATCTGTAAAAGTATGAATTTTTCTTCCTTCCGTTCTTGCTGTCACAAAAGATTTAAATTACAACAGTATTTGTCCGTGTTCAGTTTAGCCTGCAGCAGCAGGCATTTTCCAGGTGCACCACGAGGAGGAACGGACTCACCCTCATACACTGCTTAGTCTTCTTCTGCTTATAATTTAGAGCATATATTTAGCTCTTCATTTTGGTCTTATACTTCATGTTCTTCTGCTTTTTGATCTTCTGCTTATTGTTCTTCTGTCTCTTGTTCTGTATCTTGTAGTTTGTCTTAACCTTCTTTGTCCTGTTGGTGACCTTCTGGGTAATCTTTTATTTCTTCTTTGTGATGGTGTTCAGGCTGGTTGGCTTGATGCTCGTCGTCCTTGTGGTCGTCATCTTCTTCGGGGTGGTCATCAGGGTCGTCGTCTTCATTGTTGGAGATCCAGAGTGATTACCCAAAAAAAACATTTAAAAATCTTCAATTTGTAAATGTAGCTGAAGGTACAAGAAGGCTGACTAACTTCCGCGAACCAGCTGACGTTACTGGAACCCGGACGGGTATCAGATGGTACAAGAGACAATGGAAGTAACGAGGACCAGCTGACTGTGCTGGAACCCGGAGGGGCAGCAGAAGGAAAAGAGCCAATGGCACAACCGAGGACCAGCTGACGTTACTGGGACACGGTTACTAAGCAGGAGGTACCTGTGCTCCAAAGCACTACCAAGGACCAGCAGACGTTGCTGGAACTCGGATACCGAGATGGAGGCACCTAGGCCAAAGGCACTGCGGAGAACCAGTTGACGGTACTGGAACCCGGACAGGTAGCAGAAGGAACAAGAGCCAATGCAAGTAACGAGGACCAGCTGACTGTGCTGGAACCCGGAGGGGCAGCAGAAGGAAAAGAGCCAATGGCACAACCGAGGACCAGCTGACGTTACTGGGACACGGTTACTAAGCAGGAGGTACCTGTGCTCCAAAGCACTACCAAGGACCAGCAGACGTTGCTGGAACTCGGATACCGAGATGGAGGCACCTAGGCCAAAGGCACTGCGGAGAACCAGTTGACGGTACTGGAACCCGGACGGGTAGCAGAAGGTACAAGAGCCAATGCAAGTAACGAGGACCAGCTGACTGTGCTGGAACCCGGAGGGGCAGCAGAAGGAAAAGAGTCAATGGCACAACCGAGGACCAGCTGACGTTACTGGGACACGGTTACTAAGCAGGAGGTACCTGTGCTCCAAAGCACTACCAAGGACCAGCAGACGTTGCTGGAACTCGGATACCGAGATGGAGGCACCTAGGCCAAAGGCACTGCGGAGAACCAGTTGACGGTACTGGAACCCGGACGGGTAGCAGAAGGTACAAGAGCCAATGCAAGTAACGAGGACCAGCTGACTGTGCTGGAACCCGGAGGGGCAGCAGAAGGAAAAGAGCCAATGGCACAACCGAGGACCAGCTGACGTTACTGGGACATGGTTACTAAGTAGGAGGTACCTGTGCTCCAAAGCACTACCAAGGACCAGCAGACGTTGCTGGAACTCGGATACCGAGATGGAGGCACCTAGGCCAAAGGCACTGTGGAGAACCAGCTGACGGTACTGGAACCCGGACGGGTACCATAAGGCACCCATGAAAATGTAAGTTGACAGGCCGCAAGCCGTCCGCAGTTACCGAATCACACAGTCCTACAGTGGGTGCTTGTCCTATTGTCACAACGGAAACAGCCTTTATTTACATATCCCACAGCACACATAGGAATGACCTAAACTGCAGGCACCATAGAGTCGGCTAACCAGAATGCAACACGACAGGACAACTTATTGGAGGCTAATTGACGTTGACACTGCCAGGAAACAACTGTCGTGCTGTAACCAGGCTGGGCAGGAGTCAGTACCCGTGCCAAGTACTTCCGAGCAACAACTGGCGGTGTTGGAGCCCAGGGATGAGAAGAGAACAGGGTGGAGGCAGCAGGACTTTTTGCCGTACACACAGCAGGGGAACAGCTGACATTACTGAACCCCAGTAACACAGGAGCAAGTGTTGACTGTGCTAACAGCACTTCTAGGCAACAACTGGCGGTGTTGGAGCCCAGGGATGAGAGGAGGACAGGGTGGAGGCAGCAGGATTTTTTGACGTACACACAGCAGGGGAACAGCTGACATTACTGAACCCCAGTAACACAGGAGCAAGTGTTGACTGTGCTAACAGCACTTCCAGGCAACAACTGGCGGTGTTGGAGCCCAGGGATGAGAAGAGAACAGGGTGGAGGCTGCAGGACTTTTTGACGTACACACAGCAGGGGAACAGCTGACATTACTGAACCCCAGTAACACAGGATCAAGTGTTGACTGTGCTAACAGCACTTCCGAGCAACAACTGGTGGTGTTGGAGCCCAGGGTCAAGGAGGATGTTTAAATACTAGATCAAGTATTTTCCTTGTTACATGTCAATTTTAAATGTCTATACTTCAAACAAGAGAAAGATAACCTTTACTACCATAAGATGATGATTTCATTTAAAAAATATCTAGATAAATAAAGAATTGGCAAACATAAACACATACATTAACATGTTGAACAGCAATGCAAACCACAAAATAAATTAGTTATGGAATCTGCTATACGGTTGTACATAAAAGCATACAAGTACATATCTGAATCCATTAATGATGGATAAGTAACAGTATGTACACCATTTTTATTGTATAGACAATGAATGTCTGACTTCAAAACATCATCAGCATTACAAGTTATCTGTGACATTAATAAAATGTTACATTTGCTGAATAATGTCACTAAACAGTTTATAAAAATTATACAATTTCCATCATGTAATACTCATAATATGTGCCAATAATAATTTTTATTAACAAACATAACCTTTAAAAAGTGCATAGTGCATAGTGAAAATTGCTATTTATGCCTGACTGTGGACTTGCAAGCATGACAACGGATAGATAAGGTATATATAGATGAGACTGCATAGCCACAGATGGTGAATGGCGATGTAATACTGTACCTCAATAAAGTGTGCGTCACTACTACATAAATTTTTTTATATGCTTTATAAACAGGGTACGTGCATGTATGCTTGCGCCTTTGTTTGGACGCACAGACTGCCTTCCTGCTGTGACGCGTTGGGTAGTGAACAGTTGTGTGCAGTGTTCACTGTAGTCTGAGGTTTTCATTTTTGGAGTGCAGATCACGCCCCAGTTAGTTCTTCAACCACTGCTGGTTGTAGTCTGCTGAGCGTGTGTCACTGGCACATCCTTGAAATTTTTCTCTAATTGGCGCTGCTCCATTCTATTTCAAATAACTAAAATCTATTAGTGTGACGCACTTCCATCCGTATACAATACATTGGTTGCAAACACTATAGAAGTACACAAAGGGCCTTTCACACCTAGTGAACAGTTGTGTGCAGTGTTCACTGCAGTCTCTGCAGAATAACCACACTTAGGCCTTATAACTTTTCAGACTTTCTTTATCAATCTACCAAGATAAAGAAGGCAGGGAATAAGGCACGTGGGGATTCTGTGGCTGCTGCCGCCCCCAGTGACACAGCATCCACCAGTTTTCCCCGTGAGCGTTCCTTTATGCGCACTTTTGTAGGAGGTCGGCATACCCCCCTGCTGCGGGAAGAACAAATTGAAGCCGTTGTTGGTTGGATGTCAGCCAATACATCGACTTCAATTGCTTCCACCTCCTCTCAGGACCACAGCACTGTTGAGCAACCATCTGTCTCTTCACCGCCTGCCAAATTGCCCAGGCAGTCAGAGAGTTCTGTACAGGAGCCAGCTGAGTGTCTGCTTCTGTTCTCAGAATCTGTTGGCTTGCAAACAGGGGCCCAGCCAAGCAGCATTCTGGAATGTGAAGAAGAGGGAGTATGCAGTGATGCGCAACAGCTGTGTCTCTCTGAATCTGAAGAGGCGGGTGAGACAGTGCCGATGGTCAGCACACCGCAGAACGCATCTGATGATGATGAGACTCAGGTGCCAGTTTCTGTTGAGCATGGTGCTGATCAGACCACCCAACAGCAGCAGGTGTTGGAAGAGGGTAGTGGAGATGATGAGGTCCAAGACCCAACATGGCGTGAGGAACAGGAAGGTGGTGGGTAGTGTTGAGCGATACTGCTCGATATCTAAAAATATCGGATAGGAATGGTATCGCCGATATCACTAAATATCGTCGATATCCGATTCCGATACCGGAAGTCCAATGTAAGTCTATGGGAACAAAATATCGCAACTAAAAAAACACTTTCTTTCGTTGTAAACACAAAATATACACACATAGAATACATATATATATATACATGTCATTGTGACATATATATATATACATATATTTATAGTTTATACATTTCTACAAAGTAAAATAGACTCTGATTCAATTGCCGGGTAAAGCCGTGACATACCCCATAGAAGTCGACGGGCTCGGTGCCGAGTACCCCCAAAACCTCTGGCTCTGTGCGACTCAACTTGGGCGTCACGAACAGGATTCTGTAGCTCGCTATAAGCGAGTCCTGTGTGCCTGAATTGAACTGGTTTTGTGCTTGAGAATTGCTAAAATCATCAGAGAATGTATTTGCCATTTCTCCGCCATATCTGCGTCACGACGAGGCACTGGTGAAGAAGAAGGGCGTGCTCTTGTGGGTGTACACTCACTCAGTGGCGCGAAAACGATGGCCGACCACTCTAAATGGTACTGCAATGTAAGATCGTGCCCACAGCTCTTGAGTTCCACCTCCTCATCCTCCTCAGTGTGCGGAAACTAACGCGAAGGTCCCGCCTCACTACAAAAGAGGGGCCCTCTCCAGATGCTAATGACACATGTGACTTGGCAGAGATGGCTAATGGACACGAGCAGAAGTGTGAAGGGATGGAGCAGTCAGAGCTCTCCCCCCACGGAAGCGACCCGATCGCCACGGAACCACCGTTGGGCACCCGGCCTGGAAACCCTCCTACGCTGCAAGAAGCGGAGGATACCCTAAGAGGCCTGGCCCGGCACCGGGAGGAGGTCGCCAGGATGGAAGCCAGCTGGCGTGCCCTAAAACTAAACTTGGAGCGGCGCCAATCCCTCTTACCTGAAGTGTCTGTACCGGAAGGTGAGGCACCCGTTCTAGTAGAGGAGTCCGTGCGGGCATCCCAGCCCTTGCAATGTGATCCGGTTGACGTTGTCGCAGTGGAGGCACCCGTTCCTGCAAAAAACGCTGCACCGGCAGCACCCCAGATCCCGCTGTCTGCCCCCGTCGCTGAGACAGAAGAAGCGACACCCGTCCTCATGGAGGAGGCCGCGTAGGCACCAGAGGTCTACCTGTCTGTACCGGAGCCCCGACTGTCATCTGTTCCAGAGCCGGCTGCTTCCTCCGCAGGTGAGCGCCGCCAGGACTGTCGGGCACCAGGAGAGCTGCCGCAAACCGGACATCGTAAGCTGCAGTTTGATGGTGGAGACATGGAGATGCTGGTGGAGGAGAATTACAACCGGCGTCAGGAGGAAGAGTGTAGACGTCGGGAGAGAGAAGCCGAGCGACAAAGGGAGCAGCGCGAATCCCAGAAGCTTCGCCAACGTCACATCCAGAAGGACCGGGCAGATAAGGACCGGATGAGAAAAGATAAAGGAACCCTGTGGGAGCCGCGGCGTAAGGGTGCAGTACGGAGCTTTAAATTGAAAGCTGGTTGGGGCTTCATCCAGGAGCCTGGACTTTATTTAGAAGTGTTTGTGACCCGGCGGGACGTGGAGACTCACCTCCCAGAAGGACACCCGGGGAGGGACCTGTTGCCAGGAGACTTGGTAACTTACACCCGACACTGGGGTTACAATGGATGGTATGCCCTAAATGTCACCAGGTGCGACCCCTGGTCCCCAGAGTGTCAGGAACCTGTGAGACCCTCGGAGCCTTCAGCCTCCCACATCCAGGCCTCTGCACAAGTACCCACCCCACGCCGTAAATCTCCCCAGCCTCCCTCAGTGGTCTCCTCAGCAGCCCCAGCTATGGACATGATAATGATAGCTGGCCCGTACCCGGCGCCTGTTAGGCCCCCTGGGGTTCGTTCAGTCCGGGACACAGGGCTCCAGACCC
This sequence comes from Oophaga sylvatica, assembly GCA_033576555.1. Classification (NCBI taxonomy): domain Eukaryota; kingdom Metazoa; phylum Chordata; class Amphibia; order Anura; family Dendrobatidae; genus Oophaga; species Oophaga sylvatica. The sequence continues at coordinate 91,932,966 of JARQOD010000003.1, forward strand.
GGAGGAGATGAAAGAGGTGGCCACACAGACACAGATAGCGGGTCACGACTTGACTGTACAGGCCACACGACGTCATCAGGTCCTGGTGGTCCTTGGTGTCTCGGATGTTTGGCAAGCATCAGAAGAGTACCAGGTGGTACCTGGAACACCCCTGCCAAAGAATTATAAATAACCCGGACAGGGTCCCTGTATGTAAATAGTTAAATTGTTGATGTACCCGGACGGGTGAATGTTCATAAAAAAGTTTTTTAATTTAATAAAAAACACAACACAGTTTTCATTACTTTTATTACAGTCTCATCCTGCGATGCCATCGATCTCCTGTAAAAAAATGAAAAAAAAAACAGCAGTATACCACCTGTCCGACGCAGTCCATAGTAACGAGTGTCCCACGACGATCCAGCTCTGCTACATCAGAATGACATCAGAGGCAGGCAGGCAGGCAGAGCCTGTCATCCCGGCGCAGCACAGCTGATTACCTGCTTCCCCGGCGGTGACGTCATCGGACTGGTTTACGGCCGGGATTACCCTGCAGTCACTGCAGTTATCGCGAAAAACTGCATGTGACCGCCAGGGAGAAGATAATGGCGGCCATCAAGCAGTCCAGGACGTGACCGCCGGAGATCTTCTGCCAGGTAAGTGCCGCTGACTCCTGACAGACCCGACCGACGGACACTCACAGTGACAGTGACAAATCCGATTCCGGTATCCGATATGACGAAAATATCGGTACTCGGAATCGAAAGCCCGATACAGCTAATATCGGCCGATACCCGATATTTGCAGTATCGTATCGCTCAACACTAGTGGTGGGAGCAGCTCAGACGAATAATAATAATAATAATAATAATATTTATTTATATAGCGCCATCATATTCCGCAGCGCTTTACAGTTTAGCAGTTTCAGAACACAAGTCATAAGTAACAACGTTAACAATACAATAATTAAAGCAAAATAAGTCGCCCCTGCTCGTGACAGCTTACAATCTACAATGAGGTGGGGGAGACACAAAGTATAGGTGTTTATATACAATGGTGCATTTACAATGATGGTCCAGCCATCTTAAGGGAGTGAGGGATGGAGATAGTGAATGGGCAAGACACACACACACACTTACACAGAATACATAGAATGACTTTGATTAGTGAATGTGATAGGCCGCTCTGAACAAATGTGTTTTGAGGGAGCGCCTGAAACCATGCAAATTGTGGATAGTCCTAATTTCTTGGGGTAGAGCATTCCAGAGGATTGGCGCAGTACGGGAGAAGTCTTGTAGTCGGGAGTGGGAGGTACGGATTAGTGCAGAGGTTAGTCGAAAGTCGTTTGCAGAGCGCAGCAGTCGGTTAGGCCGATAGATAGAAATGAGGGAGGAGATGTAGGGGGGTGCTGCACTGTGGAGAGCTTTGTGGGTGAGAACCAGTACTTTGAATTGTATCCTATAATGAATGGGCAGCCAGTGTAAGGACTGGCGAAGAGCGGACGCATCGAGTACCGATTAGCCAGATGGATTACCCTGGCTGCTGCATTAAGGATGGACTGGAGAGGGGATAGTCGAGTAATGGGGAGGCCAAGTAATAGAGCGTTGCAGTAGTCCAGGCGGGAGTGGATTAATGCTACAGTGAGGGTTTTTGTTGTTTCCAGGGTGATAAAAGGGCGGATTCTAGAGATGTTCTTTAGGTGTAGTGTTGTGAATGGGTTTGAGATGAGTTCTGAGCAGAGGCTCCCTCTGGTGGTTACAAGCGGTGCTAGTCTGTCCAGTGAAGATTGTGAGGAGTGGGAATCAGGTGTTACTGACTGGTCTTATATAAGGGAGTCACCTTCCCATCAGGGTTGCCGGTGAGCAATTGTTCTGGTCTGAATCCTTTATTCCAGTTTCCCTTGTAGCCTGCTGTGTCGTGTCTGCATCTCCTGCTAACAGATAAGACATTTTCTTCTTTTGTGTTTTTGCTATATTTTTGCTTTTTGTCCTGCACTTCTGTGGGGGGCCTTCAGGGTCCCCTCCGGGGGCTTCTGCCCTCTCAGTTTTGTTCAGCCACTGATGTTTGTACTTTTGCTTTTTCCAGTTTTTTCAGTGGCTGCTGTTTTGATTTTGTTACACCAGAGAACTAATTTAGGTGGTAGAGGTCGTGTGATCTCAGGTGTTTTTGAAATTAGTAGAGTTGGTGCCTTTCAGGGTTTTCTGGGATTGCAGTAAGTACCCTTCCTATCCTTTTCTTTTTAGTTAGTTTGGGCCCCAGCGTTTGCTCATACTATTTTCTTTCTGTGTCAGTATTTCATCTTGTCTAACCGCCATTATATGTTTGGGGGCTTTCTTTTATCTTTGGGGATCTGCTCCGGGGCAGATAGCTTTCCTATTTCTATCTTTAGGTGTAGTTAGTTTCTCAGGCTGTGACTAGGCGTCTAGGACCAACGTAGGAACGCTCCACGGCTGCCTCTAGTTGTGGTGGTTAGTCAGGGTACTGCAATCTCATAGATTCCAACTGCTCTGGTGTATTGCCTTTTTTTACCTGCACTCCTCAGCTACCGAAACATAACAGTGTAGGCGGCAAGAGCGGGCAAGAGATTGTATATGGGAGGTGAAGGAGAGATTGGTGTCAAACATAACACCCAGACAGCGAGCCTGCTGCCGGGGTGTTATTATGGTGCCGCCCACGGAGAGGGATAAGTCAAATTTAGGGAGGTTAGTAGATGGCGGGAGCAGAAGAAGTTCAGTTTTGGAGAGGTTGAGTTTCAGATACAGAGCGGACATGATGTTGGAGACTGCGTACAGACAGTCGGTGGCGTTCTGTAGTACAGCTGGGGTGAGGTCGGGGGATGACGTGTATAGTTGTGTGTCATCAGCATAAAGATGGTACTGAAAGCAAAATCTGCTGATGGTCTTTCCAATTGTGGCTGTGTAGAGAGAGAAGAGAAGGGGGCCAAGGACTGAGCCCTGGGGTACACCGACAGTGAGAGGAAGAGAAGATGACGTGGAGCCAGAGAACAAAACACTGAAGGAGTGGTCAGAAAGATAGGAGGAGAACCAGGAGAGAACAGTGTCCTTAATACCTAGTGAGTGGAGCCTAGACAGTAGGAGACGGTGGTCAACCGTGTCGAAAGCTGCAGAAAGGTCGAGAAGAATGAGCAAAGAGTGGTCACCGTTACGTTTTGCTGTAAGAAGGTCATTGCTCACTTCGATGAGTGCAGTTTCGGTCGAATGTAGGGTGCGGAAGCCGGACTGTGAAGGGTCTAGGAGGGAGTGATTGGAGAGGTAACGGGTGAGGCGGGAGAAGACTAGGCGCTCCAAAAGTTTAGAGATGAAGGGAAGATTGGAGACCGGTCTGTAGTTGTTTGTGCAGGAAGGGTCGAGAGCGTGTTTCTTTAGTAGTGGAGTAATGATGGAGTGTTTGAAGGCAGATGGGAAAATGCCAGAGGAGAGTGAGAGATTAAAGATTTTAGTTAGGTGAGTTGTGACAACTGGAGAGAGAGACTGGAGGAGATGTGAGGGAATGGGGTCGGTAGTGCATGTAGTCGGACGAGAGGAAGAGAGGAGTCTGGACTCTGGAGACTTCTTCTGTGATGGGATCAAATGTGGAAAGTTAGCCAGGGGAACAGCAGGGTGGGATGGGAGTCACAGCCCTTGGTGGTTGAGAGCAGATTTCCTGACGGATAGTATCTATTTTTTATATAAAATGGGAGGCCAGGTCGTCAGCACAAATGTCTGTGATAGGGGCTTGTGCTTTTGGCCTGAGGAGGGAGTGAAAAGTGTCAAAAAGTTTCTTGGGGTTGTTGGCTAGTGAGGAGATCAGGGTGGTGAAGTAGGTCTGTTTGGCGAGGTGAAGGGCAGCATTATAAGTTCTTAACATGAATTTAAAGTGGATGAAGTCTTGTGGTGTGCGAGTTTTTCTCCAAAGGCGTTCAGCACTCCTAGAGCATCGCTGAAGAAGTTGAGTTTGCAATGTGAGCCAGGGCTGTTTTACTGTGTGTTTGGAAGTTCTGAGGGTGAGCGGCGCTACTTGGTCAAGGGTGCTTCTAAGAGTGTCATTGTAGTGATGAACAGCCAGATCAGGATAGGAAAAAGAGGAGATTGGGGACAGTGATGAGTGTAGGGAATCTGAAAGTGTCTGAGGGTTAATGGCTTGTAGATTTCTGAATGTGTGGTAGGTAGGAGTGCGCTGGGATGGTGGAGGATTTGTGAGCGTGAAGGAGAGAATGTTGTGGTCAGACAGTGGAAGCGTGAGTTATTTAGGTGGGAGATTGAACAGAGGCGGACAAAGACCAGGTCAAGGGTGTTACCATCCTTGTGTGTCTCAGAGGTTGAAAGCTGTGAGAGGCCTAGAGAAGTGGTTAGTGATAGAAGGAAGATAGAGGAAGACATTGCCCCAACGGTACAAACAGGAGGGAGAGTTAGGCTGCAGACTCGGTTACCTGTAGCCTCCAGTTTGGCACCTGTTCGGAGCAGTTGTCTTCCAAAAGTCAAAACATGCGCTCCCAGGACTTGCACTGCGTGGTCCTTTTTTGACACACTTGCAGATGATATTTGCTATGTCAAATGCAAGCTGTGTAATCAAAAAGTAAAAAGAGGTAAAAGTGTCAGTAACCTCAATACCACTAATATGTGGAAACATGTGCGGACAAAGCACGTAGTTGAGTTACAAAGACACACTGGAGATTAGGCCAACCTACAGCAGCACCTACATCTTCAGGTCGTGTTGAAGCCTCTTCATCGAGCTCACACACAGCTGGTTCGGCTTCCTCACAGGATCGCCATGGAAGAACCTCGGTCACTGTTGTCCAGAGACAAAGTGTTATTCCACCCACAGCAGCAAGTTCCCTGTCATCCTCACACTCCCAGGCCACAAAACAGCCATCGGTAGCACAGGCATGGGATAAAAGACGGCCATACTCGGCAAACCATCCACGAGCACAGGCTCTGAATGCTGGCATTGCAAAACTCCTGTCCCTTGAAATGCTGTCATTCAGGCTGGTGGAGACTGACAGTTTACGTAACTTAATATCATTGGCAGTCCCACAATACAATGTGCCAAGCCGATTTCATTTCAGCAGGCAAGCCGTCCCTGGTCTGCAAAAGCATGTTGAGGGAAAAATTAAACATGCGCTACTAAACGCCGTCAGTAGCAAGGTCCACCTGACCACCGATGCGTGGACCAGTACCCATGGCCAGGGACGATACCTTTCCCTCACTGCCCATTGGGTCAATGTTGTGGAGCCGGGTACTGATCTTGCGAGTGGCGCTGTACGTGTTCTGCCAACTCCAAGGATTGCAGGAATCAAGTCTGTACACATTGACTCCTCCTACTCCAGTTCCTCAGAATCATCGCTGCAGGAGCCGTCACGGTCTAACTCCACATGGACCCGTGAACGCTTACCTGTTGCGACCGATATGAGCACAGCCGTGGCCAAACGTCAACAGGCCGTCATGAAATTAATTTCCATGGGGAATCAAAGCCACACAGCGCAGGAGCTCTGGAATGCCATCAAGCAGGAGAGCGACGTGTGGTTTTTGCCAGCGAATCTCCAGCCAGGCTTGGTAGTGTGTGACAATGGCCGAAATCTGGTGGCAGCTCTGGGCCTTGGCAACCTCACTCACATATCATGTCTGGCACATGTGCTCAACTTGGTCGTGCAGAGTTTTTTGAGGGACTATCCGGATCTTGATGCACTGCTGCACAAGGTCCGCCTAGAGTGCGCTCACTTGCGACGTTCCAGCATGGCCAGATCGCTGATTGCAGCTCTGCAACGCAGATTTCGCCTTCCTGAACATCGCATTATATGTGACGTACCCACCAGCTGGAATTCCACTTTACATATGTTTGAGCGGTTGTGTGAGCAGCAGCCAACAGTAATGGAGTATCAGCTGCATCAGGCGCAATCAACTCGCAATTTGCGCCGTTCACACTTCACCACTACTGAGTGGGCCTCTATAATAATAATAATAATAATCTTTATTTATATAGCGCCAACATATTCCGCAGCGCTTTACAGTTTAACAGTTTCAGAACACAAGTCATAAGTAACAACGTTAACAATACAATAATTAAAGCAATATAAGCCGCCCCTGCTCGTGAGAGCTTACAATCTACAATGAGGTGGGGGAGATACAAAGTCCAGGTGTTTATAATTGTATTTACAATGATGGTCCAGCCATTTTGAGGGAGTGATGGATGGATGGAGATAGTGAATGGGCTACACACACAGACTTACACATAGAATGACTTTGATTAGTGAATGTGATAGGCCGCTCTGAACAAATGTGTTTTGAGGGAGCGCCTGAAACCATGCTAATTGCGGATAGTCCTAATTTCTTGGGGTAGAGAATTCCAGAGGATTGGCGCAGCACGGGAGAAGTCTTGGAGTCGGGAGTGGGAGGTACAGATTAGTGCAGAGGTTAGTCGAAGGTCGTTTGCAGAGCGCAGCAGTTGGTTAGGCCGATAGATAGAAATGAGGGAGGAGATGTAGGGGGGTGCTGCACTGTGGAGAGCTTTGTGGGTGACAACCAGTACTTTGAATTGTATCCTATAATGAATGGGCAGCCAGTGTAAGGACTGGCGAAGGACTCTATGAAGGACATCTGCCACGTTTTGCGTGCGTTTGATGAGTCAACGCGGATGGCGAGTGCAGATGATGCACTAGTCAGCCTGACTGTCCCCCTTATCTGCCTGCTTCAAAAAACACTGCAAGCACTAAGGGATGAGGTTTTGGAAGAGGTGGAGGATGACGAGTCACAAATTCCATCACCTTCTGGACAGTCAGCGCAACGTGGTTCCTCACAAAGGGCTGGGCAGGGCTCACTTTGTGAGGAGGATGAGGAGAGTCAATGGAGGAGGAAGACATCGCTCCAGAGGGAGGTACACAACGCTCTAGTCAGTATGTATAGCGAGGGTGGGGTGATGCAGAGCAGGCAGAGATGACGCCTCTTACAGGGGACAGCGTTTCTTGGCCAGTTGGGAGTCTGCAGCACATGGTTGATTTCATGCTGCAGTGTCTGAGAAACGACCGCCGCATCGCCCACATTCTCACCACGTCTGATTATTGGGTGTCCACCCTCCTAGACCCTCGCTACCGTGACAACTTACAAAGCCTCATCACACCGTTGAACCGGGAGCGTAAAATGCGGGAGTACCAAGACACACTGGTGCAATCCATAATGTTCTCCATTCCAGCCGAGAGCACTGCTGCTGCTACTGCTTTACAAAGCAGCTGTGTGCGTCGAGGCAGTGGAGACAGCTCTGCAACAAGAGGGAGCACAAGCAGCGCCTCTGCACAGGGCAAGATGTTATGATTTGGTAGCTGAGGAGAGCAGGCAAAAAAGGCAATACACCAGAGAGGTTGGAATCTATGGGATTGCAGTACCCTGACTAACCACCACAACTAAAGGCAGCCGTGGAGCGTACCTACGTTGGTCCTAGATGCCTCGTCACAGCCTGAGAAGCTAACTACACCTAAAGATAGAAAGAGGAAAGCTATCTGCCCCGGAGCAGATCCCCAAAGAACATAGAAAGCCCCCAAACATGTAATGGCGGTTAGACAAGAAGAAATACTGACACAGACAGAAAATAGTATGAGCAAACGTTGGGGCCCAAACTTCCTAAATAGAAAAGGATAGGAAGGGCACTTACTGCAATCCCAAAAAACCCTGAAAAGTACCAACTCTACTAATTACAAAAACACCTGAGATCACACGACCTCTACCACCTAAATGAGTTTCTGGTGTAACAAAAACTAAACAGCAGCCACTGAAAAAACTGGAAAAGGCAAATGAACAAACAACAGTGGCTGAACTAAACTGAGAGGAGCACAAGCCCCCCAAGGGGACCCGGCAGACCCCCACAGAAGTGCAGGACAAAATGCAAAAAACAAGCACAAAAAAATAAAAGAAGAAAATGTCTTATCTGTTAGCAAAAGATGCAGGCACGAAACAGCAAGCTACAAAGTGTACAGGAATCAAAGATGAGACCAGAACAATTGATCACCAGCAACCCTGATGGGAGGGAACCTCCCTTATATAAGACCAGTCAGTAACACCTGATCTCCAATCTTCACAATCTTCATTGGATAGTTCAGTACTGTTTGTAACCACCAGAGGGAGATTCTGCTCAGAATTCATTTCTAGCACATTCACAACAGCAAGACCAGTATGTTCCAAATGTGGCGAAGTTTTGTGGCAGCGCCACCAATGTCTACACCATCCGAGACGGCTCCAGTCAGCAGGAGGCAACGTTTCCGTAAGATGGTGACAGACTACATGTCTTGCCCTCTCAGTGTACTCCCAGATGGCTCTTCCCCATTCCAGTTTTGGGTCTCTAAGCTGGATACATGGCCAGAGCTTAGCCAGTATGCATTGGAGGTGCTGGCTTGCCCTGCTGCCAGTGTATTATCGGAGCGCTTCTTTAGTGCTGCAGGTGGTGTACTAACAGACCGTCGCATGCGACTATCCTCCGATAATGTAGACCGGCTTACTTTTCAGAAAATGAACAAGGCATGGATCTCGCATGAATTTGCCTGTCCGGTTTCAGATTAAATAACTGGTTGGCAACGTTATCCTTGTCTCCTGTTATGTTCATCTTTCTACCACCTGAACTCTACTCCCTGGGCTACAACACTGCCAGTTGCTGCTCAGAAGTGTCGTGTCCACAGACCAATACACAAGCTATAGTGTTAGTGGGGTTCAGTAACGCCTGCTGTTCCCCTGCTGTGTGTCTGGCAAAAATTAATGCTGCTAACTCCAAATTAAACTTCTAACATCTCATACTAGGCCTCTGCCTACACCCTCCTTGACCCTGGGCTTCAACACCGCCAGTTGCTGCTCAGAAGTGTTGGATGCACAGATCAAAACAATCGCTGATGTGTTTGTGGGGTTCAGTAACGCCTGCTGTTCCCCTGCTGTGTGTCTGGCAAAAATTACTGCTAGCTAGCTACACATGTTGAAAAAAACATGACATGTTAAAGTGGCTACTGCTACACATAGATAAGAGGCTACACCCTTATTTCTAAGCTGTAAACAAGTGAAACGTCACCTTTAAAACCATAAAATTATTAGTCTTTGTCACAAATCTGTAACAAAATAATTGTGACATATTACTGCAGATATCCACATGTCGAACACAAATGCTAACACAAAAGCCTGCTTATGCTATAGGGTACTGATGGTGAACCTTGTCACTCCATAACTTAGACAAATCCAACTCACATCATGCCTCAAATGCTGCAATGTTGGAAGTGCATGATGTGGGTTGAACTTTGACAACAGCTGCAGTGCGAAGGTTAGCCTTCAGTCTTCTTGGCTTTTAAATAAAAGCATACAAGTAAATATAATAATCCATTGTTGATTAAGGGACGTGATGTACACCTGTAATATTGTGCAAACAATGGATGTAGGACTAGTCCTCTTCAACATTACTTATATTTGTGTCATTTGAAAAAATACATATTTAATTAAAAATTTAACAACCCATATCATAAAGGTCCATCATGTAAACATGAGAATCGGTAACAAAAATCATGCATTACCTTGTTAAAGTCAATAGTGCATAGTCACAATAGCAAAATATATACCTGCAAGTGGTGCTGAAACAACGACAACTGATAGAAAAGGTGAATGATATCTAGTTATCAGACTGAATAGCGACACCTGTACAATGTCGATATAATACTGTACCTTAACAAAAAGGCTGTTTGCAACCAATGTATTGTATACGGATGGAAGCGCGTCACACTAATAGATTTGAGTTATTTGAAATAGAATGGAGCAGCACCAATTGAGAAAAATGTCAAGGATGAGGCAGTGCACACGCTCAGCAGACTACAACCAGCATGTTGAAGAACTAACTGGAGCGTGATCTGCACTCCAAAAATGAAAACCTCAGACTACAGTGAACACTGCACACAACTGTTCACTAGCTGTGAAAGGCCCTTTGTGTACTTCTAGACTGTTTGCACCAATGTATTGTATACGGATGGAAGCGCGTCACACTAATAGATTTGAGTTATTTGAAATAGAATGGAGCAGCACCAATTTGAGAAAAATGTCAAGGATGAGGCAGTGCACACGCTCAGCAGACTACAACCAGCAGTTTGAAGAACTAACTGGAGCGTGATCTGACTCCAAAAATGAAAACCTCAGACTACAGTGAACACTGCACACAACTGTTCACTAGTGTGAAAGGCCCCTTTGTGTACTTCTAGTGTTTGCACCAATGTATTGTATACGGATGGAAGCGCGTCACACTAATAGATTTGAGTTATTTGAAATAGAATGGAGAGCACCAATTGAGAAAAATGTCAAGGATGAGGCAGTGACACCCTCACAGACTACAACCAGCATTGTTTGAAGAACTAACTGGAGCGTGATCTGCACTCCAAAAATGAAAACCTCAGACTACAGTGAACACTGCACACAACTGTTCACTAGCTGTGAAAGGCCCCTTTGTGTACTTCTAAGTGTTTGCAACCAATGTATTGTAAACGATGGAAGCGCGTCACACTAATAGATTTGAGTTATTTGAAATAGAATGGAGCAGCACCAATTTGAGAAAAATGTCAAGGATGAGGCAGTGACACACGCTCAGCAGACTACAACCAGCATTGTTTGAAGAACTAACTGGAGCGTGATCTGCACTCCAAAAATGAAAACCTCAGACTACAGTGAACACTGCACACAACTGTTCACTAGCTGTGAAAGGCCCCTTTGTGTACTTCTAGATGTTTGCACCAATGTATTGTATACGGATGGAAGCGCGTCACACTAATAGATTTGAGTTATTTGAAATAGAATGGAGCAGCACCAATTAGAGAAAAATGTCAAGGATGAGGCAGTGACACACGCTCAGCAGACTACAACCCGCATTGTTTGAAGAACTAACTGGAGCGTGATCTGCACTCCAAAAATGAAAACCTCAGACTACAGTGAACACTGCACACAACTGTTCACTAGCTGTGAAAGGCCCCTTTGTGTACTTCTATAGTGTTTGCAACCAATGTATTGTATACGGATGGAAGCGCGTCACACTAATAGATTTGAGTTATTTGAAATAGAATGGAGCAGCACCAATTAGAGAAAAATGTCAAGGATGAGGCAGTGACACACGCTCAACAGACTACAACCAGCATTGTTTGAAGAACTAACTGGAGCGTGATCTGCACTCCAAAAATGAAAACCTCAGACTACAGTGAACACTGCACACAACTGTTCACTAGCTGTGAAAGGCCCCTTTGTGTACTTCTATAGTGTTTGCAACCAATGTATTGTAAACAGATGGAAGCGCGTCACACTAATAGATTTGAGTTATTTGAAATAGAATGGAGCAGCACCAATTTGAGAAAAATGTCAAGGATGAGGCAGTGACACACGCTCAGCAGACTACAACCAGCATTGTTTGAAGAACTAACTGGAGCGTGATCTGCACTCCAAAAATGAAAACCTCAGACTACAGTGAACACTGCACACAACTGTTCACTAGCTGTGAAAGGCCCCTTTGTGTACTTCTAGACTGTTTGCTACCAATGTATTGTATACGGATGGAAGCGCGTCACACTAATAGATTTGAGTTATTTGAAATAGAATGGAGCAGCACCAATTTGAGAAAAATGTCAAGGATGAGGCAGTGACACACGCTCAGCAGACTACAACCAGCATTGTTTGAAGAACTAACTGGAGCGTGATCTGCACTCCAAAAATGAAAACCTCAGACTACAGTGAACACTGCACACAACTGTTCACTAGCTGTGAAAGGCCCCTTTGTGTACTTCTAGACTGTTTGCAACCAATGTATTTTATACGGATGGAAGCGCGTCACACTAATAGATTTGAGTTATTTGAAATAGAATGGAGCAGCACCAATTAGAGAAAAATGTCAAGGATGAGGCAGTGACACACGCTCAACAGACTACAACCAGCATTGTTTGAAGAACTAACTGGAGCGTGATCTGCACTCCAAAAATGAAAACCTCAGACTACAGTGAACACTGCGCACAACTGTTCACTAGCTGTGAAAGGCCCCTTTGTGTACTTCTAGACTGTTTGGAACCAATGTATTGTATACGGATGGAAGCGCGTCACACTAATAGATTTGAGTTATTTGAAATAGAATGGAGCAGCACCAATTTGAGAAAAATGTCAAGGATGAGGCAGTGACACACGCTCAGCAGACTACAACCAGCATTGTTTGAAGAACTAACTGGAGCGTGATCTGCACTCCAAAAATGAAAACCTCAGACTACAGTGAACACTGCACACAACTGTTCACTAGGTGTGAAAGGCCCCTTTGTGTACTTCTATAGTGTTTGCAACCAATGTATTGTATACGGATGGAAGCGCGTCACACTAATAGATTTGAGTTATTTGAAATAGAATGTAGCAGCACCAATTAGAGAAAAATGTCAAGGATGAGGCAGTGGCACACGCTCAACAGACTACAACCAGCATTGTTTGAAGAACTAACTGGAGCGTGATCTGCACTCCAAAAATGAAAACCTCAGACTACAGTGAACACTGCACACAACTGTTCACTAGCTGTGAAAGGCCCCTTTGTGTACTTCTATAGTGTTTGCAACCAATGTATTGTATACGGATGGAAGCGCGTCACACTACTAGATTTGAGTTATTTGAAATAGAATGGAGCAGCACCAATTTGAGAAAAATGTCAAGGATGAGGCAGTGGCACACGCTCAGCAGACTACAACCAGCAGTGGTTGAAGAACTAACTGGAGCGTGATCTGCACTCCAAAAATGAAAACCTTAGACTACAGTGAACACTGCACACAACTGTTCACTAGCTGTGAAAGGCCCCTTTGTGTACTTCTAGACTGTTTGCAACCAATGTATTGTATACGGATGGAAGCGCGTCACACTAATAGATTTGAGTTATTTGAAATAGAATGGAGCAGCACCAATTAGAGAAAAATGTCAAGGATGAGGCAGTGGCACACGCTCAGCAGACTACAACCAGCAGTGGTTGAAGAACTAACTGGAGCGTGATCTGCACTCCAAAAATGAAAACCTCAGACTACAGTGAACACTGCACACAACTGTTCACTAGGTGTGAAAGGCCCCTTTGTGTACTTCTATAGTGTTTGCAACCAATGTATTGGATACGGATGGAAGCACGTCACACTAATAGATCACTGTTAATTTCAATTGAATGGAGCAGCACCAATTCCACAAAATAAAAAAAAAAAGAGTCAGTGAGTGACACGTGCAGATGACTACAAACAGCGTTGGATGCAGAGCAAACTGCAGCGTCACCTGCACTCACACACACACCTTGCTCAGAGCTGTGAAAACAACACTGCAAGGAAAAAGGATGATTTACAGAGCGGTTTCTCAAATAGCCTGCCTACAGAACAATTCACAAAAACGCTATCTCTAACTGTCCCTCAGAGTCAGCAGAGCAGCGTCCTGTCCCTAACTTAATTCACAGCGCAGTGACGGTAAAATGGCGGCGGCGCCTTTTATAGTGCATTCTGACATCATTTCAGCATCCAATCACAGCCATGCCATTAGTTAACATGACCGCAGCATTACAGGATGTGCCCACACTTCGTAGGATTCCTCAATGGCTGTCTAAAATCACATTGCCTCTCAAAGAATTATGGGAACTTCCGATTCCGGTATACGATATATGAAAAATATCGGAACTAAGTATCGGAATTCCGATACAGCGAATATCGGCCGATACCCGATACTTGCGGTATCGGAATGCTCAACTCTAGTCAGGATAGCATTCATTCATTTCCGGCACCATCTGCAACCCAGACCAAAATAATAACAATAAGACTGATAACTGTAGATACACATGACACCTTATCAGCCTGTGCTACTAGAAATAGACATGTGGGAACACATATGTATAATGTGAGTGGTAGAGAGAGGCTCCGTGGATCTCCAGCAGTTACCAGTACAATGAGATCAGGTATTAAAATGCCACAAAAAAAATATATAAGCCTCCGAGAAATTGGATTGACTTTGATTTTTTGTGATGCAGAAATATAAGCGCCTGCTCCATAAATAATGGCATAACCCGGGAGCTATTCATTTCCAAAATCAGATTTACATTTTAACCGCATTTGTGGAGAAAGCTCATGTGACTGCAAGGAGCAAACAAAGAAATAATATTGTAGTAATCACAGCTCTGAGGAAGAAAGAATCATAACATGCAACAGAAGAGATAAAACTGTAAAAACAGTCACAATGGAAGAGTGGCAGCGCCCTTGAGTAATCGCCTCTGCTGCTCCACCAGCAAACATCTCTTTGTGGCGTCTTTTGTAGTATTTCAATATCTCAGTAAATGTTCTGTTCTTGCCAGGGTCTGGAAAATGCTGTAATTCTCTCTCTCTGCTATTAAATGCCTTAGGCCGGCGTCACACTGGCGACAGAATCGGACGACTGCCATGCGATGAAAAATCGTATTGCAGTCTGCCCTATGTTAATCTATGGAGCAGCTCCCAGTATCAGATTTTTTGTGGTCCGTTTTAAACGTCCGTGTGCAATCGCAGCATGCTGCGATTGTCACCGATTGTGGGTCGACTATCGCCAATGCAAGTCTATGGGAGCGATGAAAAATCTGATTACAAACGGACCGCACATGTGACTTGCGATGAAATCGCATCGGTGTCCTTTAGAAAAGCCGGCAATTCATCCCCGGCTATACTGTAAAATCACACTGACAGCTTTAATAAAGAATAGAAAGAATAGATATACACACATAGAATACATATATATATATATATATATATATATATATGTAATTGTGACATGTATATATATATATATATTTATATTTCCTAGACTTCTACATACTGTAATAGCCGCAAATTCAATTGCCGGCTTTTGTGAAATCACAGAAGCCGACATGAAATGATACATTGTTTCCACACAGTTAACCATGTCATTTCCTGTATTTTGATATTTGTTTAGAACTTACAATTACATGAGTGTATTTGTGCTAAATTTCAGACATGTAGGGGTTAATTAAAGGTGTAAATTCATTGTCAAAAAAATGCGTGGGCTCCCGCTGTATTTTCTCCACCAGACAGACAAAGCAAGCGAGTGGGGGCAGATAATAATAGCCTAGGGAGGGTACTTTTTTTTTGTGCCCCCCCTGGCTACTAACATCTGCCCCCAGACACCCAGAAAGGGCAAATCTATAATTAGATTCGCCCTTTCTGGCACTTTGCCCGTCTATTCCCATTGCCCTGTAGCGGTGGCGAATGGGTTAATAATCTCACCTTAATGTCACCTTAGTATTGAAAGGTGACCTTAAGGCAGGTTAATAATTGAGAGCTGTCAATTAGACAAATATCAATTATTAATCCTATTGAAGTAAATAAAAAAACACAAACACACTTTAAGAATAAATAATTTTAATGAAATAAAAACACATATTTTTGACCATCTTTTATTTAAGTCTTAATCCGTTCGAAGCCCTTGTTCTTCTAAAATAAATATAAAATAATAAAACAACATTATTCTTACCTATCTGGCAATCTGTCACGTCCCACGATGTAATCCTTCACAAAGGGTTAACTACTAGCAATCAGAAGCAGCACAAGTAATCCTGCTTGCTCATCTGATAGCTCCTGAATGAATGAGCTTATCTCCTGCCGACAGGAGAGGATGTGATTCATGAATGAAGCTTAATTGATTGTATCCACTTTCACCTTAGGTCAGGTCACTCAAGTGAAAGTTGTAATAAATCAATTAAGCTCCATTCATGAATCTATTCCTCTCCTTTCGCTGGGAGAGTAACTTATTCATTCAGGGGAATACAGGTCTGAGACAGCATTATTAGCTCTCTGCGACCTGTAACCTGTTAACCCTTTCTGATGGATTACACCGTGGGACCTGACTGTACATCGGATTGGTAAGAATCATTTTGCTTTTTTATTTTATTTTTATTACAGGAAATGGTTTTAGCAGGAAAAATAATATTGTCAAAAACTGTGTGATTATTTCATTAAACTTCTTTTTTATTAAACTGTGTGTGTTTGATTTTTCTATCATACAATAGGATTAATAATTGATAGTTGTCTAATTGACAGCTCTCAATTATTAACCTGCCTTAAGGTCACCTTTCAATACTAAGGTGACATTAAGGTGAGATTATTAACCCATTCGCCACCGCTACAGGGCAATGGGAATAGACGGGCAAAGTGCCAGAAAGGGCGAATCTAATTATAGATTTGCCCTTTCTGGGGTGTCTGGGGGCAGATGTTAGTAGCCAGGGGGGGCACCAAAAAAATGTACCCTCCCTAGGCTGTTATTATCTGCCCCCACTCGCTTGCTTTGTCTGTCTGGTGGAGAAAATACAGCGGGAGCCCACGCATTTTTTTTCAACGAATTTACACCTTTAATTAACCCCTACATGTCTGAAATTTTGCACAAATACACTCATGTAATTGTAATTTCTAAACAAATATCAAAATACAGGAAATGACATGGTTAACTGTGTGGAAACAATGTATCATTTCATGTCGGCTTCTGTGATTTCACAAAAGCCGGCAATTGAATTAGCGGCTATAACAGTATGTAGAAGTCTAGGAACTATAAATATATGTATATATACATGTCACAATGACATGTATATATATATATATATATATATATGTGTGTTCTATGTGTATATATCTATTCTTTTTTTTGTGATTGAAATACTATTCTTTTGGATCCATTATATGTCAGTTTTGCAAGCCTGCGAGAAAATCTTGCAAGTCGGATGAAAATCGGATGTTACAAGGTACACACACATGCGACTAAATCGCATCTTTGAAGGAAAATCGGATGCCAGAAGGATGTGTGATGTTTGCATTTTGATCCGACAATCGACTGTCTAAAACGGACCGATTTTTTGTCGTTGTGTGTGACGCCGGCCTTATACTTTTTTATGACCTTTCCTGAACGGCTTCTTGCTCTGGACTATTTTTTTAATGATAGATTTTTTTTTTAAATTTGAGTGTATTTTCCTTCAAGTGAAAAAGAAAGACAAGAAAAAAAGAAATGATTTTGTTCTTACAATAGTTGTTTATGGATTTAAAGAGCTCATACATGTAACATATATTGATTAACTCCTTCTCCAAAGTGGAGGCCAACAACGCGATGGAACATATCTATCATTTTGACACTGCCATACATCACAAAGACGCCATATAACACATCAGATCTTTTTTTAAATTTCTTTATTCAGAAAATAGCTTATGTTTCCATCCTTACATTTTAAAAGTGGAATCAACTCAGATAATAAATCAGAATATTCACCATGGTGCAGTCAATAGAAGGATATAAAGTATCCAAAAATCACCACTCAAGGAGTTATATGATATTAAACTAGAGTATAAATTTTATTACAAATTAACACACATTAAAAAACATGAATCAAAAAATAAAATTGATACATGTTAGAGTAATCTAAGCGGAAAATTAATCAAGTGTGAAAAGGTGGAAAAGTGGGGTAAGGTCAAGCTGCAGGTACTAATAGCATAAATATGTATAAACCCTTCAAACCATGAATGCCAAGATGGTAAATAATTGCACGAGTATGTAAGTTAAGCAGAGTTTAGTAGGTCCACATGGAGAGGGGTACAATGTGAAGCTTACCCGTAGTGCAGTTAGTCGACCACCCACAATGCCACAAACGCCCCAATGCACATTTTGCTGATCCACTTTCTCAGCTTTCTCAGCTTCCAATTCTGAGGATACCATAGGAATCACAAATCTTAGAGGAAGAATGGAGGATGGAGGATGTGGAGGAGAAATTAAATAATGGCTACATGACAAAGCATCAGCCCTAATATTCTTAGACCCCGGTCTGAATGTGACGGAAAAATTGAATATAGAGAAAAATAAGGACTATCTGGCCTGTCTAGGGGTTAAACGTTTAGCAGATCCAATTTAGGCTAAATTTTTATGATCTGTCACCACAATAACAGGATGAATAGCTCCCTCCAAAAAATGTCTCCATTCTTCAAAAGCTAACTTGACATTGAGCAGCTCGCGATTCCCCACATCATAATTTCTTTCAGCAAACGAAAATTTCCTGGAGAAAAATGCACATGGACGCCAGTTGGTGAGAGTTTTGGAACCTTGAGACAAAACAGCCCCTACCCCAACTTCTACAATGAATGGTTTCTGGAGATCAGGTTGAATCAAAACTGGAGTGGACAAGAAGCACTCCTTTAATTTATCAAAGGAGCCAATCAGAGTCGGACTGGTGCACCTTGGGCCCACCAGAGAAAATCATTCTTGGGGCCCACTATGTAGCTACATACAAATAAATACACGACCGCCAATTGTGTGGTAAAACGTGCCATATTAGGGTATAATATAAGGTAGTACATGTCTTAATTATGTAGTAGGGGTTGCGGTAGGATCATAGAGGGGTAGCCCCCTCATAGAATATAATGTAGCCACCCTCACAGAATATAATGTAGCCCCCTCATAAAATATAATGCAGCCCTCTCTCATAGAATATAATGCAGCCCCCACAAAATATAATGCAACCCACTCATAAGGTATATCGCAGTCCCCACCATAGAATATAATGTAGCACCCTCATAGGGTATTATGCAGCCCCCCCATAGAGTATATTGAAGCCCCGTCATAGGGCATAATGCTGCCCCCCATAGAGTATACTGTAGCCCCTCATAGGGCATAATGCTGCCCCCCTCATATAGTAGGATATAGCCCCCCAGAATATAATGTAGTCCCCTGACAGAATAATGCAGGCCCCCCATAGAGTATACTGTAGCCCCATCATATAGTAATATGCAGCCCCAGAATATAATGTAGTCCCTGAGAGAATAATGAATAATGAAGCCCCACCACAGAATATAATGCAGCTCCCCATAGAGTATACTGTAGCCCCCTCATATAGTATGATATAGCCCCAGAATATAATGTAGTCCCCTGAAAATAATGCAGTCCCCCCACAGAATATAATGTAGCCCCTCAAAGTATAATGCAGACCCTCTCCACCCCATCATTGTCCTCATCACCAACTCTACCATTGCCTTCTCCCCACCACCCTTATCATTCTCCCCTACCACTCCATCACTGCACATTCCACCACCTCAATCATTGCCTCCTCTCCACCACCATCATTGTCCATTTCATCACCTCCATCATTGCCTCCCCACCACCATCATTGCCTATTTCATCACCTCCATCATTGCCTCCCCACCACCATCATTGCCAATCACCTCCATCATTGCCTATCTCCTCCATCATTGCCTATCACCTCCATTATTGTCTTTCCCCACCATCATTGCCCATCACCTCCATCCCTGCCTCCTCCCACCGCCATCATTGCCCATCACCTCCATCATTGCCTCCCCCCACCGTCATTGCCCATCAACTTCATTATTGCCTCCCCCACCGCCATCATTGCCCATCACCTCCATCCCTGCCTCCTCCCACCGCCATCATTGCCCATCACCTCCATCATTGCCTCCCCCACCGTCATTGCCCATCACCTTCATCATTGTCTCCTGTTATGATTTGGTAGCTGAGGAGAGCAGGCAAAAAAGGAAATACACCAGAGAGGTTGGAATCTATGGGATTGCAGTACCCTGACTAACCACCACAACTAAAGGCAGCCGTGGAGCGTACCTATGTTGGTCCTAGACGCCTCGTCACAGCCTGAGAAGCTAACTACACCTAAAGACAGAAAGAGGAAAACTATCTGCCCCGGAGCAGATCCCCAAAGAACATAGAAAGCCCCCAAACATGTAATGGTGGTTAGACAAGAGGAAATACAGACACAGACAGAAAATAGTATGAGCAAACGTTGGGGCCCAAACTTCCTAAATAGAAAAGGATAGGAAGGACACTTACTGCAATCCCAAAAAACCCTGAAAAGTACCAACCCTATTAATTACAAAAACACCTGAGATCACACGACCTCTACCACCTAAATTAGTTCTCTGGTGTAACAAAACTAAACAGCAGCCACTGAAAAAACTGGAAAAGGCAAATGAACAAACAACAGCGGCTGAACTAAACTGAGAGGAGCACAAGCCCCGGAGGGGACCCGGCAGACCCCCACAGAAGTGCAGGACAAAATGCAAAAAGCAAGCACAAAAAACTAAAAGAAGAAAATGACTTATCTGTTAGCAGAAGATGCAGGCACGAAACAGCAAGCTACAAAGTGAACAGGAATCAAAAATGAGACCAGAACAATTGATCACCGGCAACCCTGATGGGAGGGAACCTCCCTTATATAAGACCAGTCAGTAACACCTGATCGCCAATCTTCACAATCTTCATTGGATAGTTCAGTACTGTTTGTAACCACCAGAGGGAGCTTCTGCTCAGAATTCATTTCTAGCACATTCACAACAGCCTCTCCCCACCGCCATCATTGCCCATCACCTCCATCACTGCCTCCCCCACTGCCATGATTGCCCATCACCTCCATCGTTGCCTCCCCACCATCATTGCCCATCACCTCCACCGTTGCCTCCCCCCACCATCTTTGCCCATCACCTCCATCGTTCTCTCCCCCATCATTGCCCATCACCTCCATCCCTGCCTCCTCCCACTGCCATCATTGCCCATCACCTCCATCACTGCCTCCCCCACCGCCATGATTGCCCATCACCTCCATCGTTGCCTCCCCACCATCATTGCCCATCACCTCCATCGTTGCCTCCCCCCACCATCTTTGTCCATCACCTCCATCGTTGTCTCCCCATCATTGCCCATCACCTCCATCCCTGCCTCCTCCCACCGCCGTCATTGCCCATCACCTCCATCATTGCCTCTCCCACCGTCATTGCCCATCACCTTCATCATTGCCACCCCCCACCGCCATAATTGTCCATCACCTCCATCCCTGCCTCCTCCCACCACCATCATTGCCCATCACCTCCATCGCTGCCTCCCCCACCGCCATCATTGCCCATCACCTCCATCGCTGCCTCCCCCACCGCCATCATTGCCCATCACCTCCATCGTTGCCTCCCCCACCATCATTGCCCATCACCTCCATCGTTGCCTCCCCCCACCATCTTTGCCCATCACCTCCATCATTGCCTCCCCCATCATTGCCCATCACCTTCACCATTGCCTCCCCCCACCATCATTGCCCATCACCTTCATCATTGCCTCCCCCCACAATCATTGCCCATCACCTCCATCACTGCCTCCCCCACCAACCCTCTCTCTCACACACACACACACACAAAGCATCGCATCACATACACACAAAACTTGGCACAGAGACAAACAGCACAGCTCACCTCCCCACAGCAGCAGCACATCCCGGCAGCCTGTTCCTCGCCTGCTGCTTTCTGTCTGAGACCCAGTGCTCAATGATGACGTCATCCAGCTGGGCTCTCTCAGACAGGAAAAGCCGTGCAGGAAGCCGGGATGTGCTGCGCGGTGAGTATTTGTGTGTGTCTCTGTATGTGTGTGTATGAGTGCGGTGCGATGGTGGGACTTTACATGCGGGCAGTGTTAGCTGCAGCCTGCGGCTAACACTGCACGCTTTAAAGAGAAATGGTATTCATGCCTCTCCATGTCCATAGGGATATTCATTTAGCTTTAGCAGCAGGAACACGATCCTGTCTCCAGCTGCTGCTACTTTGGCACAGGGCGGGCCCCCTTGACTCAGGGCCCCCATAGCCACTTGCTGGGGGCCCCTGGAGCAGTTTTGGCCCTTGGAGCAGTGAGGGCCCTAGCCAGTATGCCAGCAGGTGTCAGTGCCTGGGCCCACTGGAGAATCCTCCGGTTCTCCGGTGGGCCAGTCCGAGCCTGGAGCCAATACCATCCAACGACCAAACCTTAAGATCCGCTTCGTTTCGTGTGAGGTCAGTAAGGGGTTTCACGATCTGAGAAAAACCCTTAAGAAACATTTTGTAGCAATTAGCGAACCCTAAGAATCATTGCAATGTTTTCAGATATCAGAATATGTTGGGACTATAGAAATAAAATTATTATTATTATTATTATTAGATCACAAGGTTGAACCCAATCAATTATAGCCTGCACCTTCCCAGAGCACATTTTACACCCTTCAGCTGACACAATGAACCCCAGGAATGATAAAAAAGTACATTTCTCCAATTTAGCAAACAAACAATTTTTCCTGAGTTTCTGAAAAACAAATCGAACATGCTCGTAGTAATAATTGAGATCAGGCGAAAAAATTAGAATGTCATTCAGGTATGCCACGATAAAGTTTTGAATAATATCCAAAAAAAATGTCATTCATAAAGACTGCAGATACATTGGTTACCCCAAAAGGCATGACAAGATTTTCAAATAAACCCTCCGACGTTAAAAACGTCATTTTCCACTCATCACCCTCCCGGATACATATCAGATTATATGCCCCTCTAAGGTCAAGCTTAGAAAACCATTAAGCCCCCGTAAGCTGATTATATAGATTAGGGATAAGTGGAAGCAGGTAAGTATTCTTAACTATAATTTTGTTTAGTTCATGGAATTTGAGGCAAGGACGGATGCTACCATCTTTCTTTTCACAAAAAAGAACCCAGTAGCTATAGGCAAGGAGGAAGGACGGATAAGACCCTTCCGTAAACTTTTATTTACATATTCTTTCATAGCGGTTCATTCAGGTTCCAACAAATTATACAAGCGAGCTACAGGCAATCTGCCATTAGGAAAAAGATTTATAGCACATTCATAAGGACAATGGGAAGGTAGTATTTCAGCCTCTTTCTCTGAGAACACATCTCCGAAATCTTTCAGGTAAGCCGGCAGACCCTCTAAACTAGCTGAGCAAATTTGTACAGAGCTAAGACATTTCTTATGACAGTAGTAACTCCATATAACAATATCCTTCTGACCCCAATCAATAACAGGATTATGGATATGCAACCATGGAAATCTCAACACCAACTCAGCAGGTAAATTATCTAACATATAGCAGGAGATGGACTCAGAGTGAAGAGTTCCCACTCTAAGTGTGAATTCCACTGTTACCAGCTGGACAAAGTTCTGAAGTAATGGTGTCCTGTCAATGGCGACAATTTGAATGGGTCTATTTAATCTAACTGTCCCTAATCCTAATTTAAGAACCAGTCCTGAATCAATAAAATTGGCAGCAGATCCACAGTCAATGAAAGCAAGAGCAGATAACCAAAGGTTCTCAAAAGAAAGTTTCCACGTTCAGCAATACTTTATCTGAGGAGTAAAAGGATACCTGGAAGTCTGAGTGACCTCCTCGAATATCACCCAGACTTAAGGTACTGCCACACTTAGTGATCTCGTTAGCGATCTCAATAACGACACAAGCTAATGAGATCGTTTTTGTGATCGTTTTAATGTCGCTAGTAGCTGCCACACTTAGTGATCTCGTTAACGACGCATAAGCGGTTAGCGATCTCATTAACGACTTTAACGGTCATTGCGATGTAAAAACAGCGCACATCGCTCATAAAAGGTGCCAGACACAGCGATATAGCGTCACCAGCGGGACGCCAACGATCTAAATACGGTCCAGAACTCTAGTGAACGATCAGCGAGATCACAGCAGGGGCCACGTCGTTGCTACATGCCACACACGTTAGCGTCACGAACGAGATCGCTAAATAGTGACGTATTTTAGCGATCTCGTTAGCGACGCTGTTTAGTGTGGCATACCCTTTAGACGTTTCCCGACGGCTTGCTAGCTTGAGGGCATATTGAGCAGACTTTGAGAAAATGTCCAGCATGACTACAATAAAGGCATAGTCCAAGATCATGCCGATGCCTCCTGTCCACGACCCAAGAGCGGGCTGCTCCAACCGCCATTGGTTCCATCTCTGTCAAGTGAACAGACTTGGGCAAGATGACTGAAACCTCCTGTTGTTCACCACATCTCTCACGAATTCGGTGATCCATTCGAATGGCCTTGGTCATGGCCTCCCCAAGGAACAGGGAGGAGTATGCAAAGCCAGAGGGTCCTTTAGAGTATTCCAAAAGGCAACAGTGAAGCTGACACGTGAGAGCTACATCATTCCACAAAACCTCAGAGGACCATTGCTGGGACTCAGAGCTATAGTCCTCTGTGGTGCGGCCCTCTGCATCAGGTTCATGATCTTGGCTTCTGCAACCTGGGCCCTGTCAGGTTTGTTATATACCATCCGCAAGGTGTCAAAATAGGTATCAACGGAAGACCATTATGGGGCTAGTGGGGACATATAGAATGCCCAAGTCTGAGGACCCCCTCGTAATAGGGACATGATTATTCCCACCGCTGGGACTCATCCCTGAAGATCGGGTCATAAGATAAAAAATAGATTGCAGCTCTCCCTAAATACCCTAAACTAATCCTTATCCCCCGAAAATTTTTCAGTTAGTGCCACTAGAGGTTTAGGGAAGATCAACTGCACATCAGAAGGTACAGGAGTCAATGCTACAGTCGATGGTGGAGAGCTTTGGGAAGCATCCATAGTTCTAGAAAACTGACCATGCAGCTGGGACTGTGAAGATTCTAGTTTTTGGTTTTCCCTTGCCAGATCCTGAACCATCTGGGTTAGATTCATCACCTGGTCACAAAGTGCACGAATGGGATCCATTGTTGGAGAAAAAAAAGTGCTTTTGTGGCCAGTCAAATTGTGACGCTAGTCACAACCCATAGACAGGCCGTGAGTCAGAGAAGTTAGATGTTCCTGAGTCAATACCCGTAGTAAACCAAGGGAAAATATGAAGTCGTAAGTCAGGTCACATTCCAGCATCAGAATACCAGAGAAATAGCAGATATCAAAGGGGCAATAACAATCGGGTAGTCAGAACACGGTCCAAAGGTCAGCAGCAGAATATCAGATGCCAAGGGGTAGTAACAAACGAGTAGTCAGAACATGGTCCAAAGATCAGCAGCAAAAGATCAGAACTTACAGCACAGGGATCAGGCGAACACACAAGCTTAGAACAAGCTTTAGACTTGCAGTAATCTGGGCCAGACAGCTCACCTAAATGGCATGGCAATAACCAAGAATAGTGAGCACCTGTGGAAATCTCTGCACATTCCATTCTCAGATATGTCAACCGAGCTGTCAATCAAAGCACTGACAGCACAGCACACCCCAGCACACGATAGGATGAGAGAGCTGTCCATCACTGAGTCCCAGATACTTTGAGCAGAGGAATCGTGACACCTTTCACTCCAAAGAGCAAGTATTGATGCTGCTTGACGATTAGAGGGTTGCACATGTGGCAATGTTTGCTTCACCTTGGTGAATAAGGTGATTTATTGCATATGAAATAATTGCACTTATAAAATTTAAGGATGGAAATTACTGGTAGCAGCCTATCAGGTCCAGTGGATGCATGCTGGCTCCATAGGTTGTCTCTACAGTTTATAGTTCTGTGGATATCTCTTAGAAGAGGTTGTCTATGCAGTTGCGCTTGGGCCTTGCATTACTGTATTGGCACTTAGGCGCCACAATGGCTACAACTTTTGCAAACAACCCTGTGAACATCAGTATTTGCAGTCAATAGGACAGATACTTCGCTCCAACCTAAACCTCTCCTTGTGACCTGAAAGAAAGCTCTGCTGGCCCATGTGTCAGTTCATTTGAAATATTCCAGACTTGAGTGCCATAGCAGGGAAGTTGACATTGTGCATGGCTGCATGGCCATCATGTAAATCAGCCAGAAGCTTATATTTGTATTTAGTCTAAGGATCTCCGTGTGTGGCTCTGGATTCTTGATACTGTTATATAGCAAGTGATTCAGCTAATTGGAATCCGGCACCTCAGAGCAGTAAAGGAGAGTTTTATCTGAAACCAATCTCCCATATACAAAAGGCATTGAGGCTGAAGGGACATCCAGCTTCGAAACTCAATCATCAAGACACACAGAGCGGAGGCTTTGGAAATATGTCAAGCGCAAGGAACGTCTAATACAATTCTGCTGGCACGATGGCTATATTTATCTGGGGTGGTTTATGCTTCATTTTACAAGTACTTTCCTGTGTCCGCGACAGAGGAAGAATCAACTTCAGTCAAGAGTGAAAGAAACCACACACAAGAACAATGTGTGATGTCTCACTCTAAAGAGGATATCAAGCTGTTGTTACTGGTGTGGAGCACATTTGTACAATGGGCAGGTGTTCATCTCTGTGGGGTCAATGTACTGTATACACATCACATACTCAGAGAGCTCAAAGGTGATATTTTCTTGTTAGGATCATCATTGTTGAAGAATCTATTTCTTCCAGTAGTGCAGCCCACCCTATGTGTTTTATCTAACTGGATCTAATATTTCCTGAAGGATCTAGCCACCAACCAAAGGGTAGCAGTAGTTGTTTTTCTTCATAACTACATAGCTTTTGTGCCTGTCACAACTCAACCAGAAAAGCGTAACCAGCACTTAGTCCTCTTTCACACATCTGTTTTTTTGTGTCAGGCATGATCCGTCGAACACCTGAAGGGACGGATCCGGCACTGAAATGAAAAAACTGATGCAACGGATCCGTTTTTTTTGCTGGATCCGACCTGAACTTTTGAACCCGGAAAAAGAGGGTTTTGGATGTCCAGAGACAGTGGAAAATGTAGTAGTAGTAGTAGTAGTAGTCCCTGATTTCCAGACTGTTTGCACAAAAGACTGATCCGGTTCCATTGACTTGTATTATTTCCGGCCGCCTGATGCGCCGCTTCAGGCACTATCAGGCGGCTCTGGCAAACAAAAAAAAATGTTGCATGCACCGTTTTATCCGGCCGCCGGAATGTACATTTCCGCCGGATCCGGACAAAAACGGATACAACGCAATGACATCAGGCACGATCCGGCGCTAATGAAAGTCAATGGTAAAAAACCCCATCCGGTACCGGATCCGTTTTTTTAACAACATGCCGGATCGTGCCTGAAGTCAAAAAAAGGATGTGTGAAAGCAGCCTTACCCACTCCATAGTGCATCACCCTTATTGTGTGCTTTGTTTCCCACATCTAGATGTATTCATCTTATTACATAATTGCCAGTAGGAACTTCCAGCCGCTGTCCCCGAATCCCATAAGGCACCGCTGCAGTGTCACTTGCGTAGGCGCAGTAGGTGGCCCTTTAATTCCGTCGGCTGCCTCGCCAGGAGTCAACATGGCGGCAGAACATTACCAGTCTCCCATGCTAGCAGTGACTCCGGAACTACACTTCCGAGCATTCCACCACAGCCCCTTACGGGCCAGAGCAGACTCTTCAATAGTTCTTCTCCATGAGACATAAACGCCCTGCTAATATTCCGGTAGCTCCGTGTCCATGGCGGCAGCAGAAGCGGCTCCTCACACTGACTGCACAGCTGCCCGTGAGTGACATCTGCCGCTACAACTCCGTCCCACTCCGCTTCCTCCGCCGCGGATGGGTCTTCTTCCTTTTCCTCCCTCCTGTGTGTATGCTGCTGTTGTGAAAAAAAGAGGAAGAAGCAACATTAACCTGAAAGAAAAAATAATCCGGGACAAATGCCTCAAGGCCGACCCCCAAAACCACAGGCCAGGGATAGATCAGGCTCAGGTAAAAAAATACAATGTGCGGGTACATGGGGAACAGCAGCAGCTACGAGGAGGAGAAGCCTGCCGTACATTGTGTTACTGTGTGTACAGGAGCGTCACTCGACCGCAACGTCACAAAGGTCATTCTCACAATGCATCCCTGGGAACGGAACTTGCCGGCCGCATCGCTGAGGAGTGGG
>JARQOD010000003.1:91960687-92001960 GCA_033576555.1 Oophaga sylvatica
TGCACATGGCTTTTCTTTGCCCCTACTGTCTCCATTAAGAAAAAAAACTGATGATTCCATCTGCACGATAAAATACTTAACTCAGTCTGTACTGCCATATGTACATGTACATGAACATTTAATATAGTCTTGTTAAAAATGTTAAAATGTTAAAATGTTTTTATACAAATGCACAAAGCATGGGCAACAAACAAGGAGAATTAGAACTACTAACGCAGGAGAAGTATGATGTCATTGGAATCACTGAGACTTGGTGGGACGATACACATGATTGGAATACAAGGCTAGAAGGATACAACTTATTTGCAAGAAACAGACTTGATAAACGAGGAGGAGGTGTGGCATTGTATGTTAGAAAAGCGTATATCTGCACAGAGATTGAAGCTTCAGAGACTGGGAGTTCTGTGGAAACTGTTTGGGTAAGAATACAAGGAGCGAAAAATGGAAAAGACACCATTGTAGGCATTTACTACAGGCCACCTATGCAAGCTGAAGATTTGGATGAACTCTTTATGCATCATATGGCCAAGTTCTCCAAAAAATATGACATAGTGGTCATGGGAGATTTCAACTATCCAGACATTTGTTGGGAACCTCTCTCAGGCAAAACTAACAGGTCCAAGAAATTCTTATCCTCTCTTGCTGACAACTTTATCTTCCAAAAGGTAGGGGAGAAAACAAGGGGATCTGCTACCTTGGATCTAATCCTTATAAACAGGGAGGAAATGGTTGAGGAGGTAAGAGTGGCTGGGACCCTAGGAGGTAGCGACCATGCTATTTTAGAATTTTGGATAACTAGAGGAGGAAGACCTGTGAAGACTCGGACTTCAAAGTTAATTTTCAGAAAGGCAGATTTTAAGGGACTCAGAAAGAGAATTGGTGGGATCCAATGGCTGGATATCCTTAAGGACAAAAATGTCCAGGAAGGATGGGAAATCTTGAAAAATGAGATTCTCAAAGCACAATCATTAACAATTCCGAAAAGAGGGAAGAATAGGAAGCATTTAACGAAACCAGGATGGATGAACAAAGAACTTAAACACATGCTAAAAAGGAAGAAAGAAATGTATATCAAATGGAAAGAGGGAGGCATATCTAAAGAAGAATATAATGATGTCTGCAGAACCTGCAGGGCATGAATCAGATTTGCTAAAGCTGACAATGAATTAAGGCTTGCAAGAGATGTCAAAATCAATAAAAAAAGGATTTTGGGGATATGTCAAAAGTAAAAGAAAAGTCAAAGATGCTATAGGATTTTTACAGGATGAAAATTATGAAATGGTAAGAAAGGATGTTGAAAAGGCCGAACTTTTAAATTCCTATTTTGCATCTGTTTTCTCTCAGAAAGGAAATGTAACATCAACTGATCTTCACTGTCCTATTAAAGGAATAGAAGAATCCAGGATATCTATAAATAGAAAAATAGTGAGGAAACACTTAGCTAACATAAATGAATTCAAGTCTCCAGGTCCAGATGAATTACACCCCAGAGTACTGAAGGAGATAGCAGAAGAAATTTTTGAACCACTCTCCATAATCTTTGAAAATTCTTGGAGAACAGGAGAAGTCCCAGAAGACTGGAGAAGAGCAAATGTTGTTCCTGTCTTCAAAAAGGGGAAGAAGGTGGACCCAGGGAACTATAGGCCGGTGAGTCTGACATCTATACCAGGAAAGATCTTTGAACAAATTATTAAACAACATGTATGTAAGTACCTGGACAAGAATGAAGTGATTAACCAGAGTCAGCATGGGTTTGTAACTAATAAGTCATGTCAGACTAATTTAATTTCCTTCTATGACAGAATAACTGACTGGGTGGATCAGGGAAATACTGTAGATATATTATATCTTGACTTCAGCAAAGCATTTGACAAAGTATCTTACACAATCCTTATTGAAAAAATGACTAAGTATGGAATGGACAAGGCAACTGTTAGGTGGATTCATAACTGGCTTAGTGATAGGACCCAAAGAGTGGTAGTAAATGGCTGCACATCGAGTTGGAAGAATGTATCAAGTGGGATACCACAGGGCTCCGTCTTGGGCCCTGTATTGTTCAACATCTTTATTAATGATTTAGATGAAGGAAATGAGGGTAAACTGATCAAATTTGCTGATGACACAAAGCTAGGAGGGATAGCTAATACTAGAGAAGAGAGAGAGAGGATTCAAAAAGATATAAATAAACTGGAGCAGTGGGCAGCAACTAACAGAATGGTTTTTAACAGGGAAAAATGCAAAGTACTTCATCTGGGAAATAAAAATGAAAAAGCGTATACAGAATGGGAGGAATAAGGCTAAGCAACAGCACATGTGAAAAAGACTTGGGTATACTAGTAGATCACAGACTGAACATGAGTCAACAGTGTGATGCAGCAGCAAAAAGGCAAATACAATTCTGGGATGTATTAACAGAAGCATACAGTCTAGATCACGTGAAGTCATTATTGTCCTCTACTCCTCTTTGGTCAGACCTCATCTGGAATACTGTGTCCAGTTTTGGGCACCACATTTTAAAAAAGACATCAACAAACTGGAGCAAGTTCAGAGAAGAGCGACCAGAATGGTGACCGGTCTGCAAACCATGTCCTATGAGGAACGGTTACAGGATTTGGGAATGTTTAGCTTGCAAAAAAGAAGACTGAGAGGTGACTTAATAGCTGTATACAAATATCTCAAGGGCTGTCACATTGTAGAAGGATTATCTTTATTCTCATTTGCACACGGAAAAACTAGAAGCAATGGGATGAAACTGAATGGGAGGAGACACAGATTAGATATTAGAAAAAACTTTTTGACAGTTAGAGTGATCAATGAGTGGAACAGGCTGCCTCGAGAGGTGGTGAGTTCTCCTTCAATGGAAGTCTTCAAACAGAGGCTGGACAGACATCTGTCTGGGATGATTTAGTGAATCCTGCTTTGAGCAGGGGGTTGGACCAGATGACCCAGGAGGTCCCTTCCAACTCTACCATTCTATGATTCTATGAAAATGCAATACTTGATACTATAAACCTCCATCATCTTGTCTTAACATCAGTTTATAGGGCAGAAACCTATAAAGATGCTCAGTGGTATCTGGCACCAAGACATCAGTAGCAGATCCTGGGACTTGTTTTTCCAGCATAGATTGAGATCTTTGGAGTTTAGAGGCCAAGTGATAACTTTAAGGGCTTGTGTAGATGAGTGAATATATCGGATGTGTGCTGTCTGATTTCTGACCAGATCGCACACAAACAGCACACTGGCCCATGTTATTCAATAAGGGCGTTCAGTTGAACAATTTTTTTTTTGGTCTGACTGTCCATGAAAAAAACTCACACCATGCACTACTTTTCTGTATATATCGCATAAGACTCACCCATTCAAGTCTATGGTTGCGTAAAAAAAAATTGGATGCCATACCAAACATCCGGGAGGCATACGATTTTTACAGATAGTTTTCTAAGTTAATAATAGAAATGTATTTGATCATGTACATTTTTTTTATATGGCTGTATAAAAAAAAACACAAATGGTGCACAGAGAAAAATTAGATGAAAATCATCTGAGTTTTCTAGATAATATACTCGTCTGTAGTTGGTCTAAGGACCTCTACAGAGGAGCGTATGAGAAATTACCCAAGTTTCATCCAGATAACTTGGACTATTTTTTTCTAATTTGTCATCTGATTTTCATGTCTTCTATCCATATGTTCATTTTTTCATCTGCGTAACATCCTTGTGATGACCCTGTGACATCCGTGTGAGATTCGTTTTCATACATCTCCATTAAAAATGCAAGTGATCAATACAATTTCATAGGTCTATAATAGAAATGCGTCCGGAAAAATCAGATGCTACACAGATGTTTTGCCTGGGGTCTGATTTTTTTGAGTTAAAAGGCTGAGTTTCATCTAACATTTGCAACAAAATAGAGCATACGATTTTTTTCTTATAAACGGTCAGACCGATAGAAAAATCATTCATCTGAACGCCCCTATGGAAGAACATGGGTAAGGCTGCTGTCCGAGTGCTAACCGATCAAAAATCAGACAGTACACGTCTGATTTATACTCTCGTCTACATGAGCCCTTGTGGACAGCATTGTAGCGCTATTAACCCACAGATTAACCCTATATGTGCAGGTTAGTACCATTTGGCAACATGACAGGTTCCCTTTATTTGCTGCTTTTACGAAGAAATGACAATTTTGTGAGCTTTGCACAGTGATGAATCTGACATATCAGTCTCCATGAAATCGACTAGAAGTATGAGCCAAGGACACCACAGAAAAAGGACACCTGCCTTTTTTCTCTGCTGCCAGTTCAAACATACCACCTGCCAAGCATCGTATATTCACTCTCTGGGGAAGACTGACTGGTCTGACATGTGGATGGCGCACAGTTAACCTGCCTGGTTTATATCTCTCTGAACAATGTTGCTCTGCTCAACCTTTCCCTGTTTATTCTGGCCTCAGTAACGGCAGAAATCGAGATGACACCTTCAGAGCTGAATGCACTAACACTTTCCTCTTGATAGCATTACGGAAAGACCTTGTCGAGCTGTTGCCTGTACTGATAAACCGCACACGTAATTGAAATTCTGAGAAAGAATCCACCAAGGTAAAAGTAATAGTCTTAAATAACTAGATTACACCTGTGGATAACAGAACAAGAAAAGTATTTGTTATATTGTTAAGACTTCTGCAATTTCACCATGCATTAAAAGAGAAAAAAACAGTGATTAAATAGTATAAAATGAAGACGAAATGAGAAACACAAGCGATACCCTTTACAAATCTATTGTACATATCTCGAATATTCTGGTAATCCAATGACAAAAGCTAGAATTCCCTTTTGTGGTCTATCTGACCTGTAAAGGTCAAGTATGGCACTGACTGTATCCCCATAAGGGACTTAAAGGGAGGGCTGCATGACTAAGGAGGTTGCTAGGCCTTAACTTTGGGTGGTAAGGGGTTAATGTGAGGGATAGACTTTGGGCACAAATTTAGAGGGGAGGAGTATATGGTCAGGGAAATGATGTGGGGTTTTGTGATTGGCCAGTGGGAAGTATCCTGTGGGGGGGTACATAATGTGTGGGACACAGGGGGAGTTCCGTCGGGGAAGTAGCTTACCTAAATGTCATGGATGCTCTTGTGCAGGAGATCCGTGCCTTGGCAGCAAGTAGAGGACAGCGATGGCTCCATGATCAGCTGCGGATGTGGAATGCCAATGGTGAGACTGCTAAGGTGGCTGCATCTGCAGCGCCTCTGGGTCGTGCCAGGAGGTCACGATAGCCAGAGCGACTTAGCCTGAATGTGACTCCCCGTACCAGGCGCAGGCTACAGAGCTCATACAGGGACCCATCCGGATCTTCGGCGGAATTGCAGCCTCCGGCCATTGGGTGCCGCTCTGGAAGAATTTCTCAGCATCGGCCTGTTCCATGAGCCAGGGGACGTGATGTCGATGACTCCGCCCAATTTGTGATGTCATCCTAGTCAGGTGGTTTCTCTGACCACAGGAAGTGCGGCCAGCTCGGAAGAGCAGGGCCTCAGCTGCAGCAATGGGCAAGGAGCCAACAGAGCACCGGCAGGTGCAGCAGCATCAGGAACAGGCGGCTATTTGCAGAACAGGAGTGGATGCTGCGGAGTGGCAGGTGCAATCGCGATGGGCCCATGCAGCAGAGGTGGGGAGGACAGAGACACGGTCAGTTGGAGCTGACACAGAGGAATGGCTGGAGCATCCGCTCAGAGCCCGAGCTTCAGAAGCAGCATGATTGCGGCAATGGAGATCCGGAAGATTGGTGCGGGGGGCCAGGAGGCGACCCAGTGGAGTTTGTCAGGGTGGCGTCGGTTGTTCGGGTCAGCAAGCGTGGTGGTGACCCCTCTTGTTGTTAGTAAAGAGATTCCCGCACGGTTGCGGTTCCTCCAGTGGTGGTTAATGAGACGGTTTCATCACCACCGACTGCAGTGACTACAGTGGATGTGGTTTGGTTGGATGACAGAGCGAGGGGTTAGGTCTATGTGTACTTTGATGGCCTCTTAGGGGTGCATTTGAAGCAGGAAGTGAGAGAAAAAATATGGAAGGACGAGTATGTGGAAATTTTTTTCTCAGTTACCGTTGGAAAAGTTTAATCTGGACAGGGTTTTAAACCGGATGAGAGTAAGAAGGATAAGGAGGAGCGCAGGCGTTATCGCCTTATTCCTCACACTTTTCAAAACTGGTTGCAGTTGTTTACTATATAAGCAAGTGTTATTGGGGAGAAAGCTCCAGAGAACTGTTTGGCATTATTTTATTTAGATTCCATTGGTGAAGCATACCAAGTTTATGGTGGGACGGCATGCCTGAGGTACGACGAGCAGTTCAGGCAAGGAAGGACGTCCATCCGAGTTTGTGGTGGGAACACAAGGAGATTAGTTTGTGGTTGCGGTTGATGGCAGCACTGAAGTCGGCCTCGCAGTCCTTTCCCAAGAGTACTGGGGGGCACTGCCAATTTGGCGGCGTCCTCAGCAGGTTCCAGAAAGGGGGTGTGTTGGCAGTTTAATGAACGGGAGTGCTGTTTCGGCAAATCCTGTAAATATAAGCACGAATGTTCAGGCTGCACAGCCATTCCAAGTGCTTTAAGAAAGGAAAGGGTAAGTCAAACGAGACTTCTGCAAAAAGGGAGGACGCCGGTGAGAATCGATCGGATGCTTCCGTTTCTAATTAGATATCCGGATAGGGAGGCGGCAGTCTTGTTAAGCGACGGGTTTAATTTTGGCTTCAGGATTCCATCGTCTGCCGTGCCTCGTTCAGGAAAGCTTAACAACTTGCTTTCGGCTAGGATGAATGCGGCAGTGGTTAGGGACAAATTGGATAAGGAGATTGCTTTGGGTCGCATGGCGGGTCCGTTTTTGGAACCCCCGTTACCGTTTTTATGTGTTTCGCGCTTGGTGTTGTGCCCAAAAAGGAGCCTAACAAGTTTCGCTTAATCCATCACTTGTCTTACCCTCAGGGCAGTTCTGTTAATGACGGTATTGATCCGAGTTTGGCGTCGGTATCGAATGTTTCGTATGATAAAGCCATAGACTGGGTACGTAGGTTGTGAAAAGGAACATTGAGTCTGCTTTTCGTTTACTTACGATGCACCCTGAGAGTTTTTATTTACTTGATTGTTTTTGGGATGGCCAGTATTACGTGGATTGTTGTTTACCGATGGGTTGTTTGATTTCGTGTTCTTATTTTAGAAAGTTTAGTTGTTTGATTGAATGGGTAGTGAAGGAGGAATCCGGCTTGGATTCAGTCTTGCACTATTTGGACAATTTTTTGTATCTTGGCCTGGCTGGATCCGCTGTTTGTTCTTTGTTGCTTCGGACGGTTGAGCAGGTAGCTTTTCATTTTGGTATCCCGTTGGCCCCGGAAAAGACAGAGGGTCCCTCAACGGTTTTGAAATTTTTGGGAATTGAATTGGATTCAGTTAACATGGAATGCCGCTTGCCAGAGGACAAGTTGTTAGACTTGAAGTCTTGTGTGCAGGAGGCTTTGCAGGCGAAAAAATTGCGCCTGCACCAATTGCAATCTCTTTTGGGTAAGTTAAATTTTGCATGCAGAATTTTACCCATGGGATGAGTTTTTTCATGGCGTTTAGCTCAGGCGTCAGCAGTGTTACACATCCGTTGCATTTTGTAAGATTGAATTCGGAGCACAAGGCTGACTTGTATGTTTGGGTGGATTTTCTTCAATCTTATAATGGCAGGTCGGTGTGGCTGGATCGAGTAGTGTCTAATGTGGATCTTGTCTTGTTCACGGACGCTTCTGGTTCGTGTGGTTTCAGTGCTTATTTTAGTGGAAAATGGTGTGTGGGAGAGTGGCCAGAATCATGGAAAGTGGCAGGTCTAACAAGAAATATGGCGCTACTGGAACTGTTTCCTATTGTAGTAGCTTTGGAGGTTTGGGGCTGTGAGTTGAGGAACAGAAAGTGCGTTTCTTTTGTGACTATCTGAGTGTAGTGCATTGTATTAATAACTTGTCGGCTGTTTCTTTGCCGGTTCTGTCTCTGTTGTGCCATCTAGTGC
This sequence comes from Oophaga sylvatica, assembly GCA_033576555.1. Lineage (NCBI taxonomy): Eukaryota > Metazoa > Chordata > Amphibia > Anura > Dendrobatidae > Oophaga > Oophaga sylvatica. Next base: position 91,968,719 of record JARQOD010000003.1, read on the forward strand.
TCAGGTGTTTGGTTTTTAATGTCTGGTTTTGTGCTGAGCATGTATCGGGTGTTCATAACTCAATAGCTGATGCATTGTCTCGCTTCCAGTGGGATCGTTTTCGGGAACTGGCGCCGAATGCGAGGCAGTTGGAGACCGATTGATCCCGGCGGTTGTGGGAGATAGTGTCCATTGAGCGTTGAATCTGGTGAGGCGTTCTGTTAACCCTCGTACATGGTCCCGATATCTTTCTGCGTGGCATCTTTGGCGAGAATTTGAGTAGTCAGTGGGTGAGCATGTGACAGAATCTGACCATCCCTATTTATTGTTGTTTATGATTGGTAAAGCATTTCAGGAGGGCTTGTCTTTTTCAGTGGTAGCGGGTAGGTTAGCAGGTTTGGAGTTTTCTTTAAACTTCTGGGTTGGGGGGATTTTGCTAAGGATTTTTTGGTTTATCAGGCGATGAAAGCGTTTCGGAGGAGTTCTCCGGTAAGGGATTGGAGGCGTCCGGTATCGTTTGAAATACTGGGTCAGCTGTTGCATTGCCTTGGCATTGTGTGTAGTTCTGAATACGAATGTTGGCTGTTTGGGGCAGCTTTTGTTTTGGCATTCTTTGGTGCATTTAGGGTAAGTTAGTTGGTGAGCAGGAATGTGAAATGTCATGGTGGGCTGTTATTACAGGAGGTAGTGTGCTCAGAGGAAGCTGTTCGGTGTTATCTGAGGCGGTCAAAGACTGATACAGCCAGTAGGAGTTGTTTGGTGGAATTGTGGGGAGTGGTCGGTTTGTTTGAATGCCCGGTGAAATGGGTTTCTTCGTTCTCGGAGGTGAGAGGTCTTGCATTGGGTTCCTTTTTGGTACATCAGAATGGCTCTGCATTATCGGTGTATCAGTTTATTACCGTTTTTAGGCGGGGACTGGCGCATTGTGGTTTGAATGGTTTAGAGTTTGGTTCTCATTCATTTCGGTTTGGGGCGGCCACGGAGGCTGCTCGTTGTGGTTTGGAGGTTAAAGCGGTGAAAAAGATAGGTCGTTGGGAGTCTGCAAGGTATTGGTCTTATGTCCGGCCTCATATGTTATAGGCCCCTTCCTCGCCCCTCTCCCCTCCAATTTTTCTAGTAATTCGGTTGCATTATTAGCTTGTATAGGGGTTTGTTACTTTCCATCTTTTTGTTTTATGTTTCAGGATCCCCTCGGTTGATCTGGGTGTTAGGCCACTCGTACGTGTACTGGGGTGCTATTCGGGCTGACGCAAGACCGACAAGGAGTCAATTGGGCATACTGAAGGAGGTAGCTTTGGTGCGGTGGATCGGTGTCAGGGGTTTGCTGTGGAGCCGGGTACTGCCTGAATTTCATTTTCATGCTACTTTGGATAGGCCCCCAGATATACTCGTTTTGCATGCGGGGGGAATGACTTCGGTTCCAGAAGATCTAGGGACTTGATCCATGACATCAAGTTTGACTGTCTGAGGCTTTTGGCATCCTACCCAGGTTTAGTTTTAGTGTGGTAGGACATCAAAGCATTGTTGGCATGGAAACACGCCAGATCGGTCGAGCGGATAAACAAAGCTCGGAGTAAAGTGAATAGGGAGGTTTCCCGTTTCATTGCTTTGCATGGGGGGTTGTGGTTCACCTTCGGGACCTGGAAGTTCTATCCGGGGAATTTTTCTGATTTAATGGGGTCCATTTAAATGACATTGGTGTAGATATGTGGGCTTTAGCATTGATGGGGAGTCGAAAAGGCTCTCTCGGTGTGGCAGGACTCACAGGCATAAGGGGTCATGCCTGTTCGCTGTGGCGGAAAAGGAGGGGGGTTTTGAAGGAGGTTTCTTACACCAAAGGAGGTCAGGGAAGCCCATTGCAGGGATAGGTGACTCCCATCGGTGTTAAGCGGGTGTTGGAATTAAAATCGGTCCCTGCTGAGAGACATCTCAGCGGGACATTTTGGTATGGGCAACAGTCAGCTGGATCCCCGTGGGCCCGTTGTGGTGCTTCTGGGAGTGGCATGGTGGAGCTGTTTTTGTTGCACTTATCCCAATGGTTGAAGTATGGACAACATTCTGCTGGGTCCCCCTGGGCCAGTTGTGGTGCGGCTGGGGGTGGCATAGTGGAGCTGTTTGTTGCAATCTTCAAAATTTTGAGCCTTCAATTCCCCTCCTCCTTTTCAGAGACAAGAAATTGATATTGTTTGATGTTATTTATGTTTAAATGTTATTTAATAAATGGGGCTGCTGTGGCCTTCATATCGAATTTCACGCAGCATGGTGTTTTCATTTATAGTTAAGGGGGGTTTCAGATGGTTATGGGAAGAAGGCTGGTTAGTCATACATTCCTAAGTCAAGTGCCTATTGATGATACCTCGTATGCGAGACAGAGCAGATGGTAGAAACATTTATTCCATTGTACAGTTGTGTCATTCAAATGAAAGAGAAAGGTAACTTATTGTGGCAAACCCACAAAAGAGAGAGCGAAAACTGTATTCCTGCATCGGAGGCGGAGTAATAGAAGAAGATCTGTATTCTCACATTATTACATGAATATGTCATTCGCTGGCTTATGCTTCATTCAGCAGTATTCATTTCCACTCCTGGAGAAGTGCTATGTACATCCGACCTTCTGTGAGCGAATAATAAACATTTGTTTTCTTAGTCATAGTAGTTGCATAGTTGTATCAGTTGAAAAAACACAAGGGGCTATCAAGTCATCCATATATCGAGGTAAATGACCTATAATCTTATTTATTTGACTCACTTATATAGCGCCATTAATTTCCCCAGCACTTTACATACCGTACATTATCATCACTGTCCCCATTGGGGCTCACAATCTAATTTCCTTATCAGTATGTCTTTGCAGTGTGTGAGGAAACCCACGCAAACATGGGGAGAACATACAAACTAATTGCAGATGTTGTCTTTGGTGGAACTTGAACCCAGGACCCCAGCGCTGCAAGGCTGCAGTGCTAACCATTCGGACAACATGATTAATACTGTAACAATGCAGCGCTGGGGTCCTGGGTTCAAATACCAACTACAATAACGTGTGTAAGGAATCTGTATGTTCTCCCCTTGTTTGCATGGGTTTCCTCCGGGTTCTTTGGTTTCCTCCCACACACCAGTAACATACTGATAGGGAATCTTTATCAGAATGTCAGTATTATCTATCTGTGGAATATGATGGCGCTATATAACTAAAATAATTCGAGTACAATTCAATTCCACTTAAATGTATTTACGTATCTCTGCTCGTTAGTATTATGATTTTATATGTATACCTAATTCAAAGTTATGTTTTATTGTAAGGGTTTATCTTTTCAAGATAAATTGTTATGGTCTTTAGATTTTGTATCTGGGTGCCTATCCTCCCTGAGTTGGGAGGATATGAGAATTTTTTCAGTTTCAATTTAAGGATAAAAAAAAATTGACTATACACAGCATTCCAAATTATTATGCAAATTGGATTTAAGTGTCATAAAAACGTAATTTTTTGTTTTTCAAATAAACTTATAAATGGTATTGTGTCTCAGGGCTCTTTGGATCACTGAAATCGATCTCAAACACCTGTGATAATTAGTTTGCCAGGTGAGCCAATTAAAGGGAATCTGTCAACCCCTGGAAGCTTTTAATAGTAATAGAAGGTTAAAATAGTCCTACCTGTATGCCTCATCTCTGCTGTCTAGTTGTGAAAAATTGTTTTAACCCCTTCGTGACATGCGCCGTACTAGTACTGCTCTGCGGGAGGTGCGTTTGTGTCGAGAGAAGTACTAGTATGGCACTGCAATCGCACGGCCTCATACTCAGAGCAGTGCGATCACATGCAGGTGTCAGCTGTATGTGACAGCTGACACCTTCCAGCAACTCCCATGATCAGTGCTAGCACCAATTGTGGGCATTTAACCCCTCTGATGCTGCTGTCAGTAGTGACAGCGACATAGAGAAGTGTGTCGACCCGCCACCACAATTGTGGGTTACCAGGGCAATGGGGTACTCAGAGCCGAGCCCGTAGAAGTCTATGGGATTGTCACAGGTAGCGGTGGCTCGGTCTGTGGCCCTAGCGGTCTGGCGTATGTTGGGGGAATATTTACAGGGGATAGATATATTTACAGTTCGTGACGCCACCTGTAGTCTCTGGTAATTTGTACCAGCGCTGCTGTAGATCTCTGAGGGGATGGTGATGCAGCTAGATGTCGGGTCCCCTACAGGTGGGACTCTTCCCTCAGGTCGGTAGTTAAAGCAGGGTTGTGCAGGCATGCAAGTAAATAACTCAGTCTCACACGGTCAGCGTCTTTCCATACCTTTACTTGTAAGATGGTAAGGCAGGTCCCAGGGAGGCTGATGGGGTTGATGGAGGATGAGCTTTGAGGCAGCGGCTAAGCAAGTTAGGGGCCTCCTTTACTGTCCAATGTTGATGAGTCCAACCAGCCTGAAGCGTAGTTCCCTCTATAACTCCAGCTATTCCAAAGCTGTTCTGCCCGGTCAGTTTTTGTGGTCGGAGCCTTCCTGTGAGAGCTGAGTTCCTATTCTTGCTGATCAGGCTCAAGGTTCTCACTCTCCCTGACCCCAGATACGTACTGACTCTTCAGGGATGCTTGCCACGACCTAAGGTCCGATAAGCCTCTGGTTTTCTTACCACTAAGCGTGAAGCTTTAGTGATCCTTCGGTCCCCAGTGACCGGTAACAATGTGCAGGTATCCTATACTTATGGCACTTCTCTGTTCTCTTCCACTATGCCCTTCGATATGCTCAACTCTTAATAGATATCTCAGTCCGTCTAATAGTGGGGCACAGCTCTGACCAGGCTGAGGTGAACTGGCTCACCTGTACTGGCCTCCACTTTCTGAACTGCACAAAGACTGCACTTCCTCACTCCTTCGAGTCACTGACTGAACTGAACTCAGACTACTTAGCACTCCCCCCACACCCCTGGTGGGTGTGTCCGAAGTGTACATGATATCATGAAGAGCCCTTAACCGTTACCTCTCCACTCATCCTCCTGGTATTGTGTACCAGGCTACACATTCCCCCATGGTAAACGACAGCACTCCCGGGCTGTAAAATACAAAGAGACAATTTTGTTTATGCATTAAACATCAACATTAAACATTAATTCGTCCCATCCGGGAGGTAAGGATGTCTTGAACGTTGCAAATAAAACATTATATATAGAAAAGTACAATATTAAATAACATTCTCATATAAATAGACAATATGCTTGTGAAGGACCCGCACCAAACCTTCAACGTGGGTCCTGGGTGGGCTGCAGGACATCCGAATGCAGACCTCACTCAGTGCCTCACCACACGGGTTTTATGTTCAGAGGTAAGTCAAGGCTTCGTGTGAAATCATTAAAAGGCACCTTAGTGCAACTATTTACAGGATACAGTTTTTGGGCTGGCTCAGTCCTCAGCCTCTGAGTCCATTATAAGACATAATAGGGAAAAACACATATATATATATAGACTTTTTACAGTATTCACATTAATTCGTTATAATTACTGCTGGTATCGAATGGGTAACTTTCCTTTTGTGATTCGCTCTGATCTACGTGGAGTAGCCTCAGGTATATTAAGTTGCGATCTGTCTGCACTGCGTAACGGCAAACTATAGAACTGCCTCAATCTTTCTATGGATCTGGCAAGCGTACTGATGGCTGGCGGTGTGAGTCAGCTTCACCAGGGGATCCCATAGTATGGGGCGCTGCTTCAGATGATCCTTCTTGAGATTCCATAGGTTGAGGTGTTGCTGGGATGGGTAACTCCTGAACGGGCTCGACTGGCACCACGGGCACAACTGGAGGTAAAACTTCCTCTTGTGGCTGATAAAACTGCAACACCGGAACTATTACAGCATCTCCCAGTCTAGGCCAATCCGCAGGAAAATCTCCCAGATCGGTGTGTATGACCTCTTCTTTCCTTTCTTTTTGATTGATGACAGGGTTCTTGTCACAACATTTTAAGGGTTCTGGACACAATTTCAAATGGTCTCTGGACACAGTGGTTATTGTTCTTCCTCCGTCCTTACTGATGATACAAACTTTTCTGTTGTCATATTTAGAATCTTGTACAACGTAGGGTTCTTGCTCCCACTGGTTATCCAATTTGTGCATCTTCCTTTTCCTTTTTAATACTACCTCTCCAGGCATCAAAGGCTTGGCAGGAGCATTTCGGTTGTAAACATCTTCCTGTTTCTCCCGTGCCTTGTTGAGACTTTCCTCTACACAGATTTGTACTCTTCTGTATTGCTCTTGCCGATTGATGTCCCAGTTTTCAACAGCGTCGTCTGCCTCCGGTTCTACCACTCCAAGTTCTAGATCCATTGGTAGTCTTCCGGGCCTTGCTCTCATAAGATAGGCTGGAGTGCAGTTAGTGGAACTGACAGGTATATGGTTATACAAATCAACCAAATCAGGTAGTAAATCCGGCCATCGATTCCTGTCTTCCAACGGTATGGATCTCAACAAATCAAGGACAATATGGTTCATTTTTTCGCAAAGACCGTTGGTTTGAGGGTGATATGGTGTTGTTCTAATTTTCTTGCACCCGTACATGTGACAGAATTCCTTGAATAAATCAGCTTCGAAAGCAGGTCCTTGATCGGTTAATACTTGCTCCGGATACCCATGCGGTCTGCAGAAGCTTGCTTGAAAGGTTTTCGCGGCCGTCACTGCGGTCTGGTCCTTAACTGGAACAACCACCAGAAATCTGGAGTAATGGTCCACCATGGTCAAGGCGTATGAGTATCCAGATCTACTTGGCGACAATTTGACGTGGTCCAGGGCCACAATCTCCAGAGGACGAGTCGTCCGGATAGGTTGCAGGGGTGCCTTCTGACTACCGTAGTCCTTTCTTCTGAGACCACAGGGTCCACAGTTCCGACACCACCTCTCGATGGAGCTGCGCATCCCTACCCAGTAGAACCGGCATCTCAACAGGGTCTCCAGCTTTCTCCAGCCAAAGTGTCCTGCTTGATCGTGGTATGCTTCCAACACCATTGGGACGTCTGCCTTGGGGACCACTATTTGCCAGACCATCTCATGGGTTCTGGGGTTGACGTATCTCCTGCACAACTTCTCACGGTATAGGAACAACCTGCTTTTCTCGTTCCACAGGAGCTTGGCTGACATAGGTGCTTCCTTTTCCAAAGAGGAGCCTTCCTGTCTTAACAACTCCTTGATGCGGCTGACCACTGGATCACTGTCCTGAGTCTCTTTCCAACTGTGATGGGGTAAAGGATTTAATGTTGCACCATACTGCTTTCTGTTGACTCGATGCTCGTGGACTACCCCATTTCGATGGAACGCAGGTAGCTCAATTTCTTCCAGGTCGTCCGATTCTTCTTCCGTATCAGAGTCATGCGGCATTCGGGACAACGCATCAGCATTAGCATTCTTTCGACCTGCCCGGTACTTGATAGTAAACTGGTAATTGGACAACCGAGCCATCCAACGCTGCTCCATGGCGCCCAGCTTGGCGGTTTCCAGGTGCGTTAACGGGTTGTTGTCTGTGTACGCCGTGAACTTATTGGAGGCCAGATAGTGCTTAAATCTTTCAGTAATGGCCCAGACCAGCGCCAGAAACTCCAGCTTGAAGCTGCTATAATTTTCCGGATTCCTTTCAGTTGGCCTGAGTTTTCTGCTGGCATATGCGATGACTTTTTCTTGGCCATTCTGCTTCTGACTGAGAACTGCTCCTAAACCTTCATTACTGGCGTCGGTGTACAACAGGAACGGTTGGCTGTAATCAGGATAGGTTAAGATCTCATCACCTGTAAGGATCTCTTTCATCTTTTGGAATGCTTCAGCCTGTTCTTTACCCCAATTAAAGGGAGGGTTTCTGCTCTTTAAGGATTGTCCTACCAGGAGGTCCTGTAAAGGAGCTGCCTTCTTCGTGTAATCTTTCACGAATCTCCTGTAGTAACCCGTTAGTCCCAGGAACTGTCGCACTTCCTTAAGGTTCTTCGGCTCCGGCCACTTCTGGATGGCAGTGACTTTCTCTGGGTCCGGCGCTACTCCTTCCGAACTGACGATGTGCCCCAAGTATTGTACCTTCTGTTTGAGTAGATGGCATTTTGAGGGTTTCAACTTCATCCCGTACCTAGACAGGGACTCGAATACTTCTGCCAGGTGTTTCAGATGGTCCTCATATGTCTTGGAATACACGATAACGTCGTCTAGGTATAGCAGCACGGTTTCAAAATTGAGATGTCCCAGACAAATTTCCATCACTCTCTGAAATGTTCCTGGGGCACTGCTGAGCCCAAACGGCATTCTGTCGAACTCACAGAGCCCCATTGGGGTGGTGAAAGCCGTTTTCTCACGATCCTCCTCAGCCACAGCCACTTGCCAGTAACCACTAGTCAGATCAAGGGTAGAAAAGTAGTTAGCCGTTTTCAGAGCAGCTAATGATTCCTCTATACGTGGTAACGGGTATGCATCCTTGTGTGTTATGCGGTTCACCTGCCTGTAATCCACACACATTCTCATACTACCATCTTTCTTTTTAACCAGAACTAGAGGGGCTGCCCAGGGGCTACAACTATCCCTTATCACCCCGGCTTTCTTCATATCATTCAACATTTCTTTAGCCTTCTGATAATAAGCTGGAGGTATGGGCCTATACCGCTCTTTGATGGGAGGATGACTGCCTGTAGGGATATGATGTTGTACTCCCTTAATTATCCCAAAATCAAGTGGATTTTTGCTAAACACTTGGGCGTACTCTTGCACCACCCGTAATACCCCTTGCTTCTGGTGAGCGGGAGTGGTGTCCGTCCCAACATGGAGTTGCTGACACCATTCCGCCACCTGAGTTGCTGGGTCATTGTCCTCCGCTATTTGACAGGAGTCTAAGGACTCAGCCGGGAGAATAGAATTATTATCAACAGCATGTAGTTTAGCAATGGTTGCATAACGGGGTAAGTTTACCTCATCATCTCCCCAATTGAGAAGCCGTACCGGTACTCTTCCATTCACCACTTCTACTACTCCTCTAGCAGTCATAAGTGTAGGTCTATGTTCTGAATGGTGGGGTTCTACTACAGCTTGGTAATTCTGTCCTCTCAGACCTATGGCTGCCCTGCACCAAATGATCATTTCACTCATTGGGGGTATCACAATAGGATCCGAGTCAGTGACCCGTACATTACCAATTTCGCCGTCTGTAAGCTTCGCTTGCTGCTGACACACCAGGGCCTGGATCTCTCTTTGGATTACTCCTCTCTGCCTTGGTCGGGCAATCTCAGCGAGCTGTTGGAGCAAGAACACAACTTCTCCCAAACAATTACCGATAATGTTAGTACCCAAAATTATATTTAAACCGTTCTCCTCATTTACAGTCTTTACTACCAGAAGCCCTTGGTCTTTCAACTCCTCTCTGCCCACCTTTACATCTACACATTTTGTTCCGAGTACTTCTACAGGAAGACCATTAGAAGCATACACGGTAAAGTCAGAGCTCGGGGGTTTAAGACTGTCCATTGACCAGTACTTAGTATAGAGGGCATCAGGAATTAGGGTCACCTGGGACCCAGTGTCTAACAATGCCGGAACTGCAATACCATCTAAGATGATAGACAGGTAGGGTCGCCCACCCACATACCTGCGGTTCCAGTCTAGGGGGCCTGACGGGTATTCTCCTGGGTGTTGGCCCTCGGACCCAGGTTCTGCCCGTTTAAAGGACACTGTGGAGACAGATGACCTTTCCGGTTGCATCGATAACAGATGATCTCTCGACGAGGAGGATGTTGATCAGAGGTCGCTCCTGGGGGTGGCGTTGTCCTCCTCCGGGGGGGCGACGTCTTCTTTCTTCTCCGGTGCATCCACGGGACGTCTTCTGGGCAGTCAGCTAACAAGATCTTTCCTTCCTCCTCTTTCCGCAGCTGCAGGGCACTCATTACAGCAGCCAGATTTTTAGTCAGCTGGCGCACCTCTGAGCGCAGACAGTCCAATTCACTAGGAGGTGTCACCTGCGCTTTGGCTTCAGCCACTAGCGGGGAAAAGGGGGTTACTGCCGGTTCCAGAGTGACTTCAGCCTGATGATGTTGGGTTGCCACCTCGGGTTTGCCCAGGGGCCGCAGCCCTTTTATTGCCATGTCCTTTAGGGCATCAAAGGTAGCATTCGGATGGTCTAAGGACCACCAGTTTACAGTTCTGCGTTCCTCTTGGGATCTCAATCCCTGTATAAATTGTTCTTTCAGCATTTTATTCTCGTCGATAGCATTTAAATTGTTAATTTGCTTGAGGGCTCTCAGGCTCCCTGTAGTCGGCAAGCGTAGTCCGGATGCTGTCACCTGGCTGTTGTGAACAGTGATAGAAGGCCATCCGGAGATCCGTTTCTGTGCGGTCTTCAAATATGGCATGCAGCTTAAGGAAGATCGCAGGTACCGACTCCTGATCAACGGTATCCCAAGTCTCCACTTCCCTCTCAGCAGCGCCAGTTAGCTGCCCTATTAGCACAGCAGCTTTTTGTCTCTCAGGCATGGAGTACATTTCTAGGATGCTGCATAACTTCCGCTTGAAGCCTGCTAATGTGCCTGGCTCACCGCTGTACTGGGGAAGCCATTTCGCCCCAGGCATATATGGGAGCGTTAGTGGCATGATCGGGACTACCGGACTGGGTGCAGGGCCTGCGCCCCCATCTGGCGCTACAATACCAAGCGGTGCGGGATTGGGACCTCCGGCCGGGGCCGCACTGTCAGCCGGTTGTTGTGACATCTTAGCGCCCCCTTGGTTAAACGGAGCCTACCGGTTTCAGACGCTGCTATTTCACAGGCACCGCAGTGGGAACAGGACCTTCGTCGCAGGCGCTCTGATGTCAGAGCGTTCACTTCCTGTTGCAGGACCTGCCGCTGAGTCAGAGCCGGGGGCGTGTCCAAGACTTTGCGCGCTCTTTCAGGTACGCCCACCTTCTTCTCCAGCGCCTTAGGGCGCGAATCTGGCGGCAAATATGGCGGTATTTGGCGCCAAACAACAGCAACAGTCTTTTTCATCAAAACACTCCACAGGCACACAGGGCTCGCAATGCTGCAAGTTTCGTATCCTGTTCGTGACGCCAAAGTTTTGTGTCGACCCGCCACCACAATTGTGGGTTACCAGGGCAATGGGGTACTCAGAGCCGAGCCCGTAGAAGTCTATGGGATTGTCACAGGTAGCGGTGGCTCGGTCTGTGGCCCTAGCGGTCTGGCGTATGTTGGGGGAATATTTACAGGGGATAGATATATTTACAGTTCGTGACGCCACCTGTAGTCTCTGGTAATTTGTACCAGCGCTGCTGTAGATCTCTGAGGGGATGGTGATGCAGCTAGATGTCGGGTCCCCTACAGGTGGGACTCTTCCCTCAGGTCGGTAGTTAAAGCAGGGTTGTGCAGGCATGCAAGTAAATAACTCAGTCTCACACGGTCAGCGTCTTTCCATACCTTTACTTGTAAGATGGTAAGGCAGGTCCCAGGGAGGCTGATGGGGTTGATGGAGGATGAGCTTTGAGGCAGCGGCTAAGCAAGTTAGGGGCCTCCTTTACTGTCCAATGTTGATGAGTCCAACCAGCCTGAAGCGTAGTTCCCTCTATAACTCCAGCTATTCCAAAGCTGTTCTGCCCGGTCAGTTTTTGTGGTCGGAGCCTTCCTGTGAGAGAGCTGAGTTCCTATTCTTGCTGATCAGGCTCAAGGTTCTCACTCTCCCTGACCCCAGATACGTACTGACTCTTCAGGGATGCTTGCCACGACCTAAGGTCCGATAAGCCTCTGGTTTTCTTACCACTAAGCGTGAAGCTTTAGTGATCCTTCGGTCCCCAGTGACCGGTAACAATGTGCAGGTATCCTATACTTATGGCACTTCTCTGTTCTCTTCCACTATGCCCTTCGATATGCTCAACTCTTAATAGATATCTCAGTCCGTCTAATAGTGGGGCACAGCTCTGACCAGGCTGAGGTGAACTGGCTCACCTGTACTGGCCTCCACTTTCTGAACTGCACAAAGACTGCACTTCCTCACTCCTTCGAGTCACTGACTGAACTGAACTCAGACTACTTAGCACTCCCCTCCACACCCCTGGTGGGTGTGTCCGAAGTGTACATGATATCATGAAGAGCCCTTAACCGTTACCTCTCCACTCATCCTCCTGGTATTGTGTACCAGGGCTACACAGAAGCATCGTGCAGGGAGGGGCCTCCCTGCGCGCTTCCATCAGGACATCGCGATGCGATCGTGTTGTTCTGATAGTCTCCATGATGGTCCTGCAGGAAAGGTGGCTTGTGAGCGCCTGCTGAGAGCATGCCTCCTTCCTTGCCTGTCAGATCTGCTATCTGACATTATATAGTGATGTCCCATACTGGGACAAAGTAATAAAGTAAAAAAAAAAATTATAATGTGTAAAAACATTTTTTTAAAAATCCCCAATTAAAGAAAAAAAAGTAAAATAAATATTTACCAAAAAATTCATTTATGTAAATAAAAAAAACAATAAAAGTACACATATTTGGTATCGCTGCGTCCGTAACGACCCGCTCCATAAAACTGTCCCGCTAGTTAACCCCTTAAAAAAACGAGGCAAAAAACAATGCTTTATCATCATACTGCTGAACAAAAAGTGCAATAAATCACGATAAAAAAGACAGATGTAAATAAAAATGGTACCACTGAAAGCGTCATCTTGTCCTGCAAAAAACAAGCTGCCATACAGCCGCATCAGCAGAAAAATAAAAAAGTTATAGCTCTCAGAATAAAGCAATGCAAAAATAATTATTTTTCTATTAAATAGTTTCTATTGTGTAAAAGCGCCAAAACATAAAAAAAGATAAAATGAGGTATCGCTATAATCGTACTGATCCCAAGAATAAAGCTGCCTTACCAATTTTACCACACGCGAAACAGTATAAGAAAAAAAAAGCGCTTCCTGAACTGCTGGATTTTGTTCATTCTGTCTCCCAAAAATCAGAATAGAAAACAATCAAAAAATGTAATGTACCCAAGAATGGTACCAATGAAAACATCAGCTTGTCCTGCAAAAAACAAGCCCCCACATGAGTCTGTCCACCGAATTATGAAAAAATTATAGCTCTCAAAATATGGTGGAAATTTAGCGCCCACATGTTTGGCATTTCTGTAGTGATGAGAGCCCGCCTGTTATGTTACGGTAGCTGAGGAGTGCAGGCAAAAAAGGAAATACACCAGAGCAGTTGGAATCTATGAGATTGCAGTACCCTGACTAACCACCGCAACTAGAGGCAGCCGTGGAGCGTTCCTACGTTGGTCCTAGACGCCTCGTCACAGCCTGAGAAACTAACTACACCTAAAGATAGAAATAGGAAAGCTATCTGCCCCGTAGCAGAACCCCAAAGATAATAGAAAGCCCCCAAACATGTAATGGCGGTTAGACAAGAGGAAATACTGACACAGAAAGAAAATAGTATGAGCAAACGCTGGGGCCCAAACTAACTAAATAGAAAAGGACAGGAAGGGTACTTACTGCAATCTCAGAAAACCCTGAAAAACACCAACTCTACTAATTTCAAAATCACCTGAGATCACACGACCTCTACCACCTAAATTAGTTCTCTGGTGTAACAAAAACAGCAGCCACTGAAAAAACTGGAAAAAGCAAAAGTACAAAACACAGTGGCTGGACTAAACTGAGAGGGCAAAAGCCCCCGGAGGGGACCCAGAAGGCCCCCACAGAAGTGCAGGACAAATGCAAAAATATAGCAAAAACACAAAATAAGAAATTGTCTTATCTGATAGCAGGAGATGCAGACACGACACAGCAGGCTACAAGGGAAACTGGAAAGAAGGATTCAGACCAGAACAATTGATCACCGGCAACCCTGATGGAAAAATTACTCCCTTATATAAGACCAATCAGTAACACCTGATTCCCAGTCCTCACAATCCTCACTAGTACCGCTTGTAACCACCAGAGGGAGCCTCGGCTCAGAACTCATCTCAAACCCATTCACAACAGTACCCCCCCTTGAGGAGGGGTCACCGAACCCTCATTTGAGCAACCAGGTCGGTCAGGATGAGTTCTATGATACGCACGGATAAGTCTCCTAGCATGGATGTCCGAAGCAAACACCCAAGAATTGTCTTCCTGACCATAACCTCTCTCATTTAACCAAATACTGGAGTCTTCGTCTAGAAAAACGAGAATCCAATATTTTCTCAACCACATACTCCAGATTGCCCTCAACCAAAACAGGGTCAGGAGGCACAGCAGCAGGAACCACTGGCTCAACAAACCTCTTCAACAAAGACTTGTGGAACACGTTATGGATCTTAAATGTCCCTGGAAGAAGCAAACGAAAAGAAACAGGATTAATAATCTCCATGATCTTATAAGGTCCAATGAACCTAGGCTTAAATTTAGGAGATGCTACTCTCATAGGAATATTCTTTGAGGACAACCAGACCAAGTCCCCCACTTTAAACCGAGGACCATCAGTCCTATGCCGGTTAGCAAACCGCTGGGCCTTCTCCTGAGAGAGGGACAACCTCTCCACTACCTGGTCCCAAATCTGCTGCATACGCTCAACAACAGAGTCAACACCTGGACAGACAGAAGCCTCCGTCTGTCCTGAAGAAAATCGAGGGTGAAACCCAGAATTACAGAAAAACGGAGACATCAAAGTGGCAGAGCTAGCCCTATTATTAAGAGCAAACTCAGCCAAAGGCAAAAAAGAGACCCAGTCATCCTGATCAGCAGACACAAAGCATCTTAGATAAGTCTCCAATGTCTGGTTTGTTCTCTCAGTTTGAGCATTGGTCTGAGGATGAAATGCCGAGGAGAAAGACAATTGAACACCCAGTTTAGAACAAAAAGTCCTCCAAAATCTGGAAACAAACTGGACTCCTCTGTCAGACACAATGTTCTCAGGAATGCCGTGTAAACGAACCACGTGCTGAAGGAACAACGGCACCAATTCAGAGGAGGAAGGCAACTTAGGTAATGGCACAAGATGTATCATTTTGGAAAACCTATCACAAATTACCCAGATGGTGGTCATTCTCTGAGAAACAGGAAGATCGGAAATGAAATCCATAGAGATATGGGTCCATGGTCTCTTGGGCACAGGCAATGGCATCAACAAACCACTAGAGCGAGAGCAAGGCTTGGAGCGAGAGCAAGTCCCGCAGGACTGCACAAATTCCCTGACATCGCGAGACAAGGTAGGCCACCAAAAGGATCGACTAACCAAGTCTCTGGTACCAAAAATTCCGGGATGCCCAGCCAATGCGGAACAATGAATCTCAGACATCACACTCTTTTTCCATTGGTCCGGGACAAACAATTTTCCAACAGGGCAGCGCTCGGGCCTATCCTCCTGACACCCTCCAGAGCAAGTCTCAAATTGGGCGAGATGGCGGAAAGAACTACACCCTCCTTCAAAATAACAGAGGGATCAGATAGCTCAGGAGAGTCCGCAAGGAAACTCCTCGAGAGGGCATCCGCCTTAACATTCTTAGTGCCAGGAAGAAAGGAAACCACAAAATTAAAACGTGTGAAAAACAAGGCCCACCTGGCCTGTCTAGGATTGAGTCGCTTGGCAGATTCCAGATAGACCAGATTCTTATGGTCCGTAAGGACCACCACCTGATGTTTGGCTCCCTCCAGCCAATGTCTCCACTCTTCAAAAGCCCACTTCATGGCCAATAACTCCCGATTACCCACGTCATAATTACGTTCAGTAGGAGAAAATTTTCGAGAGAAAAAGGCACAAGGGTTACTTTTAGAGGTCTCTGGATCTTTTTGGGACAAAACGGCACCTGCCCCAATTTCAGAGGCATCAACCTCCACCTGAAATGGCAGAGAAACATCAGGCTGCCGTAGAACAGGAGCAGAAGTGAATCTCTGCTTAAGTTCCTGAAACGCAGAGACTGCCTCAGGAGGCCAATTCACCACATCAGAACCCTTTCTGGTCAAATCAGTTAATGGTTTAACAATAACAGAGAAATTACCAATAAATTTACGATAAAAATTGGCAAAACCCAAAAATCTCTGAAGAGCCTTTAATGAAGTAGGTTGGACCCAATCACAGATGGCCTGAACCTTGACCGGTCCATTTCAATAACAGATGGGGACAAAATGAATCCCAGAAATGAGATCTTCTGTACGCCAAAAAGACACTTTGATCCCTTCACATACAGAGCATTCTCTCTCAAAATCTGGAATACAGTTCGAACATGTTTCACATGAGAGTCCCAGTCATTAGAAAAAATCAAGATATCATCCAAATAAACAATCAGAAACTTGTCCACAAAATCCCTGAAAATGTCATTCATGAAGGACTGGAAGACGGAAGGAGCATTAGTGAGCCCAAAGGGCATCACAAGGTACTCAAAATGCCCTTCAGGGTGTTAAATGCCATCTTCCATTCATCCCCGTGCTTAATGCGAATAAGGTTATACGCCCCCCTGAGGTCAAGCTTGGTAAACCAAGTAGCGTTTTTCACCCTGGAAAACAGGTCAGAAATCAAGGGTAACGGGTATTGATATTTCACAGTAATATTGTTCAAGAGACGATAATCAATACACGGCCTTAATGAACCATCTTTTTTGGCCACAAAGAAAAAACCGGCACCTAAGGGTGAAGAGGATGGTCTGATATGACCCTTCTCCAATGATTCCTTGATATAAGACCGCATAGCGTCATGTTCAGGTACAGACAAGTTAAAAAGGCGACCTTTAGGGAATTTACTACCCGGCACTAATTCAATAGCGCAGTCATAGCTCCTATGGGGAGGTAAGGATGCAGATTTACTTTCGCTAAACACATCAGAAAAATCAAACAAAAAGTCAGGAACATCCTCAGCCTGGGGGAGGCAGAAAAAACAGGAGTGTTGGTATTAACACATTGGCAGCCCCAACTGGTTACAGACACAGATTTCCAATCCAAAACAGGATTATGAGACTGTAACCAAGGGAAACCCAGCACGATAATGTCATGCAGATTATATAGAACCAAAAATTTGCAGCACTCCTGGTGATCAGGTTCAACCCTCATTATCACCTGAGTAGAAAACTGGGGTTTATTCTCAGCCAAAGGGGTAGAATCGATCCCCAGTAAAGGAATAGACTTCTGTAGGGGTATCAAGGGAAACCCACAACGTTTAGCAAAATCATAATCCATCAGGTTAATAGCTGCTCCAGAATCAACGAAAGCCTGAGCAGAAAATGAGGACAGAGAGCATATCAGAGTGACAGTTAATAAAAACTTAGTCTGAACACTACCCAAGACAACTGAGCGTGCAAAATGTCTTCCCCGCTTAGGGCAGACTGAAATAGCATGAGAGGCATCACCACAGTAGAAACATAACCCATTGCGCTTTCGAAACTCATGACGCTGTGCCCCAGACACCACTCCATCACACTGCATGGGCTCAGCAGCTGGCTCACAAGGCAACACCACTCCACGCATACTTCTCCGCTCACGCAAACGTCTGTCAATTTGAATCGCTAATGACATAGAATCATTGAGACCAGAGGGACAGGGAATCCCACCATAACATCCTTTACATTATCCGACAGACCCTTCCGGAAAAGGGCCGCCAAAGCGTCGTCATTCCATTTGGTCAGGACTGCCCACCTACGGAATCTCTGACAGTATAACTCAGCGTCATCAAGCCCCTGATTTAATGCCAACAAGGCTTTTTCAGCTTGATCAGTGACATTAGGCTCATCGTACAATAACCCCAAAGCCTGAAAAAATGCATCAACATCACTCAAAACAGGATCCCCAGGTATCAGGGAAAAAGCCCAATCCTGAGGATCGCCGCGCAGGAGAGAGATGATAATTTGAACCTGCTGCGCTGCGTTTCCTGAGGACTTAGATTTTAAGGCAAGAAACAATTTACAATTATTTTTGAAATTCTGAAACTTAGCTCGATCCCCTAAAAACAAATCTGGCATGGGGATCCTAGGTTCCACAACAGGCAACCTAGCAAGATATGCAGCAATACTCTGAACCTCAGTGGCAAGCTGATCCACACGGCCAGACAACTGTGCAAACTCCATTGGGAGAAAAGATCCTCCCCAGCACCCAGAGATACAGAGGGAAAAAAAAAAAAAAAAAAAAAATGCAACAAACAGAAAAATATCTCTGACAACTTTTCTTCCTTCAAAATATTTTTTCCCTTCTGTGAGTACCATACAATTTTTCTGGCCGGTGATACTGTTGGCCGGTGATACTGTTATGTTACGGTAGCTGAGGAGTGCAGGCAAAAAAGGAAATACACCAGAGCAGTTGGAATCTATGAGATTGCAGTACCCTGACTAACCACCGCAACTAGAGGCAGCCGTGGAGCGTTCCTACGTTGGTCCTAGACGCCTCGTCACAGCCTGAGAAACTAACTACACCTAAAGATAGAAATAGGAAAGCTATCTGCCCGTAGCAGAACCCCAAAGATAATAGAAAGCCCCCAAACATGTAATGGCGGTTAGACAAGAGGAAATACTGACACAGAAAGAAAATAGTATGAGCAAACGCTGGGGCCCAAACTAACTAAATAGAAAAGGACAGGAAGGGTACTTACTGCAATCTCAGAAAACCCTGAAAAACACCAACTCTACTAATTTCAAAATCACCTGAGATCACACGACCTCTACCACCTAAATTAGTTCTCTGGTGTAACAAAAACAGCAGCCACTGAAAAAACTGGAAAAAGCAAAAGTACAAAACACAGTGGCTGGACTAAACTGAGAGGGCAAAAGCCCCCGGAGGGGACCCAGAAGGCCCCCACAGAAGTGCAGGACAAATGCAAAAATATAGCAAAAACACAAAATAAGAAATTGTCTTATCTGATAGCAGGAGATGCAGACACGACACAGCAGGCTACAAGGGAAACTGGAAAGAAGGATTCAGACCAGAACAATTGATCACCGGCAACCCTGATGGAAAAATTACTCCCTTATATAAGACCAATCAGTAACACCTGATTCCCAGTCCTCACAATCCTCACTAGTACCGCTTGTAACCACCAGAGGGAGCCTCGGCTCAGAACTCATCTCAAACCCATTCACAACACCCGCCTAATTTACAGGTGCGTGTATCCAGAAGCACGGGCTGGGCATAATGTACTGGTCACTACGGCGTACTGGTCACTACAATGGCAGTTTGCAATTTTCACTCAGCAATTTCCACTGCTGCCCGTTTCTGGAAAACACCCATGGAGTCAAAATCGTCACTATTCTGTAGATAAATTCCCAAAGGGTTATAATTTCCAAAATGGGGTCACTTGAGGGGGATTCTGCTTTTCTAGCACTTAGGGGCTCTTTATATGGAGTCCGCAAACTAGTCTACGAAAATCTGAATTCCGGGAGTCAAAAAGCGCTGTGTCCCTCCCAAGTCACTCCGTGTGGCAAAGTAGTACTTTACAGTCACATATGGGGTATTACTACATTCAGCAGAAATTGTGGGACAAATTCTGGTGCCATTTTAACCCATTTCCCAATGTGAAAATAAAAAACTTGGGGTTAACACACAATCTTGGTGGTAAAAATGTAAATTATTTTTTCTTCACTGCCCAATGGTATAAAAGTTTGTGACACACCTGTGGTGTCAGTATAATCACTGCACCCCTAGATGAATATGAATTCATTGAGAGGTTTAATTGGTAAAATGGGGTCACTTATGAGGGGGTTCTGCTGTTCTGGCACCCCAGGAGCTCTGTCAATGTAACATGGCGCTACTTCTCTTCTGAGTATCAGTGAACGCAGGAGAAATTGTACAACAAACTTTGGGGTCCATTTTCTCCCTTTGCCCTTGTGAAAATACAAAATTTGTAGCTATAAAAGATTTTTGTGGGAAAAATGTGATTTTTTTTTATTTTCACGGCTTAACGTTATAAACTTCTATGAAGCACTTGGGGGTTCAAGGTGCTCAATACACATCTAGATAATGTCCTAAAGGGGTCTAGTTTCCAAAATTGAGTCACTTGTGCCTAAATGGTGGAAACCCCCCACATCAGGTGCTCTTCAAACGCAACGTGGCGTCCACTAATTATTCCATCAAATTTTGCATTCCAAAATGTCAAATGGCGCTCCTCCCCTTCCAAGCCCTGACGTGTGCCCAAACAGTTGTTTTCCTCCACATATTGGGTATCGGCGTACTCGGGAGAAATTTCACAAGAAATTCTATGGCGCAATTTCTCTTTTTACCCTTATGTAAATGCAAAATTTGGAGCTAAAAAGATTTATTTTGGGAAAATGCGATTTTTTTTATTTTCACGGCTCTACGTTATAAAGTTCTGTGAAATTACCTTGCTTATAATTTTTTCCTGGCATTGGACATTGTGCAAAGCTTTTATGAGTGTAGGAGTATAGCAAGTACTCTTTTAAAATATTTAAATGAGGCCCGCCAGTCATTTACTTAAAGGGGTCTATGGATTATTCTCCGTCCTTATAATTTCTTCCTGTCTTTGTACTTCGTGAAAAAGTCTTTATGAGTGAAGGAGTACAGCAAGTACATCTTTAATATTTTTGAATATGGCCTTCCAGTTGTTGCCTTTCAGGGGTCTATGGATGACCCTCCTCATCATTTTTGTCTGGCTTTGCACTTTCTACAAAGCCTTTATGACTGTATAAGTGCATATAGTAGACTTTCAAAACATTTACGCTCAAATTTTTTTATGGACTCACTGACTCATATATACAGTTTAACACGGTTATTGTTATATTACGGTGGTATGTAAAACTTATATTAAGCATAGAAAAATATTTCTGGATTAGATTACTCATCCATAGGGTATTATGTGCTTTCTGACACATTTTTGGTGGCATCTAACACTACAAAAAAGCGTTTAAAAATTTTGATTGTTTGTTTACATTTCTTACCCATTCACGATTCCACGTTAGACATTTTTATGATATATAACACTCTAAAACAGATTCAAAATTTTGCTGGGTTACATTTCTCAGCCATACAATATTATGTGTTCTTGGATACATTTCCTTGGTATATAACCCTCAAAATTTGTGTTTACAAATTTATCAGTATTATATTGCTCACCCATAGGTTATTATGATTTATTGGGTGCAATTCTTTGCTATTTAAACCTCTAAAAACTTTTTCAAAAATTTATCTGTATTATATTGCCCGTTCATACATTATTTCGTGTTCTAGTGTACATTTCTTTGGTATGTAACCCTCAAAACACTTGTTAAAAAATTGATCTGTATAATATATTGCTCATCCATAGACTTTTACATTTTGGTTAGATTTTGTTGCTAAATAAGCCTCAAAAAACTTGTTAAAAAAATTATCGGTATTATTTTGCTGACCCATAGACTACTCTGTGGTCTGGAGTACATTTCGTTGGTATTTAACCCTCAAAAAGCTTGTTCAAAATTTATCGGTATTATGTTGCTCATCCATAGGGTATTACATCTTCTTGATTACAGTTCGTTGCTATATAAGCCTCAAAAAACTTGTTCAAAATTTTAGGCTGTGTCCTCACATTGCAGATTTGGTGCAAAACCTGAAGCAAATCCTGAAATCAGCTAAGTGAATGAGAAACTTAAAGTGTCATGAACATGTTAAATATTTTTGTCTTCCAGATTTGGTGCAGAAAATAATCTGCAGCATGTCAATGCTCTGTGTGATTTTGCCCTGCATTTTTCACTATTGAACTCACTCAAATTAATCAAAAACGCAGGGCAAAAATGCAGGCAAAAACGCGCGTTTTTGCAGATGTGTTTTTCTCTGCCAAGAAATGCAGAAATTGTGCCAAAATTTTACTCAACCTGTGCACATACCCTTATCGGTATTATATTGCTCACCCATAGACTATTCCGTGGTCTGGGGAACATTTCCTTGGTATATAACCCTCAAAAGTGCATAGCCTTTATGAATCTAGAAGTACTACTATATGGAAATTTGAACAGAATGTGAATGAGGCCCTCTTTTATGTCTATCTAATACAGGGTATATCTGAGTCCCTAATTTTTGGCAATTCTTGCTCTCGCTATAAATTATGCTGACATTTCCTATTTAATAATAAAAAAAATCTAATTTGGATTACTTAAATTACATTTTTTTTTTATCTTTTTTAACATTTTGCATTATATTCAAGTCATTATACAGGAAAATAGGTTTCTTAACTTTTTGTCCTTTAAAATACACTGCTTAAAAAAATAAAGGGAACAGTTAAACAACAGAATATAACTCCAAGTAAACCAAACTTCTGTGAAATCAAACTGTCCACTTAGGAAGCAACAGATTGACAATCAATTTCACATGCTGTTGTGCAAATGGAATAGACAACAGATGGAAATTATTGGCAGTTATCAAGACACACTCAATAAAGGAGTGATTCTGCACGTGGGGACCACAGACCACATCTCAGCACCAATGCTTTCTGGCTGATGTTTTGGTCACTTTTGAATGTTGGTTGTGTTCACACTCGTGGTAGCATGAGACGGACTCTGCAACCCACACAAGTGGCTCAGGTAGTGCAGCTCATCCAGGTTGGCACATCAATGCGACCTGTGGCAAGAAGGTTTGCTGTGTCTGTCAGCGTAGTGTCCAGAGGCTGGAGGTGCTACCAGGAGACAGGCCAGCACACCAGGAGATGTGGAGGGGGCCGTAGGAGGGCAACAACCCAGCAGCAGGACCGCTACCTCCGCCTTTGTGCAAGGAGGAACAGGAGGAGCACTGCCAGAGCACTGCAAAATGACCTCCAGCAGGCCACAAATGTGCATGTATCTGCACAAACGGTTAGAAACCGACTCCATGAGGATGGTCTGAGTGCCCGACATCCACAGATGGGGGTTGTGCTCACAGCCCACCACCGTGCAAGACGCTTGGCATTTGCCACAGAACACCAGGATTGGCAAATTCGCCACTGGCGCCCTGTGCTCTTCACAGATAAAAGCAGGTTCACACTGAGCACATGTGACAGATGTTACAGAGTCTGGAGATGCCGTGGAGAGCTATTTGCTGCCTGCAACATCCTTCAGCATGACCAGTTTGGCAGTGGGTCAGTAATGTTATGGGGTGGCATTTCTTTAGAGGGCCACACAGCCCTCCATGTGCTTGCCAGAGGTAGCCTGACTGCCATTAGGTACCGAGATGAGATTCTCATACCCCTTGTGAGACCATATGCTGGTGCAGTTGGTCCTGGGTTCCTCCTTAGTGCAGCACAATGTTAGACCTCATGTGGTTAGAGTGTGTCAGCAGTTCCTGCAAGATGAAGGCATTGAAGCTATGGACTGGCCCACCCATTCCCCAGACCTGAATCCGATTGAGCACATCTGGGACATCATGTCTCGCTCCATCCACCGTCATGTTGCACCACTGACTGTCCAGGAGTTGGCGGATGCTTTAGTCCAGGTCTTGGAGAAGATCCCTCAGGAGATCATCTGCCACCTCATCAGGAGAATGTCCAGGCATTGTAGGGAGTTCATACAGGCACAGGGAGGTCATACAGGCACGTGGAGGCACACACACTACTGAGCATCATTTTGACTTGTTTTAAGGTAAGGACATTACATTCCACTTTAATTTTGTGTGTGACTCCAAATCCAGGCCTTCATTGGTTAATAAATTTGATTTCCATTGATGATTTTTGTGTGATTTTGTTGTCAGCATATTCAACTTTGTACAGAACAAAGTATTCAATGATAATATTTCATTCATTCAGATCTAGGATGTGTTGTTTGAGTGTTTCCTTTATTTTTTTGAGCGGTGTATAATTTATGATTAGTTTAGAATGTATTATTCTCACTCCTTAAATTGGAGTAAAAGTGTGACACCATTGTTCTCAGCAGCGATTCGGGAGCCAGAGATGTTTCCAAGTGTCTTCCTCATGCTGTTTTCCTTCCATTCAGCACTTTTCCCATACATTTGAACATT
Organism: Oophaga sylvatica; assembly: GCA_033576555.1. Taxonomy (NCBI): domain Eukaryota; kingdom Metazoa; phylum Chordata; class Amphibia; order Anura; family Dendrobatidae; genus Oophaga; species Oophaga sylvatica. Next base: position 91,992,532 of record JARQOD010000003.1, read on the forward strand.
TTCACTGCCCCCAGACCTCTTTGTACAGTCTGCTGGAAAAAGATTGGCTTTCTCATTGATTCCCATTATACTCATTACTAGAGATGAGCGACTTTGCCTTTTTTCGGGTCGAGTCGGGTTTCGGACCACCCTACTTTCGCAAAAGTCGAGTCGAACGAGACCGGCCGACTAGCTCGCGGCAAAAGTTGGAGGTCGACAAAAAAACAAAACCTGACCCCAATGCAAGTCAATGGGGAATAACAGCTGCCCCCCGCCCACGTCCTCTTCCACCATACTTCCTCATGTTTGGGAAAATGTACCCAAAATACCACAAAATACCAGCCGATATATGGTACTGTATCAGTAATGTTCAGCTGTATACAGTGTTGGGGTAATTTTAAATCTCTGTATATATTTCCAGAGTAACACACAGATGCTTTCTCAGTATGGATTTGACCAGAATACAAAAAGCAGAAAAAGGGTACTGTATCAGAAGCAAAAAGCTGTATATGGATCGCCCGCCAGGGAAGGGATACTTGGTACCGGGCCGGTGTATTGAGGGGATGTGTCACATCGGCAATGACCCGGTCCGTGGCCCTGGGCGTCCAATGAAAGGGGAATTATTTACAGGGGATATTTAGAGTTTGTAGTGTAGGTATTGGTGACGCCACCTGTGGTATCTGGTCAATGGTGACCAGCGCTGCGGTGCAGATCCTCTGGGATAGATGGTGAGATACAGCAGAGTTGGTACAGTCTCCCACAGGTGAGACTATGGGATCCCAGGGCAGGCAGATGTTGTAGCAGGTGGTAATGGTGCTGCAAGATGTAGCTGAGTGCAATGTGTGACGCAGGAAGAAACTGAGAAACAGTCAGTGAGTTGCAGTTTCCAAAGCTTTACTTACAGTTTTGCAGGCAAAGCATCCAGGGCATTGAATACAGGTCGTACTGGAGTAGGTCAGCCTGAAAGCAGTTTAGGATCCCTTTATTACAGGTGGGATGTGAGGTCTCCTTTCTAGCACTGTTCTGCGAGGCATTGGCTGCTATAAGCTCCGTCCAAGTCCTCTGGATTCTCCGTCTCTTATTCAAGTTGTACTTGACTCTCATAACATGCAGCTGTAACCTGTTTCAGGAACTAATCACTTATGGAGTCTCCGGCTCACATGTGCTGCTGCTTTGTGGAAGAGTCTTAATGGGCGTCCTCTGCCCTCCGGATTCTGCTGCTGGGATTTTACTACACCCTCTCAGCCTCGGACTCCGGGGGTCCGGTCTCCAGCACTTAGACCTGGGGATGAGCCCTGCTATGGCTTCAGTCCCCCAGCTTGTCTCTTCACGTCCTCTCCCTCTCGTTTCCTCAGCTAGACTGTCTAACTCCTCCCCCAGCCAGAATATTCCAGGGAAGCTCCCCTCAAATCAGGTGTTTGAGTGCCCCCTTCTGGTCTGGAGTCAGAAAGGTGTTGCATGCTGTATTACCTGTGAAAGGGTCCCTCTTTGCTTTCAGGCATGACATCACCCTCCCCTGGAGGAAGGCAAGGTCTCTGTGGCAACCAAACTCCTGGGGTGCCACATTCCCCCTTAGTGCAATTCAGTACTCCTGGACTGAGGAAACAACAAGAATAACATATCATAACTATTTACAGTAATTATAACATTAATTATATACATTTGATGGAGTTTGGAATGGGGTGTCCTTTTTCACCCTTGCAAAGCACAATGTGAGGGACCCGCCTCAAACCCTCAACGTAGGCCTTTGGCGGGCTACAAGGCATGGATGATTCCCCCATGTCTTCAGCCACGCCAGGCGGTTTTTGTTCTGGGGTAAATAACATTAACTATCTACAAGTATTGTCCTGGTCACTCCGAGTCCAGTGACCCTATTGTCCATTTAAAGAATAAGAATGATAAAAGTTGCAATTAGTAACATTAACTTATTTACATTACTAGAACAATAGCATGTTAGTCCATATACCTGGCTGGAACCTGACCTCTAGTACTACGGACTGACCTACGGAGCATTGGTGTCTGTAGTGACCTGACTGGGTCCACTGTGTTAACTACTACTGGTGTAGTGTGCTACCTAGTGGTTATGCTGGTGATTCTACGTAGCACGGGTATACCTGATTTTCTAGGACTAACCCTTCTCACTGTGGGTGTGACAGATTCACCGCGAGCAGGTGGCAGGTTTTCACATTCCATTGCAGGGGTTGCTTCTATCACTGGAACTTGCAGTTCTTCAGGCTGATCCTGAGTCACTTCTCTTTCAGGCACTGTTGGTTGTGGGAAGGTCAAGACGGGCACTACTATAGCCTGATTTACTCTTGTCCAGTTCAACGGGAACTCGCCCAGTACAGTGCGGACTTTTTCTTCCACCTTTTCTTCTGATGAAGGAATGTCCTTTTCTCCGATCTTTCCCTTTAACTGGTCAGGGCATGATTTTAGGTGATCCCTGGACACTACTGTAGAGTTTTCTCCTCCATCCTTACTGATAAGGCACACCTTCGTATTGTCGAAGTCCGAGGGCATAATGGTATATGGCTCCGCTTCCCACTGGTCGTGAAGCTTGTGGAGTCGCCTTTTCCTTTTGAGTACCTGTTCTCCAGGTGCCAAGGGAACTGCAGGTGCATGCTGGTTATAATTTCTTTCTTGTTTTTGTCTCGCCTGAGACAAGCTGTTCTCTACGCATTCTTGCACCTTGCGGTACTGTTGCTGCCGCTCAGTATCCCAGTCTGCATCTGGTGATGTAACCTCAGGGGTCAGAACTCCCATGTCCAAATCAATTGGCAATTTGCCAGGTCTTGCTCTCATGAGGTAGGCCGGTGTATAGTGTTGAGCATTCCGATACCGCAAGTATCGGGTATCGGCCGATATTCGCGTTATCGGAATTCCGATACTTAATTCCGATACTTTTTCAATATCGTATACCGGAATCGGAAGTTCCCATAATTCTTTGAGAGGCAATGTGATGTTAGTCAGCCAATGATGAATCTTATGAAGTGTGGGCACATCCTGTAATGCTGCGGTCATCTTAACTAATGGCATGGCTGTGATTGGCTGCTGAAATGATGTCAGAATGCACTATAAAAGGCGCCGCAGCCATTTTAGCGTCACTGTGCTGTGAACTGAGTTAGGGACAGAACGCTACTCTGCTCACTCTGAGGGACAGTTAGATATAGCGATTTTGTGTACTACTGTGCTTTAGGCAGGCTAGTTTACCAACCGCTGTGTAAAGCTTCATTTTGCCAGTGTTGTTTTAACAGCTCTGTGCAAGGTGTGTGTGTGACAGTGCAGGTGACGCTGTAGTTTGCTCTGCATCCACCGCTGTTTGTAGGCATCTGCACGTGTCACTGACTCTTTTTTTTTTTTTATTTTATTTTGTGGAATTGGTGCAGCTCCATTATATTAGAAAAAAATCAAATCTATTAGTGTGACGTGCTTCCATCCATATACAATACATTGGTTGCAAACACTATAGAAGTACAGAAAGGAGCCTTTCACAGCTACTGAACAGTTGTCTGCAGGGTTTACTGTAGTCTGTGAGCTTTTAATTTTGTGAGTGCAGATTACGCTCCAGTTAGTTCTTCAACCACTGCCGGTTGTAGTCTGCTGAGCGTGTGTCACTGCCTCATCCTTTACATTTTTCTCTAATTGGTGCTGCTCCATTTTAGTGGAAAAAAATCTAATCTATTAGTGTGACGCGCTTCCATCCGTATACAATACATTGGTTGCAAACACTATAGAAGTACACAAAGGGGCCTTTAACAGCTACTGAACAGTTGTGTTTCAGTGTTCACTGTAGTCTGTGAGCTTTTCATTTTGTGAGTGCAGATTACGCTCCAGTTAGTTCTTCAACCACTGCCGGTTGTAGTCTGCTGAGCGTGTGTCACTGCCTCATCCTTTACATTTTTCTCTAATTGGTGCTGCTCCATTTTAGTGGAAAAAAATCTAATCTATTAGTGTGACGCGCTTCCATCCGTATACAATACATTGGTTGCAAACACTATAGAAGTACACAAAGGGGCCTTTAACAGCTACTGAACAGTTGTGTTTCAGTGTTCACTGTAGTCTGTGAGCTTTTCATTTTGTGAGTGCAGATTACGCTCCAGTTTGTTCTTCAACCACTGCCGGTTGTAGTCTGCTGAGCGTGTGTCACTGCCTCATCCTTCACATTTTTCTCTAATTGGTGCTGCTCCATTTTAGTGGAAAAAAATCTAATCTATTAGTGTGACGCGCTTCCATCCGTATACAATACATTGGTTGCAAACACTATAGAAGTACACAAAGGGGCCTTTAACAGCTACTGAACAGTTGTCTGCAGGGTTCACTGTAGTCTGTGAGGAATAACCACACTTAGGCCTTATAACTTTTCTGACTTTCTTTATCAATCTACCACGATGAAGAAGTCAGTGAGTAAGGCATGTGGTCGTGGTCGAGGCCGTGGATTTGCAGCAGGGAGAGGACGTGGGGATTCTGTGGCTGCTGCCGCACCCAGTGACACAGCATCCACCAGTTTTCCCCGTGAGCGTTCCTTTATGCGCACTTTTGTAGGAGCTCAGCGTACCCCCTGCTGCGTGAAGAACAAATTGAAGCCGTTGTTGGTTGGATGGCAGCCAATGCATCGACTTCAATAGCTTCCACCTCCTCTCAGGACCACAGCACTGTTGAACAACCATCAGTCTCTTCACCGCCTGCCAAATTGCCCAGGCAGTCAGAGAGCTCTGTACAGGAGCCAGCTGAGTCTCTGCTTCTGTTCTCAGAATCTGTTGGCTTGCAAACAGGGGCCCAGCCAAGCAGCATTCTGGAATGTGAAGAAGAGGCAGTATGCAGTGATGCGCAACAGCTGTGTCTCTCTGAATCTGAAGAGGCGGTGAGCCAGTGCCGATGGTCAGCACACCGCAGAACGCATCTGATGATGATGAGACTCAGTTGCCAGTTTCTGTTGAGCATGGTGCTGGCCAGACCACCCAACAACAGCAGGTGTTGGAAGAGGGTAGTGGTGGAGATGATGAGGTCCAAGACCCAACATGGCATGAGGAACAGGAAGGTGGTGGGAGCAGCTCTGAGGAAGAGATTGCCCCAACGGTCCAAACAGTAGGGAGAGGTAGGCTGCAGACTCGCTTGCCTGTAGCCTCCAGTTTGGCACCCGTTCAGAGCAGTTCTCTTACAACAGCCAAACCGGGCGCTCCCAGGACTTGCTCTGCGTGGTCCTTTTTTGATACAGTTGCAGATGATATTTGCTATGTCAAATGCAAGCTGTGTAATCAAAAAATTAAAAGAGGTAAAAGTGTCAGTAACCTTAATACAACAAATATGTGGAAACATGTGCGGTCAAAGCACTTTGTTGAGTTACAAAGACACACTGGAGATGTAGGCCAACCTACAGCAGCACCTACATCTTCAGCTCGTGTTGGAGCCTCTTCCTCCAGTTCACACACAGCTGGTTCGGCTTCCTCAAAGGATCGCCATGGAAGAACCTCTGTCACTGTTGTCCAGAGACACAGTGTTATTCCACCCACAGCTGCAAGTTCCCTGTCATCCTCACACACCCAGGCCACAAAACAGCCATCGGTAGCACAGGCATGGGATAAAAGACGGCCATACTCGGCAAACCATCCACGAGCACAGGCTCTGAATGCTGGCATTGCAAAACTCCTGTCCCTTGAAATGCTGTCATTCAGACTGGTGGAGACTGACAGTTTCCGTGAATTAATGGCATTGGCAGTCCCACAATACAATGTGCCCAGCCGATTTTATTTCAGCAGGCAAGCCGTCCCTGGTCTGCAAAAGCATGTTGAGGCAAAAATTAAACATGCGCTACTAAACGCCGTCAGTAGCAAGGTCCACCTGACCACCGATGCGTGGACCAGTACCCATGGCCAGGGACGATACCTTTCACTCACTGCCCATTGGGTGAATGTTGTGGAGCCGGGTACAGATCTTGCGAGTGGCGCTGTACGTGTTCTGCCAACTCCAAGGATTGCCGGAATCAAGTCTGTCCACATTGACTCCTCCTCCTACTCCAGTTCCTCAGAATCATCGCTGCAGGAGCCGTCACGGTCTACCTCCACATGGACCCGTGGACGCTTACCTGATGCGACCGATATGAGCACAGCCGTGGCCAAACGGCAACAGGCCGTTCTGAAATTAATTCCCATGGGGAATCGAAGCCACACAGCGCAGGAGCTCTGGAATGCCATCAAGCAGGAGAGTGACGTGTGGTTTTTGCCAGCGAATCTCCAGCCAGGCTTGGTAGTGTGTGACAATGGCCGAAATCTGGTGGCAGCTCTGGGCCTTGGCAAACTCACTCACATACCATGTCTGGCACATGTGCTCAACTTGGTCGTGCAGAGTTTTTTGAGGGACTATCCGAATCTTGATGCACTGCTGCACAAGGTCCGCCTAGAGTGCGCTCACTTGCGACGTTCCAGCATGGCCAGATCGCGCATTGCAGCTCTGCAACGCAGATTGCGCCTTCCTGAACATCGCATCATATGTGACGTATCCACCAGGTGGAATTCAACGTTACATATGTTGGAGCGGTTGTGTGAGCAGCAGCCAGCAGTTATGGAGTATCAGCTGCATCAGGCGCAATCAACACGCAATTTGCGCCGTCCACACTTCACCATTAATGAGTGGGCCACTATGAAGGACATGTGCCACGTTTTGCGTGCGTTTGATGAGTCAACGCGGATGGCGAGTGCAGATGATGCACTAGTCAGCCTGACTGTCCCCCTTATCTGCCTGCTTCAAAAAACACTGCAAGCAATAAGGGATGAGGTTTTGGAAGAGGTGGAGGATGAGGAGTCACAAATTCCATCACCTTCTGGAAAGTCAGCGCAACGTGGTTCCTCACAAAGGGCTGGGCAGGGCTCACTTTGTGAGGAGGATGAGGAGGAGGAGTCAATGGAGGAGGAAGACATCGCTCCAGAGGGAGGTACACAACGCTCTAGTCAGTATGTAGAGCGAGGGTGGGGTGATGCAGAGCAGGCAGAGATAACGCCTCTTGCAGAGGACAGCGTTTCTTTGCCAGTTGGGAGTCTGCAGCACATGGTTGATTTCATGCTGCAGTGCCTAAGAAACGACCGCCGCATTGCCCACATTCTCACGACGTCTGATTATTGGGTGTACACCCTCCTAGACCCTCGCTACCGGGACAACGTCAAAAGCCTCATCACAACCGTTGAACCGGGAGCGTAAAAATGCGGGAGTACCAAGACACACTGGTGCAATCCCTAATGTTCTACCTTACTGCCGAGAGCACTGCTGCTGCTACTGCTTTACAAAGCAGCTCTGTGCGTCGAGGCAGTGTAGAGAGCTCTGCAACAAGAGGGAGCACACGCAGTGCCTCTGCACAGGGAAAGACCAGTATGTTAAAAATGCGGCAAAGTTTTGTGGCAGCGCCACAAATGTCTACACCATCCGAGAGGGCTCCAGTCAGCGGGAGGCAACGTATCCGTCAGATGGTGACAGACTACTTGGCATTGCCTCTCAGTGTACTCCCAGATGGCTCTTCCCCATTCAAGTTTTGGGTCTCTAAGCTGGATACATGGCCATTGGCCAGAGCTTAGCCAGTATGCATTGGAGGTGCTGGCTTGCCCTGCTGCCAGTGTATTATCGGAGCGCGTCTTTAGTGCTGCAGGTGGTGTACTAACAGACCGTCGCATGCGACTATCCTCCGATAATGTAGACCGGCTTACTTTTCTGAAAATGAACAAGGCATGGATCTCGCCAGAATTTGTCTGTCCGTTTTCAGATTAAATAACTGGTTCGCAACGTTATCCATGTCTCCTGTTATGTTCATCTTTCTACCACCTGAACTCTACTCCCTGGGCTCCAACACTGCCAGTTGCTGCTCAGAAGTGTCGTGTCCACAGAACAAAACACAAGCTCTACTGTTAGGGGTTCAGTAACGCCAGCTGTTCCCCTGCTGTGTGAACGGCAAGAAGTCTCCTGTTCCCGACACATGGACAGAAAAACACATGACCAACATGCTCCAAATAGGGAATAGCCGTCACCCTGCTTGTTATGCTGAAAACATGAAATTGTGAAGTTTTGCAGGCCTAGAATGATAAATTTTTATGACAAATATGGACAAATAATAATTTGTCATCACAGCGCATATCTGCACATGTCTATTAGAAATGGTAACAAAAAATAAAACATAGTCTACTCTTCACATTTTGAAATTAATGCATAAAAGTACATTTCAGACTTATGAATTAATGCTTTTTAAGGAACTTTATCTGTACCTGTAAGATAATGCACTCAATGGATGTACGAATCATTAAATCCTCATCATCATCATCACGAGTTTTATTTATGACAGACATTATAAAATACACATACTGATGCCAACTGTAACTTCAAACACCATATATGAAATGGCCAGCATGTAAACATGGTAATAATGTCCAATAATAAATTATTACATCTAGAAAGTGCATCATGCATACTGACAATAGGTAGTTATACCTGCAAGTGCTGTTGAAACAACCACAAGAGATATAAATTAATACTGGTATATAGGTATCACAGTGCATAGTTACTCATGGACAATGTTGATGTAATACTGTATCTCAATTAAGTCAGCGTCAACCATTAGGCTTGTTAGTGTTGTACATTTTAAAGAGGGAACGTAATTTTTTTGTTTGTCATAGGTGGAGTATTACACATTTAATTATTACTGCTGTATTTTTTTTTGCGTCCCTAGTGCGCAATAACGCAGCCTAACCTCACATTTGATAGTCAGCTAATTGCCACACGCTACCCTACCCTACGCGTGACAGTAGGAAGGTAGTGTTGACGGATAAAGCTTTGCGCAACCAGACATTCTTTTACCCTCTTCAACACTCTACAAGCAAAAATGCATGATTTCAGCCGCAGACTTTATTGACGTACAGTATAACATCGGCATTACCCATCAGAGGCTGTCCACTGTCTGATACAGACATAGAATATACCTTTGCTATCCGTAGCCTTTGTTTCACCTACACTTGCAGGCACACACTTAAATTGTGACAAACAATGCCTAATGTTTTTTTAAATGGTTATTTTTTATCGTACATTATTGTGTCATCAATCACATTGATGAGTCCATGCTGGACATGTCATACATGCTATAGAAAGTTACGATGTTATGAACTTAAATAATTGAAATGTCAGTGACTGTCACATAAAATTTGCTATGATGATGATGAGTGACTATTACAAAATCCATTGTCTTCACTATGTTATGGTTAACATAGCGTTCCTTAAGCATTATTCATAAAAAAAAAAATGGACTTTTATTCTTAAATTTACAACACTATATTTTGTTACCAATTTTTTGGGTGTTGTGTTGTTCCATTTATTTTTGGCATGTGCATATATGCGTTTATATTTATATTTTCTTTATTTTTCCTTCTTGAAATTAGAAAACATGTGTATCTTTTGTACCGTGTTAGCCAGTAGATAGAA